>JAJQQW010000014.1:95680152-96427379 GCA_025583905.1 Ia io
GGGGGATCGGCAGACAGCAGTGCGTCCCCCATAAACAGCTCCCCAAGCCAAGGGCCCAGTAAACGGTGTGCACTCCGCCCACCGGCGGGGCGAGAGCCGCAACACCCACTCGGGGCTGAGGACACAATCCCAGCCAGCGCCCTTTGCCAGCCCCCAGGGACGGACGACGAAGAGAATGGATCTCATTTGGGACGGCAGCATAGAGCTATGAACGCCCTACTGATCGCCCCTAAGTCCCCCGACATGCCCACCCGTTCAAACCCCCGAAAATGAAGGTCCCAGCAGCCTCTCCTTCCAGGGAGCTCTGTGCCACGTCCTCCTCCCTCTCCTGCACCCGCTCCCGCACAAACCCCCAAACCTAGGGACCGCAGGGGAGCAATGGGCAGCGGCAGTTAATCCGGCTAACCCCGCGCCCGTCTCCAAGGCCCCCCCGAACCCGTCTCCAAGGCCCCCCCGAACCCGTCTCCAAGGCCCCCCCGAACCTGTCTCCAAGGCCCCCCAGCACCTGTCTCCAAGGCCCCCCCCCGCACCTGTCTCCAAGGCCCCCCCGAACCTGTCTCCAAGGCCCCCCCGCACCTGTCTCCAAGGCCCCCCTGAACCTGCTCCAAGGCCCCCCTGCACCTGTCTCCAAGGCCCCCCCCTGTGAAACCTGTCTCCAAGGCCCCCCTGAACCTGCTCCAAGGCCCCCCCCCCGCACCTGTCTCCAAGGTCCCCCTGCACCTGTCTCCAAGGCCCCCCCTGAACCTGTCTCCAAGGCCCCCCTGAACCTGCTCCAAGGCCCCCCCCCCGCACCTGTCTCCAAGGCCCCCCTGCACCTGTCTCCAAGGCCCCCCCCCCCGCACCTGTCTCCAAGGCCCCCCCCGCACCTGTCTCCAAGGCCCCCTGAACCTGTCTCCAAGCCCCCCCCCCCCCGCACCTGTCTCCAAGGCCCCCCTGCACCTGTCTCCAAGGCCCCCCTGAACCTGTCTCCAAGGCCCCCCTGAACCTGTCTCCAAGGCCCCTCCCCGCACCTGTCTCCCAGGCCCCCCCCCCCCGCACCTGTCTCCCAGGCCCCCCCCCCCCCCGCACCTGTCTCCAAGGCCCCCCCCCCGCACCTGTCTCCAAGGCCCCCCCCCCCGCACTGTCTCCAAGGCCCCCCCCGCACCTGTCTCCAAGGCCCCCCTGAACCTGTCTCCAGGCCCCCCCCCCCGCACTGTCTCCAAGGCCCCCCTGCACCTGTCTCCAAGGCCCCCCTGAACCTGTCTCCAAGGCCCCCCCCGCACCTGTCTCCAAGGCCCCCCCCCCCCCGCACCTGTCTCCAAGGCCCCCCCCGCACCTGTCTCCAAGGCCCCCCCCCCCCGCACCTGTCTCCAAGCCCCCCCCGCACCTGTCTCCAAGACCCCCCTGAACCTGTCTCCAAGGCCCCCCTGAACCTGTCTCCAAGGCCCCCCCCCCCCCGCACCTGTCTCCAAGGCCCCCCCCCCCCGCACCTGTCTCCAAGGCCCCCAGAACCTGTCTCCAAGGCCCCCAGAACCTGTCTCCAAGGCCCCCAGAACCTGTCTCCAAGGCCCCTTCCCCCTTTCCTCGGGCTTCCCAGGGAACTGGAGCAGCCCAGCCTGGGCTCTCCTGCTGCTTCTATGCCCTTCCTGGTCTTGCTGCCTGGAGTATGTTTTTGCTGCGGCCAATACATTCTTACTTGCTTTTCTACACTTTGTGTCTTGATTGAAATCTTTCCTCAAGAAGACAAGAACCGAGGTCGCCTCTTCTCCCCAGTAACACCTTTTAGGCACCAAGAGTTGGATTGCACAAACTGTAAGGCCTCCAGGCCACGGGGCCAGAGAAAGGGCTGCTTTCCTCTTCCTCCTTGCCCAGGGTTGGGAGGGTGAGGCAGTAATTCTGGGTAAAAGGGGGTGGCTTCCTGGGAGCAGAAAATTAACTATGAGCACCTGGCAAAGAACTGATATCAAAGTCACCACATTGATTTCCAAAGAATTCTGCTCACAGTCATGACCCCCCCGCCCCAGTCCACATTCTTGGCATCCATACATTGTTACAGCATATGCCTCACCTGCCCAACTGGACTGTTCCACCTACACTCTCGCTTGCCTTTTTGCTACTATTGTATCTAGGAAAACCTATCTGTTCAAACTCGGAGTTTAATGGGGTCAGGTCTCTAAGCGCTTGGCAGGTAGAATTTCAACCGTATCCTGGGTTATGGCAGCAGCAGCGCCCACAATCTGCAGCTCACAGTGGGGCCGGTCCGTCCTAGAGGGGTTCAGTGGAAATGGCGTAGACATCACAAAAGGAATAGGAGACACACCGACTATAAGACCTTATACAGAAATGCGAGATACAAGACAACTACGAGGTAAAGGGCACCCTAAATTTACCTCGAACCATGAGTCCTTCCATTTACCAGCTACTACCCTGTTCACACACCAGCAAGAACCTTTCACAAAACCCTCCTCTCCCCATAAAACCCTTTCGTCTCTTATCGCCCCTGGACACACTAGCTCTATTTTTCTTTTATGCGCCTTTGCTCTGGTTGTGCTGACTTGCCTGCTCCCAGACTCCTAGCATATCCCCCACCCAGGTCTGCGGGGACACCCACCACCTGGTAAAGTCTGACATCCTCTCCCTGAGATGATGGTAAGATTACATGGCCTTGTCCCTGCCAGGTGGCTGAGACCTCAGACCCTAGTCCTCGAGCGCTGGGACTCCGGGCTCTGCAATTGACCTCTCTAATTCCTAACCTCCAAATGGGGAGTCAACCTTCTATGCAGGACAGGAGTCCCCTGGCATGTATCTTGGCTAACTGGGCCCAATTCAACCCCGACCTTAAAAAAGAAAAGATTAATTTTCTATTGTAATTCAGTCTGACCACAATGTAAGTTCCCCACTGGGGAAAGACCTCAGAATGGGAGCATTAATCACAGCACCATCCTTCAATTGGATCTTTTCTGCAGGCAGCAGGACAAAGGGTCAGAAATTCCTTATGTTCAGACATTTTTCCTATTATGAGAATGGGAGGATCTCCTCCAGAAACATAAATTGACTACCTTAGCCCTGACCAGCATGTTCAATGGTTAGAGCATTGGCCCTCGCACCAAAGGGTCTCGGGTTCAATTCCCAGTCAAGGGCACATACCTGGGTTGCAGGTTTGATCACTGGCCCTGGTCAATCAATATGTCTCTCTCACATTGATGTTTTTCTCTCTTTCTCTCTCCCTCTGTCCCTTCCACTCTCTCTAAATAAATAAATGAATATACTTATTTAAAAATAAGAGTTTATTTAAAACCAAACTGGCATGCCAGGAAGCAAGACCTCAAAATGCTCCCTGTAGAGTTATTCTGATACTTCTGAGCACATGGACAATGGTACTGAAAGGCCTTTAACATCTTTTGAAACATTTGGATGATACAAAAATGATGCTGTTTTCAACTTCAGAGAAAACAAGTTTGTAAAATAAAGGACATAATAATAGTGCACAACTTAACTCAGTAGTGAACAATGTTTAGGTAACATGTAAACTCTATTAACAAAAAAATAATTACCAGGGTATTACAGGATAGTTAACAGAGATGGTGTGTGGGCAACAAGATAGCAATGAGTTCTGTGGTCTGCAGCAGTTCTGTGGGTGTGCCTTTTTAAAAAAAATTTAATAAGTCTTTATTGTTCAGATTATTACAATTGTTCCTCTTTTTTCCCCATAGCTCCCTTCCACCCGGTTCCCACCCCACCCTCTGCCCTTACCTCCCCCCACACTGTCCTCATCCATAGGTGTACGCTTTTTGTCCAGTCTCTTCCCGTACCACCCACACCCCTTTCCCCCTGAAAATTGTCAGTCCACTCCCTTTCTATGCCCCTGATTCTATTATATTCACCAGCTTATTCTGTTCATCAGATTTTTTATTCACTTGATTTTTAGATTCACTTGTTTATAGATATGTGTTTGTTGTTCATAATTTTTATCTTTACCTTTTTCTTCTTCTTCCTCTTCTTAAAGAGTACCTTTCAGCATTTCATATAATACTGGTTTGGTGATGATGAACTCCTTTAGCTTTTTCTTATCTGTGAAGATCTTCATCTGCCCTTCAATTCTGAATGATAGCTTTGCTGGGTAGAGTAATCTTGGTTGTAGGTTCTTGCTGTTCATCACTTTGAATATCTCTTGCCACTCCCTTCTGGCCTCCATAGTTTCTGTTGAGAAATCAGCTGATAATCGTATGGGTGCTCCCTTGTAGGTAACTAACTGCTTTTCTCTTGCTGCTTTTAATATTCTCTCTTTGTCTTTTGCTCTTGGCATTTTAATGATGATGTGCTTGGTGTGGTCCTCTTTGGATTCCTCTTGTTTGGGGTTCTGTGTGCTTCCTGGACTTGTCAATTTGTTTCTTTCACCAGGTGGGGGAAGTTTTCTGTCATTATTTCTTCAAATAGGTTTTCAGTATCTTTCTCTCTCTCTTCTTCTGGCACCCCCATAATTCTGATGTTGGTACGCTTGAAGTTGTCCCAGAGGCTTCTTACACTATCTTCAAATTTTTGGATTCTTTTTTCTTTTTGCTTTTCCGACTGAGTGTTTTTTGCTTCTTTGTATTTCAAATCTTTGACTTGATTCTTCCAGTCCTCCAGTCTGCTGTTGGGTCTCTGTATAATATTTTTTTTATTTCAGTCAGTGTATGTTTAATTTCCAGTTGGTCCTTTTTCATATCCTTGAGGGTCTCGCTAAATTTATCGGCAGTTTCTAGGAAATTCTTGAAAAACCTTATAACTGTGGTTTTGAACTCTATATCCAGTTGTTTGTTTTCCTTCATTTCTTTCATTTGTGATCTGTTTCTTCGTCTCCACATTTTGGCTGCTTCCATGAGTTGATAGAGTGACTTTGTGTGCTGGGTGTCCTATAGGGCCCAGTGGCTCAGCCTCCCCAGTTACCTGAGGTGGACACTCTTGGTGCACTCCTTTGTGGACTGTGTGTACAGCCTTGTTGTAGTTAAGTCTTGATTGTTGTTGGTATCACTGGGAGGAGTTGACCTCCAGGCCAATTGGCTGTGAGGATCAGCTGTGTCTATGCCAAGAGAACTTCTGTGCTGGAGACAGCCTTATGAGACAAGACTTGCAAAATTGCAAAAGCCTCTGTGCTCAGCTTGGATGGGGCGGAGTTTCAGGGCAGAGCAGACAGCATTGGTTTCCCATCAGCCCTGCCCTATGAGGCCCCTGGGTCTCAGTGTCCCTCGGTAATCGCTGCAAGCACCTCTGAGAGAAAGCCAAGTTTCACCCACTGCCAGACAGTCCAGTTACTCCCCGAATGCGTCGGGGTTCCTAAAAACTTGCCCGGAACTGGAGTTCAGCGCAGTCAGGAGCTTCTGTCTCCCACCCGCTTTAGAAAGCGAGCTGCGCACTCAGCCGCCCGTGCAGTCAGCCGCTGGTCCTCTCCATGTGCGAGTCTCCATGTCTCAGCCTTTTGCAGCTCCTCTGAGTCTCAGTGTGCTTTCCTCTTTTCTTCTAGTTGTAGAATTTCCATTCAGCCAGCTCTCCTGTGGTTCTGGATGGTATCTGTTTTGTCTTTTAGTTGTAGTTTTGATATTGTTGTGCAAGGCAGCAGTTTAGGTGTTTACCTATGCCGCCATCTTGGTTTCTCCTGGGTGTGCCTTGAAGAGTCTGGAAAATAACATTAATTTGACATCTCAAAGGTAAGGACTGAGATTCGTTAAGGCCTAGGACATGACAGTGCACCATGACTTGCTCTTAGTTAGGGATTTTTATCCTCAGACTATCAGTGTCGTTACTTTTGGTCTCCGGGTTTGCAAGGACTGCTCTGCGGGCCTCCCCTGAGCTTGTCAGGTTTATCCTGTGGCCCCTTTTTGGTCCACAGGTAAAGTAATGGTAGACTAGGTAGCACTGGCAGAGCTTGCTGTTTTGAAGTGCTTCCCTGCTGTTGATTAGAGCTGTGAACAGAGGTACTGAGGGAATCCTGAGACAGGCAGCCGCTGGTGTGGGCATTGGGCTCTGTCCATCTGTCCATCCTGCAGGCCTTTACAGAGCAACTGCTACTCCTTACTGTGTGCTGGCCCAGGGGTTAGCTGGGTACCCAGAGTTTGGTGCCCTCTGCACACACCACAGTAGAGAAGAGAGAAGAACAAATAATACATATAGTGATGTTCACAATATGTACTTGGTTTGTCCACATTTTCGTGCAGGAAACCACTGTAAACATGTACGTGCAACACCCTAGGGTTAAAAAAACAATGTCATCACTGATAGATCCTCCCTTCCCCCAACTGATGGATGGAGTATGACGTAACATGCACCTGCGGCCTGGACATTCCTGAGCACCTAACCAGGCACCTTATATGGACTATACATTGAACCACCAATCAGTACCTGCCAAATACCCTAAGCCCCCGATTCCTAAGTACCTAAGTGCCTAATCATGTGCCTTATATGAAACCACCAATCAGTGTGTGCCGAGTCCCCTAAGCCCCATCCCTTCCATTTCTCCCTTCAAAAGTCGTGTTCCCCTCTGCACATGCTGCTACTCCCCATTGTGGGGCAGCCCAGCAGGGTCCTTCTCCTCTAATAAAGCCTGTAGTCCTGGTTCTCGGCCTCTGTCTCATCTTTCAATCACCCTAGCTCAGTGGCCGGCAAACTGCGGCTTGCGAGCCACATGCAGCTCTTTGGCCCCTTGAGTGTTCTAACGCCACTTCTTCTTCTTCTTCTTTTTTTTTTTTTTTTTAATATATTTTATTGATTTTTTACAGAGAGGAAGGGAGAGGAATAGAGAGTTAGAAACATCAATCAGCTGCCTCCTGCATACTCCCTACTGGGGATGTGCCCGCAACAAAGGTGCATACCCTTGACCGGAATCAAACCTGGGACCCTTCAGTCCACAGGCCGACGCTCTATCCACTGAGCCAAACCGGTCAGGGCCTAACGCCACTTCTTCAAAATAGACTCGCCCAGGCCGAAAACCGACTTCTGCGCATGGGCCATGAAGTTTCAATTGCACTGCACGTGCGCGCCCGCACGTGGCATTTTGTGGAAGAGCCACACTCAAGGGGCCAAAGAGCCGCATGTGGCTTGCGAACCGCGGTTTGCGGGCCACTGCCCTAGCTGATTTGGCTCAGTGGATAGTGTCCGCCTGTGGACTGAAGGGCCCCAGGTTCAATTCTGGTCAAGGGTACATGCCCAGGTTACAGGCTCCATCCCCAGTAGGGGGCATCAATGATTCTCTATCATTGATGTTTCTTTTATATATATATATATATATATATATATATATATATATATATATATATATATATATATATATATATATATATATATATGTATGTATATATGTTAGGTCGAGGCAGGGGGGAAGTCCACAGCTATACAAGCATCCGCAAGGTAGATGGTGACAAAGATAACTGGCGCCTTCCCAGACCCTTGCCAGCCTTCCCAGACCCCTGCCCAAGGCAGGAATTCCACACTCTCATGCCCTCCACCCCCCCCCCCCCTCACTAAACAGCTGTATAAAGGAAGTACCTAAGCCCCGTTTTGGCACGAACTTCCCTGGCCCACTCTTGGACCGGTGAGTTTCGCCCGGGAGCACAAGATTAAAACCTCCTCCCCTTTCCATGGCCTGGACTCTGTGTCTTGTTTCCTGCGTCGCAAACCTTTCATCTGGTGCTGAAACCCGGGAGGGGGAGTGTGTATCCCATTTGGGGTACCCCTCCCCACTTATCTCCCCGGAACCCTCAGGCTTCTCTCCAGCTCGGCAGCGTCAGTTGGTGAGTCCCAGTCCCTATTGACTCCTAGGGTCATCCTTCCACGTCTCTGTCTGTAAATCGTGGTCCTCATCAGAGATTGCTTTCCGGGCATAGCCCTCCAGACCTTTCCAGGAAAGGCTCTGACCCTGGGGTGGTAGTGAAGATGTTCCTACCCCCTCGGTCTCCTGGCCTTTTGGTCTCACTCCGGATCCCAGGGGGTTGGCGAGAGGCGTCTCCCACCATTCCTCGGATCCCTGTCCATAGCCTTGGCTCAACGATTGGGATGCTGATCCTGGGGCCTCTGCTACTGACCCTAGGTTTGAAAATGGGCAATCAAAAATCCAAAACTGACCCTCAGACGCCGCTCGGGTGTCTGCTCACCAATCTGGCTAAGCTGGGCCTGACCCAGGATCTGTGTCCTAAAAGCCTCATTTACCTCTGTACCATGGCATGGCCTCAGTCTGAATTGAACAACAGGTCAAAATGGCCTGAACATGGGACTTTCGATTTTAACATCCTGACCGACCTCAATAATTTCTGCCAACGAGCTGGGAAGTGGCTGGAGGTTCCATATGTCCAGGCCTTTTTCAGTCTGCGCTCCCGTCCCTCCCTCTGCTCCTCCTGATCTCTCTGACTCTGCCTCCTCTGCCCCTTCTATTCTCTGAGTCTTTGGACCCAGATGCTCTCTCACTGCCACCCCTCTGGCTCCCGCCGAACGCTTTCGGCCTCCTCCTCCTCCTTCGCATAGGCTCCTTTTCTTCCCCGTGGCAGGTGCTTTCTCGGCAGCACCTCACCTGCCTGCCCGCGGCTTCCGCGGCCATGGGTAACACCATCGCGACCACACCGCTCCCTCCCGCGGCCACCGCTGTGCTTTCTTCCCCGCGGCTGCAACCATCGCCGCCGCACAGCAGGAGAGCCACCCGCCCGCCATCCCGCAAGCCGCTCCAAACAGCTGGCTCCCGTGCACTCCGGGGTGAGGGAGCGGAGGCGGCGAGGGAGCAGGCGTGGGGAGGGCGGGCAGCGCCGCTGGCCCAGGCACAGGACCCCCCGGACAGCGACCGGGCTCGGACCCCAGAGCCCCCGGGGCCGTGGCCTCCTCCTCCTCCTCCTCCTCCTCCTCCTCCTCCTCCTCCTCCTCCTTCTTCTCTTCCCACCCCCCCAACTCGCCCGCCTCCCTACAATAGGGCTCCTTCTGCCCTGCTGTCCGCTCCCTCCCTTCCCCCACCCTCACTCCCCGACCTCCCCAGGCCGTTCCTCATCAGGAACCAAGCTGGGTGTACCAACTAGATACGCCCGAAGGGTGAGAGGGGCGCCGACATCGCCACCAGATGCTCCAATGCCTAATAGCCGGCCTACAGGCCATCTCCCACAAGACCCTGGGTCCCCGGCTGGAGCAACAGTTCTAGCCACTCACTTCATTTCGCAGTCAGCCCCAGATATCCGAAAAAAGTTAAAAAAGGCAGAGGATGGCCCTCAGACCCTTGTCCGGGATCTGGTGAATATGGCATTTAAGGTTTTCAATGCCCGTGAAGAGCAGGCAGAGTACACCCGCCTTCGACAGGAGATGAGTCTGCAAACCCAAACCTGGCTACCTTTGGGGCCGGCGGCAGCCACACATGGTCCAAGAGGGACTGTGCATGGTGGGGGTGCAACGAGAGAATGCTTCCAGTGCGGAAACGAAGGCCACAGTGCCCCCAACCCCGGGCTCCAGCCCAGCCGTGCCCAGCGTGTGGTCAAAGCGGCCACTGGAAAAGTGACTGCCCCTGGAAAAGTGACGGGCCCTCTGCGTCTCAACGTAGAGGGGCCGTCCTTCCAGGTCATGACCCGCCGCTGGCCACGCTGGAACTGGCTGAAGGCTGAAGATGCCAGGACTCGACGACCCATCACCCTCGCCGGGCCCCAGGTAAACGCTCAAGGTAGTGGGTAAGCAGATCTCCTTCCTGATCATACGGGGGCTGCGTCTCTGTCCTTGCCCTCCTTTTCCGGGCCATTGCCCCTTCCACGATCTCGGTCATGGGTATTGACGGCAAACATACTCTGGCCTCAGCGCCTTCTCACCCCGCCCTCTCCCCCTCTCCTCCCTCCCTAGAGAGCAACTTTCTTGCTGGCACAGGCTTATCAGAAACTCAGTTCTGAATTCAAGCAGTTAGAGGCCTGTTCCAAGAAGTTTTAAAGTTAACTATTGACAAGGATTTTAAAAGGACCCACTCACCTGGACAGTCCTTCCCCAGGGCTTCAGAGACAGCCCTCATCTGTATGGCCAGGCCTTAACAGAGACCTCCAACAATGCTCATTAGAACCCAGCACTCTCCTCCAGTATGGAGATGATCTCCTTCTCTGCAGCCCCTCCCTGGACATGTCTCAGAGGCATACAGCTGGCCTCCACTGGTAGGATTCTTCCAGCCTTCACCCCATAGCCTACCTGTCCAGACAGCTTGATCCCACAGTTCGGGGATGGCAGCCCTGCCTCTGCATCCCGGGCTCTGGCTGCAGCTGCTGCTCACACCTAGGAGGCCCAGAAGATTTGCCTCCAGCAACGCTTACAGGTCTTCTCCAGGATCTTCTGTCACATGGATCCTTATCTCTCCTTGCCCCCTCTCGCATGCAGGAACTCCATCTCCTGCTCCTGGAGAGTCCTGACATCTCCCTAACTCAGTCCCCAGCCCTGAACCCAGCCACACTCTTTCCTGCTGCCTCCACCCAACCTGCAGCAAAGCACTCCTGCCCCGAGGTTGTCAGAGGCCCTCACTCAACCTCGGGCAGGATTCTCAGATCTTCCTCTCTCTAATCCTGACTTAACTCTGTTTTTGGGTGGAAGCTCTTGTCTAGACCCCCAGGGACGTCAGAAAGCCTCCTACGCGATAGTAACACTCGAGCGGACCCTGGAGACGGCCTTCATCCCTCTTCACCTCGCCCACACTTCGAGAGGCAGTCACAAGTGCCTGCTCCTCCTGCTCACCCCAGGGAGGAATGCACCCCAACTTTCCTACCCATCAAATGAGGGGACACCTCCCAGGGCAGGACTGGCAGGCAGCTGCTCCGGGGACAGGCTAACAGGTGGACGGGACCTCACACAGTAATCCTCACAACCCCCGCCGCGGCCAAACTACTTGGAGATCCATCGTGGCACCACCTCTCCAGACTCAAGAGGACCCCGGAGCAGCATGACTTCTATAAATGTGAGGTGTTGGGCCCCACTAAGGTCCGCCTTAGCCGCCCTCCCCCTCCCCCTTCTCCTCCCAGCGCTGGGCAACCTACACCCACCCCCACCTGCTTATGTGTGGAGGTTCAAGGTCCGTGAAACCTACCACCAGGGCAGCACACAAGTCACCCGGCAGAACCCAGACAGGTGTAATCGAGACGTCAACACCTATGGGGGTTGCCGCTGGTCAGGCTGTGTCATCCATGATGCCTACAATGAGGTCAGGTCTGGTCCCTTTTTCTGGAAGGACGGGACCTTCAACATCAGGGTCCGGGACCCCTGGGACCAGCGATGGGTTGCGGGCGTTATGGGAAAACTATATGGGGGTGGTTGGAGCTCAACCCCTTCAGGGACCATCTACATCTCCCGGGAATATGTCATGGCCCAGGAGGCCCAAATCCAGGCCTCCAAAAGCATCCTACAGGCCGAACATTCCCTTAAAGAGAAGCTGTCTGATTCCCCCGGGTAGAAGTCCTGTCTTCTTGGCTCCAACTTATCCAACACACTCTACCATTCCTTAACGAGACCCGCACCCTGCCCAATGTCTCGCACTGCTTTTTATGTGTCTCTCTCCAAAGACCTTTGCTGGCTGCCGTCCCACTCATGACTCCTCCAGGAACCCAAGGACATGGTGAATGTCAACCTTCCCTGACTGGCATTCCCCTCCGGGAACCCGAAATTCCAGAACCCACCTTGCCCCCGCGGATATGCTACCAGACCAGCAACCCGGTAACTGTGGGATGGGTCACTTGGAACTGTACCCAAAACCACACTGCAGCCAGTCCCACCAAGGCCAGCCCGGGTACCTTCTTTTGGTGCAAGGGCACCTTAAGCAACTGCATAAACTCCTCTGACCAGGGGCCTTGCTTCGGGGTCACAGTAGTTCCCCAGCTAACCTTGTATGGAGAGTCGCTTACCTGGTTGCTCCCTTCATCCCACCCCTGGGCCCGCAGGGCCGCCTTCCTCCCTGTCATGTTGGGGGTAAGTATCGCTGCCTCGATAGGCCTAGCTGGGGGGGTCCTCGGGAACAGCATAATCTCTGCTCAGGATTTCAGTGACAGACTCCAGAGCGCCCTGGAGTCTACTACCACCTCCTTAGCCTCCCTGCAGCGGCAAGCAACATCGGTGCCCAAATAGGCCTGCAGAACCGATGGGCCCTAGACCTTCTTACTGTGGAAAGGGGAGGAACCTGCATGTTCCTTCAAGAAGAATGCTGCTACTACATCAACGGGTCCGGAGTGGTGGAACAGAACGTACAGACCCTGACTAAGCTGAGTGAGGAATTACGTGCAAGACACTCCCGGGACAACTCCCTTTTCGGCTGGCTCCAAAGCCCTTTAGCTACCTGGATCCTACCCCTGATAGGGCCCCTAATTCTCATCTGTGTCTTTTTTCCCCTAGCTCCCTGCCTCCTCAAATTCATCCGCTCCCGGATCGCGGAAATGTCTCGGGTGACTGTAAACCAGCTCCTGCTCCATCCCTACACTCGGCTGTCCTCCGACCCGCCTCTGCCTGACCCTGGCCTTTAACATCCCCCACCCTCTTCGCCCCTGGTCAGCAGGAAGTAGCCAGGACGATTTCGGCGCCTAACGCTACTTCTTCTTCTTCTTTTTTTTTTTTTTTTAATATATTTTATTGATTTTTTACAGAGAGGAAGGGAGAGGAATAGAGAGTTAGAAACATCGATCAGCCTCCTGCATACTCTCTACTGGGGATGTGCCCGCAACAAAGGTGCATACCCTTGACCGGAATCAAACCTGGGACCCTTCAGTCCACAGGCCGACGCTCTATCCACTGAGCCAAACCGGTCAGGGCCTAACGCCACTTCTTCAAAATAGACTCGCCCAGGCCGAAAACCGACTTCTGCGCATGGGCCATGAAGTTTCAATCGCACTGCACGTGCGCGCCCGCACGTGGCATTTTGTGGAAGAGCCACACTCAAGGGGCCAAAGAGCCGCATGTGGCTTGCGAACCGCGGTTTGCGGGCCACTGCCCTAGCTGATTTGGCTCAGTGGATAGTGTCCGCCTGTGGACTGAAGGGCCCCAGGTTCAATTCTGGTCAAGGGTACATGCCCAGGTTACAGACTCCATCCCCAGTAGGGGGGCATCAATGATTCTCTATCATTGATGTTTCTTTCTTTCTTTTTTTTTAATATATATATATTATATCTATCTATCTATACTATCTATCTATCTATATATATATAATTATTGATTTTTTACAGAGAGGAAGGGAGAGGAAGTGAGTTAGAAACATCCATCAGCTGCCTCCTGCACACCCCCTACTAGGGATGTGCCCACAACCAAGGTACATGCCCTTGACCGGAATTGAACCTGGGACCCTTCAGTCCAAAGGCCAACACTCTATCCACTGAGACAAACCAGTCAGGGCTCTCATTGATGTTTCTATCTCTCTCTCCCTTCCTCTCTGAAATCAATAAAAATATATTAAAAACAAAAACAAAAAACAATGTCATCAATCCATCCGCACAGGGAGGTCACCAAGAGTGCTGATAAGATCTGGACTTATTTTCCATAATAAGAGGCAGGAAGCTACGAGTGGTGGGAAAGAAAGTGCGACAGGAGAATACAGAGAGCCAGAGGCCACTTCTGGTTGGGGGCAGGTGAGTCACAGAGGGCCTAGGAGCCGGGCTGACGTGGACACTGCTCCTCAACATGTAGTCAGAGATGGGAGCGGGCCAGCGAGCACAGGGCAGGATGTTAATTCTTTTTTTTTTTTTTTAATTTCTTTATTGATTAAGGTGTCACATATTTGTCCTCATCCCCCCATTCCCATCCCACACCCCTTCCCACGGATGCCCCAACCCCCTGTTGAACTTAACCATTGGTTAGGCTCATATGCAAGGATGTTAATTCTTTAAGGCAAATTCATATTCAGCTTCCTCAACTGTCACAGTAATTATATAAACATGGAATAATGTCCTAATACATTTTCATTAATGTTGCTGTATCATTTTTTTCAACCAAAAGAATAATTTCCACTGTCCATAACCTTTTAGAGTTCTTTATTCTCCGAGAATCTCTTGTGGACTGAATCACTCATGTTATTCTACCTCTAAAATAGAATGACATTTCCCAATTCTCCACATACTCAAGGTTGATGTACGGAATCTCGCAAGTTATCTCCCAAATTAAAGAAGCCTGGGGCCCTGCTGCTGCTCCAGAAGAAGCCGAATCAAGTCTCTAGAAATACGGAGGAGCGGGGCCTGTGGGGAGGGTGGCGCTTGGGGGATGCCACAAGCCTTTTACCTGAAGTATAGCGCCCTCCAGAAGGCTGTCCTTGGAGCCCTGGCCTGGACTCTGGCCTGCCTGCCTGTGGCCGCGGCCCGCCTCGTGCTGTGCGGGCTCTGTGGTCTGACCCTACCTGAGAAGCCTCTTCCTGAGGCCATGGCTCTCGGAGAGCCTGTCCTGACTTGGGGGCTGAGCACACAATGACGTCACTCCTTTCCTGTGCCCCTGCTCCCTTAGTGCTCCGGAGGGCTGGCCCTGGCCCAGTTCCTATCTCCACCTGGCACTGAGGGCAATGGGGTGGGTCCCAGCCATCAGCCACTGCAGCTCGTCCTGGGGCCTGGGCAAATCACTTCAAACAGGCTGCCTTAGAGATTCCACCGTCACAAAGCAGGAAATTCAGCTCAGCGCAGTAACTGCCTGTTGGCGCATAAATGGCAGGGCCAAGACTTCGGCCTTACTGCCAGCCTGTGAAGGTGTTAGGTAGAGGCAGGGGGAAGTCCAGAGCGATGCAAGCATCTGCAAGGTAGATGGTGACAGAGATAACCGGCGCCTTCCTAGACCCCTGGCCCGAGGAAGGAATTCCACACTCTCATGCCCTCCGTCCTCCCCTCACTAAACAGCTGTATAAAGGAAGTACCTAAGCCCCCTTTTGGCGCAAACTTCCCTGGCCCACCCTTGGACCAGCGAGTTTCGCCCGGGAACGCAAGATTAAAACCTCCCCCCTTTTCATCGCCTGGACTCTGTGTCTTGTTTCCTGCATCACAAACCTCTCAGAAGGTGCCAAGGTCAGCAGCTGGGGTACTTCTTTGGCTGCAGACCAGACTGGCCACCCTGGGGGAGGGGCTGGGGACCAGACTGGCCACCCTGGGGGAGGGGCTGGGGACCAGAAGGGCCACACTGGGGGAGAGGCTGGGGACTGCCTGGCACCAGGAACCAGAGTGACTGGGTGAGTCTGAGACCTCTCTCATTTGGTTCCGCATCAAGCGTTGTTTTGAAATCGGGAGTTTTCTGTAGTCTATAGAGCCTACGTAGAAACAGAGGGAGTAAGCAACGAAGACAGAGACCCTAGAATCTTTGTCAGAGCTTCTTTTTAAAATGTTCATTTTGTTGTGTGTTTTCTTTTTTATTTCAGAAAGGGAGAGGGAGAGAGAGAGCAACATCAATGGTGAGATTCATTGATCAGCTGCCTCCTTCATGCCCCCTACTGGGGATTGAGCCCAAAACCTGGGCATGTGCCCCACCCCGGAATCAAACCGTGACCTCCAGGTTCATGGGTCAACACTCAACCACCAATCCACGCCTGCCAGGCAGAGCTTCATTTTATTATTAATATTTTTTTATTGATTTCAGAGAGGGAGATAGAAACATCAATGTGAGAATCATTTATTGGCTGCCTCCTGCATTCCCCACACTGGGATCGAGCCCACAACCCGGGCATGTGCCCTGACTGGGAATCGAACCATCACCTCCTGGTTCATAGGTCAACACTCAACCACTGAGCCATGCCAGTTGGGCCAGGGTGGCAAATTTCACCATCACCATCACCACCACTAAGTCCTACCAGAAACAGAGGTGGAAGTTTTTGCTGTTTGTATTATAATGTGGAATATTAATCTCTAGAACCATAATTTCTCTTGAAGAAACAATTCCTCTCACAAAGCCCAGAGTTATTGCCAAACTGTTTAATCAGTTGTTCCTAGTTTTTCCAAAATTATCATATGAACCTGACATCTAACATGTGGTCATATGCTTATGTCTTCTGCCAAGTGTAAGGGCCTCAGAACTGGGTATTTTAAGAAAAAAATTACATCCTTGTAAATAAAAATTTAAACCAAAGACTATCTCAGAATGTTTGTTTGAAAACTATTAGTCATTTTTCCCCAAACACATCTCATCTTTTCTGGGCCTTTTCCTTTAGGTCAGAACATACTAGTGTCCCAGGGTGGATTAACGTCACCAAACGATATCTTAAACTTGAGCATTTCTCCCCCCTCTTCAGGTTTTAACTTTATGGGCAAGGTCAGCTTTATTGGAAAAGCTAATGAGATCTATGAACCTTCTTTCCGAAGTCCAGACTGTAAAGGGTGCAGACTCCTTGGCTCAGGAAACTTGGCTCTAACCAACCAGTGCAGCGGTATTGCTTCCGAACACACGCAGAGACAAGTGCAGTGTTACTGGAGGTCAGAACACCACACAAACTATGTAGCCTGAACAAATACCACCTAGTTGGCTACCTTTAAAAATAGGGTGACTGGCACCACTATTGCAAAAAAAAAAAAAGAGAGAGAGAGATGCCCGGTCGGAGTGGCTCAGTTGGTTGAGTGTAGTCCTGTGTACTAGGTTCGATTCCTGGTCAATGGGTTGTGGGCTCAATGCCAGGTAGGGGGCGTGCAGGAGGCAGCCGATCAATTATTCTCACATTAATGCTTCCCTCCCCCTTTCTCTTCCTCTAAAAATCAATAAACTACTTAAAAAAAAAAAAAAGCAAAAGGCAGGACAAAGAACAGTTTTTACCCATAGTGATTTATTCTCTACAATACTGCATTAAAGAGTTCAATGCTTTGCACTCAGCAGTTATATAGCCAAGAGGCAACCAAGTGTAATACGAAGAATTGGTCTGAAGTCCTTGCACTGGAAGGCTTTACAGTCTCTTGCTTCAAAGAAATAGGAAAATTAATAAAAAATACACAAGCTCCCTAGACTCCAGAATCTCAACAGAAAATAACATCAACAGTTAGTGAAATAGTAGGTGTTAACATGGAAAACAGATCTTGTGCAAATATTAACACCTAGGACTTCTGTATAGATTTTTATTACAAACAATAAAATGTTATGTCTCCATTACAAACCTTTCATATTGAAAGGATCTCTAACATGAATTGCTTTAATACTAATTATGAAGCAAAAAAAGTTTAAGAACCTCACAGTGGGAACAATGCGACACCGATCAACTCTAGTGATGAGACGCTCTCCTTCAACGTAAGACAAACAATTCGTAAGGACACAGAGAATGTCCTCGCTGTGGGTGTCAGGAAACAAGCTCACTTTCCAGACCAAAGGCACTCGCTGCTAGGGAGGAAACGAGCTCTGAACCAAACCGCACGTGGGGCTGGTCCCTTGAAAACAGTGCTCACCTACTGTTCAGCTTGAGCAGCCCAAGGACAGACGGAGCAAGCAAAACCATCCCCTTTCAAGCCGCCGCTCACACGTGGACGGCTGCCCTCATCGCTGCGCAGGTGGAGTGAGGAGCAGTTCAGGTCTAGCTTGGAGCGGCTACCCGATGGTCTACTCAGTGTCTTTCCCGAGAGCCACCTGCCACACCTCCGTGAGGTGGCCATGACGGTGCACTCCCAGACCGCTTCCTGACTAGGCCCGTTGAAGACGGACATGGATGGCGCCCTTCTTTCCAGGGCCACAGAACTTTCCTTGGTCAACTCCGGAGTCCCCAGGACAAGCAAGGGACCCCAAGCATCTCCACTGCTGGGCCTGAGTGGAGCGCAGGGCCTGGGAGCCCACCGCAGTGTGGTGCTGGGTGTCACCAGCCAGTTCTGTGCACATTCCCCAGCCCCTTGTGTGTGGGTTCAAATTTTTCTGTTCGTTTTCTTAACGGCAGGTATCCTACCCCACCCCTAATAAGATAAAATTAAAAAATCACACTATACATTGGGGAAGACAAATAGGGCAGCATTTCTACGAGAAACAATAGGCTTGAAAAGCATGGCACTGTAAATGCTTGCATGACCAGTTTCACTGAGCGTGCTCAGGGGTAAAATTTTAGCACCATTTTTTTTGCTTTTTTTTTAATCTTTAGAAATTAAACACAACTTTTAACATAGAACACTTGAACAATAATGAAGTGTAGCCCTATAGATCAATACTGTTGTACAAATTGAAGGTGGGTGGTTTAGTCCCAAACTGACCACCCTGACATCAATCCATGGCACCGGCACCTAAAAGTAACTGTCGTCACGTTTGTAACATTTATTATTCTCAGCAGCAGGAAATCATGAAACAATCCCTTCATCTTCAATAGCTTTTGCATTACCTCTGCAAGGAAAGGGGCAGAAGTGAGAATGCAGCCCAGCCTGGGCACCCGGATGTCAGCCCATCGCCCCTGCGCGCGTGCTGCCGCCTAAGAGGATGACGCCAAGCTAGTCTGTCCACCTTTATTCATCTCTTCCAGGAAATGAGACAGCTATGCCTGTAATAGCACGTGTCGTTTCTTAGACTGTGTCCCTGTCCGCCCCCTTCCCCAATTCTGGCAGAAGAAAACTCAAAAGGTCTTTTGACTTGACTATTTGCCCATTCTGAAGAGCCCACCACCACCACATAAACTTTTAAAATTAAATTAAATAAAAACATTGTGTCCACCAGGTTGACATCCAATCCACTTCAAGAGTTCTCCAAGTGCTGCTGGAGCGTCACCCTCAGGGTCTCTCCTCCCACCGGCCACGCCTCCTGGAGCCCTCCAAGCAGTGCCTCCGGCCCCTTCCAGGTCCCCGCTGCCATCAGCTCTGCACCAAGGGGGCGGAGGCTGGGCAAAAGGGAGGAGGACTTGCTGACAGGTACTTAGTCAGCGGCTATGGGCAAGGGAAATGTGCCACAGGAAACGGAAGGACCGAGACTAAAGTGAGCTGTTGGGAAGCCTGCCCAGGTGGGGTGAAGATTCCCAGCATATTGGGCAAGATAACGATTCACCTTGTGTCATCACACAGTGTTGCTCTCAAGTCCCGTAAAGGACTGAATCAACTGTCTTCTCACTCCTACAGGGAAAGCAGGAAAAGGAACTCCTCTGCTTTTAAGTCCCTTAAAGATGTTTGCCTGAAAGGACACAAACAGCTTGGAGACCCCGGATTTTCTCCTGTGACAATGTGTCTTTCTACAGCCCAACCCAGGTGCGTGTTTGAACATCTATGTCTTCTGTGAACCTAGATGCAGCTATAGGCACTGCTACCAGGCGAGGAGTGAGGTAGCCGGGTGGTGAGGAGGAGGCCTCTCCTTTCACGCTGCACGCAGCTAGGATGGCAGGACCTCCTGCAGGCGTCCCAGTTCATTCCTCAGCAGGTGACACCGCAGAGCTCTCTGTTCAGTACCAGGAGACTCCATGCGAGAAGAGCGCCCGAAAATCCAACTGACACAGGGTTAGAATTACACCTTGGAGGCTGACTGAGCAACGAACGAGATCTGCCACGCCATCCAAAGGGCTTCCATCTGGACGTGGTGTCTGTCCAGGAGCCTCACAGGACTCACGGCGCCCGCGGCCAACCCGAACATGGCGTCCACTTATGAAGCATGGAGGTTGTAACCAACTGTTGGTACGCAATACACTGGACGTTTAAAAAAAGGAATTTAAAACAACCTAAAAATGTGTCTTGTTGGTCTCCGTTGCCCAGACTGCCAGGGAAAACACATCTACTCGACCTGGGGAGGCTACAAGGGTGCAAGTGGGGTAAACCTTCAGGAATCGTGAATTCCAGCTCCCACTGTGTAGCCAGCAAGCAGGTGGCCACGTGCATGCCGAGGGCCTTCTGAACCCACAGGCAATTCTCACTAGTCATGGAGGAGCCCCAATCCAACGGAACCCCATAATGAGGAAAGGCTGAAATAAGGCTTGGGCCCCTCAAGTTCTGTTTCATTCAATATAACCCCGCCCTCCCACCCGACACCCCCCGAGTCAGCTGGAGGCAGACTTGGCAACGGAAGCTAGCATCATAAAATGGTGCAGTAATAGAAGTAACTGGACCAGGAAGAGGAGGCGTCCGCTCCAATGATGTCATAGCCATGGGTGGCCACAGGGGGGTGGGACTGGTCATGCAGCCGTGTGTCAGGAGTAATGATTGTAGAGGGGCGGGGCATGAAGAGTGCCATTCTGGAGACAGTGCTGTCGAGAAGCAATATATTCTGCATAACTGATTGTCACCTTCTCACTTCGGTACCTGTGTGAGGAGACAGGGAAGGGTATTATGAACCCCAAACACTTCATTCAGTAAAGTCACTCAGCATAGAAAACCAAAAGCTTATTCCACATTTTGAAAGAATAAAATGGAAGACCAAGAGCAACCTTACTTACAGAAAATGAAAGACAGCACAAGAAAACAATGTTGTTATTACAAATGAACGAGATGAAAAAGCACAACCACAATATCCCTGAGAAGGTGTTTTCTGCACATCCCACCTTTAACACTACAGATGCTTATCGTCAGGCTGCTCTTAAGCAATCTGCTACGGGGTCTGGAGGAAGAATGTCAAGTCAGAGGACATGGGTGGCAGACTGGAAGAGGACTGCAACCAAGGCCCAGTGTAAACTCCAAGTCTACTTTCAGGGTAAAATGAGGTAAAATGACAGAAATACAACCTCCATTTGCAAAAAGTAACAAGCGAGTTATTTATAACCCAAAGGGCACAGATACCTAATTCTGGGTCAAATTCTCAGGAAGCAGGTTAAAGGACCCTGGGGCTACATAGGACAGCCCCAGTCCCTGGGTGAATATGCCATCTATCAGGGCCACCAGAACAGAATTCACAGCACTTTGGCTTTGCTCTGGAAGGAGCCATGAGTCAGGATGCGAAGCATGGGTGTTACAAACCTATGGAGCCTACTACAGACCACAGGAGCTGGGCGTGACAATCCTTACCCAGAGCCATCTCTTTCCCACTGTAATCACTCCTCCACTGCAAGGTGATTATTCCTGAATTTTGACAGGGAAATGGCTGTTCAAATAAATTATAATAATAATAATGATAATAATAATGCTTTGTATTTGAAAGTTTATTTTTTAATTTTTCTTGGAATCCAAAGCATTTAAAAAACACTGGGTTATCTTCCAGATAGACCTGTGAGGTTACTATATGATTATTCAGCATTTTACAGATCAGGGGGCCAGAGGCCCACAGAAGCCCACAGAAGCTAAACCTCTCAGTGTTTTAGATTTCAGTAGGGATGGGAAGAGAACTGACGTCTATGCTTGGCCCTGGTTTAGACCTTACCACAACCTAAAACAACCCTAAGGCATTACCATTCACTTTTTACAGACAGGAGAGTTTTTCCACTTAAGAGTGGCAGGATAACTGACCAGGTCCCATGGCTAAGTGGTGAGGCTGTTTCAGACCCCAAGGCCTCGTACACTCTACCACACTAGGCAGCCCCCCAAAGAAGCGTTTTCTGACCATTCCTTTAAGGTGTCACTGACCGCATCAGCCTCCCCCAAAGCGAGTCTGGCACAGACACCACGACTTGCTCAGTGGCCTCGCCTGCTCCCCTGCTCTCAGCTTAGCTGCTGGGACACTCAGGAGGCTGAGTCTGCTGTGCTGCACTGTCTCCGCAGGGCCTCACGCACCGCCCTTCTGTGGTGAGGAGACAGCAGGCCCTTCCTTCCCCTTTCCGCCAACAAGCACCCTCCATGCAAACCGGCTAGATCACAATGACGGGAAAAGGAGACACGGGGTTACCTGGTGAGCCTGATCGTCTTCCTGAAGTCACTGGTGATTGGTGCCTTAAAGCCGCCTTTCCTGAGCAAGGAGTCTATTGTCTGGATCTGATCCCAGTCTGAGGAGAGGGACACACTGAAGTCAGGGCACAGGGGCACAGGGAGAGGCGGAGTGGCCACGTCTGCTAGCGAGGGGCAGGCGGAGCCCTGGGCACCCCCAAGGGCAGTCCAAGGGAAACCGCGGCGACCTGACATGGTAGTCTGACACAGGCCGCACGGCTGACCCAGCCCCTGCTCTGTCTCTCCCGTCAGAGGCGACCCCAGTGTGAATATCTAGGAACAAACATGGTTCCGGCTTAGACTGGCTGTGGACCTCCTGCTGGGAGCCAGGGCTGTTCTGTGGAAAGAGAAAACTCAATTCTGCAGCTTGGAGTCCTCGGTGCGGCCTTCCTTCATTTGATGATTTCTTGGAGTCCAGTTTTCAATGACAGAGAGTGAACAGCAGGAGGGAAGCTAGTCCTTTAACAGGAGGGGAAAGTTGTTCACACAGTGCTGCTGTGCTGTTCTTGCATGTTTGTAACAGATACAACCAAATATATCCAACTGAGAACCAATAAAACTCCCTAAATTACTGCAATATGTGCTACGCTTTAATTTTCCCAATCAATATTCAAATGGCAAAAGTACTTTGATTATTTACCTAAGTTATCGTCACATCTCAGTATTAGAAAAGACTTATGGTGTGCCCTCTTGTACAGAAATACGGGATTTATGATTTCAAAAAGGTGGATAAAAGGCTTCCGTTTTATGTCACATCCTCACTGCTTTTTTTTTTTTTTTTAAATATATTTTATTGATTTTTCACAGAGAGAAAGGGAGAGGGATAGAGAGCTAGAAACATCGATGAGAGAGATACATCGACCAGCTGCCTCCCGCACACCCCCCACCGGGGATGTGCCCGCAACCAATGTACATGCCCTTGACCGGAATCGAACCTGGGACCCTTCAGTCCGCAGACCGACGCTCCATCCACTGAGCCAAGCCGGTTTCGGCACATCCTCACTGCTTTTGAAAAAGTTTAAACACAACCACAGTGAAAACCAACAAGGCCACAGGATTAGTTCACTGGCCACAGGATTAGTTCACTGACATATTAAACTGGACATTTTCTCTATTTCAGGTTCACATCTAACAAATACCGTGTGTGTTAATTTACATATTAATTAAAAAAACAGAATTCCAAGAAAGAAAGTGAGGTTACATATCACACAATATACAAACAACACTTATAGGTATTCTCTTAAAGGGAAACCTGCCTAACCCATTTCCCATCTCCAATGTCACAGTTTAAGAACTTAGTAACTACCAAGTTCCTTCGCCCCCAACACCTTTACTACTAAGTTTTTTAAAAAATAGGACTAATTATGTTTTGCCTTTTTCCAAGTATAATACTGTTTAATAATTCATGACCAAGAGTTCAAAACTCCCGATATAGGCAGCTTCCCTTTACAATGAACTCCACAATATGGTCAAGCTGATTGGTGGAATTTTGCTACAATCACCAATCTTGGAGGACAAGAAATAAAGCTATTCCCTGAAAGTGAAATAAGCAAGCAAGTAGGAGAAATCCCCCCAGCCCGCGTCTGCATCGTCCAGAGTTCACTCCTCCTCCTGGAAGAAGCTGGTAGGCACTGAAAGGAAGACGGGCACTCATTCTTAGTGGCACTTGGGCTGAAAGACCACACACACTCTCTGGCCTGGTAGTCGGCAACACTATGTCCAGTGCCGTTCAATGACATTCCATTTGTCCAACTCACCTTGCTCCTTAGCAACCTCAGGTAAATATGTGGCTGTACGTTTGACACCTTTTTCATTGATGAATTCAATTCGGATCCCATGGACCCCTACCTACAAAAAAAAACCACAACCAAATAAATGGCACTGATTTATTCTAAGGAAATCTCAGTCATCCAAACATAAACAGGAGAACCTCTTGATTTTTGTCACGAATGCTCTGTCAGATATAAAAGCCAAAAAAACTAGCTTGAGAGAGATGATTCCACATGTAATCACCTCTCTAAGAGTATAGAGGTTATAGAAATAAATTCTTTCAATTGCTCATCTGATCATCTTCAATACTCCACCTTCTATCTAGTCCATTAAAGGAACATACCACAGGGTTTGATCTGGCTCGGGCTCTTCACAAATGACTCTGAATAACAACTCTGACTCAAGGGCTCACCAAGAAGGATCTGGAATATTCCACTTTATCATGATTGTTTCTTTTGTTGTTTGTTCAATGTTATTGTCATTATTTTTAATTTATCTTTATTGTTGCAAGTATTACAGATGTCCCCCTTTACTCCCCCACCTCATTATCATTTCTTATTAGGCATGGGAGAAGGACTTGGAAGGAGGAGAAAGCCTACACAATTCTTTCTGCTTCTGATATTGTAGCACCTTTTCTGCCCATAACTGTTTCCAATCTCAGCTTTCACATTCTTATACCCTCTCAATGAAGGAGATACATCACCATGTACTAACCCGAACCCAAATGCAACGAGACGCAGAGTTCCAAATGCAGCTGTTCTCACCTCCCAGTCCAGATAATCACTGGCATCCTCAAAGTTAGTGAGGAGGGAGACAGAGCAGGAAAGTTTAGGCAGCTCCTCTCGGGTCAGGGGGGGGAATCGACTGTCCTTAAGTGCACTGGAAGGGGACAAAAAAACGTACGTGAGGCTACTCCGGAGTTGGGAGCATGTGCCCGAGTATTTCCAACTGGAGCTACGCAGAGAACTCCCATTACCCACTCATTCCAATGTGCTCAAACACAACTTGATGCGATTAACTGTCTATACTGGAACCACGAGTGACTCACCAGATTAAAGCCTCCACAGTTCCTGATTACCAAGAAGAGAACACTCATTCTTTATTACTTTGAAGACATAACGTTTGGCAGTTGTTTTCAATTCTGTAGATAAATTTGATCGCCATTTTTTCCACCAATCGTGTGCCTCGTGTAATTACCTGGTTAGCGTGTATTCCCTGAGTCCTGAGTGAAGATTCATGGCTGAGAAGGTCCCAATGCAGCCACGAAGCCGCTTGTCCCGCCCTGTCTTCCATGTCACAAAGAGCGGACTAAAAAAGCAAAACACAAAACACTCTCCAGCCCCACGTCAATTATGGATCAGAACAGACCGTGGCTTTCTTCCTGCTCATCTGTTATTCCCCACAAGGACTGCCGGCTAGCTGCAGGACCCTATTCCTTTCTGGGAGGCCAACAGTCCCGGGGGACATGAAGAGGACACCTCGCAAGGCGCATGAAGAAAGGCCCTCTGGGCAGCCTTTCCCACGGGCCTTGCTGACACATGCATGTGCTACAGTCCTCTTCCTGTCCAGGACTTCACTTTGTTTCCTTCTGATTCTCCATGTCCTTCTCCTCTTCTTTACCCTATTTTGAATGTCCAAGTTCCCTAGTCCATCCTTCAGGAAGACACACTGGGCCTGTGCACCTCCTTCTCACCTGCAAGCACTACCTACAGCCCCACACTGTTCCCACAGTTATTTCTGCCAATGGCAACTACAAATATTTCCTGCTTATAAATGTTCAGAGAAGAAAAACAATGTTTCCCAAAGAGAGCTTATTACTAGCAGAAATCGCCACCTTCCGTTCTAGGCTACATCAGATGGATGGTGACAGGTGTTCTAGAAGAAGTCTCCGGTCTGTCTCTCTTCCTGACACTCCTCCATGCCCCTATGCCTTTACCTCTTTGATGCTTGAGTTAAACACTTCTAAAAAGCAACTTAAAAAGTTAAAGTTACCTATTTCTTTGATCATTGTTACAAAGCGGATCTCCCACCCACACGTCTTTCCCTGGTACTATAACACTTGAACAGCACCAGCCAGAGTTACTGTCTCAACACTACTCCACAGCCCTCAAGTAGTCCAGTGTTTGCAGGAGGAAATACAAGCCTGAATATAATGGCCCACAATGCTGCAGCCACCACCCTCTCCCAAACCTGTGTCCGTCTCCTCTATACACACCTGCTCCCACGCACACCATCATCTGCACCTGCTCAGCAGGGTTTTTCTGACTATGGTACCCTGTGGCAATACTGCCCTGAAAAGTTAGGACTTTTTCTCTTCATCTCTTCTCCTCTGACACCATCACAAAGGAGGGACGATTTCCACTCTACTCTGCCCACAGTGCACCACACACTATTTAACTTTGTGCCTGTGGTTTGCCGACTCAACAAGCCTCCCAAGAACAAGGACTTTTCTTCATGCCTCTTCACTCCTTGCCCAGTGGGCTGTGCAATGCCTCCCTCTGCTGAGTGAATGACCTCAGGTCAATGAGCACTGCAAGCATCTCAAAAAACAAAGCTCTTACAAGGCAACTCGGAGCTGCTTCCAATTCTGAGAAAGGAGCCAACACTGGCATGAGTTTCTTCACTTTACGCTTTATACACACACTGCTTACATCATTGGCACGTGAGAGGGCTGGGGACAAACAAGAGAGTCTTGAATTACAAATAGTAAAACAGAGCCCTGGCCGGTTTGGCTAAGTGAATACAGTGTCGGCCTGTGACCTGAAGGGTCCTGGGTTTGATCCTGGTCAAGCGCATGTACCTCGGTTGCAGGTTCGATCTCCAGCCCTGGTTGGGGCACGTGAGGGAGGCAACCAGTCATTGTCTCTCTCACATCAATGTTTCTCTCTCTCTCCTTCCCTTCTACTCACTCTAAAAATCAATGGAAAAATACCCTCAAGCGAAGGTTAACAAAACCAACCAACCAACCAACCAACCAACCAACCAACCAACCAACCAACCAGTAAAGCAGATTCTGACACCTGGGTGGGGTGCCAGCAGCCCTGAGATTTCCATGCGATTGCTGATGAACAGAGGGAGGGGACCCCTATAAAAGCATCGCAGCTCCCATTAAATGAGCTCCTAGTTTCCAGCCTGGCCCTCAGGCGCTCCCAGTTCACTTGGACTTCAACACTACTGGGGTCCACGATGTGACATGTGACGATGTGATAGTGTGACCTGTACATTTGAAACAACAGAAGAGCCAAGAAAAAAATCCTGATTTCCAGAACATTACTTTCACAAGCCTACACCTCCTCCAAACATAACCTAGTCCCTTTCCAATCCTGAATCCAGTGGATACTCTAGATATTGCTGGATATTTCTCACCATCCTATTCCTAAATCACATTCAAGTTTTTATAAGTAGCGGGAAGATGCCATCTGCCTTTCTCATTGTCCCCTGCTCTGATGATTTACTCACTAGGGGTCATTGGTGAATCTAGGAAGTCGTGGCTGAGGGAAGCCATGGAGGTGACAGTAGAGGACATCAAAGCAGTAGCAGCACATCTCTGCGGTCACCACCAGATTCTTGGTGGTGTTGGCAGTTCCATTGGGTCGGGGAAGAGGACTCAGAGCTCCCGATGCGGGATTCATTCGTGTAATGGGAGAGTTTCCAGGTCCCAGAGTTAAGTCTGACACATTCTCCCGACCATTGCTGCCATCCACATGCTGGTGGTTTTGAAGAGGTCCTGAACTAGAGCCAGGGACAGTGGTGGCCTGGTTCCCGTGAGTGTGCGTTCCACTTCCAGATAACTTGGGCTTCTTGACCCCACAACAGCCTGCTGCCAACTTGGGCTCGAGTGGAGGAACGCAGCGTCTTTTTCCCATCCTGACTCAGTGCTCGCGGTCTGGAATGTACAGAACCCTAACCAAAAAGAGAACAGATAAGCATTGACTCAAATGGTTAGCTAGAAAGAGAGCACAAAACAGAAGAAAGAGTCTCCACACAGAGGCAAGAGTCCTCACTGCTTTCTCCCCCAGGTCACGTGGCCAGCTTGACTAGAAGAAACCCTGAGTTCCGCAGCAGGAATGCCTAAAGGGAAGCCATTTTTTATTGTCCATGAAGCTGTCAACACGGATGGGGGCAGGCAGCACAGTGTTCTCTTGCCTGGGCAGAGGAAGGGTGGGGCAGCCGTGAGGCTGGCTGGTGGAGGGCACTGCAAGGTTGGCTGGAGGACTGCTCTGGACCTGCCGGACTTGTCGTCAGGCTGCTTTCTCTGCTGCTTCAGAGGGTCCAAATGGAACCACCCTCATTTCTAAGGACCCAGAGGAACACCCATGCTTTTCCTTGTTAACCACACCCTTTCCGCATTTCCTCATCACTAACGTGCATATGTGATCTCAGTCCCCGACCTCAGCGAGGTGAAAAGCAGTCGGCGGCCGTTCCTAAAAGAGCACACCTGTAACACAAGGCCTCCATCTTTCTGTCCTTACAGCTATCATTCAAAATGCTCATCTTCTTTGGTTTTCAGAACTCCACTTTCTACACATCTCTCTATCCTTTTAAGAGCTCATTCAGGAAAAGCTACACCTAGTAGGAACCTTTATTCATACAATGACCCCCGCTTCCTAGTCCTTTGTGAGGTAGCCTTTCTGCCTATCAGAGCAAAGCAGACAAATGCAAAGCCACTCAGCTGAACAAAGTGTGGCATCAGATGGGCCAGAAAGCCATCTGACCATGTGAATGGGAGGGAGGATCGTTTCACTAAATTTTTTTTCTTAAAAAGCCTAAGGTAGAAATGTATAGCTATAACATGACCAAAATCCTTTCTGTTGTGATCACAGAATTAGGAAATAGATCCTAGTTATTTCAATATTGATTATACCAAAGTTTGTAAAATTCTGTTGACTTGAGAAAAGTATACTGGTTTTCCCCAAGTGACTACATGTTTGAGCCCTTCCCCAAATATTCTCCCTAAGTTTTCTCTGATTTGAACGCATAGCACATCACTGCCTTTTTACGCATTGCTCTAAAACATAGTGTTTTGGTTATAAATTCCATAGCTTTTAAATCAAATGAGATGTTTACCTACCCACTTGCAATGCCATTATTCCTACAAAAATAGCCTCTGACTTTAAGTTGAATGATATATAAAAAATGTCACAAGTTTTACTCATTTATGTTCTTGATATATGCTGATCCATAACAAAATACACATTTTTGTATCTAGGGCAATTTTTAGTGAGTTGAAAGAGCTGAGGAATAATACTTCTGTACTCTTCAATGTTTGGCTTGAAAATAGGATTCTTTTTGAGAAAGCCTTATGCACTGATCCATTAAAACTTCTAGAAACTATACTGATTCTGAGCACAGACTTCATTGTCTTGTTCAGACAATTAAGAGAGAGAGCAGAACATCTTGGTTGAAAAATACTGACTCCAGAACCAACTGGCCTGGGTTCAAATCCTGACGCTTCATGATTACCCCTAACTCAGTTTCCTCACAATGGGAGTAACCAGATTTGCCTCGTGTGTTTGTTAGGAAAATGAGTTAACATATGTGAAGTGCTTAATACAATGTCTGGCATGTAGTAACTGACAATTTATTCAGCTGCTCTCACCATCTGGGTTTTGTTTGACTGCTCCCACCAGCACGAACTCCTGGAGGGCCAGGACTTCACTGTGGAGTGCTTGCCCTGAACACGGTGGGATCGGGCCTAAACAGGCAGTCAGATATCCCTCTCACAATCCAGGACTGATGGCTCCCAACCGCTCACCTGCCTGCCTGCTTGATTGCCCCTAACTGCTCTGCCTGCCAGCCTGATCACCCCCTAACCACTCCCCTGCCAGCCTGATTGATGCCTAACTGCTCCCCTGTCAGCCTGATTGCCCCTAACTGTCCTCACCTGCAGGCCTGGTCACCCCCAACTGCCCTCCCCTGTAGGCCCGGTACCCAACTGCCCTCTCCCGCAGGCCCGGTCGCCCCTAACTGCCTTCCCCTGCAGGCCTGATCACCCCCAACTGCCCTCCCCTGCAGGCCCGGTCCCCCCCAACTGCCCTACCCCCCAGGCCTGGTCCCCCCCAACTGCCCTCCCCTGCAGGCCCGGTCGCCCCTAACTGCCCTCCCCTGCTGGCTTGATCCCCCCCAACTGCCCTCCCCTGCAGGCCTGATCCCCCGCAACTGCCCTCCCATGCTGGCCTGGTCACCCCTAACTGCCCTCCCTTTCAGGCCTAGTCCCTCCCAACTGCCCTCCCTTGCAGGCCTGGTCCCCCACAACTGCCCTCCCCTGCCAGCCATCTTGTGTCCACATGGGGGTGGCCAGCTTGTGTGTTGGAGTGATGGTCCATTTGCATATCACCACTTTATTATATAGGATGTGTTAAATGAAGCAGAACAATCTAATCTCTAGAGAGTTGGGAGTTTTAACAGGACAACAGGGCCTGGAAGCTGTGCCTCCAGAGACCAAAAATTCAAAGAAACAAAAAGAAAGGATGAAACACCAAGGTTAAAGAAACCTTCGCTCATTCTCATTACACCAAAGCACACCTGAAGGAAGAGTTAGATATTATGAGATTGTGGCAACTCAGGTGTTCGTTAGCAGGTGTTATCAACTACCTGAACGGGAAACACCCCAGAACAGAGCAACAGAAGAGATTTTCACACCACACCAAGGCAGGAGAAATGAATTCTGAGAATATTCTGCCTACACACAATGTACAACCACTGATCGGCAGTGGAAACGAACACAAGAGATTACAATTCCCCCACACCCTCCCAAGCTACAATTTGAAACCAAGAGTACCAACCCAAATCATGTGACTCTTTAGGCCCAAGCATTTCTTGGGAGGCCACTAAGCAAATAATTCAATCCATGTTCTCAAGTAGTGACCAAACGCAGCCCTTTATCTTTCAGCATAGAGCAAATATTAAGTGAACCACAATAAAGGATGTTAAGTAGCCCTGGCCCGGTGGCTCAGTTGGTTGGAGAGTTGTCCCGATGCTCCAAAGTTGTGGGTTCGATCCCCAGCCAGGGCACGTGCGAGAAACCAGCCAGTAAATGCATGGACTCTGCATCAAAGATATATTAGAAGGCACTACTTAACAATTTATTCTATAAAATTAAATCTATGGAAAATTCAAAACATAAACAAAACAGCTTAACAAACCCAATATCCAGCCTTAATAATTTTTAACATATGGCCAATCTTTTATTTATTTAAAAGTATATTTTGTTGATTTTTTACAGAGGAAGGGAGAGGGATTGAGAGCCAGAAACATCAATCAGCTGCTTCCTGCACACCTCCTACCGGGGATGTGCTTGCAACCAAGGTACGTGCCCTTGACCGGGATCGAACCTGGGACCCTTGAGTCCGCAGGCCGACACTCTATCCACTGAGCCAAACCGGCCAGGGCAATCTTTTTTTTTTTTTTTTTTTTTTTTTTTAATGTTTCTGTTGATTTCAAAGAGAGGAAAGGAAAGGGAGGGAGAGAGGGAGAGACAGAAACACCGATAAGAGAGAAACACTGATTGGCTACCTTCTGCACACCCCCTACTGGGAAATCAAGCCCAAAATCTGAATCCCAGGCATGTGCAGTGACCCGGAATCAAACTGGAGACCTCGTGGAGCATGGGATGCCCCTCAACCAACTGAGCACACCAGCCGGGGCATATGGCCAATCTTACTTCATCTATAGCCTACATACTCACTCCCGCTCCCTCCTTCCCTGAATTATTCTGAAGGCATGTTTTTAAGGGGGCCAACATTTTACTTATCTTTCAGTATAAAGCAAATATTAAGTGAACTACAATAAAGAATGTTTAGCCCTGGCCCGGTGGCTCACTTGGTTGAAGAGTTGTCCTGATGCTCCAAAGTTGTGGGTTCGATCCCCAGCCAGGGCACATGCGAGAAACCAGCCAGTAAGTGCACGGATAAGTGGAACAACAAATCCACATTTCTCTCTCTCTGAAAATCAGTAAGTAAAAAAAAAAAAGAACGCTATGTAAAACAGGGTGCTGGTAGGAAATACTTTTATTTATTACATTAACCACTATCCACCAATTTCATCAAAGCTTTCTCTTTAGTTAGAGACTCCTCTAATCCTACTCCAACAAAGCAGGCATCTCACTACAACCAGGTAGTCCCAGACTCAGCTTCCAGGAGCACCCTACAATAAGCAGACACTCATTTCTCCCACAGCTTGGCACCTGAGAGTACAGCATAAGATATCTCAGAATAACAGCGCCTGAGAGTACAGTGTAAGATATCTCAGAATAACAGGCCCGGTACCCAACTGCCCTCTCCCGCAGGCCCGGTCGCCCCTAACTGCCTTCCCCTGCAGGCCTGATCACCCCCAACTGCCCTCCCCTGCAGGCCCGGTCCCCCCCAACTGCCCTCCCCGCCAGGCCTGGTCCCCCCCAAATGCCCTCCCCTGCAGGCCCGATCACCCCCAACTGCCCTCCCCTGCAGGCCCGGTCCCCCCCAACTGCTCTCCCCCCCAGGCCTGGTCCCCCCCAATTGCCCTCCCCTGGAGTGGGGGAGAAGTCAATGGGGGAAAAAAGGAGACTCATGTAATACTTTAAACAATAAAGAATAATAAAAAAAGAACCACCTTGTAGTTTAAAACAAAATAAACAAAAAAAACCCCTAAAGATATACTCAACATCTCTTCTAAAACAATGTGGGAATTTGTTCTTACTCTCACTCAAAAACCTCATAAAAACTAGCCAAAATGGTACTTTGATCCTAGTACGAGTAACTGAATAGTTACTGCAAAGTCAGTTCATCTGAAGTAAGTGGAAACTAGTGTAAAAATCCTTGCTTTACAGACACATTATATCACTGAGACCCTCTCAAGCTTTCAGTCAGTTACTTTCAAAACTAAACTCACCCAGCCTGGTGGCTCAGTGGTGGAACACCGACCCAGACACTAACAGGTCTCAGGTTTGATTCCTGGTCAGAGCACATGCCTGGGTTGCTGGCTCAATTCCCAGTAGGGGATGTGCAGGATGTTTCTAGCTCTCTCTTTCCCTAATAAGTAAATAAATCAATCAATAAAAATGTAATAAAAAACAAAAACAAAAAGCTAAACTCAAGGGCCACTGGAAGAGCCAGTAGTAGAGATCTCATTTTCCTCTGTTCACTAGAGATCAATGAGAATGAACTAGGTAAAATGGATTTCCACCAGATGGAGATGAAGATGTACTTCCACAAAAAGCTAGAGGAAATAAAAGGAATGACTGTTTCACCTCCTAACTTAGCAAGCGACAAATAAAAATGTTCTCAGTGCTGAAGAGTCATCACACCTTCCTTAGGGTCCATAACAGGCTAGCTGGCAACTCCTCCTCCCTTTCTGCGGGAAAGTGGGCAGGGTTCTACCATCACTTCTGTCCCAGCCAGCCCTGCAGCCACCCTCACTCTCAGTCTCAGGGCTGGATGCCTTTACCTCTCACTATGCCTAACCTGGTGTCCTGCATATGGTATACACACCAGCCATCTTATCTACAGATTTCCTAGTTGACTTCATTTAAGTTTGCCATTTTATGAGAAGAACTAGAGTCTCAGTGCACGAATTCGTGCACCAGTGGGGTCCCTCAGCCTGGCCTGCGGGATCTGGTGAAACTGGCTCTCCGACATGCCCCAAGGGGTCCTGGATTGCGAGATGGCACAGGCCAGGCTGAAGGACCCCACTGGTGCACAATGGGGGCAGGGAGGGACACAGGAGGTTGACGGGCTGGAGAGGGACCACAGGAGGGCTCCAGGTGTGTCCGGCCCGTCTCCTCAGTCCCAATCGCTCACTCCAAATCAGCAGGACCCCATCAGCAAGCTAAACTACCAGCTGGAGCGTCTGCCCCCTGGTGGTCAGTGAACATCATAGCAAGCAGCTGAGCGGCCTTAGCATATCACGCTTTGATTGGTTGAACGGCCTACGGGTCGACTGGACACTTAGCATATTGGGCTTTTATTATATAGGATGTTTATGGCACAACCTAATCTTTAAATACTTGGTTCCATCCTGATGCTAACTGGAGTGTGTGTCAGAAACTGGAGCTAAATTCTAAGTATTTATTCTTATCAACAATGTCAACTCTATTCAGCCCAAACCTAGGAATGGTTTAACCCTTTGCACTCGCTTGCTTTTTTCTCGGTTCCTTTATTCTACTTGGGATTTAATTTTTTAAATACCCCAGATTTTACAAAGCGCGACAGTAGAATAAAAAACTGGAGTTTCTTTTCATATAAACTTATTTATTTGGATTTTTTTATATTTCAAATTATTGATATATTCAAAGAGTAATTTTAATCTCTATAATTTTTCATGGTGTGATATTTTTTGAAACATTCACCCACATGAAGACCTGGTTTACATTCACATGTTTCGCAAATATAAATCGTCTCTCTTCTTCCTCCTTTGATTTTTCTGTTAGAACAAACAACACAATCTTGGTGTTTTTTGTTAGGGTGAGGTGCGATTATATGGAGCTTTCCATCTAAACGTTGCTCTAAGTTAGTGGATAATAATCTACCCCTGGAAGTTAGTGTACCATCTCTGAATTCTCCAACAAGATCATGTACTAGTTTCCTAATAAATTTCACATGCGTTATCGGTTTTTCATTTTTTCTCTTTTGGCTTCAGTTGAGACGGCATTTACATTTTACTTGTGCTTTCATGCTAATGAAAACAAGAAAAGATACTGGAAAAATAGACAAAAATCCCCCTCCCTCCCGCAGTGAAACTACGTGTCGAGTGTGGCTTGACATACGAGCTGCCACCGATGCTAACCGTGTCGAGTCACACTCGACATCCGAGTGCAAAAGGTTAATTCATAGGAAAATGGATAGCCAACATGGATAATTCAAAAGTTAGGTGAAATATCTCCTACATGAACTTCCTGGTTTGATTTATGCTAGTAGCTGTCTTCTTTGCTAAAACACATCAGTAACTGGTCAATCCTGAACTTAGCCTCAGCTGATACTAACTTTAGGTTGCTCGAGGCTTTCCTCGGGCAGACCATACCTACTTTTTAAACGGCACTCGAGAAGAATTTTCTTTCTTTTTGAATTGATGGGGCACTTTTATTTGCCTGAAGGGCAATTTATGATTTCAGGAGTTAATACAAATGTTGTCTTATAAACTGTTGATGTTTACAAACAAGGTATAAAGATCAGTACTGAGGGGAGGACACCCTGACTGAAGTGGTCTTTCTCTTCCAATACTCCTAAATCACTGCAAACAATAAGCTGACGCTGCCAGAACAGTTCCCATCTTCAGAGTACAGAACCTAGGCTTTGGGGTTACAGTCTAGGCTCAAATCCCAACTATGATTTGCCACATTCTGGCTATACACTCAGGCAGGCTGACACATCCGTGTGGCCTTGGGCTCCTGCTACCCCACAGGGTTACTTGTGAGTAGTCAATGAGCAACACATTAAGAGCATTTAGCAGTTCTTTAACTTATAACTACTATTTATTAAAGTATTTGCTATAACCAATACTACCAGTGTCTCTATTAATAAAAGTAGGGTCAGTTCCAAAAACAACATAGCTCTGAATTCTTACCATTTCTACAGAAATAAGTGCCTTCATAATAAAATTCTATTAAGAACTACCTTGTGGGGGAGGGGGAGCGGGGGAGAAGTCAATGGGGGCAAAAAGGAGACTCATGTAATACCTTAAACAATAAAGAATAATAAAAAAAGAACCACCTTGTAGTTTAAAAGATTATGATATTAACATATTATTACTCCAATGACTGTAAAGCTTGCCTCCTGGAAGAGCAACGATTTCTAATAAACCACCCACCGTTCTTGTCACTGTGAGTGCCAGGACACATAAAGAACGACTGTTGGGCTGAAGGATAGTGGTACACAGTTCTCTTCTATCTGGCTCCTCCTAAGTTTATACTAAAAAGAAACTAAACTTGCTAGATATGCTATTATTATAGAAGTCTTGATATATATTGAGTACTGAGAGAACTCCATCAAAGTTAGATTGCAAAAATAATCAGATTAAAATATCTAGTAAAGCCTGCAGGTGAGAAAACACACACCAGGTTTCACCTTTTGAAGACAAGCCTCAAACAGTTAACTAGGGGCACCACCTTACTACAGGAAAGATCTGTAGCAGGAGTAGGAAAGAGGCTAAGAAAAATGAGGTCTCTGCATATTTTTCTCTTATTAGTGTACAGGTAACTGTTCAAATCAAGCTTTAATACAGAAGGGAACAGACTCTTCCTTTGTGTGTCAGAGAGTTAAATAAAAACTGCATCACATGAGTAGTGAGATGGCACCTGAGATACAATTCTGGCTGACTTATGGAACTATTCCAAGCAATAGTCAAATGAAAAACCCACAAACATTCTGGTAATCATTTCAAACAATCATTTCCTTATTTTTGAAACCCCATCACACACATCATACACAAAATACTTGCTGTGTGAAAATCTTCCCTGCAAAATATAGATTTACCTATATAATTAAAAGTTAGACTTAGAAAACTTCACAGAACTATACATTTTCATGTTAACTTAAAATAAAGAACATAAATATAGGATCAAAAGTTCTATTTTGTTTTTAGATCCCGTCCCGTTACTATGTGCCAGATCTTTCTGGGCTTCAGTTCTTTCTTTCCATTTTTTTTTAAAATATATTTTATTGATTTGTTACAGAGAGGAAGGGAGAGGAATAGAGTTAGAAACATCGATCAGCTGCTTCCTGCACACCCCCCAATGGGGATGCACCCGCAACCAAGGTACATGCCCTTGACCGGAATCGAAACTGGGACCCTTCAGTCCGCAGGCCGACGCTCTACCCACTGAGGCAAACCGGTTTTGGCCTTTCTTTCCATTTTTTTAAAAAATATGTTTTCATTGATTTCAGAGAGGAAGGGGGAGAGAGAGATAGAAACATCAATGATGAGAGAGAAATCGACTGGCTGCCTCCTGCACACCCCACACCGGGGTTCGAGCCTGCACCCAGGCATGTGCCTTGATGGGAATTGTGCCCAGGATCCTTCAGTCCGCCGGCTGATGCTCTACCCACTGAGCCAAACCAGCTAGGGCTGGGCTTCAGTTCTTCCATTTGTCAAATGAAGTATTTGTTCCCTGCCCCCCTTACAGAGGGTTTGTGAGACTCCAATAGATGTAAATCATGTCCTCACCGGTGTGGCTCAGTGGATAGAGCCTCAGTCTGCGGACTGAAGGGTCCCGGGTTTGATTCCAGTCAAGGGCACATGCCATGGTTACAGGCTCGATCCGGGTCCTGGTAGGGCGCATGAAGGAGGCAACTAATTGATGTGAGACACTGACGCTCTCACATTGATGTTTCTCTCTCTGTCTCTTCCCCTCCCTTCCACTCTCTCTGAAAATCAATGGAAAAATATCCTCGGGTGAAGATTAACCAAAAAATAAAAATAAAAAAGATGTGAAGCACTCTGAAAAAAAAAATCTAAAAAGTGTTTGGATACCACTATTAATAAACTCAAAGGGCCCAGCTGGCATGGCTCAGCAGTTGAGCGTTGACCTATGAACCAGGAGGTCATGGTTCGATTTCAGGTCAGGGCACGTGCCTGGGCTGTGGACTCAATTCCCAGTGTGGGGCGTGCAGGAGGCAGCTAATCAATGATTCTCTCTCATCACTGATGTTTCTATCTCTCTTTCTCTCTGAAATCAATAAAAATATATTTAAAAAAATAAAATAAACTCAAAGGAAGCCCTGGCTGGGTGGTTCACTTAGTTGGAGCGTTGACTCATGCACCAAAAGGCTGCAGGTTCAACTCCTGGTCAGGGCGAGTACAGGAGGCAACCAATCCATGTTCCTCTCTCCCCACTCCTCTAAAATTCAGTAATAATTTTTTTCCAGAACTTTGTTTTCATGTAGAATTTTAATTATGTTCAAGATAATAGCATCACCATAACAGATTTAGGGCAAACTGTTCCAAAAATCTCTAAACACTATAACTGTATGGAAGAGACCCAATAACTGACTTTGATAGGAACTGAACCGAGTTATGCTCTTCGTTTTTTTTTAAAGGGTAATTTGTGAAGGGACAGAGCCAGACTTATGTATTCAGAAAAAGAGGGTAAGTGTAATGCTACATATACTATCACCTAGGTCACTCTACTGGGATTATGAACAATAAACTTATCTTTACATATTTAAATTATTTTTAAAAAGAGCAAGTGGAAAGAACTTCATCAACATTAAGACCCCCACATGGAAGTAGAAAAATCAAGTAAACAAAGTAAAATCTATACCCTCAAGTCCTAACACAGGCCTAAAACAAACAATGAACTTTTATTCTAAATATCCAAAGTAATACTCACTGAAGCAGGAAGTTTGTCTTGCCAGGGAACAGCTATAACAGAGGAGGGGAGCTATTTTGTCTCTGAAATGAATTTTCTTCCTTCCGATTCCATTCTTTCTTCCTGTACCTAAGAAGGAAATGCAGGTGCAGTGAATGAACAAAATCAAGCTAGTGTAGATGTAAGAGACGGTTTCTGAAAAACTACAATTCAACAGAGCAACTTCTAAAAACACAAATAGCTAAGGAACAGGCTGGCTCTCCGAACTTCAAACATCTCAGAACCTAACCATCGGGCGGCGATGGCAGTCCCATGCACGGTTCACCTCCTCCTCGGCATCATCACCAAGCAGCGAGGCCACTGAGGGTCAAAGGTTTTACTGAACCCGACATGAGACACACATTAAACTTTCTCCGCCACTAATTTATCTCAAAACCTGCTCTCAGGCCAAGACAGACCGTTTCAAGGCTCTCCACCGGTTTCAGAATACCAACACATTCCCAAACCCTCTGCTGCAGAGACGGTGCTGAAGTCACGGACAGCAGCCAGGGTCCGAGGAGCGGCCGCGTGCAGCGGCGCCATGCTGACTGTGGCTAAGAGCCAGCCACCCTTCCTCTGTCTCCGTCAATCCGGCCACCAACTCTCCCAGCCCCAAGAGCAGACAACGGCTCTTCCCGAACTCGTCGACAGCAGGCTCCTGGCCCCACCTACTCCTCCGAGCGGAGGGCAGGGAGAGGAGGCCCGCGGGCACAGGGGCGGGGCGCCCCGGCCGAGCGAGTTCAGGTCGGGACGCGGCTCGGAGAAGGGCAGGGAGTGAAGGGCAAAGCCCCGCTGGGGAGGAGAGGCCGACAGCCACGGGCAGGCGGGGGCGAAGGCGACGGGGCTCCGGGAGGGCAGGGAAGAACCGAGGGTGGGGCTGGCCGAACCCCAGCAAACCGGGAAGAGGAGCCGAGCGTGAGCGGAGCGGCACGAGCCGAGCGGGAGCGCAGGGCCGCCGGCGGGGCCGAGCAGGCCGGGGGGGAGCTGGGGGCCGGGAAGACCGCACGGCGACGGGTAGGGCCGAGGGGCCGAGCGCGGACGTGGAAACCCGTGGCAGGACGGGGAGGAGGGGCAGGGGAGGGGCCGCGGGAGGTCCGAGACCCCCAACTTCACCCGGACCCGACCCTGTTTCCGGAGGCCGCGCGGAAGGGAGCGGGAGCCCCGCCTCGCCCAGCAGCGCCTCCGACCCCCGCCCTCGTGGGACACGCGGCCCGCAGGCCGCCCCCGCCCTCCCCGCCCTGGCCCGGGCCCTCGCCGCGACCCCGGGGAGGAGGCCAGCGGCCGGCGGGGGAGGCGCCGCCGAGTCCCACCTTCTCTCCCGGGCCAGGCGCAGCCGGGGCGGACGGGACCTCTCGCGCGCCGCCTTTTCCTGCCTCATGGAGCCATGCGCCTGGGGGGCCCAGAGAAGCGGCCCGCGGGCGGCGGACGGGCGGGCGGCGGCGCCGGCGGCGGAACTGGAGGCCCCCGGGCTGGAGGACTGAGCGGGACCGGCCCGAGCCGTCCGTATCCCGGCAGCCACCGGGGCAGGGTGACGGGACGCGCGGAGGGGCTCTCCAGGGGCTCCGCGAGCGCCGCCGGGCCCCTCCGGGCGCCGTCACGTGGCCCCGCCGGCGCACGGTATTGGCTGGCGTTGAATTTAGAGGCGGCTTTGCAGGGTCGGGCCGCTGTCGGGCGGTGGGAATCGCGAGGGACGCGCGGCGAGGAGCCCAGGAAGGCGGGCCGGCGGCGCCGCACACCCTGCGGAGGCCGCTAGGGCCGCGTCGGCGGCAGGCGCGGTGCATGCCGGGTCGGCCCCGCGAGCGCTGGGCGCGCCGGGACTTGTAGTCCAACCTGGCCCCGCCCCGCGAGCACCCGCCCCGGGCCTCTGCTCTGAGCGCCAGGGCTCCGCCGCACTGACTCGGCCTGGGCCTGACGAGCAGCCCATCACCCGGAAGGGGCTCCTCTGACCAGCTTTCAATTTGGCCTTCTCGCGGGCCGGAAGGGCCAGCTGCACCAGCCTAGGGTCCTGCCCGACCCCCCGAATCCCAGGGCTGCCGATGACTTTAGTGGCTTTACCCACAGTACAGAGCTGTTCAATAAACCTCAGCGCCAGCACGGCAGGGGCCTCGAAAAGAACAGTAAAAAAACATTTTATTAAAGTTAGGATGCCCAGGACCAAACCAGAGACGGTTGGACCTGCACCACCACCATTTGTCCACCACCCAGAACTGAAATATCAATGCTGACATGTACACATAAGGAACTGTTCGACATTGAAATTGGGACTCAAAAGAACTGTTGGCCCAGAAAGAAACTCACTACAGACTGATTCATTTGCCTCCCAGCAAATAACCACTATGGCTTGTCTCATTTTCCGTTCTTGTAAGTGTATTTCTTGTATCACGAGATCTCATGCATCTAAGGGAAATAATGAACAACATAAGCTGAAGAACAAAAACAGGCCCGGCGACAAGGAAGCATCCACCAGACTGTCAAACCTCAGAGGGAAGGCAGGGGAGGTAGGGGGAAGGGGGAGAGATCAACCAAAGGACTTGTATTCATGCGTATGGGCCTAACCAGTGGTCATGGACAGTGCTGGGGTGGGGGCATACGTAGGGAGGGGTTCAGGATGGGAATAGGGGGATGAGGACAATTATGTGATACCATAACCAATAAAGAAATTTAAAAAATAAAAATAAATAAAGTTAGGAATAAATTATTTTAATTTCACATACTTGCTATTGGATTTGAATTGAGGACTTCGCGTTTCTATTTTTTTAAAACAGATTTCTATTGATTTCAGAGAGGGAGAGGGAAAGAGACAAACATCAATGATGAGAGCAAATCATGATTGGCTGCCTCCTGCACGCCCCACACAGGATGAGCCCGCAACTGAAGCGTGTGCCCCGACTGGGAACGGCAACCTCTTGGTTCATAACCACACTACAGCGTTTCTATTTTTAATCACAGAGTTGCACTGAAAGTCCTAGTTTCGCCCTGCTCCCTCAACCTACCCAAATTGTATGGGCCCTGCAGCAGGGACATGCCCTGTTGTTTATATATTTATTAATCCTCACCTGAGAATATGTTGATTTTTTTTTAAGAGAGAGAGAGGAAGGGAGGGAGACAAAAACATGGATGTGAGAGAGAAACATTGATCAGTTGCTTCCTGAAGGGGGATTGAACCCGCAACCTAGGTATGTGCCCTGACCAGGAATCCTGGAATACAATGGGACCTTCTGATGTACCAGAGGAGATGCTCCAACCAACTGGGCCAGGGCAAAGCATGGCAGTCTTGTTAGCAACACAGACTCAATCTCACATACTAGTATAGACTGCTGTGTCTTGCTATTCTGTTTATGCACAAAGGAATCCTTAACATGTTTGTTCCCAATGAGCCAAGAAAAGTATCCTATATAATAAAAGCCTAATATGCAAAGTGTTTGGTCATTCAGTTGTCCGTTCAACCAATCAAAGCGTAATATGCTAATAATATACCAAGGCTGCTCAACCGCTTGCTATGATGTGCACTGACCACCAGGGGGCAGACACTCCAACCGGTAGGTTAGCTTGCTGCTGGGGTTTGGCTGATTGGGACTGAGTGAGATGGGCTAGTCACGCCCTGGAGCCCTCCCATGGTCCCTCCCTGGTTGGCCAGCCTCCTGCGTCCCTCCCTGGCCCTGATAGTGCACCTGTGGGGTCCCTCAGCCTGGCCTGTGCCCTCTCACAATCCAGGCTGAGGGGACCCCCCCCCCGAGTGTACAAATTTTGTGCACCAGGCCTCTAGTATAAAATGCAAAATGGCCCTGGCTGGTGTTTGCAGTGGTTAGAGCATCCTCCTGTGCATGGGGGAAGGTCTCCAATTCAATTCCTCATCAGGCCACATGCCTGTGTTTTGGGATTGATCCCCAGCATGGGGTGCACATGAGGCAACTCACATCCATGTTTCTCTTCTCTAGAATCAATGTTGTCAGGTGAGGATTAAAAAATAAAAACCAAAATGTACTCAAGTAGGATAAGATCTACTACTACATACTTTTAGCGTTATTGCATGTAGGCAACACAAACAGGAAATGGAATGTTTGGGGTGCCTCTTGGACCGGGGACTCTCAAAGACAACCTGGCAAAGGACAAGAGGGAAAGGAAGAGACTGAAGTGCTTTGTACAACAGGTGACTTTTTAAAAGGGGATCTCTATAACAGTGTTCATAATTCCTCTCAGTCTTGAGACACTTTATCTGCTGTTGAGGTCACATTTGCCAGATTCTAACCCTGGTCTGCCTGAAATATACAAATTAGATGTTCGTATGCCTTGGAACGGGTGGGGAACAGCAGGTCCACTGGCTGTATAAGACCTGAGAAATCATTTGGTCTGGCCCTGCCAAGGCATTAGGGGTGAGTTAATTAAATGTTTGGCCAAATATAGCAGGCTAATTTTTAAGTTGATAATTTTGTATGGCCTGAGAATGATGTTATAACTATCCAAATGACAGAAAAAAAGGTTCCCCACCCCTGGCCTAGAGACAGAAATGTAGGAGTCCAACTTACGGGTTTGCTTCTGAATAAGATCAAATCTTAACTTATAATAATCAGAATAAATTTCACATAATGAAGGTCTTTCCACTGAAAGTGTTAAAACATGCATCTGAAAAAAGGCCTTAGGCTGTTGCTCCCAGGGCAGTACTCTATCGCCCATAAGCAGCCCACAGATAAAGGGATTATTGCTCCTTGACTATCAAGCTGTGGGGAGGTAAGTGATGGAACTAAGTTGGACTTGAAACATTACCAAATTAAAACAAAAAGAAACCTTGCTTTGTGCTATTAAAAAGGCATTTCAGCCGAAACCGGTTTGGCTCAATGGATAGAGCGTCGGCCTGCGGACTCAAGGGTCCCAGGTTCGATTCCGGTCAAGGGCATGTACCTTGGTTGCGGGCACATCCCCAGTAGGGGGTGTGCAAGAGGCAGCTGATCGATGTTTCTCTCTCATCGATGTTTCTGACTCTCTATCCCTCTCTCTTCCTCTCTGTAAAAAATCAATAAAATATATTTAAAAAAAAAAAAAAAGGCATTTCACTGAGAAGTAGGACCTAGATGCTGCTACTGTTGTTTAATACCAAAAAGCAAAGGTGAGATTTTTTGTTTTTTTATAGGAGAACATTTAGTTGTTTGTTTATTTATTTATTTTAGCCTTTATTGTTGATGTTCCTTACAGATGTCCCTTTTTCCCCCAGCATCACCCTCAACCTGGTTCCTGCCCACCCTAGGCCTTCAACATCCTATTGTGTCCATAGGTAATGCCTACCTATAATAATAAAAGGGTAATATGCTAATTACACCAGACGTCCTTCCAGATGTCATTCTGGACATCCTTCCAGATGAAGCTGGGGCCGGAGGGAAGCAAGCCCAGATCCTGGGTGACAGAGGAAGCTGGTGCCGGCAGCCAGGAGAAGGAAGGCCTACTCTTGCATGGATTTTGTGCATCAGTCCTCTAGTCTATATATATAAAAGCCTAAGCGACTGGAACAACTGGTCGCTATGGTGTGCACTAACTAACAGGGGGAAGATGCTCAATGCAGGAGCTGACCCCTGGTGGTCAGTGCGCTCCTACAGCCAACCTCCCATGGCCAGCCAACCTCCCCTGGTCCCTACCTCCAGAGGGCAAACCTCCTGCGGTTCCTCCCCCTGTCCCTCCGGACTTGTCCAGCAGCCGGAAGCCCCGATCAGAACTGGGTGAGACAGCCTTCATAGGCCCTGATCGCTGGCCAGGCCTAGGGACCCCACCCATGCATGAATTTAGTGCACCAGGCCTCTAGTCTATCCTAATATATAAAAACCCAGGGTAGTAACATTCAAAACAATTGAAGGCTTGACCGACTAGAAGTCAGTGCTGGGTTGCCATGGTGACCCAGCACTGACTGCCTGCCGCTGTGGGTGCAGTGACCCAGCACTGACTGCTGAGGGGGCTGCGGATCAGACCCAAAGAGAGGCCCTAAGAGAGAGGCAGGGTCTGATCCATAGCCTCTGTGGCAGCAGTTGATCAGCACTTGCCTCTCTCTTTCTCTCAGGGCCTGGCCGGCAGCCGCACCTCTCTTTCTCTTGGGACTCTGCTGGGGCTGCTGATCAGCCCTGCTTCTCAGATCAAGCCCATTGATAGGCCTGGAGATGCTGACTGGCATAGAAACCGACCAATCAGAAACAAATCTGGGTGAAGTGCGAGGAGACAATGGCTGCCTAAGAGGCGGAGCTTTTGACGCAGACTGGCATAGAAATCGGCCAATCAGAACCTAATCTGGGTGAAGTGCGAAGGCAGAACCTAAGGTGGGGGCTGAGGAGGCATTTTAAGGGCAACAGCTGTTTGGTGTAAGGTGTAAGAAAGCGGTTCAATTTTTTAATGACCAGTTTGTCAGTATTGTGCATATGGCTGGCTATCAGTTCAGCTCTGCCAAGAGCATCTCCTCCTGATGAAAAAGGCGCCCCCCCCCCAATTTAAGCAATCCTATCCTATATAATCTATCTATGCTACTAAAAGGGTAAAATGCTAATTAGACGGGGCCTACCGGCCATCTTCCGGATGTCTGACTTCCTTCCTGCCAAAGCCATGGTGGTGGGGCCGAGGCAGAAGCAGATAGAGGCGATCAGGCCAGCAGGGGAGGGCAATTGGGGGCGAGATCAGGCTGGCAGGGGAGGGCAGTTGGGGTGAGATCAGGCCGGCAGGGGAGGGCAGTTAGGGGTGATCAGGCAGACTGGGGAGGGCAGTTGGGGGCAACCAGGCTGGCAGGGGAGAGCAGTTAGGGGCAAGATCAGGCCGGCAGGGGAGGGCCATTGGGGGCGATCAGGCAGGCAGGCAGGTGAGCGGTTAGGAGCCAGTGGTCCCAGATTGGGAGAGGGATGTCCTAAACCAGTGGTCGGACATCCCCCAAGGAGTCCCCGATTAGAGAGGGTGCAGGCTGGGTGAGGGAATCCCCCTCCCTGTGCACAAATTTTATAGTATATATATAAAAGCCTAAGCGACCGATTGACCAGTTGACCAATCAACAGTCAACTGGTTGCTATGACGCGCACTGAACACCAGGGGGCATGCACTCAACGTACAAGCTGCCCCGTAGTGGTCAGTATGCTCCAGCAGCAGGAGTGCATCTCAGCTGACCGGCGGGTGCCAGATGCAGGGCTCACGGCTGACTGCCACAGCCTGGAGACCACAGCAGAGCGGCAGTGAGCCTACTGAGCAGCAGCAGCAGGTGCCGCAGGTCCGGATGAGCAGCAGCGGCAGGCAGGAGCGGCAGGCGGCATTGGGCTGCCGGTTTCGGCTCGATCCTGGCAGGTCATGCTGAGGGACCCCACTGGTGCATGAATACATGCACCAGGCCTCTAGTCCTATATAATAAGAGAGGAAAATGCTAATTATCAGTACGCCTTCAGGCATAACTATCAACCGCGTAACGACCAGATCACGGATCTGCAGGAGGGTGGGACAGTGAACTACAAGCGGGCGGTGAAAAACTGAAGGAGAGGGTAGGGCGGCAAGCTATGAGGGGGGTAGGGGAGTGGAGGGAGCCACAGGAGGGTGGGGCAGCGGGTGGAGAGCTACAGGAGGACAGCAGAAAGCTACTGGCACATGGATTCGTGCATAGGGCTACTAGTATATATATAAAAGGCAAAGGACCAGCTGACCAGCCAACTGGTATAATGTGCACTGACCACCAGGGGGCAGATGCTAAATGCAGGAGCTGCCAAGCAACAGCAACTTTTAAAAAAATACATATATTTTATTGATTTTTTTACAGAGAGGAAGGGAGAGGGAAAGAGGTTTAGAAACATCAATGAGAGAGAAACGCTGATCAGCTGCCTCCTGCACACCCCCTACTGAGGATGTGCCTGCAACAAAGGTACATGTCTGTAGGGAGCAGCTATGGGTTAAGCCTAGGACTGAGCTGTTGGCAAAGCCACAAAAAAGTCCCAGCTTAGAGGGCACAGCCCTCTTAGCATAATTAAGCTTGACCTTATGACACTCCCTAGATCCTTCCTGGGTAGCTAATGGGCTGTGGGAGGTGCAGCAAGTGCTGCCAAAACAAGTGAAACTTACAAGAATATTGTAACTATGGTGACCACTACCTTGTTTACTCTGGCTATAAAATAAAGGCTCAGCTTGCTGTCTGGATATTTCTCTGTGGCCTTAGCCAGGCACAAGAGATCCACCTAGACCCAGCTTATTTTCTTTGTCTGTCTTTTCTTCAATCCTTCACCGCCCCCCCTCAGGCTCACTGAACCCTTGGCTGAGCTGGCCCAGCACACATGCCCTTGACCAGAATCGAACCTGGTACCCCTCAGTCCACAGGCCAACTCTCTATCCACTGAGCCAAACCGGTTAGGGCGGGACAGCAACTTTGCAGAGTGCCCTCACACACTCCAGGACCCCTAGGGGATGTCAGACCGCCGGTTTCGGCCCAATCCCCACAGGCCAGGTTGAGGGATCCCACCTGCCGGAGATATCCCATTCACTCCGCAGACGCCCTTCGAGGCCCGGTGCCACAGGAGTTGGCTCCAGGGTATGTCCAGCCCATCTTGCCCATTCTCACCCTGCCAGCCACCTTCTAATTAATTTCCTTTCAGTGTGCACAAATACGTGCACTGGGCCTCAGGTATGCACATAAGTTCTTTGGTTATCTCTTCCTGTGTGCGCCCCTTCCCCACTGAGATTCATCAGTCTGTTCCATGTTTCCATGCCTCTGGTTCTATTTTATTCATCAGTTTATTTTGTTCATTAGATTCCTTGTTGTTTATTTTAATTTTTAGATTCAATTGTTGATACCTATGTATTTATTGCCATTTTATTGTTCATATTTTTAAAGTATTTTTCTTCTTTATTCTTTTCCCGCTCCCTGGTCCAGACCCCTTCCCCTTCCTTTTCCCTCCCCCACACTTCTTATTCTCCTCCCCCTCCCCCTCCTCTTTCTCCCTGCAAAGTTTCTGTTGAGAAATCAGCTGACAGTCCTATAGGTGCTCCCTTGTAGGTAACTAATTGATTTTCTCTTGCTGCTTTTATGATTCTCTCTTTGTCTTTAGCCCTTGGCATTGTAATTATGATGTGTCTTGGTATGGGCCTCTTTGGGTTCCTCTTATTTGGGACTCTCTGCACTTCCTGGATTTGGAAGTCCATTTCTTTCACCAGGTGGGGGAAGTTTTCTGTCATTATTTCTTCAAATAGGTTTTCAATATCTTTTTTTGTTTTTGTTTTTAATTCTCACCTGAGGATATTTTTCCATTGATTTTTAGGGAGAGTGGAAGAGAGAGGGAAAGACAGAGTAAAACATTAATGTGAGAGAAACACATTGATTGGTTGCCTCCTGCATGAACCCCATCCTGGGTCTGGGCTGGGGAGGAGCCTGCAACCAAGGTATGTACCCTTGACTGGAACTGAACCTGGGACCCTTTGGTCCACAGGCTCTATCCACTGAGCAAACCTGGCTAGGGGAGGTTTTCAATATCTTGCTCTCTCTCTTATTCTGGCACCCCCATGATGCGAATGTTGGTACGCTTGAGGTTGCCCCAGAGGCTTCTTACACAATCTTCATATTTTTGGATTCTTTTTTCTTTCTGCTCTTCTGATTGGGTATTTTTGCTTCCTCATATTCCAAATCACTGATGTGATACTCTACTGTTGATTTCCTGTAAATTATTCTTAATTTCTGACTGCTCTTTTTTTATGTCTTTGATGTTTTCACTAAGGTTCTTGAAATTCTCACTAAAGCTCTCATTAAGATTCTTGAGCAACCTTATAAACATTGTCGTGAACTCTGTATCCAGTAGTTTGCTTGTTTCCATTTCTTTCATTTGTGGCATGTTTCTTTGTCTCCGCATTTTGGCTGCTTCCCTGTTTGTTTCTATGTATTAGGTAGAGCTGCTATGTCTCCTGGATTTGGTAGAGTGGCCTTGTGGAGTAGGTGTCCTGTAGGGCCCAGTGGCTCAGCCTCCCCAGTCACCTGGGCTGGACACTCTAGGTGCACCCGTGTGGGATGTGTGCACAGTCTTGTAATTGAGCCTTGATTGCTGTTGGCATCTCTGGGAGGAATTGACCTTGAGGCCAGCTGGCTGTGAGAACCAGCTGTGACTACAGTGGGAGAACTGCTGTGCAGGAGACACCCTATGGAGCAGAACTTGCTTCAGTGGGGCCTTGGTTCTCACTGAATCTGCCCCTTGAGTGTGGCAAGTATGCATGTGTAGAGAACAATCTGCTGTGGTCTGAAGCTGTCCTCCAGGTGCACTGGCTCTGGGTCTCCCCTGGAGGGGCAAAGTCAGCCACTGCCTGTGCCTTGCTTGGAGCCACCATCACGACCTACAGAGTGATGTGCAGATGGCTGCCACTTGTGTTGTGCATAGAAGTGCCCAGGAGAGGCCAAGCTGTGAAACAAGGCAGGCTGCTGCTAGTGCCAGGACTGGGGCCGCTTATTGAGAGGAATGGGACATACTGATGCCAGCTGATGCTCAGTTGAGAGGTTTTAGGAAGTCTGAAGCCTGAGCCAGGACACGACATTCATATGGAAAAGCCGCTGCAAACAGGTTGGGTGGGGCTGCAAATTGGGTGGGAAGGGATCTCAGGGAATCACCAGGGCGGAGCAAATAGTGTGAGCCAGGCTGATGGAAACTCAGCTACGGCCCCTGTCAGTCAGCTCTGAGAAGAGAGGGGTCTCAGCACAGGAACCATGACCTCTGTGAGCACTTTCGTATGGGAGAAAGCCTCCCCTGAGTTCTTGCCCTGGTGCCAGACACTCCAGTTCCTCCTGGTATGTCCTGGAATTCCCATAAGCTTCAGCCCTGGAGCTCAGAGGTAGTGAGTCCAAGTGAGTCTGTGTGCTGGCCCTTTAAGAGGAACTACCTAGGATTCTAGTAATCTCTGTGTCACTCAGCCACAATTTCTGCTGGTTCTTACAGCCCAAAGTTATGGGAGCTTCTCTTCCCAGCACTGGGACCCTGGGTTAAGGGGTCTGGTGTGGAGCTGGGACCCCTTGCTTCTCATGGCAGGCCTCCACAGACTAGTTATTCCTCTGAATAAGACACAAAGCCCATCGGTATTGGAGGCCCATTCTGCGCCTCTGCGCCTCCTACCACTCTCCATGTGCTTTCTTCTTCATTTCTCTCGTTGTAAGACTTCCATTCTGCTAGATTTCAGGCACTTCTGAAGGATGGCTATTCTGTATTTTAGCTGTAAATTTGATGTGATTGTGACAGGCAGCGAATGCCAGCATTTACCTACGCTGCTATTCAAAGAGAATTAACCTTTTGCACTCGGATGTCGAGTGTGACTCGACACAGCATTAGAATAAAGGAATCGAGAAAAAAGCAAGTGAGTGCAAAGGGTTAAAAAATATATTTTTATTGATTTCAGAGAGGAAGGGAGATGGAGAGAGAGATAGAAACATCAATTAAAACAGAGAATCATTGATTGGCTGCCTCGCACACATCCCACACTGGGGATTGAGCTCACAACCCAGGCATATGCCCTGACCAAGTATCGAACCGTGACCTCCTGGTTCATAGGTCAACACTCACTCACTGAGCCTCGCTGGCTGGGCAAAAGGTTAGAATTTTTATTTTTTATTTATTTTTATTTTTTTAAAATATATTTTATTGATTTTTTACAGAGAGGAAGGGAGAGGGATAGAGAGTTAGAAACATCGGTGAGAGAGAAACATAGGTCAGCTGCCTCCTGCACACCCTCTACTGGGGATGTGCCCGCAACCAAGGTACATGCCCTTGACCGGAATCGAACCTGGGACCCTTGAGTCCACAGGCCAATGCTCTATCCACTGAGCCAAACCAGTTTGGGCAAGGTTAGAATTTTTAAAACGTCATTTTGGGGTCACCTAACATCAGCAAGCAACTGATGTAAAGGTAAACAGAATGAAATTATGAACTGGAGGAAAAAACTGAAGGCAATATATGCCATAAATATGGAAGAGGCTGTGCTTATTTATGTTCTCATCTCCTACAGATAATACAGAATCTGGTTCGCAGTAGGCGTATAATAATTACTTGTAGCCCGAATGGGTACGTGAAGAAGAAAGCCAGCAAGCAGTGGGAAAGGAACATGGTGGGAAAGGTGAGCTGCAGAAAAGCAGAGGCTCAAGCCCTCCGCTCGGTCCGCACTGTCATTCCAACCTGCTGCTGGGTAACTGTCCCACTGTTTACATAACAACTCAAACAGATCACCCGCCTCCCTAACGCACAGCTCCATCAGTTCTTACCCTGCATGGCTAAAAACATATGGTAAAAGACTAGATTTTATTGTTCCTACCACAAAAAAGAAATGGCAATTATGGGACATGATAGAGGTGTTAGCTAACTACAGTAATTAATAATATTGTAACATACAAATGTATGAAGTCAACATACTATACTTTAAACTTTCACAATATTATGTCAATTGTAAGTCAATTTAAAAATAATATGTGGTAAACATTCAGGAAGTGCACTCTGGCATCAGAATCCACGGGTTCAGATGTCAGCCCCCACATGAATACTTGTGAACCGAGGGCATGTTAATGTGCCACTGACTGTGTTTATCATCTGTAACATGGGGATTGTAGCAGTATCTAACTCAGGGTTGTTATGAGATTGAAATAAGTTTATACATATAAAGCTGTTTTAGGATTAGCATGTCAAAAAGGCTCAATAGCTATACAATGGAGTCAAGACAGTCTCTTAAATAAATGGAGCTGGGAAAATTGGAAAGATACATGCCAAAAAAAAAAGAAACTAAACCACCAAATTACACCATCACACACCAACAACAACAACAAAAAAACCTCAAAATGGATAAAGGACTTAAATGTAAGACGGGAAACCATAAAAGTCTTAGAAGAATCAATAGGCAGCAAAATATCAGACATATGTTGTAACAATACCTTTACAGTCACAGCTCTTAGGACAATGGAGACTAAGGAGAAAATTAACAAATGGGACTACATCAAAATAAAAAGCTTCTGCACAGCAAAGGAACCATCAACAAAACAACAAGAAAGCCCACTGCATGGGAGAACATATATGCCAATGTTATCACCGATAAGGGCTTAATCTCCAACACTTACAGGGAACTCATACAACTTAAAAAAAAGGAAGATAAACAATCCAATCAAAAAATGGGCAAAGGACCTAAATAGACACTTTTCGAAAGCAGACATACAGAAGGCCAAGAGGCACATGAAAACATGCTCAAAGTTACTAATCATCAGTGAGATGCAAATTAAAATGACAATGCGGTACCACCTCACACCTGTCAGAATGGCTACCATCAAGAAATCAACAAACGACAAGTGCTGGGGAGGATGCGGAGAAAAAGGAACCCTCGCGCACTGCAGGTGGGAATGCAGACTGGTGCAGCCACTGTGGAGAACAGTATGGAGTTTCCTCAAAAAATTTCGAAATGGAACTCCCATTTGACCCAGTAAGCTCACTTGTAGGAATATATCCCAAGAAACCAGAAACACCAATCAGAAAGGACATATGCAGCCCTACGTTCATAGCGGCACAATTCACCATAGCTAAGATCTGGAAACAGCCTAAGTGCCCATCAGCAGATGAGTGGATCAGAAAACTGTGGTACATCTACATAATAGAATACTACACTGATATAAAAAAGAAGGAATTCTTACCATTTGCAACAGCGTGGATGGACCTGGAGAGCATTATGTTAAGCCAGTGTTTGGCAAACAGCGGTTCACGAGCCACATATGGCTCTTTGGCCTCTTGAGTGTGGCTCTTCCACAAAATACCACGTGTGGGCGCGCACGTACAGTGCGATTGAAACTTCGTGGCCCATGTGCAGAAGTCAGTTTTCGGCTCTCAAAAGATATTTCAATCGTTGTACTGTTGATATTTGGCTCTATTGACTAATGAGTTTGCCGACCACTGTGCTAAGCAAAATAAGCCAGTCAGAGAAAGATAAATATCACGTGATCTCACTCATTAGTAGAATATAATGAACAACATAAACTGATGAACAAAATAGAGCCAGAGTCATAGAAGCATTGAACAGACCGTCAAACCTCAGAGGGAAGGTAGGGGCGGGCGGGAAGGAGGGTAAGAGATCAACCAAAGGGCGTGTATGCGTGCACATGAGTATAACCAATGGACACAGACACTAGTGGGGTGAGGGCATGTGCTGGGGATGGGGGTAGACGGGGAGAGGTCAATGGGGGAAAAAGGAGACATATATATATATATATATAATACTTTAAAAATAAAGAAACAAATAAATAAATAAATAAATAAATAAATAAAATATCCTCCGGTGAGTATTAACATCAACAACAAAATAATAAAAATGGTAAGATAAAAAAATGCTCACTAGCTGTGAGCCTCATTAGTATTAGGGTGTTACGATAAGTGTGAAATTAGTTTGCACACCAGACATACACATTCTTTTGGATTTGCACCTGGGATGAGCAATACATCAATGTGGTGAGAGTATTTGCCAATCAGCAGTGATGAAATAGCTTTCACAGGAGATGTTGATGGGTGATAAGGATTTCAGCTGTCCCGCATTCCAGGCTGGCTGAGTGGTCTTGGTAGGAGACAGAGTCTGAATCTGTGCTCCAGGCTCTACACAGGCCGCTCGGGGGACTATCACCTCCAGAGACAGCTCCTGCCTCCTCTGTATTCACACAGACCAGTCCAGTTGGGCACGTAGAAGGGATGATGAATACTTATCTGATTAAAGTAAACCTTGCCCTGGACAGTATGCTCAGTGGGTAGAGTGTTGGCCTGTGCACCAAAGGGTTTTGGGTTCGATTCCCAGTCAAGGGCACATATCTCAATTGCAGGTTTGATACCCAGCCCACGTTGGGGCATGTGCAGGAGGCAACCAATCAATGTCTCTCTCACATGGATGTTTCGCTCTCTCTGTATCTCCCTCCCCCTCCATTCCTCACATTCACTCTAAAAAGCAATGGGAAAATATTGGGTGAGGATTAACAAAACAAATAAACAAAACGGCAAACCTTTATCTTTATATATAAACTAGAGGCCTGGTGCACAAACATTCATGCACTCGGGGGGTCCCTCAGTCTGGCCTGTGCCCTCTCGCAGTCTGGGAGCCCTCAGGGGATGTCCGATTGCCAGCTTAGGCTTCTGTGGGCGGTGACTGGTGGGCCGATAGCCGCCGCCAGCAGTGGCCTCCCTCGGCCCGCTGGCACCCACTTTGGCTGGCCTGGTGCCATCTGCTTGCCCGCCCTGCCCCCTGCTGACAAGGTGTTCCACCATTCGGTTGATTTGCATATTAGGCTTTTATTATATAGGATGTGTGCATGGTTTGTGTATTTCAGAAATATGAAGTAGTTTAAATTAAATGATAAGACCCAAAGTATTTTGTTCGTGGTCAAGTTAGACTATATTACTCTGATAAGATATACGTATATATTTTTTAAATATGGTTTTTTAATTTTAAATTAATCCTCACCTAAGGATATTTTTCATTGTTTTTAGAGAGAGTGGAAAGGAGGGGGAAATACAGAGAGAAAGGAACTTCAATATGAGAGAGACACATTGATTGATTGTCTCCTGCAAGTTCCTTGACCAGGGCGGGGATTGAGGCCTTGATGAGCCCTTGATGGGAATCAAACCTGGGACCCTTCAATCCACAGGCCGCCGCTCTATCTACTGAGCCAAATGGGCTAGAGCAATATGTTGTTGTTTTTTAAAATTAATTTTAATTTTAATTTTTTTAAATGAATCTTTACTGTTCAGATTATTACAATTGTTCCTCTTCCCCCCCCCCCCCTTAGCTCCCATCCACCCGGTTCCTACCTCACCCTCTGTCCTTACCGCCCACCCCCCAACACACTGTCCTCATCCATAGGTGTATGATTTTTGTCCAGTCTCTTCCCGCACCCCCCACTCCCCTTTTCCCCCGAGAATTGTCAGTCCACTCCCTTTCTATGCCCCTGATTCTATTATATTCACCAGTTTATTCTGTTCATCAGATTTTTAATTCACTTGATTTTTAGATTCACTTGTTGATAGATATGTATTTGTTGTTTATAATTTTTATCTTTATCTTTTTCTTCTTTCCTCTTCTTAAAGAATACCTTTCAGCATTTCATATAATTCTGGTTTGGTGGTGATGAACTCCTTTAGCTTTTTCTTTTTTTTTAAAAATAAATCTTTATTGTTCAGATTATTACAGGTGTTCCTCTCCTCCCCCCCATAGCTTCCCTCCACCTGATTCCCCACCCCACCCCATGCCCTTACCCCCCGCCACTGTCTTCATCCATAGGTATAAGATTTTTGTCCAATCTCTTCCTGCACCCCTCAGGCCCCCTTCCCCCTGATAATTGTCTGTCCCCTCCCTTTCTATGTCCCTGATTCTATTATATTCACCAGTCCATTCTGTTCTTGAGATTTTTTATTCACTTGATTTTTAGATTCACTTGTTGGTACGTATGTATTTGATGTCTTTTTGTTGTTCATAATTTTTACCTTTACCTTTTTTTTCTTCTTCCTCTTCTTAAAGAATACCCTTCAGCATTTCATGTAATCCTGGTTTGGTGGTGATGAACTCCTTTAGCTTTTTCTTATCTGTGAAGCTCTTTATCTGCCCTTCAATTCTGAATGATAGCTTTGCTGGGTAGAGTAATCTTGGTTGTAGGTTCTTGCTGTTCATCACTTTGAATATTTCTTGCCACTCCCTTCTAGCCCGCATAGTTTCTGTTGAGAAATCAGCTGACAATCGTATGGGTGCTCCCTTGTAGGTAACTAACTGTTTTTCTCTTGCTGCTTTCAAGATTCTCTCTTTGTCTTTTGCCCTTAGAATTTTAATTATGATGTGTCTTGGTGTGGTCCTCTTTGGATTCCTCTTGTTTGGGGTTCTGTGTGCTTCCTGAACTTGTAAGTCTATTTCTTTCACCAGGTGGGGGAAGTTTTCGGTCATTATTTCTTCAAATAGGTTTTCAGTATCTTGCTCTCTCTCTTCTTCTGGCACCCCCATAATTCGGATGTTGGTACGCTTAAAGCTGTCCCAGAGGCTCCTTATGCTATCCTCACACTTTTGGATTCTTCTTTCTTTCCACCTCTCTGGTTGGGTGTTTTTTTCTTCCTCATATTTCAGATCTTTGGTTTGACTCTTCGGGTATGGTGATCTACAGTTGAGTGTCTGTATATTCTTTATTTCAGACAGTGTATGCATCATTTCTGACTGGTCCTTTTCCATTTTTTTGGTATTCTCATTAAGGTCCTTGAAGGTCTCTTCAAGTTTCTCAGCGGTTTTTAGAAGATTCTTGAGTAACCTTATAAGTGTGGTTCTGAACACTGTGTCGTCCAGTAGTTTACTTTCCTCCATCTCTTCTATTCATGACATACTTTGGTGTCTCTGCATTTTGGCTGCCTCCCTGTGTTGATGGAGTGGCTTTGTGTGGTCAGTGACCTATAGGGGCCGGTAGCTCAGCTTCCCCAATCACCCTAGGTGGTCGCTCTTGGTACACCCCTTTGTGGGCTGCGTGCAAAGTCTTGGTGTAGTTAAAAGCCTTGATTGCTGTTGGTACACTGGGAGGAATTGACCTCCAGGCCAATTGGCTGTGAGGACCCGCTGTGTCTATAATGGAAGCACTGCTGTGCTGGAGACACGCTTATGGTGCAGGGCTTGTTTCAGTGCGGCTTTGGTGCTCACTGAGTCCGCCTCCCGAATGTGTCACTTATGGATGTGAGGAGTTGAAATCTGGTGCCTCACACTGGCCACTAGGTGCATTGGCTTCTGAATCTCCAATGGGGTGCAGTTCAGCTGCTGTCTGAGGCCACCCTGCAGGAGCTACAGCGAGAACTGCCGTCCTCTCCTCCCTGCTTGGAGCTTGGAGGCCTTGGAGCTGTCTGTACCGGGTTGCAAGTTTACTAGTTTAAACTGCAATAGAGAAGGCCATTCATATGCAAAAGCCGCTGCTAGGAGCTTGGGTGTGTTTGTAGATTGTGCAAGGCGGAGTCTCAGGGCGTCATTAGGCTAGGGCGTGGCAAACAGCAATGACTGGCAATGAGCCACCTCCAACCGCTTCCCTGCGCCTCGGAACGCATCCTCGCCATCTCGCACCCTGGCACAGCCAACAATTCTACCTCCACGCAGCTCTGCTAGTAAGCCATCCTCACTCTGACCCAATGGCAGACAGCCCAGTCTCTCCCCAGAAACTGGATTTCAGAGAGATTGGGGGCCTGTCTCTCTTCGGATTGAAGAAAGCAACGCCTGCCTCCAGCTGGGCTCCGCCGCCAGCTCATATCACCCGTGCGCTCCCCTGTACCTCAGTTTTTCAGCGTTTGTGCCCTGATTGCGCCTGTCTCTTTTGGTCTAGTTGTAGAGGTTCCGCTCAGCCAGCTTTCCCGTAGTTCTGGGTGATAGACGTTCTGTCTTTTAGTTGTAGTTTTGGAAATTGTTGTGGACGGCAGCAGCCCAGGTGTTTATCTACGCTGCCATCTTGGATCCTCCACCTCTAATTCAGCTCCTTTAGCTTTTTCTTATCTGCGAAGCTCTTTATCTGCCCTTCAATTCTGAATGATAGCTTTGCTGGGTAGAGTAATCTTGGTTGTAGGTTCTTGCTATTCATCACTTTGAATATTTCTTGCCACTCACTCCCTTCTGGCCTGCATAGTTTCTGTTGAGAAATCAGCTGACAATCGTATGGGTGCTCCCTTGTAGGTAACTAACTGTTTTTCTCTTGCCGCTTTAATATTCTCTCTTTGTCTTTTGCCCTTGGCATTTTAATTATGATGTGTCTTGGTGTGGTCCTCTTTAGATTCCTCTTGTTTGGGTTTCTGTGTGCTTCCTGGACTTGTAAGTCTATTTCTTTCACCAGGTGGGGGAAGTTTTCTGTCATTATTTCTTCAAATAGGTTTTCAGTATCTTGCTCTCTCTCTTCTTCTGGCACCCCCATAATTCGGATGTTGGTACACTTGAAGTTGTCCCAGAGGCTCCTTACACTATCTTCATATTTTTGGATTTTTTTTTCTTTTTGCTTTTCCGGAGGACTGTTTTTTGCTTCTTTGTATTCCAAATCTTTGACTTGATTCTTGCGATCCTCTAGTCTGCTTTTAGGTCTCTGTATAATTTTTTTTATTTCAGTCAGTGTATGCTTAATTTCTAGTTGATGCTTTTTCATATCCTCGAGGGTCTTGTTAAATTTATCGGCCTTTTCTAGGAAATTCTTGAAAAACCTTATAACCGTGGTTTTGAACTCTATATCCGGTCGTTTGCTTTCCTCCATTTCTTTCATTTGTGACCTGCCTCTTTGTCTCTGCATTTTAGCTGCTTCCCTGAGTTGATGGAGTGGCTTTGTGTGCTAGGTTTCCTATAGGGCCCAGTGGCTCAGCCTCCCTAATCACCTGAGGTGGACACTCTTGGTGCACCCCTTTGTGGGCTGTGTGCACAGTCTTGTTGTAGTTAAGCCTTGATTGTTGTTCTTATCACTGGGAGGAGTTGACCTCCAGGCCAATTGGCTGTGAGGATCAGCTGTGTCTACGCTAGGAGAACTTCTGTGCTGGAGACACCCTTATGAGACTAGACTTTCAAATCCTCTGTGCTCAGCTTGGATGGGGCGGAGTCTCAGCGCGGAGCAGACAGCATTGGTTTCCCATCAGCCCTGCCCTAATAGGCCCTGTGTCTCAGTGTCCCATGGTAATCGCTGCAAGCACCTCTGAGAGAAAGCCGCCCTCGAGTTCCGCCCGCTGCCAGACAGTCCAGTTTCTCCACGAATGAGTCTGGGTCCCCAGAGTCTCGCCCGGAACTGAAGTTCAGTGCAGTTGGGAGCTTTTGTCTCCCTCCCACTTGAGAAGGCCAGCCACACACTCAGTTGTCAGTCCTCTCTGCGCGCGCATCTCAGTACCTCTGCCTCAGTACCTCAGTACCCCAGGCCTCCACTAAAGGCTACAAAGTTTCAATTATAGAAGATAAATAAATCCCAACAAAATGGCGGTAGCCACGAGCTGGAGAGAGCAGGAAGCTTGAGTTGCTCCTGGTGATGGAGGAAGCCAAGTTTCCACAGCCCTGGCCTGCCTTGGCCTCTGCTTAAGGCTACAAAATTTCAATTATAAAAGATAAATAAATTCCAGATCCCGGGCCTCCGCTTGGGTCACCGGGGGGCGTGGTCGGCCTGCAAACCACCACAGGCCCCTCGCCCAGGGCACCACATGCCCCAAGGGAACCCCCACCCTGATCTGGGACACCCTTCAGGGCAAATCTGCCAGCCCCCACCCATGCACCAGGCCTCTATCTAATAAAAGAGTAATATGCAGATTGACCATCACTCCAACACACAAGATGGCTGCCCCCATGTGGTTAAAGATGGTGGCCCCATGTAGATACAAGATGGCCGCCACAAGATGGCCAGCAGGGGAGGGCAGTTGGGAGGGACCAGGCCTGCAAGGGAGGGCAGTTGGGGGCGATCTAACCTACAGGGGAGGGCAGTTAGGGGTGACCAGGCTGGCAGAGGAGGAAAGTTGGGGGTGACCAGGCCTGCAGGGGAGGGCAGTTAGGGGCAAACAGGCTGGCAGGGAAGCAGTTAGGCATCAATCAGGCTGGCAGGGGAGTGGTTAGGGAGTGATCAGGCTGGCAGGCAGAAGTGGTTAGGGGCAATCAGGAAGTCAGGCAAGTGAGCAGTTGGGAGCCAGCAGTCCTGGATTGTGAGAGAGATGTCCAACTGCCTGTTTAGGATCGGGCCTAAACAGGCAGTCGGACATCCCTCAAGGGGTCCCAGATCGGAGAGGGTGCAGGCTGGGCTGAGGGACAAACCCCCCGCCCCCTATGCACGAATTTTGTGCACCAGGCCACTAGTTTATATATATAAAAGCTTAAGAGACCATTATGACTGAACGACCGGAACAACAGGTCGACCAGTCACTATGATGCACACCGACCACCAAGGGTCAGATGCTCAATGCAGGAGCTTCCCCCTGGTGGTGAGTGAACTCCCACAGGGGGAGCGCCACTCAGCCAGAAGCCGGGCTCACGGCTGGCGAGCACAGCTCCGGCGGTGGAAGCCTCTCCCAACTCTGCGGCAACGCTACCAAGTGGCCCGTGGTAGCAGGCACTGCGTGCCAGGATGAGTGAGAGTGTCAGGGTGCCTGGCCCTGGCTTGGGCTCCTTCCTGGCCACCTACTTCCCTTGCCTGTGGGGATCGGGCCTAAACCAGCAGTAGGACATCCCCCAAGGGGTCCCAGATTGTGAGATGGTGCAGGCCATGCTGAGAGACCCCCCAGCCCTCCCCCTACCCATGCATGAATCCATGCACCAGTTCTCCAGTTTTATATATTTTGCAAATAACCCCTTATTAGATATGTCATTGGTAAATATATTTTCCCATTCAGTGGGTTCCCTTTTCATTTTGTTGGTTTCTTTTGCTCTGCAGAAGCTTTTTACTTTGATGTAGTCCCATTTATGCATTTTCTCCTTAGTTTCCTTTGCCCTAGATGTGTTGTTAAACATATCACTAAGAGAGATGTCAGAGATTTTTGTTGCCTATGGTCTTTTCTAGTATTTTTACAGTTCCACAACTTACATTTAAGCTTTTTATTCATTTTGAGTTTGTTTTTGTGTATGGTGTAAGTTGGTGGTCTAGTTTTATTTTATGCATGTAGCTGTCCAATTTTCCCAACACCATTTATTGAAGAGACTCTCTTGACTCCATTGTATGCTCTTGCCTCCTTTGTCAAATATTAATTGAGTGTAATGGCTTGGGTCATTTTCTGGGGTCTCTGTTCTGTTCCATTGGTCTATATGCCTGTTCTTTTGTTAGTACCAGGCTGTTTTGATTATGGTGATATCTTATAACTTGAAATCTGGTATGTGATTCCTACAACTTTGTTCTTCTTTCTCAAGATTGCTGCAGGTATTCGGGGTCTCTTTCAGTTCCCCAAAAGAGAATTTGGGGAGTATTTGTTCTAGATTTCTGAAATATGCTGTTGGTATTATTTTTTATGCCGTTGGTATTTTGATACGGATTGCATTGAATCTATAGATTCCTTTGTGTAGTATGGTCATTTTAATGATATTAATTCTACCAATCCATGAACACAGTACTAGCATATTCTTCCACTTGTATATCTTCCTCTATCTCTTCTTTCTGTGTCCTATAGTTTTCCAAGTACAGGTCTTTTTCCTCCTTGGTTAAATTTATGCCTAGGTATTTTAATTTTTTGTTGCAATGGCAAATGGCATTTTTTTTTTAAAGTTTCTCTTTCTGCCCTGACTGGTTTGGCTCAGTGGATAGAGCGTCGGCCTCCGGACTGAAGGGTCCCGGGTTCGATTCCAGTCAGGGGCATGTACCTTGGTTGCGAGCATATCCCCAGTAGGGGGTGTGCAGGAGGCAGCTGACCCGTGTTTCTCTCTCATCGATGTTTCTAACTATCTTTCTCTCTTCTGCTCTATAAAAAATCAATAAAATAAGTAAAAAAAAAAGTTTCTCTTTCTGAGAGCTCATTATTGGTGTATAAAAATGCCATCAATTTCTGGGTGATAATTTTGTATCCTACTAGAATGCTGAATTAATTTATTAAATCTAGTAGTTTTTGGTAGTCCTTAGTGTTTTCTATGTACAATATTATATCATCTGCAAATAATGACAGTTTTACTTCCTATTTGCCAATTTGGGTGCCTTTTATTTTTTCTTCTTGTCTGAATACTGTTGCTAGGACTTCCAGTACTATGTCGAACAGGCGTGGTGAGAGTGGGCATCCCTGTCTTGTTCCTGTTCTTAGGGGAAGTGGTTTTAGTTTTTGCCCATTGACTATGATGTTGGCTGTGGGTTTGTCATATATGGCCTTTATTATGTTGAGGTATGATCCCTCTATTCCCACTTTACTGACAGTTTTTATAAAAAGTCAGTGTTGGATTTTGTTAAATGCCTTTTCTGTGTCTATTAATATAATCATGTCATTTTTCTTTAAGTTTATGTGATATAGCACATTTTTTGATTTGCAAATATCATACCGGCCTTGCATCCCTGGAATAAATACCACTTGAGCATGGTTTATGATCTTTTTAATATATTGCTGGATCCAATTTGCTAATATTTTGTTGAGGATTTTAGTATCTATGTTCATCAGGGATATTGGCCTGAATTTTCTTTGTAGCATCTTTATCTGTTTTCAGAATTAGGTTAATGCTGGCCTTGTATAAAGAGCTTGGAAGTGTTCCTCTTGTATTTTTTGGAATAGTTTGAGGAGGATAGGTGAATGTTTGAATGTTAAAACTCCTGTGAAGCTGTCCAGACTTGGGCTTTTGTTTGCTGGGAGGCTTTTGATTATTGCTTCTATTTCATCCGTTGTTATTGTTCTATTCAGGTTTTCTGCTTCTTCCTGATTCAGTTTTGGGAGATTGCATTTTTCTAGGAATTTGTCCACTTCATCCAGGTTGTCCAGCTTGTTGGCATATAGTTGTTAATAGTACTTTCTCACAATCCTTTGTATTTCTGTGGTGTTGTTACTTTACCTTTCATGTCTGGTTTTGTTTGGGTCCTCTTTCTTTGTTCCTTGACGAGTCTGGATAAAGATTCATTAATCTTGTTTATTTTTTTTTAAAGAACCAGCTCTTGGTTTAATTGTTCTTTTGTATATATACACTTTTAGTCTCTCTGTCATTTATTTCCACTCTGATCTTTATTATATCTTTCCTTCTACTTACTCTTGGCTTTTCTTGTTGTTTTCTTTCTAATTTTTAAATTGTAGAGTTAAATAATTTATTAGAAAATGTTCTTGTTTTTTGAGGTAGGCCTGTAAGTGCTATGGACTTCCCTCTCAGGACTGCTTTCACTTTATCCCACAGATTTCCATTTTTTGTGTGTTCATGTTTGTTTGTTTACAGGAATTTTTTTATTTCTTTCTTGATCTCATTGGTATCCACTCATCCTATCTAATAATAGACAAATATGCAAATTGACCATACCTCCGACACACCCACAAGCCACGCCCACCATCCAATCAGAGCAAGTATGCAAATTAACCCAAACCAAGATGGCTACAGCCACAGAGAGCAAGGTTTCCTAGGTAACAGAGGAAGCCAAGCTTTCCGCCTGCCCTGGCCAGGCCTAAGCCTCCACTCAAGCTACAAAGTTTCCATTATAGAAGGTAAACAAATTCAAACAAATGGCGTCAGAACGGAGCTTGAGAGAGCAGGCCAGGGTTGCCCCCAGCGACAGGGGAAGCAAAGCTTTCTGTACACCCTGGCCGGGCCCACCCGCTTAAGGCAACAAAGTTTCAATTATAACCCCAATACAAATGGCTGCCGGCCTCGGAGGGAGCCCCAGGATTGGCTCCGCTCCAGGCTACGAAGTTTCAATTGTAGAAGGAAAATAAATTCCAGATACCAGGGCCTCCGCTTGGGTTGCCAGGGGGCGTGGTCGGCCTGCAAACCACCACAGGCCCCTCGCTCAGGCTGCCCCCCGCCCCAAGGAAACCCCCACCTGATCCGGGACACCCTTCAGGGCAAACCAGCTGGCCCCCACCCCTGTACCAGGCCTCTATCCTATCTAATAAAAGAGTAATATGCAGATTGATCATCACTGCAACACACAATATAGCTGCCCCCATGTGGTCAAAGATCCTGCCCCCATGTGGACACAAGATGGCCACCACAAGATGGCCAGCAGGAGAGGGTAGTTGGGAGGCACCCGGCCTGCATGGGAGGGCAGTTGAGAAGGACCAGGCCTGCAAGGGAGGGCAGTTGGAAGTGATCAACCCTGCAGGAGAGGGCAGTTAGGGGTGACCAGGCCGGCAGAGGAGGGAAGTTGGGGGCAAACAGGCTGGCAGCAGAGTGGTTAGGGGGTGATCAGGCTGGCAGGCAGAAGCGGTTAGGGGCAATCAGGAAGGCAGGCAGGCAAGCAGTTGGGAGCCAGCAGTCCTGGATTGTGAGAGGGATGTCTGACTGCCCGTTTAGGCCCGATCCCAGGGATCGGGCCTAAACGGGCAGTCGGACATCCCTCGAGGGGTCCCAGATTGGAGAGGGTACAGGCTGGGCTGAGGGACAACCCCCTTCCATGCACGAATTCCATGCACCGGGCCTCTAGTCCTATATAATAAAACACCAATAGGCAAATCGACCGAATGGTGGAAGGACTGGTTGCTGTGATGCACACTGACCACCAGGGGGCATAAACTCAACCCAGGAGCTGCTCCCTGGTGGTCAGTGTGCTCCCACAGGGGCAGGGCCGCTCATGGCTGGTGAGCACAGTGGCCATCCCCCTAGGGGTCTGGATGGTGAGAGGGCGCAGGCCAGGCTGAGGGACCTCAGAGTCCCCACCCAGTGCACGAATGTTGTGCACCGGGCCTCTAGTTATTTAATAACATGCTATTTAGCCTCCATGTGTTTGAATGTTTTTGGGTTTTTTTTTATTGTAGTTGATTTCTAGTTTCTTGCCATTGTGATCCGAGAAGATGCATGATATAATTTGAATGCTCTTGAACTTGCAGAGACTTAATTTGTATCCTAACATCTGTTGTATCGTTGAGAATGTCCCACGTGCACTTGAGAAGAATATATATTCTGCAACTTTGGGTTGAAATGTTCTGTACATGTCAATTAAATCCATTTGATATAGTGTGTCATTTAGGGTTGCTGTTTCCTGTTTGATTTTTTTGTCTAGAAGATCTATTCAGTGATGTCAGTATTACGTACAATAGCCAAAAGGTAAAAACAATCAAAGTGTCTATGAATTGATAAATGGATAAAATAAAATGTAGTACATACATACATATAAAGAATTTATTAAGACGGAAAAGGGAATAAAGTTCTGATTCATGCTACAACCTGGATAAACCTGAAAAATCTTATGCAAAATGAAATAGTCCAGACATAAATGGACAAATATTGCATGAATCCACCTATATAAGTTACCTAAATTAGGCAAATCCATAGAGACACAAAATAGTTTAGAGATTATCAGGGGTTGGGTTAGGGAGAATGAGGAATTATTGCTCAATGATTACAAAGGGGCAATAAAAACACTTTGGATATAGATAATGGTGATGTTTGCATAATATAATGTAACTAATGCCACAAAATTGTATACTTACCATGGTTACAATGGCAAATTTTGTGTTATATATATATTTTCAATTTAAAAGTTAATAATGCAAAATATAAGAAACATTGAATTAAATTACATATTTTAAATAGGTGAATTGTATTGGTTGTAAATTATATTTCAAACTGTTTTCAAAATAAATAAAAAATATAGTATTAAAAATCAATTGTATGTGTACAGTAGTAATGAGTAAATAAAAATAAAATTAAGAGAATAATTTCATTTACACTAGCATCAAAATAATAAAAGTTAGGCCCTGGGTGGGGGCTCAGTTGATGACTGCGTCATCCCAATACATGAAGGTTGTGGATGTGATCCCTGGTCAGGGCACATACAAGAAGCAACCAATGATTAGGTAGAAAAACAAATCGATATTTCTTTCTCTCTGTCTCCCTCTCCCTCATTCTCCCTTCCTCTGTTTCTAAAAATCAATCAATAAAAAAAAAATAATAAAATTTAGGAATGAGTTGAACAAAAAGCTTTTACTCTGAATACTATAGAACACTAGTGAAAGGAATTAAATTAGTACTAAATTAATAGAAAAACAAGCTATGATCATGGCCAGAAGACTATAATAAGGTGGCAAAATTTCCAAAATTTATAGACTCAACATATCTTCAAAATTTCCAATGACATTTCTGCAGAAATTGACAGCAGATCCTAAAATTTGCCTGGAAATCTAAGGAATACAGAACAACTAGAATAATCTTTTAAAAACAGAACAAAATGGAGAACTCACACTTCGCAATTTCACAATAGACTTAAAAGTTTCAGCAGATACGATAGTGTGTGGCGTGGAAGTCTAGACGTAGATGAGTGGAATATGACTGAGAGTCCAGACATAAGCTTTCACATAAACAGACCGCGGGATAATCCCCTCCTGAAAAGACTTTCCAACAGCTTGTCAGCAAAAAATAAATAGACCTTAACACAGACCTTATACTTCAACAAAATTACCTCAAAGTGATGATCCATTTTGTAAATCACAAAACTATAAAAAGCCTGTAACAAGCCCTGGCTGGTGTGCCCAGTGGTTAGTGCACGGAAGGGTCACGGGTTCCATTCCTGTTCAAGGACATGTACCTGGGTTGTGGGTTTGCTCCCGGGCGCGTGCAGGAGGCAACCAGTCATTGTGTGTCTCTCTCACATTGATGTTTCTCTCTCTTAAAACTCAATCAGAAAGCAAACAGTATATAAAAAGCAATATAAAAATGGCCAAGGAACATATAAAATGCTGAACATCATATAACATTAGGGAACTACAATCAGTGAGATACCACTACACACCTATTAAAACGGGTAAACTACCCACCAAGGACAACACCGACGGCTGGTAAAATGTGAGCACAGAAACCGCTGGCTGCTGGTGGGGATGCAAACGAGGGCCATCACTCGGCAGGGCAGTTTCTTTTAACCTTATGACCCACAGTCCGGTTTTCACCCAACTGACTTGAAAATTTATTTCCACAGAACTGCATGCAAATGTTTATAACAGCTTTATTCATAATAATCACTACCTGGAAGCAATAGGTCCTTTAATAGGGAAATGAATAAACAAATGGTTGCATAGTCTCACAGCAGAGTACCACTAAGCAATAAAACGAAATAATTATAATACATAAAACAAATGTTTGAATCTCAGGTTATGTTGAGCATAAAAGCCAGACACAAGTAATATGGATGGTATAAGGCCATTTACATGAAGTTCAAGGACAGACAAACCCATGACAGACCAGTGTCACCCTGGGGGTGGGGCAGAGGCGTGCTGACTACAAAGGGCACGCTCTGGAGTCACGGAGACGTCAGGGTCTTCACACAGGTGTTGGCTATGGGTATATATATTTGTCAAAATGCATAAAACTGTATATTAAGACAGGTGTTTTACTCCATGCAATATCACACTACAATAAAATTGGTTATTTAAAACCATGTCCAGATCCTGGCTATTGGAGGGATATGGGTTGTGGTTGGGGTGGAGCAGCGTCAGGGCTTCCGAGGAGACTAGTGCTGGCTGTGAAAGGACCCCTGCGGTTAACTGGGCTCAGATTCACCCCCAGATCTGGCCGCCGTCCTTACAGAGGTCCCGCCCAGGCTGCACCCCAGGGACAATCCAGACTGGGCCTCCTGCGCTCGCTCAGTGGACCCTTAGAAAGCAGTTCGGAGGGTAGAATCTGACCAACAGGACTTGGTCTTTCCTGTCCAATCGGAGCCGCACAGCTAAGCCTATTTGCACCTTCACCATCCAATCAGAGCAGTTCCATTCCTGCCAATCAGCAGTGCTATTTGGATTAAGCTGTGAAGACTTGGAGTCCTCATTTGCATAAAAGTGGACCAATCAGGGACAGGCACTCTGGGCTATATAAGCCAGCTTCACCTGGGCCAGTTCTGGCTGAACTGGGCACCCTCCAGGTTGCTGGAGCTGTCCCTCCCGTGTGGGCGGAGCTGGCTCACTGGAGCTAAACTGTGACCCTCCCCCCCTTGGGCCCCTGGCCAGGCTACTCCCCTGAGCTGCCCCACGGCCCTGCTGCTGAGCAGTGTGCTGTCCAGTTAAGCCATTTTCACTGGAGTCTCCAATCACCCCCCACACCCCAAACTGGGGACCTCAGCACTGATCGGCCACGGTGGCTTCCCATGGACACTAACTAAGTTCTGTCTTTCTTATCTTGGGCAGTGATTTCGAAATTGCTCTTTAAGGGTTTATGAAGCTGCACATCTGTTTCATTTAGTGTTGTGTGTCTGTGCTCTATGACAAAAATTACGAAAAAATGCCTTCCAAAGGTGTCCATTTCAGCCTGGGGCTCGGCTGGGTCAGACAGCCTCTAAGTAACTTTTAAACTCTAAGCTGTGTCTACATTACTCTGACAAAGTAGCTGAAAATGAAATACCATTTTAAAAATGACCTTTTGAAATTTCTAGGCTTAAAAAAATACGGTTTTCTAATCCAAGCAGAACGATTAACACTTTTTTTTCCAAGTTTATTTTTCTTTGATTTTTCACTGTAAACAGATGCCAAATCCAAGTCTTATCCCAAAATACATTTCCAGTTCTTTCTAGTCGCCACATAAGCACATGAACAATAGTTTTCTGGACCAACAGCCCTTACTATCTGGACTTCTCAGCACTGCCCTCCTGGTCCTAAGTCCCTGGAGAGCACAGCTAACAAAACCACCACTAAACGCTTAGCTGGTGGCCACCACGAAGGACGCTGCAGAAGATGTCCATGTTACTTCTGAAGAGCAACAAAAGGTAAACAAATCTGCACAGAATACAAGTAGAATCAGAGCTGAAGGAAGAAATAGATGTAAAAAAGATACAACCCCCAAACGTGGAAGGTGCTTGCGAGGACATCCTGCAATGCTTAATGACATGTTACCACATTGGTGGTTTTCATAGCCATTCTCAAAAAGAAACACAGAAATGTTAGAAGATGCAACGAAAATGTTTCAATTAGAACCTGATGCCTTAGAACCCAGCTCAGCGGGTGTTGCAGTTTTGAAAGTTCAGTTTATATGAAAAAATTGGGGAACAACACAGACCTTGCTGCTGCTAAAAGTTAAACATTTTGCCCCGCCGGTGTGGCTCAGTGGTTGAGCATTGAGCTACGAACCAGGAGGTCATGGCTCAGTTCTGTCAGGGCACATTCCCAGGGTTGTGGGCTCAATCCCCAATAGGGGGCGTGCAGGAGGCAGCTGGTCAATGATTCTCATTATTGATGTTTCAATCTCTCCCTCTCTGAAATCAATTAAAAAATATGTATAAGAAGTTAAATATTTTATAATACTTAAAAAACTTGCTTAACAAACTTGAATATTGTTTAAATGATTTCTCTTCTTCAAAGCATATGCAGCCAAAATTATCTTTTGTAAAAAAATTTTCATTTATTTTAATGGAAACTTGCCTATTTTCATGTCTTGCTTATTTATTTCATGTCTTGCTTATTTATTTTATATTTTTAAGACTATTCGTGTGTGTATTTTGCATAATGATAACATGAAGTGTAGGGGTTTTAAGTCATACTATTAAAATCAGTTAAGAAAAAAAAAGGTTGTATGCAAGTCGTAGCTGGTTTGGCTCAGCAGTTAGAGCGACAGCCCTCAGATCAAAGGGTCATGGGTTCGATTCTTGGTCAAGGGCACTTAGGTCTGTTGCTGGCTTGATCCCTGGCCCAGGTCAGGGTGCATGTGGAAGGTAACCAATTGATGTCTCTCATAGGTGTTTCTCTCTCTCCCTTCCTCCTCCTTCCCTTCCACTTCCTCTGCAAGTCAGCAGGGAAATAACCTCGGGTGAGGGTGACCAAGAAAGCCGTGCCCCCACAGAGCAGAACGCGCAGACGGCTTCATCTGCGACGACCACGGCCAGCAGCAGAGTGCCTTCCCCGGTGACGAGGACCCAGCTGTGGGACAGCCAGAGGATGGAATGCTCGCTAATCAGCAATAAAAAGCAATAAACGTCACCTCAATAAACTTAACAAAAATAAAGCAATGAGCTCTTAAAACTAGCAACATGAATTTAACTCAGTATAAATTTCCATTACACTGTGTAAAAAAAGCCAGACTCCTTCCCATAAAAAATAATATACTGGATGACCCATTCATACAGCCCAGAAAGGGCGCCCTGGAGGCAGAAAGCACATGAGCTGAAACTGGGGAGGCCGGTAAGGGCGAGAGAGGTCACAGGTAAAGGAGACTTACGGGTCTCACAGATACGCTTACTGTTTTGCTTTCGGTGCTTTCACGGTGTGAACAAATGGCAAACCAAACTGTACCCTTTAACATGTTGAGTTTATTGTCTCGCGGCTAGTTCTCCGTGGAACGCCTTAATGATGCTGTGCACGCGGCCAGGCACCCGCTCCCCCGCTCCCGGCGCTGCTCCGCCCAAGGTGAAGGCGGCCGGACACCGGCTCTGCCTCGCTGACAGGGCCTGCGCGGGGCGTCCTGGGGCCGGGGGCGGGGGGGGTCTTGTTTAAATGGAGGTGTTGAGCCTCGGGGAACAGGCTTGTGGAGCAGCATCCCCAATACGCAGTCTGCCCTTCACTCCCAGCAGCCCCACCGGCCACGGCCACGGCCACGGCCACGTGCACGGAGCCGAGCGGGGCGCTCCCCGCAGGCACCCAGCCGGTGCCGTCAGCAAGCGGCCGCGCCGCCCACGTGGGCCCCAGGCCCCGGCGCCCGGGGGAGCGGCCCTGCTCCAAGGACGTCTTCCCGAGGTCGTGCAGGCCTGGGTCCGAACCGGCAGCCAGAAGCCTCTGCTGCAGCCGCACCCCGGCGGCGAGAGCTGCCCGCTCCAGTTCCGGGCCGCGTGGGCGGACTCTCCGGTCCGTTGGGTTGGGATCAGGGCCGAGGGGTGCCAGCCCCGCGGTGGCAACTGGGACTCCAGGCGCAGCCAGCGGGACCCCCGGCCGGAGGGACCGGAGGGGCAGGGCTGCTGGGGCCAGGGGGCCTGGCGCAGGTCACTGTGCCGACCGCTAGACCACACTCCTGGAGGCCCACCCACCACTGCAGCTCCGGGGTCCTAGAGCCGACCCTGTGCACCTGCACGCGATGCGACCTAGCCCTAGGCTCCAGCGGGGAAGAGCTGCGGGACCCCGTCCCCAGTGCCAGCTGAGTGGAGCCCGTTGTGTGCGAGACACGCCAGGGGTCAGCATGCCAGTGGCGCTCAGCGCAGCCCGGACTCAAACCACGCAGATGCTCGTGTACAAAACCTCGCCGAGTCCTTTATTGACCTTGGGAGATGGGTGGTACACACGGCTGACGGCGCCACACGGGCCGCAGCACAGACAACCAAGAGCCACTTCAGAACGGGCCTCAGGGCCACTCGTGCTGCCTGCTGAGCCTCCACAAAACCCCATGGACACACGCAGGACAGACAATGGAATAGCTTCACTTTGAAACGGTTCTTAAAAATGACAGTAATCGATAGTTCACACCCTTCGAGTGTGAGATGTGCCGTTCTCGGTGCCGTGGCGCAGCTGAGAGGCGGGCAGAATGAGGACGGCGGGAGGGGGCTGCCGTGTGGATGAGAACAGCGGTCCGGGGCTGTGAACTCCCAGCCCAGGCTGAGCACGGCCGACAGGACCCACCAGGTACACAGTTATAAACCAGAAAGCTGACAATGCCAGCCGTCACCGTCCACTGGTTCCGGTGGGCAGCCCCTGGGCCCCGGCATCCCTGATGCCAGCGCACTGAGGAGGGGCAGGCCCAGAAGGACAAACGGAAGCCACGGGGCCAGCTCCGCGACCCTGACGCCAGGGCACTCTGCCGTCACGTGGGCGTAAGGAGCGCTTCCTTTATTTCAATGCTCCACTTGGAAGATAACACCCCCTCCCGCCACCCTGCCATCATTCTTCATACATTCCGTTCCCAAGCCCTGGCTCTTCTGGAGCTAGGCCTTCTCCTTTCGCTTCAGCTTTGACGCCTTCTTGACAGCCCCATTCTTGTTGAGAAGCTTCAGGACACGGTCCTTGTGGTCCAGAACCTTGAGCATGGAGTCCCTGGCCTCGCTGATCTGGTCCATCACCAGCTTACACCTCTGCATGTTCCCCTGGAACAAAGGACACGTCACTGCCAGCCAGCCATCTGAGGTGGCGCGGCTCTGAAAGGCGCCTCATCTCTGGACTGGGACACTTTGAGGGTTTCACACAGAAAACCTTTCAGTGCTTATTGGCAAAGCAGGCCCAAGTGAATAAGCTCTGACAAACAGGAGTGGGTGAAGGGGAGAAAGGAAGAACCACACAGCGGGGAGGGGGGGAGGGAGGGGAGGGGAGGGGAGGAGGGAGAGGAGGGGAGGGAGAGGGGAGGGGAGGGGAGGGAGGGGGAGGGAGGGAGAGGGGGGGGGAGGGGAGGGAGAGGGGGGGAGGGGGGGGGGGAGGGGAGGGGAGGGGAGGGGAGGGAAGGGGAGGGGAGGGGGAGGGGAGAGAGGAGAGGGGAGGGAGAGGAGGGGGAGGGGAGGGAAGGGGAGGGAGGGGAGGGGAGAGGGGGGGAGGGGAGGGGAGGGGAGGGGAGGGGAGGGGAGGGGGGGAGGGGGAGGGGAGGGGGAGGGGGGGGGGGGGGGGAGGGGGGAGGGGGGAGGGGGAGGGGAGGGAAGGGGAGGGGAGGGGAGGGGAGGGGAGGGGAGGGGAGGGGAGAGAGGGGAGGGGAGGGAGAGGGGAGGGCGTGGCCCACCTGGATGAGCTCGCTTATGCGGTGCAGGTCATCGTCAGTTGCTGCTTTCTTCTTGGGGATGATCCCTTCCTGGAGGGTGGTGAGTCTCTCATAGACGTCGTGTTCTAGATTTGTCTGCAACACACAAGGCGGTGACAGTGGGACCTCGGAAATGCTTTATTTGGCTCAACGTCAGGCCCCTAAACCACCTCGCACCGCCTTTTAAACTAGCCTGAGAGCTGTTGGGGGGGGGGGGGGGGGGGGGGCGGGACCCTTTCTCACAATGATGTAAGTGATCAGGAACAACTTACAATACAACCTGCTGTCATTCAGAGTCCACATTCAAGGGTAACTTTTTTTTGGTTAATCCTCACCCAGGGATATTTTCCCCACTGATTTTTTTAAAGTGTGTGGAAGGGAGGAGGAGAGACTGAGAGAGAAACATTGATGTGAGAGAGACGCACCGATTGGTTGCCTCTGCACAGGAATCAAGCCTGCAACAGAGGTCCGTGCCCTTGACCCAAACCGAACCCGGGACCCTTCAGTCCATAGGCTCATGCTCTATCCACTGAGCCGAACTGGCTAGGGTGAGGATAACTTAAAAAATATTTTTATTGATTTCAGAGAAGGAAGAGGGAGAGAGAGAAACATCAATGATGAGAATCATGGATCGGCTGCCTCCTGCACGCCCCCCACTGGGGATGGAGCCCCAAACCCGGGCCTGTGCCCTGACTGGGAATCGAACTGTGACCTCCTGGTTTGTAGGTCATGGCTCACTCGCTGAGCCACATCGGTCGGAGCGAGGGTAACTTTTCAGCACTGCCCGGGTAAGCGCCTCTGGGACAAGTCCACGCGGTGCACAGACACGTGCTTCTCTAAAGTACAGAACCAGCTCGCTCCCCGCCCCCCAACTTATACACGAGACCATGCTGTCGGGTCCGTTGCTCCAGCGATGGAGAGACTCCTGAGGCGGCTGCTTCCCTGCGCCCTTCCCTCGGTGGTGACGGAGACCTCGCCCAAGGGTTCTGGAAATGGCTGAAACCGCGACCCTCACCACACTGGACACATGGGGTCAAGAGCAGTTTACTAGTCAGCACACTCCGGGCCCCGGGGAAGGACACTGCACCTCGCACCTCACGGGCCCCAGGGCACACGCAGGGGCTGAGGAGGCAGGGACCCAGGGCTCCCAGGAGCAGCGAGCGGCCCAGCCTCCAGCAAACAGTGGGGACCATGCCTGGTGCCGGGGAGAGCAGAGCGGGGAGGGCGCACAGTGGGCCGCCTGAGGCCTACTGCATGTCACGGCACACACACTGAGCTGAGCTGCGGGTCTCACACCGGGGCTCACACCCAGGCTCGCGAACCAGAACTAAGAGACATTGGACCGTAATGACACCTGTGAAGCAGACACAGGAATGAGCACCCACGAAATTCTCTCAGAGCCACGGCGACTGGGGTGTTGGAATCGCTCAGGAGAACCTTCCAGGGAACTCGCACCTGCAGCCCCGCCCGCCGCGGCAGGCCCAGCCCCACCTACCAGCTGTAGCAACTGGGCAGCACAGAGGTGGACTTTCCAGCCTTGGGCCCGGCAGGACACCCCCTTCTGGCTGGCGATTTCCTGCAGCATGGCTTTCTTCTCCTCTGGGACCGGGAAAACAAAGAAAGCACACTTCAGTTTTCAGGAAGCTAAAACCCTTAGTGCTAAAGTTGCTCAAGTGCTACTGTTTTATCAAGAATTTCCTTGAGGGGGGGTTAGAGATCACCCAAAGGACTTGTATGCATGCAATTAGCATGACCAAAGGACACACAGGAGACACTGGGTGGTAGGGGCTTGCCCTCGGGGGTGGGAGTGGCTGGGGGGGGTCAATGGGGGAGAAAAAGGAGACATAAGTAAAACTTTAGACAAAAAACAAAAGGAGCCCAAACTGGTTTGGCTCAGTGGATAGAGCGTCGGCCTGCGGACTGAAGGGTCCCAGGTTCGATTCCAGTCAAGGGCATGGACCTTGGTTGCGGGCACATCCCCAGTGGGGGGTGTGCAGGAGGCAGCCGATCGATGTTTCTCTCTCATCGATGTTTCTAACTATCCCTCTCTCTTCCTCTCTGTAAAAAATCAATAAAATATATTTAAAACACACACACACACACACACACGCACACACACGCACACACACACAAAAACACACAAAAGGATTTCTTTACTTAAATGTCTTTAAATAAGTTCTTTGCATTTAAGCTATTAGGCATAGGGGTCACAACGTGAATAAAGGCTCTTTGTCCATCACTAAGAATGCTTGAAAGACAGGCTCTGCTGATCTAGTGAGTTCCAAAGACGCAAGTTATAATTCTACTTTCTTAAAAGAGGAACCGGTCCTCAGTGGGCAGAGCCTTGCTTGGGCGTGACGCTCGCAAGCAGGTGGGAGCTGGGCAAGACGTCCTCAGAGGCGCCCCAGTGCCACCAGGTCTCGGGGAAATCACGGAATCAAATCTGTGTGACACTTCCGTTTGGGTAGAAAAGTCCAGGAATCAGAATTGTCTAGTACGACAAAAAGTATTTTTTAAAAATTTAAGAATTCTTAAAAATACCCCACCCACTATGTATTTGTCATAACCCAATGAATGCACACTGGCAGCACCGAGCCCCGATGCCCACGGGGAGCTGTGGTGCCGCCGGTGCCGGTGCAGGCCCGTCTCGGTAACAAGTGTGCCCGTGGCGGGCTGTGTGGGGGGCAGGGATGCATGGGAAATCTCTGCACTTTCTGTTTAATTTTGTTGTGAACCCAAAACTGCTCTAAGAAGTTCGTTAATTAGCCGAAACCGGCTTGGCTCAGTGGATAGAGCGTCGGCCTGCGGACTCAAGGGTCTCAGGTTCGATTCCGGTCAAGGGTATGTACCTTAGTTGCGGGCACATCCCCGGTAGGGGGTGTGCAGGAGGCAGCTGATCGATATTTCTCTCTCATTGATGTTTCTAACTCTCTATCCCTCTCTCTTCCTCTCTGTAAAAAATCAATAAAATATATTAAAAAAAAAAAAGATGTTCGCCAATTAAAAAAACCCCAAACCCTATGTAGCAGGGAAATATTAGCAGGAATATGATTAAACAATGTTTAAACTTTCTGAGATAACTGTAGATCCACAGGCAGTTGTGCGGAATTACAGAGACGCGTGTCGTCTCCCCCATTTTCCCCAATGCTTCGGAATTACTCAAAGCACACGGTGCCGCAGTTCTGTGATTACAGCCAACGCTGACACAGACTGACCCAACAGGCACCAGCTTTCCATGTGCTTACGGGTTTCACTGAAAGCATTTAAAAACACGTTTAGTTTGAAATAAAGATTCACAGGAAATTGCAAAGATAGTAGAGATAGATTTGGTAAGGGACTTTTATCTAGAACACATGAAGAATGACAATTCAGCAATAAAATGACAAACCAATTAAAAAGGGCAAAACATCCAAAAGGACATGTCTCCAGAAGAACGCCAATGGTCACTAGGGAAACGGCAATCGGAAACACACGGAGGGCCCTGGCCGGGCGCACGGCCGGAAGGTGGTCCCGCACACCAGAAGGCTGTGAGTCCAATCCCCAGTCAGGGCACATGTGGGAGGCAACCGATCGATGCTTCTCACATCAACGTTTCTCTCTCTAAGCAATAAAAATATATCCTTGGGCGAGGATTGAAAAACACACAAAATCAAAACCAAGAAGCCCACTGCCGGCCACCAGCATGCTGTAATGAAGAAGCGGTAAGTTAGGGCAAGGCTGTGGAGAAGTCAGAAGCCTCACACACAGCTGATGGAGACATGGAGTGTGTTCGCTTTGGAAAACAGTCTAGCATTCATCAGAACGTTAAACACAAAGTTACTCAACAACCCAGAAATTCTGTTCCTAATTATATATCCAAGAGAAATGAGAGGGTACCCCACAAATCGGACGAATGTTCATAGCATCATTTTCATAATCAACATTGGAGAAAGTCCAAATGCCCATCAAGCGATGATGGCTAAAACATGGCACATAAACTAGAATAAGGAATGAAGTACTGATATACGCTACATGGATGACGGAAGACGGCATATTGTGATTCCATGCATCTGACATGTGCAGTGCTGGGAATCCTACAGAGACGGAAAGTAGATCAGAGGTGGCCGTGGCGAAGGGCGGGGAGTGAGATGGCAGGACCGGGGGATGGCGAGCGAAGGGGCATGGTGTCTCTTATTGGCGCAAAGAAAATGTTTAAAAACTAGTGATGGAGGCACAACGTTGTGAATATATGAAAAATCACTAAATTGTCCATTTTAATATGTGAATTCTCTCAGTAATGCTACTAAAAATAGTAAAGAGGTCAAGTTCACCCCACTGGTTGCATCTGACATCACCAGAGGCCAGGATCAAACCCAGGAAAGCGCCGGGGACGGAAAGGGTGCGCCTGCCGCTTCACAGGCCAGGCCGGCGACTCCCGTGTCCCCCTGCCCCAGACTCCAAACGGAAGAGCCCCCTCCTGCCGCACCGTGAGGGTCACCCCCGCCCCACTGACTGCGAACACTGTCTGCACGCCTGTCATTTTGAGAACATGACATAGATAGGAGTCCCTTTAAAATCGGCACGCCGAGTCTTTCCTTTCGCTCCTGCCAGATCCGCCACAGCTTGTGTGGCCACTGCCACGGACGCTGTCCACCTTGTCTCCAGTTGTTGTTGTTTTTTTTTTTTCTAAAGATTTTTTTTTAAATATATATTTTATTGATTTTTTACAGAGAGGAAGAGAGAGGGATAGAGAGTTAGAAACATCGATCAGCTGCCTCTTGCACACCCCCTACTGGGGATGTGCCCGCAACCACGGTACATGCCCCTGACCGGAATCGAACCTGGGACCCTTGAGTCCGCAGGCCGACGCTCTATCCACTGAGCCAAACCGGTCCCGGCATCCAGTTGTTGTTATTACAGCAGTTGCTGTGAACATCTGGGCACAGATTTTTGGGTGGACATAGGTTTTCATTCTTCTGGGGCAAATGCTCAGAAGTGGAGCTGCTGGGTCAGGAAGTGTGTCTTTTCTGTTTATGAAACGATTTCCAGAGCAGCTCAGCATGTACGAGGGTGCTCTGCTCACCTGCTCCCTAGTGAGACGGCGAAACATTCTAAAACCACCACCGAGCGCTCTGGAAAGGTCCTGAGGGCAAGAAGCAACGCACAAACCTCTGTTCCAGCCGCTGTGGCAGGCAGAGCAGGTCTGCAGCCTCTGAATGACCCCCCTCCCGCCGGCCCCTCCCCGGGCAGGGCGCCAGCGCCCCCTGCCTGCCCCCACCTGCCGCGGAGCGCACTGTGCCTGGGAAAGGACAGCGGAGGAGCCCTTCCCAGCGTGCGTGTGGTCCTGTGCGGAGCGGCGAGCCGAGGACCTCCCGCTGCTCAGGGCGTCCCCCCACCGAGCACCCGCAGAGAGCAGGGTGTTCCTCAGGGTGCCCCCCCAGCCCTCAGGAGAGTCTCTGAAGCAGGGAGCTGCTCCTCTCTTCCCAAAGGAACTGACTGCATTTGTAAAGGGAGAGGCTCAGACAGGAAGGCGCCCCCAGAGGGGTGTGGTGAAGGGCAGGGAGAGCCTGGAGGGCTGAGGGGCGCACCGCGGGCAGGAGACCCATGCCGGCCACACTGACCTCAGACAGGTTCCCCGGGTCCGTCTGAGGGGTGACCTGTCCCAGGACACATCCCAGCATGTCCCGTGTTCCTGCCCAGCAAAGGCAGGTGGCGCGGCTCCCCCGGGCGTCCTGAGGAAGGCAGAGCCGGCACCCCGAGCAGCGCCTCCCCGAGGAGCAGCAGCAGAGGCTGGCCTCGGGCAGGGTGTGGGGGCGGTCGGGTCCGGAGAAGAACCGGCCTGGACACAAACAAAGGAGCCGTGACAGTGACCCACGGGCGGGGAGCAGCACCAGAGCACGTGAGAGCATCTAAAACGCCCCCTTTTCCGAGGAACGACGAGGCCTGCCCAGGGAACAGGAAAGGAAGTGGATCAACCAGGGCCGTTGGGGGCAGCAAACTGCTTTCTGGGAACGACCGACCGTGTCCCCGGGCAGCCAGACCCCACCGGCGGGAAGGAGCGCCCGTGGGAGCGGGAAGGTGTGATGACGTCCCATTAGAGAGAGCACACCGGAGAGGAAGAAACGGAAAGAGAAAAGGAATGAGAGAAACTTGGAGTTGACAAGTACAACAAATGAACATTTTAAAATCCACTAGTGGGATCAGCAGTAGGCCTGAACGGTGCGTCAGTCAGTCCCGGTGAGGCAGACGGGTGCACGCCCCAGGAGGAGAGGCAGGGAGGGGGCGCTCCCAGGACCAGGCGGCTGACCACGTGCTGGGGAAACACAAGCCCCCAAAGCCGTGTGCCCAGGAAGCTCAAGGGGCTCCACCCACAGGCACACCGCAGGAGACACATCAAAAGTCAAAGCTGAGAAAATCCAAAGTAGAGGAAAAGGACAACCCGGCAGGTCAAAGCCGCGGCTGGGGGGGCGGGGCGCCCCCGGCTCCCGCACTCAGCTGTGCTGAGGCGTGCGGTGACACCTCGATGGACATTTCTCTAACGGCGAGTGAGGCTGAACATTAAAAAAAGCTTACTGTCCTCCGTCCCAGGACCTCCTCAGGGACCACTCCCCTCACTCCTGCCTTCCCTGCCAGCGGCCGGCCCTCAGCCTACAGAGCCCATCTGTTCGCGTGCCTCGTTCTGTGGCCGCGGCCCCTGGTCACCTCACTGATGGCTGTTTGGCAGGTTCCTTCTCTGTGAGCTCCCCTTTCCTCCCCACCCCGCACAGCACCCCGGGGAGGTCTGTGGCCTTACCCCTCCCCACAGCACAGCACCCTGGGGAAGTCCGCACAGCCAACACTTAAGGACCTTCAGCACCTCCTGTGCGGGATCCGCTTTGGGGAATGTATCTTCATGCTTGAGTCCTTGACGAGATACGAGCTTTGCGAACATTCCCTCCCAGCTTATGGCTTGTCTTTTCATCTTCCTGATGGGTCTTCACAGGTAACAACGTTCTTATGAAGCCCAATCTCTTCAGTTTTCTTAATACACTAGAGGCCTGGGGCACAAAACTCGTGCACAGGTAGGGTCCCTAGGCCTGGCCAGCGATCAGGGCAGATCTGTGGGACGACCGGTGGGGTGATGGGGGGGGGGGGGGGGGCGGGGGGGGAGGAGCTACTGCTGGCACCCACCTTGGCTGGCGGCCCCGCCCCCGCCGCCGCGGTTTGGGGCCTGCGGGCAGCTCCTGTGTCAAGCACCTGGCCCCTGGTGGTCAGTGCGCATCCAAGTGACCGGTGGTTCTGCCATTGGTCGATTTGCCGATTTTTATCATGTAGGGTGGTGTTTTTATAACAGCGGCAGAAGGTAGCATATCCAAAATGTTCACAGGGATGTGCATCAATCCTAAGAAGTGTTCACCAGGCTCTAGGTGCAGAAGAATGTCTACCAGGTATTCTTCTAAAAGTCTTACTTTTCAAAGTTAAATCCATTTTGAATAAATTCTCGTAATAAATTAGGTTGAGGTTGTTGTTTTTTTAACTCATGAATGTCTAGCACTGTCTGTTTAAAAGACTTTACTTCCTCCATTGAATTGGTTTTGCACTTCAAAGAAACCCAGCTGAGCATCTCTGTAGGGACGTATTTCTGCGTTTTCTGTAACATTACATCATCTGTCTATCCCTTCGCAAATACCACTGCTGCAATTACTACAGCTAAGTTATAGGCTTTTCTTGGCTTTCCCAAGATTATTTTAGCTATTTTAGCTCCTATGCCGTTCAATGTAAAGTTTAAAATATGCTTTATTATGTCTACAAAAGCCTTTGTGTGACTTTGATAGGAACTGCATTAACCCTATTGGTCATTCTAGGGGGAACGGACATCTTTATAGAGCTTCCGAACCCGGGGGCATCGTATGTCCCCTCAAAATCCTCGTAAGTTCATTACAAGTGTCTAAGGTTTCCGTGTGTTGGCACTGGACCCTGTGACTTTGCTGAATGCCTTTACTAGGCCAGGAGTTTTTTCAAAGAATCCTTTGAGATTTTCTATGTAGATGATGTCATCTGCAAATAGGGTTCATTTTCTTTCTCTCTAACCTGTATAGCTGTTTATCTTTTTCTTGCCGTAAAGTGTGGCTAGAACCTCCCGTTCTCTGGAGTAAGGGGTGGGGCAGAACAGCCTTGTCGTTTTGCTATCTCAGGTGAGGCGAACGGTTGAGTTGGTAATTCGTATGGCCCACACATGTTGTAAATATCCAAACTGCCCTGGGCAGGAACAGCTCCCCACCCGTTGAAAACATTTTATCAAGTTGAGGGAAGTCTTTCTCTTTTTCGATTTTTGAGTTTTTATAAGAAGTGTTGAATTTTGTCAAATAATTTTCAGCATCAATTAATATAATCACGTAATTTTTCTATTTTAGCTTTTGTTGTGGGATGAATTGTGTTGCCCCGGAAAGACAAGTTAACTCCAATGACGAATGTCTTCTGAGGAGAAGAGTCAGACACACAGGGAAGAACACTTGTGGGTCCGGAGGCAGACGCTGGAGGGAAGCAGCTGCACGCCCAGTGCTGTCCAGCGCCGGGAGCTGGACAGGCAAGGAGAGCTGTCGTCCACAGCCTTCCGAGGCTGGTCCTGCCGAGGCCTTCATTTCGGATTTCTGGCCTCCACAACTATGAGATAAATGTCTTATTTTAAGCTCTCTAGTTTGTGGTGCTTTATGATTTTCAAATATTAAAATAGCTTTGCATAGCTGTAACAAATCTCATTGATAAAGCTGGAAAATTCTATTTATATATTGCTGGATTGTAATTTACTAACAGTTGAAGTTTTTTTGCTTCCATATTCATGAGAATTATCAATATGTAGTTTTCCATATTTATACCCTTTTTGGTTTTTCTGTAAGGGAAATACTGACTTCATAAAATGAATTTGAAACTGTCCCATCCTATATTTTAGAAGAGATTGTAAAAAATTATGTTGATTGTTCACTTAAACATTTGGTAGAGTTTCCCAGTAAAAGTATAGCTGAGTCGCCCTAGCTGGTTTGGCTCAGTGGATAGAGCATCGGCCTGCAGACTGAAGGGTCCCAGGTTTGATTTCGGTCAGGGGACATGCCTGGGTTGTGGGCTCGGTCCCCAGTTGGGGGCATGCAGGAGGCAGCCAATCGATGATTCTCTCTCATCATTGGTGTTTCTATCTTTCTATCCCTCTCCCTTCCTCTCTGAAATCAATAAAAAATATATCATAAAAAAAAAAGTAGCTAAGCCTAGGGATTTCTATTTGGAAGATTTTGAATTATGGATTTAAATTACTTAATGGCTATAGGACTATTAAGATTTGTCTATTTATGGTGGAGTTTTGGTAATTCCTGGTTTTGAAGTTATTGGTCCATTTTATCTAAGACACTAGAGGCCTGGTGCACGAATTTGTGCACCAGTGGAGTCCCTCGGCCTGGCCTGTGGGATCCTGGATTGTGAGAGGGCGCAGGCCAGGCCAAGGGACCCCACCGGAGCACGATCGGGGCTGGGGAGGGATGCGGGAGGTTGGCCAGCCAGGGAAGGACCGCGGGAGGGCTCCAGGGCTTGTTCGGCCCATCTCGCTCAGTCCCAATTGGCCGGACCCCAGCAGCAAGCTAACCTACCAGTCGGAGTGCCTACCCCCTGGTGGTCAGTGCACGTCATAGCAACTGGTCAACCAGTAGGCTGTCTGCCCCCAGGTGGTCAGTGCACATCATAGCAAGTGGTTGAGCGGCCTTAGTATATTATGCTTTGATTGGTTGAACAGATGACCGGACACTTAGCTTATTAGGCTTTTTTATATAGAGTTGACTTTAAAAACATAAAGGCATCTATAGTATTTTCTTACTTGAGGCCGGGTGCATGAAATTTGTACACTGGGGGGTGGGGTTAAGGTTAGGGTGTCCCTCAGTCCAGATTGTGAGAGGGTTCAGGCCAGGCTGAGGGACCCCACTGGTGCACGATCGGGGCTGGGGAGGGACACGGGAGGTTGGCCAGCCGAGGAGGGACCGTGGGAGGGCTCCAAGGGTGCGTCCGGCCCGTCTTGCTCAGTCCTGATTGGCCGTACCTAAGCAGCAAGCTAACCTACCGGCTGGAGCATCTGCCCCCTGGTGGTCAGTGCACATCATAGCAAGCGGTTGAGCTGCCTTAGCATATCATTAGCATATTACACTCTGATTGGTTGAATGGCTGCCTGAACACTTAGCATATTAGGCTTTTATTATATAGGATGCTTTTAATGGCTGCACAATATGTAGTAATATCCTGTTCCACTCCTGATAATCCCAATTTGCCTCTTTTCCTTTATCTTTTTCAGTTTTGCTTAGAGATTTGATTTTATTGATATTTTTTCAAAGAACCAGTTTTTGTTTTATTGATTTTAACTTCCACTTTAAACATTTTTTCAAATTGATTTTAGAGAGAGGAATAGAAAGGGAGAAAAACATTGATGAGAAAGAAACATTAATCAGTTGCCTCCTGCATATCCCCTAGTGAGGACCGAGCCTGAACCCGGGTATGTGCCCCAAATGGAACCGGTGACCTTTTGGTGTATGGGACAACACTCAACCGAGCCACACCGGCCAGGGCTTAATTTCCTCTTTTCAATTTCACTGATTTCTGCTGTCTTTACTATTTTCTTCCTTCTGTTTGCTTGGAATTTATGTTGCTCTTTGTTGTTTTTGTTGTAGGAACTTTGAGAAGTTTCCTCTTGTCTAATGTAGCATTTAGTCTATAAATTTCCCTTTTGGCACTGCTTTAGTTGCCTCCCAGATATTTTGGTTACCCTTCATTTTAGTTTTGTTCACTTTATATATTTTAAAAAATGTCGAGACTTCCTCTTTGACCCATTACTTAGAAGTGTGCTGTTTTTAATTTCCATGGTTTGGAGGTTTTTGGGTTATCTCTGTTTTTGGTTTCCAATGTGATTCCATTATAGGAAATGAAGATAATCTGTGTAATTTCAATTCCTTTAAATCTGTGGAGGGCCGAAACTGGTTTGGCTCAGTGGATAGAGCGTCGGCCTGTGGACTGAAGGGTCCCGGGTTCGATTCCGGTCAAGGGCACGTGCCTTGGTTGTGGGCGCATGCCCAGTGCGGGGTGTGCAGGAGGCAGCTGATCGATGTTTCTCTCTCATGGATGTTTCTGGCTATCTCTCTCCCTTCCTCTCTGTACAAAAATCGATAAAATATATTAAAAAAAATAATAAAAAAAGTAAATCTGTGGAGGTTTGCTTTCTGGTCCAGGACACTGTCTGTCTTTACATGCTCGATGTGCGCTTGAGAGAATATGTACTCACAAGTGGTATGGACGTTTCTTAGATGCTGGTATATGGTGCTCAGCTCTACTAGTACACCCTTGCTGACTGTCAAGCGCTCCTACCAGTCGCTGAGACCGAGGTGCTGAAGCTCTCCCGTCACCGCACATCTGTCAATCTCTCCTCCAGCTCCAGCGTTTTGCTTTAAGTATTCTGAGGCTCTGGGTTTTTGTTGCCTCTACATTTTTTAATAGCACACAATGCCCTTCTTTGCTTCCAGTAATTTTCTTTCCTCTGGTCTACTTTTATTTGATATTAATATAGCTCCTCTTGCTTTTTAAAATTTTTCCATTGCATATATTTTTCCATCTATCAATCTACCTATGTCAATGTGCGTATTTGAAGTGAGTTTCTTATAGACAGAATATAGGTGGACCTTTTTCCCATCCATTCTATCCTATGTGTTTTAATTGGTATATTCAGATTATTCACATTGAAGGTAATTGATATGTAAGGTTAAGTCTGCCACATTATTATTGGTTTCCTGTGCTGCTTCTATCTTTTTAATCCTCACCCAAGGGTATTTTTTCCACCGTTTTTTTTTGGTTTTTTTTAGAGACAGCGGAGGGGAGGGAGGAAAAAGAGAGCGAGAGAAACATTGACGTGAGAGAGAGACAGTGATTGGTTGCCTCCTGCACAAGCTTGCAACTGAGGTATGTGCCATTGACTGGGAATCGAACCTGTGACCTTTTGGTCCTTGGGCTGACACTCTACCCAGTTAGCCAAAATGGCCAGGGAATTTCTTGATCCTGCTTTTCTTTTCCTTCCTTCCTGTGAATTACCTGACCAATTTTTTTTAAAAAAATATATTTCTTTATTGATTTCAGAGAGGAAGGGAGAAGGAGAGAGAGATAGAAACATCAATGATGAGAGAGAATCATTGATTGGCTGCCTCCTGCACGACCCCCACTGGGGATTGAGCCCGCAACCCAGGCATGTGCCCTTGGCCGGAATTGAACCTGGGACCCTTGAGTCGGCAGGCTGACGATCTGTCCACTGAGCCAAGCCGGCTAGGGCAACCTGACCAATTTTTAACATTTCATCTTGATTTATTTTTAAGACTATAATTTTAAAACTTAGGCAAAGCAGTTCAACTAAAGTTTAATAGTCAAGAGACTTCGCGCAAAGGTGATGAATATGGACATGTTCAAAAAGAAGATGTACAGTTATGGTGAGTCCCAACAAGCAGTAAGAATCTTTCAGGATGGCTTAAAGTGTTACTAGGGAGCCCTTTAAATGGTAACTTGTAGGCGGTGCAATTTTGGCATGAGGAGAGGTCAGTGGTCCATACCCTGCTTCCCTCACAGGCCAACACTCTCTGCCTCTGGAGATCTTACTGCTCTTCACACCTCAGGGACTGCTCGTGAGGAAGAACAGCGGGAACGTGCTGCCACTTATGTACTTCCATTCAGAGCATGCATGTCAAACTCACGGCCCGCGGGCTGGATGCAGTCCATAAGGAATATTTTTGCAGTCCAGCCAATATAACAGTATGTAAGAAACATTTTAATAAAAATTTCATAATTTTTACAATATCCTGTTGTACATAATTATTAATAACGAACTACAATGTTTGCTAATGACTGATTACTATAATCATGTTGCATTCATTTCCCTTCTGCGCCTCCTGCGCAGGTGCACCATTTCTCCCCACTAATACCAGCAGCGAATATTTTAGCAGCCGATGGCCACGCCATTAGTCTTGTACTGACTTATTTGGTGTGGGCAACAGGAAATATTTCGCTTTTGGAGAACAAAAAAAACAGGTTTATTTGCATTACGCTTATTAATTTGTGAAGTTATTCAGTGTCTGGTAAGTTAATGTTCAAGAAAAAATTAATTTTTATTAAAATGTTCAGTTATTTTATGTAATGACGACTCATTTATTTCAGCCCTTTGTATTCAGCATTTCTCTATCAAAATAGACCTACATTTCTTTGAAAATTGAAGCTTTTGTTTTTTTGTGGTCCACATACACTTAAACCTTGTTTATTTGGCCCGTGTTAGCCTTTGAGTTTGACATGCTTGCTTTGGGGACTGAACTGCTCGCAGAGATTAGTTAGTATAGTCCAGCTCTGCTAACCTTGAGGCCGCAGGAAACCCTCAGTGAAGTGTCCCAGTAGACTTATATGAGGCATCGGGAAACATGACCGACCCTCCGCTACCTTACACTTCTTTGTGCAAGGACTGTATCTGAGATTAAGGACACTTACGGTCTATTAGCACCAATATTTACAAAGCACTACCAGCCATTTTTATTACATGTTGGTTTATCAAAATGTTCTTCTTAAGTTCAACAAAAAAAAGAGTTAATATTGACCACTGCAAGAGTTACACGTTAGATAAAGGCGGTCCTTTGGGAAATAAAACTCCCTGGAGCTTATGATGCACGTGCATCTGAGCATCTGCGGAACTCAGATAGACTCTGCCAAACACCCAGCACAGCTCCTCCCACACTCTGTGGGGCGGAGGAGTCATCTGCCGCCACTTGAGGAGCTGGGAACACATGACATTTACTAAGAACAACGCTGTCACTCATTTATTAGACTGAGTTTCCAATAAAGTAGACATAGCTTTCTAAGGCAAAGAGTAATTTTCCAAATTTTATACCCAAATGTACATTTTATCTAAGTTAAACATTAAAGTTTTCAGATTTTATAACAAAAACTTAAGGTTTTTTAGAAACTGAAAACTTGTGAACCTGTCTGTTCTACTGTGATTGTAACACAGGCAAGTAAAAGACCAATTTCATGCATTAACAATGAAGTTTCTGGGGGAAGCTAACCTTTAACCCGGACGTCACTGTATCGCTGAAAGTGGTGGTAAGCAGCTTTCCAGGGGTTCCGATAGTGACGAAGCAAAGTAATGGGAGGTCTTGGACGCACAGGGACATACCTCACTCCTTCTTCATCTGTTTAAAGGGAACAAAAAGAAGATGCTAAGTAGCTTATTACGTACTAGAGGCCTGGTGCACGAAATTCATGCACTCGGTGGTGGTGGGGGGGGTCCCCTCAGCCTAGCCTGTGCCCTCTCGCAGTCCGAGAGCCCTTGGGGATGTCCAAATGCCGGCTTAGGCCCACTCCCTGTACCTAAGCCAGCAGTCCGACATCCTTAGTGCTGCCGCAGAGGCGGGAGAGGCTCCCGCCACCGCAGCTGCGCTTGCCAGCCGTGAGCCTGGCTTCTGGCTGAGCAGCGCTCCCCCTATGAGAGTGCACTGACCACCAGGGGGCAGACACTCAACACAGGAGCTGCCCCCTGGTGGTCAGTGTGCATCAGAGTGACTGGTCGTTCTGCTGTTCGGTCCATTTGCATATCAGCCTTTTATTCAATAGGATTCACCACAGTCCTCAAGGTACAATTCCAATAAGTGAGCCATGGTGGAATCTGACTACGTAAACAGCTTTGGGGTGGATCCTGACATAAGTGGGAAAGCTTCACACGACAACACTGAGTCCAAAAGGCCATTACCAATGTACTCCTTGGGAGGAGACTTGCGCTTCTCCGCCTTCACCAGGAGACTCTTGGCCGTGGACTTCTCGTCGTCAGTGCTGTTGGTCTCCATCATGTCCCCCTCTTCTGTGGAAATCACATGCTGTTGCTTCCGAGGCTTTTTCCTTGGGGAGGCACCGGGTGGCAGGTCACTTGTAGGCATGGACAGGTTGTTAGCCAGCAATGCAAGAGATGGTGACATAGTGCTGGCAGCCAGTGGAGGAACGGCTGCGTGGGAGAAAGCACACACGTGTATGAGAACCCGAACAGAACGGAGAGCACCACCTGCTGTCCATCAATGAAAGTAAGCAGAAAGAGAAACCCGTGTGGAGCTTTCCTTTGTGCCCAGTGCCGGGCAAGCACCAGCTGTGCAGAGGCGGCCAGGTGTTTCCTGACACCTAACACCTAACACCTCTGTCCTTGCAGGAGGCCCAACTTCTTGTGGAGCGCAGGAGTGACAGCCAGCCTCGAGCAGCTCTCTCGAATCAAAAGCACCGGTGTCAAGCCCCCGGGATGGCAGGGCCAACCCTGAGGACTTTATGGGGCCCACACACCACCTCTGAGCGTCTGCCTCTGGGCTTCTTGTCCAAGGGGAACCAGAAACCACAGGGTCAAGCCACTATTTCAAGCTTTTGAGCATGAATTCTTAAAAGTTAACCTGCTTAGTCATATACTCTTAAGATAATCTGATCGCCGTCTCCGGGCTTGGTTGCTAGCCTCCACGCCTTTCCTGCTGCGGGGCAACCCCGGGGCAGATGCTAAATCCTCTCTCCGCACGGCCACTTCACCCTTCTCCCCCCTCACACTTCCAGCACCTCTTTCCCCAGCCCCACTCTTAGCTGATCACCTTGCTTTCAATTTTACTGGAAATAAATAAATGAACACAATAAACGGAACGACCAGAAAATGCCCATAAACCCCCACCACGTATACCTGCTTACTTGCACCGGGACCACGCATTTCCTTGTCTGTGTGTGTCCCACCCTGATACTGCTCCAGGAATCCTCATCTCTCTCCTGTACCATCAGTTCTTTCCTCGGACAGGATCACTCCCACATGGAATTGTGATGCCCAGATTAAAAATAACTCCTCTTGGCATCCCTTCCCTCTAGCTACTGCCCTTCCTTTTTCTCTCCCTTTTACACAACGCTCAAGGACTGTTCACGCTCACTGGCTCCAATGCTCCTCTCCAGCTTGCTCCTGAACCCACGCCAATCATCCTCGACTAATGTCATTACACGAGAACAGCTCTTCTCAGGATCGCCACAGCCCCCAGCTGCTAAAGCCAATGGTCGCAGTTCAGTCCTTATGTTTTTGAAAATTCTATGTTTTATTACAATTTTTTTCAATTAGTTTATTTTCATAATTATTTTGTATTAGTTTCAGGTGGACAGCACAGTGGTTAGACAGTCAAACACTTGACAAAGTGCTCCCACTGGTATTCCCACCTGGCACCGCACACAGTTCCCGCAGTGGTACCGACACTGCTCCTCGCTGGACTCGGCGTCCCGTGACGGTTCTGTAACTGCCCATCTGTACTTCTCAGTCCTTTCCCTTCCTCACACGGTCCTCCAATCCCCTTCCCTCTGGCAACCCATGCCTGTTTCTGTTTTGTTCGTTTATTTTGTTCTTTAGTTTCCACATGTAAGTGAGATCATATGGCATTTGTCTATCTCAGACTGACGGATTATATTAGCATAATACCCACTAGGTCCCTTCATGAGTCCTTAACCTAACTGAGCTTTCAACAGCATGTGACCCAGCTGATGACTCCGTCCCTGACACATGTCTGCCCTGCTCCCAGGACATCACACACTCCAAGTGCATTCTCTTCACTCTGGCCTCTTCACTCCGTCTCCTGTTGCTAAGCCTCTTCTTCCTCCTCACAAAGCGCAGTGGGCTCGCGAAGCTCAGTCCACAGCGGCCTCTGTTTTATCTGCGCTCCTTCCTCAAGGGATCTTATCCAGACTCACGGCTTTCCACAAGGACAGCTCACACTCCGTGCCTGCAGTTCACTTTCTACTCCAAAAGCCAGGCTCCCAGAGACCTCAAACTCACCAAGTCAAACCTCAGTCCCTCCTATAGAATGTGGTCCTCCTGCACCCTCCCCTCTCCCAGCTGTCGGCAGCTCTGTGCTCCCCGTGACTGAGACCTGACCTTGATGCTGTTCTCCCGCACTCAATAGCCAATCTTGAAAGAAACCCTCAGCTCTGCTTTAAAAATATACCGAATCCACGCATTTCCTAGCACTCCTGTTGCTACTGCCTTGGTTGAGGCCTTCACTGTTCCCTGCAATTTATGCAATAACCTCTGAACAGAGCTCCTAGATTCCATCCTTGCTCCCCCGTCTTTTCTGTACACAGCAGCCAGCATGGTCTGTACGCAGTGCAGGGGACTGCAGTCTCTCTTCTGCTCTGAACCCTCTAGCACAGTGGTTCTCAACCTTCCTAATGCCGCGACCCTTTAATACAGTTCCTCATGTTGTGGTGACCCCAACCATAAAGTTATTTTTGTTGCTACTTCCTAACTAATTTTGCTACTGTTAGGAATCGTAATGTAAATATCTGTGTTTTCTGATGGTCTTAGGTGACCCTGCTAGCAGTTCTCGAGACCCACCGGTTGAGAACCGCTGCTGTGGAGCCTAAGACCATCGGAAAACACAGGTATTTACATTACGGTTCATAACAGTAGCAAAATTAGTTATGAAGTAGCAACGAAAATAACTTTATGGTTGGGGGTCACCACAACATGAGGAACTGTATTAAAGGGTCGCGGCATTAGGAAGGTTGAGAACCACTGCGTCTAGCAGCTCTCCACATCCTCACAACAGGCCACAGCTCTCAGTCTCGACCCTGTTCCTCTGCCCTTGCCTTTGACCACTTCCTCAGGTGTGGCTCCACCTGTGTGCCTCCGCGCCCTGCACACGGCTCCCTGCTGCCCAGGTCCCCACCACTCTGATGTCTCCACCCAAGGTCCTTTCTCAGGAGGCCTTGCTTTAAGTCTTTTAAATATCACAGCTCCAGCCCTAACTTTCCCTATTATTTTGTCCCTGCCTTTTTTTTAACTGTTTGTCACATATGGTAGATGACAAGAGTTGTGCTTTTTCCACTGGGGCTTTGTCTGTTTTTATAAATTTCTTAACACTGAATGTTACTTTTGTAGTTATGAAAAACAAGATCCACAAAAAATTATTAAAAAACAAAATCAAACAGAAAGAAAACTTCCAGTCATCTGCCCTTAGAGAGAGTTTACAGTTGAGAAGAGGAAAAAGGGGTAATAAATAGTTTTAAGATTTTACTAAACACATATTAAGTTTATCAAGAGCGTATTTTCAACAACATAAATCTTATTTTATTGTGTAACAAAAATAGGCAGGAGATAAATTGTAAATAGCAGGACTTAGCGATGACTGATCCTCTTATATGGCGATGTTTTCTTCTTTGGGGCAGTATTTTATTAATGAACTAGAGGCCCAGTGCATGACTGAATCATGCATGTGTAGGGTCCCCTACACGCTTTCGATTTCGATCGCGGGGGAGGTGGGTGCCTGTCCGCTGGTGCACCAGGCTTTTCGGAAGCCTCCGGCTTGATGGAGGCTTCTGAAAGGCCTGGTGCCGGAGCAGACAGGCACCCAGCTCCCCCGCTTTTGATGGTCCGTGGCGGGACGTGAGCTCGCTGCCCCAGAGGCCCCTTCTGTTCTGCAGCACAGCCATGGCACAGACACTGAGCTCGCGCCGCCGCTGGCCCAATCAGCTACCCCGGCCACCCCGAGTCCCGCCCCTGCACCTCGCGCTGGCCCAATCGTGGGCGTAGCGGAGTGATGGTAATTTACATATTACCATTTTATTAGGTAGGATACAAAAAGCTATCGTGAAGGAGATGTAAATATCTTTGGGGAAATATTAATCTTTTTCATAATTTTGGTTAAGAAATAAAATTAATTATAAAACTAGCAAAATGGTTTAGTTTTCAAAAGGAGCTTCCATTTATTAAAAAGTGATAAAGTGCAAATTTAAGATGAGAATGGAGGGGTCGGCATTCGTGGCTGAGAGGAACACAAGCTGGACGCTGAGGAGTGAGGAAAAGGGGAGAGGCAGCTGCCAACACCGTCTTCTTGGGATGAACTTACCAGAAACTGGTCTCATGATATCCACGGGCTCCAGTTCTTCTTTCACTTTTATCTCAGGCACAGGAGGGCCCAGGACCGAGGAGGGATTGCCACCCGCGGCTGCTGCGGGCAAGGGCGCAGCTGCGATGGTCGTGATGGGTGGAGTGATGGGAACGGCCCCAGGAATGGTGGAGAGTGCAGCCGCAGGCTGTGACGGGGGACTCGCTGCAGTCATGGTTGGAATGGCTGGTGGAGGCTGCTGCGCAGTGGGAGGGACTGCAATGGTGGGCTGGTCATTATTTTGATTGGACACAGTTTCCATGGACACAGTGGCTGGAGTGGCCATTGATACGTGGGTTTCTGACTTAGGTTTGGCACTGAAACACAAATGCAGAGATAATGTAGCAAACAACAGAAAACTTCCTTAACCTGCATCATCTTAGAGGATGGGCATTGATCGAATTCTTTCTGTAAAACCCAGCAAAACTAAAATATTTCTTGATTCTAAAAGTTGAACTTTAAAGTTTGAAAGGGAATTGCAGTTTTAAAAATACCTCTCCTTGCGCCACCCAACATGTTTTTATAAGCAGCAACAAAATTTAGAAAACCAAGTCGACTATAAAGAAATCAAAGTTACGTCATCAAAAACAACCAATTTTCATTATGTTGTGCATCTTCCTCCCAGAATTCCTTAATGCATATGCGTTTTAGGAAGTCTTTTAACTAATTGATTACAATTGTATTCATACTTCATATGTAGTTTCTCTTATAAAAGAGGAAACTCATGCACATGGCAAAGATAGAAAATAATACAAATTAAAAGTAATTTCCCTCCACTTCACACACGCAGACAGAGGCACCAGTATAGTGGAACCTCAGTTCTCGAACTTAATTTGCTACGGAAGGCTGTTGGAGAACCAATTTGTTTGAAAAACGAATCCTTTTTTTCACTTAGAAATAATGTAAATTGAATTAATGCGTTCCAGACCCCCCAAATGAATGTTTTAACTTTTCTTATGTACAGTACATGTCCAATGTACTGTTTCATCTATAAGCAAACACTTCTTTTCTTAAATTTATCAACCCACCCCCTACTAGCCTTAAACAAAGTTTTTTATGTCACTGCCTCAGAAACGCTGTCACCGGCTGACTGCTTTTCCTTTATCTAGTCGACAGCAGTTTCCTGCCTCTTAAGTGCCTGTGGTTGTTGTTTTGTGAGCACGTCACACCCTTAGCAACACTGGCATTCTGGCGGCCTCTTTATTCTTTAAAATTGTGCTGATCATAGATTTATCTGCAACAGAAGCTTTCTCTCCTTTGTTTGCTGTCTGAGAGATGCTTTTTGTTATACTGAGGTATCAGCATAAAAGGGTTGTCAGGTCCAGAACTGAAGTTTTGGTAGACAACCGAGACATTTTTTCTGTGCACAACATGATGGAGAACCGAATTGTTCAAGGTGGGAAACATTCGAGAAACGAGGCTTGGCTGTATATTTTACCAGAGATACTTCAGACATCTAAAGCATCTACAAATACAGTGTAAAAATGTACATCCTGTTTTTTCAGTATTTTAAAATATATTTTTACTGATTTCAGAGAGGAAGGGAGAGGGAGAAACAAAGAGAAACATCAATGTGAGAGGGAAACATTGATCGGCTGCCTCCTGCAAGTAATCTACTGGGGATTCGAGTCCACGACCTGGGCCTGTATCCTGACCCAGAATTGAACCAGGGACCTTTCAGTGCACGCGACGCTGCCCCGCCCACTGCGCCACACCAGCCAGAGCCTGTTTTCTCAGGTTTATAAGAACAACTCATACATGTCATTACAACTTCTTAAACATTATTTTTAAGTGAAATATTTCATTTAATAGCTGCAAAGATTTACCTACTTATATTACTACTAGAGGCCCAGTGCATGGATTCGTGCACTGGTGGGGTCCCTCAGCCTGGCCTGTACCCTCTCCCAATCTGGGACCCTTGGGGGATTGTTGGATTGCCGGTTTCGCCTGATCCCTGCAGGCCAGCCTGCAGTCTGACATCACCCGAGGGATGTAGTGGTGCGCGAAGCAGCAGGCGGCTGGGGAGGAGCCCCGAGCCCAGGCTGGGCGCCACAACTGCTCCCGCTCATCCCGCCCCACTGGATCTGCTGCCCCCGCCACTCAACAGCGCTGCCTCGGGGGAAGGAGAGGCTTGCGCCACCGCACCTGTGCTCGCCTGGCATCTGGCGCCCATCAGCCAGCTGAGTGGCGCTCCCACTGTGGGAGCGCATTGACCACCGGGGGGCAGCTCCTGCATCGAGCATCTGCCCCCTGGTGGTAGATATGTGTCATAGCGACTGGTCAAACAGTCGTTCGGTTGCTTAAGCTTTATATATATAGATTGCTGAAAATTCAGGATATAAAAAACAACACAAAACCAAAACCAAATAGACTTTTATAGGCAAAAAATTCAACATCAGCCTATAAACCTCAAACCATATACAAAAATAGACTCAACATGGTCTAAACCTCAATGCAAAATGTATATAAGAAAATACAAAAGAAAACCTAGACGGAGGCGAAGTTCTCAGACATGACACCAAAAGCACAACCCATTGCCGAAACCGGTTTGGCTCAGTGGATAGAGCGTCGGCCTGCGGACTGAAGGGTCCCAGGTTCGATTCTGGTCAAGGGCATGTATCTGGGTTGCAGGCACATCCTCAGTAGGGGGTGTGCAGGAGGCAGCTGATCGATGTTTCTCTCTCATCGATGTTTCTAACTCTCTATCCCTCTCCCTTCCTCACTGTAAAAAAATCAATAAAATATATTAAACAAACAAAAACAACAAAAGCACAACCCATGAAAGAAAAAACTGATAAACGGAGCTTCATTAAAATGGAGAATGTTTCTTGTGCCTATTTCCCTATTTTTGTGCTAAATTTCCATTGTCCTGGCTAAGTCTATGATTAGCACAATAAATGGAAACCATTTCGAGAGGCTGAAAAAGTCAAGTGGAGATTGAAAAATATACGGGAACACATCAGACAGGATGCACTTTGAGGTCACTATGCTAGTGAAATCAGCCCATCACAAAAAGACAAATATTCTATGATTTCACTTGTATGAGGAACCAACAGTAGTCAAATTTATTGAAAAAGAAAGTAGAGTGGTGATTTCCAGGGGCTGGAAGGAAGGAAAATGAGGAGTTGTTGAGTTACTGGCATAAAGATTCATATTCAGATGGCAAATCGCCCAGGAAAAGATGCTCCACACCGTCAGTCATGAGATACATGTGAATTGAAGCCGGGATGCACAGCACCACACACCCATGAGGACGGTGAAAGTAAAATTTACAAACCTTATAACACCAAGTGCATGAAAGGGTGTGAAGCAACTAGATTTACAAAAAGGATCCTAGCACTAAAGACGGAAATGTATTTACTTATTTATCCATCCATCCATCCTCACTCAAGATATTTTTTCCTTTTTTTTTTTCCCAGAGAGTGGAAGGGAGGGAGAGAAGGGGAAGAGAGAGAAACATAGATGTGAGACACACCCATTGATTGGTTGCTTCCCATAGGCGCTCAAGATCAGGGCCAGAGATGGACCCTGCAACCCAGGTACATGCCTTGACTGGAAATCGAACCCTCAACCCAGAGCACAGGTTAATGCTCTAACCATTGGGACACCAAACAGGGCCAAACAACTGAATTTATTTGGCAAGGTTGAAGGATAAAAGAATCTCATATGTTGCAGGTAAGAATTTAAAATGGTACAGCCGCTCTGGAAAAACAGTTGGGAAGTTTCTATAAAATTAAAAATATATTCAACTCAGCTAGTGCACTCTCTGGATTTATCCTAGAGAAAGGAAAACGTGTTTCTACCAAGAAAACTATACAGGAATTTCCACAGCAGCTTTATTTGTTAATTGTCCCAAACCAGCAACAACCCCAATGTATTTCAATAAGCAAATAAACAAATTCCGTGCATTCTTATGATGTAACACTACCCACTCAAAAAAGAACTATTGTTACAAGCTGCAACTTGGATGGATCTCAAAAGAAAAGGTTGAGTGGATATAAGCCAGTATCATTAGATTACTGTATGCAATATACATAATTTATGCAATATACACATAATAATAATGATTCCATTTACATAAAACTTTCTTTTTTAAAAAATATATTTTTATTGATTTTACAGAGGGAGGGAGAGGAAGAGATAGAAACATCAATGATGAGTGAGAATCATTGATCGGCTGCCTCCTGCAGGCCCCCTACTGGGGATCGAGCCCACAACCTGGGCCTGTGCCCTGACTGGAAATCAAACAGTGACCTCCTGGTTCATTGGTCGACGCTCAATCACTGAGCAACTGGGCTAAATGAGCAATTTTAAATAACTTCAAAGAACTAAAGAAGATCATGGCTAAAGAACATCATTAAAAAAAAAAGATCATGGAAATGATGTCTCAGCAAATTGAGAATGTCAATACAGAGAAAGAAATTATAAAATAGATAAAGTTGAAAAAATGTAAGCTGAAAGGAAAAAAGTCAATGGAAGGTTCAAAAGCATAGTTTAACAGGCATAAGGCATAAGGCAAAGACCCGATACACGAAGACAGGTCAATTGAGATTCCCAGTCTGAGAAACGGGAAACAAAACGAGGAAAAGAAACAGAGCCGCGAGGTCTTTGGGACAGCAATATGCGCCCCCAGGAGGAAGGAGAGGAAGGGGCAAGAGGAACATCTGAAGAAATAATGGCCAATAACTCCCTAGATGTGACAAAAACCATTAGTCTATATACACCCATAAGTTCACCAATCTCTAAGTAGAATAAATGAAAAGAAACCCACATCTAAACACATCATAATTAATTGTCAAAATGCACAAGAAATATTTAAAAGTGAAATTCTGTAACTTAATTGCACCAAAAAAGATAATATATGGCAAATTGTTAAAAGTTAAATCCAGTTGAATATTTTTCTCTACGTTTATAGATTTTCATATTAACAACTTAAAAAAAGAGAGTGCTGTAAACAAAGTTGAAGATATCACCTAAAAAGAAGATGATTTTCAATTTAAAATTCGCCTAGCCATCCTACCATTTAAGAGCATGGGCAGGACAGGATTACAGGCATCTTCCTACCCTGCTCAGCAGGCGGAGTCAGGGTTTACAGCTGAGCAGACAGGCCGCCGACAGGTGGACAGGTGGCGCACACAGACGTGGCAGGGCTGTCGGGCCACGGCGGGGAGCTCCGGGGTTTCCCGCGGCCTCGTGTCCCAGACTGAGGGCTCGGGAGCGGCCGGCAGGAAATGGCCAAGGGCACTGACAAAGGGTGTCCCAACCAAAGTCTGTTCTCGAGAGCCAAGAAAGGGGCAGCTTAGCAAGATGAGAAAGCTTCAGAGTGACACGCGTTACAACGGCGGCGTGGCTCCCCGCGAGCGGTCGGAGCCTGCCAGGCCAATGCGCCCTCCGAGCTGTCTCGCTCCCACTACTACGGTGCTGTGAGGAGCCAGGAGGGAGCCTGGACTTCACGCCTCAACTGGCCCTGAGGCCCTGCTCTCCCGCCCGAGCTGCTTAAACAAAAGCTGCTATGTAAGCGTAGGTCTCAGAATGCCTCTGATGCCCGGGCACACATAAACCACTATCCACTCAAGTCAGGAAAACCACACTTAGAGAGATGATGTAGCCAGCAGCTGGCTGGACACCAGTCAGACACCAACAAACCAAAAACAGAAAAATATTAGTAAGGACATCAAAGTCATAAAAAAAACTAATGGAAATGATAAAACTGAGAAATATTATAATGGAACAAATAAGCTCCCTGGATATTCTCAGTAGTAGAGATGAGAGAGGCCATGATCAGTCCTTTGAAGACAGAGCAGTATAATTTACTAATCTCAACAAGAGAAAACAGAATGAAGAGCGAAGATAGAATAAATACTTTTTTTCTGACAAAAGAAGTGTCAAACTTTGGCCTCTTCTGCACTTCCCCTGGCACAAAAGGTGCTCCCAATAGAGAGCAAACCAAGGAGCGTGCAGGCCCAGTGGTGAGCCGCAGGGAAAGGAGAGCAGCACGGAGAAAGGGCAGCAGGAATGACGGCATCAAGTCCAGAAAGCAACCCATGCAGACTGCGGAGGAGGCTCTCACCCAGGGAAAAGGAACAGACAGAGAGCTCAGAACATCGACCTGTATTTAGCGCTCTAGGTTTGGTGGAGTTTGAGGATTCATTAGTGACTGGCAGAGAAAAATTAAGGAAATGTTACCAGTACTGCCTGGTGACTGCTTTTAACCATTAGTATACTGTAAGTGCCTATAGGTGCAAGTGGCAGACCTTTTTAAATTAAATGCAAATTGTCATGGCAGTTAACTGGTTGATGGTCAGCTTTTGCCCTGCCAGAGCAGCTCAGTTGGCTGGAGTGTCATCTTGTGCACCAGAAGGTTGCTGGTTCAATTCCCAGTCAAGGCACATACCTGGGTTGCGGGCCAATCCCACGAAAGGCAACTGATTGATGTTTCTCTCTTACATCAATGTCTCTCTCTAAGCAGGTACAGAGGTGAGGATTAAAAAAAAATAATGAATTCAATTTTTAATTTTATTTTGACAGCTTTTGGATTTACTTTTTAAAATTTTAGTTTTCTATTTTAAAACACTTTAGTTTTGTTTTAAATTAGTATTATTTTCACATTTCATAAATAGCGGTCTCCCTCACTTCCTAAACCCATCTACTACCATCATGTAATGCCACTATTTCCTTATTTCATTGAATCGTAGTTGCCAATAATTATAGAACACACCAATATTTTGTGTACCACTTAAGGATACAATAATCAATGACAGAATATTAACATGCTATCATATTGATTTTAGAGATGCTGACGTATGTTGATCTTGTATCTTATTATGTTCTGTATGATTTTTATCTTTCTTTTAAAAATTTTACTCACTTTTTTCATTTCTATCCTCTATGACTACATTATTTTATTATTTTTTTAAATCCTCACCTGAGGATATTTTTCCCATTGATCTTTAGAGAGAGAGTGGAAGGGAGGGAAGAGGGGGGGAAAAAGAGAAGAGACACGTTGAATGGTTGCCTCCCACATCTGACCCAACTGGGAATCAAACACGAGACCCTTTGGTCCATGGGCCGACACTCTAACCACTGAGCCAAACCGGGCAGGGCTGTCTTCCTTTTTAATTCTGGCTTATTCTGTGATGGTTTCTTCCAGATTTTTAATGAGTTTTGTCAACTCATGTGTCATCTCTTTACACTTTATCATTTGCTCTTGGAAGTCTCTGCATTTCATCTTTGCATTTTCCTTCATGATTTTGTGGTTATTTCATTAAGTAACTTAAATTTAGTCAAATATTCTGCTATAGATTTCATCCCTTACTGGAGATTGAGTCCACAACCTGGGCATATGCCCTGACTGGGAACTGAACTGTGACCTCCTGGTGAAGCATCCATCTTATATAAAAACTGCTGTTTGAAATTTTAACCCTGCTATTTGGCTTCTGTAGATGCTTGCTTGCTTAAATAATAAGGAAAATAAAACTACTCCCACTTCAGAGAGGCCATTAAACCTTCCCCGGACAAAATTATCAGTGCTGGCGCCAGGCCAGGCCTCTGGTTGAGGTCTCAAGGCCCCAGCACATAGGGGCTCTTTAAGAACTTGCAAAAGGGGCCGGAAACACCCCATATTTGGGAGACAAAGAAGGTAAAAACATATAAATAGGGAAAGTTCCTCCATGTTGGGGCCCAGAATTTGAGAGACATTTTCCTCTGGACCCACGCGTAATAAATGTAACTCCAAACTCTCCGAGCATTGCTTGATTTATTCCGGTTCTCTGTAACACTGGTTCATGGGTCAACGTTCAATCACTGAACCACACCAGCCGGGCTCCATATGCTACTTTAAAGAAAAGTATTTTAAACAATAAAAAATAATATTTACCATTTATAAAATTTAATACCCAGTGTTGGCAAAAATGTGGAGAAATTTCACCCAGAATAAAATCCAAATAATTTTGGAGAAATAATTCATGAGGATGCAAACAGGTATAGTGAGCAGAAATCTGAATTCACAGGGCGCGTTTCCTTTGCCCTAGCAATGAACTTCCGGAGAGATCCCAGAGAAATGCCTGCCAAGAGGCCCAAGGGCAAGAGATGCACGGCAGCATTGATCATGACGGCAATAATGGAAATAACTGTTCATTAACTGGGGGCTAGTCATGGCACCAATGCATCTGGGAAAATGATGCGGTATAGGGACAGTCTCCTTCCGGTTTCCCTGGACTGACCTCTAAAGATGGCGTGTCCTGTAAGCGGTGCTCGCACCACCTCTATTTTCTACTCATGCGCATTGCCAATGGGTTCTCGTCCACGCTCATGGTGTTCAAGATTTGTTTGTTGGAATTCCCAAATCTTAATCACCAGCTTGGACCTTTATCTTCAAGTCGAAGACTGTATATACTTCAGAATTTTACATCCAACAATGCAACTGACACCTCCACTTGGGTATGTCTAACCACAAGTATTTAAAATAAAACTCTTGATTCCCCCGCCCCACGATGATCACAGCCGTCCTCCTTTAGAAAGAATACCAGGCCGGCGGCGGCTGCCCTCAGAGCATTTGCAGCTGCACCTTCACCAGTGCCCAGAGCCGAGCTCTTCCCAAGGTTTTCCTCCCTCCAGGCTGGTCCAGGACACGGAGATAGCGCGTCTCCATCATCGCCCACTGGCCTACCTCTTCCACCCTCGCCTACTTGTAGTTTACTTTCATCAGGAGCCAGAGTAATTCCTTTTTAAAAGAAGCCAAATCACGCCACTCCTGTGCTTACCATCTGATGGCTCTCCATTTCATCCAGAATAAAGTCCAAAGAATTCTAAACGGCAGTGGCACTAAGTAACCCAGCCCTCAATGATATCTCTGAACCATCTTTACACTCTCTCCATGTTTTAGGACAGGCTCCCTTGCTGTTCCTTGTATATTCTCAACACTAAGTCCTCACCTCACATGATGCTGACGTGTGAATTACACACACACACCAAATACATATATACATGCTTACATATACACAAAACCGTATCAGTCCACCAACACTGTTCATAGTTCAGTTGTTACAGTATATTAATTGTTCTGCATAAATTGCAAACCTTACTGCTAGCTTAGCTCTGCAGCCTACAGATCACCATGTCGCCAACGCGCCACATATCATGATCTGTGCCAATTGCATCACTTCTTTTGGAGTATGTCACGGTCACTGCACGTCTGTTAGTTAGTTCATGCAGACTGCAAAGTGTGTAGTTGTGCTATCTTTTGTTTCCCAGTGATAAGCCCACGTGAAATTTTATAGAAAAGGATGACTGGAAGAGAGAACTGGCAAAAAAAAAAAAAAAAAAAAAAAAGAAAGAAAAAGATAAAGAAAGAAAAGAAATGCTGGAAAAAAAAGTGTTACGTCAATAAAATTGGGTCTGATTAGAAGGCTGAACATGGCAACAGCGAAGAGAAGACAGGAAGAGACCTAGCCTTGCACGAAGCTATGGAAGGGACATACGAGAAAGCCCAATGGACAGGAAGAAAGAAGGCAAAGTGCTTCCCATCACCCTTTCTTTTAAACGCTGTAGGAACAGAAAGTCACCATGGTGAAATGAAGGGTTCACTTCTACTTTGTATTGAGGACTATAGAAAAATCCTAATAATACAAGCCCAAGTGTTGAACGTAGCTGCCACATTGAAAGAAAATGGCAATTACAAGGAACAAAAAGGAACCTTTTGCTGCCGATAAAAGCTCCTTTCATTGTTTCAAATGCCTGCATGAATGTGATGAACGTGAAGCTGCCTGATGAAGCTGCTGGCGCAGACCAAGCAGCTGCCGTGAGCTGTGCACGTAGACTCCATGATTAGTTAGGGCTGAGGGTTGATAACAGGATGAAGCTAGGCCTAGAAACGATGCTGGCCAACACGCCCTGTGAGAGGGCTCTCGGAGACAGTTCACCCTGGAAGGCAAAAGGTGCCATGCAGGCCAGAGGTGGGGCGAGCTGCCTCCTGCGAAGAGCACACTGAAGGAATGTTCGCCACATCTGGAGCAATTTCTCCCAAGAGACAACTGATGGACACTGAATGGCTTCTGCACAACAAACAAGAGAGAGAAGGCTGGGAAACCGCAAAAGCTCTTCGGGAGCGGAGGGAACGCTCAGGACCACAGGTGCTGGGGAGGGCGCTGGCTGGCCCTGCACTTGAACCGCGTGAGCCTGCCCAGGTGCTCAGGCTGACCTGCAGGCCACACTCCCTGGAGATACTCCAGGAAGAACAGGGAAGCGCCAGAGTGACAGGCACGGGGTCTCTACATCCAATATTAACCAGGGTGCCCTTTGCACGCCCACTGGGCTGCACGAGCGTGTGGGCTCCCGTGCCTGGAGAGAGTGAGGAGCCAGCAAAGCATTAAGTGTGGCGCCTGCACCGAGGGCTGCGTGTCGGGAGAAACGGCAGAGACAGTGGGGAGCTTCTGCATGCACATGTGGGGCTGTGTCTTCCAGAGAAAGGGCAGAACTAGAGGGGGCTGCTGCAAGCACAGGCAGGGCAGCCCCACCCAGTGTTCTGTGCAAAGCTAGTGGGGCACAGGGGGAGCACACAGGGCTGCTCCGCCTGTAGAAAGTGGGGAGCGTGTGGGGGGCTGCAGCATGCACACTCAGGCGGCCCCACTCAGACCTAATTTGGACAACAGACAATTGAAGAGAACAGCAAACAGAAAACCCAAAAATGCAGGGACACCAGAAAGCTCCACTTGAACCAGAAGGGCAAGGAAGTTCACACGATCAGGCCGCCCTGCCCACCTCCGCTCTGCCGCGGACGGCCAGAACAGAACGCCCGCACACCGCACCTCGCTGTCCCACCCGGGGCCCATTCTGATGGCCAGGTAGAAACAATGTAGTAATTTAGAATGTGTCTGAATTTACATGCCAATTAGCTCTAAACAGACTTCTATAGATATAGGTAGATATACATGAACCTCATGATAACCACAACCCTACAAAAACTTACAAGAAATACACAAAAAAGAAAGAGAAAGGAACCCAAGGAAATCACTAAAGAAAACCAGCAAATCAAAAGAGAGCAAGAGAATAAGGAATAGAAAAGAACAACAAAAACAACTAAAAAACGATGAACAAAATGGCAACCAATAAGTACTTTAATTGTAGATGAACTAAATGTTCCAATAAGAGACAGGGTGGCTTAAAGCAGCGGTCGCCAACTTTTCGGACCTCACGGACCACCAGTGGCCCGCAGACCACCGGTTGGTGACCGCTGGCTTAAAGAATAAAACAGTAAGATCCACCTGTATGTTACCTATGAGAGACTCAAGTTAGAAAGACGCACAGATAGAAGGTGAAGGGATGGAACAAAAATTTTATGCAGACAGAAACAAAGAGCAAGCTGTGGTAGCCACACTCAGACAAAACAGAGAACGTGGAAGAGTCAAAGGACATTACATAATGATAAAGGGTCCAGCCAAGAAGAGGCTGTAACTCTACTTACATGTGCGCCCCACTGAGGAGCGCCGAAGAACGTAAAGCAGTATTAACGAGCACAGAGGCAGAAGGTAACCGTTAGTACAACAGCAGCTGGGCACCTCAGTACCTTACCCCACAATGCATGGATCAGCCACACAGGCAGTTCATAAGGAAACAACGGCTTTCATGTCATATTAGAGCAGATCACTTAACAAACATTTATAGAACATTTCATCCCCAAACTAGAGGTACACATTTTTCTCACATGCACACGGACCATTTTCCAGGATAAATCACATTAGGGCATTAAACAAGCCTCAAAGAATTCAAGATTGAAATTATAACAAGTGTATTATCTGACCACAATGGCATAAAAATAGAAATCAACTACAGCAAGAAGACTAGAAAAAACACAAACGTGGAGATTAAATAACATGCTACTACATAGCCCATGGATCAAAGAGAAAATCAAACAGAAAATCCAAAAATACCTGGAAACAAATGAAAATACAAATTTCCAAAATTTATGGGATGCAGCAATAAAAAAACAACCAAACAGTTCTAAGAGGGAAGAGACATGTCTTCAAAGACATAGAGATGGCCAACAGATGTATGAGAACTTGCTTAACATTAGTAATCATTAGGAAAACGCATGCAAAACCAGGAGGCCAGCTCACACCTGCCGGAATGGCTCTGCGCAAAGCCAGTGCAGTGAGTGTGGGCGGGGGTGGAGAGCAGGGCCCCGTGGGCACTGCTGGCAGAAGGGTGAACTGGTGTGACCCTATGGGAAACGATCTGCCTCAGGACCCAGCAATTCCATTTCTATGTTTTTATTAGAGGGAAATGAAAAACACCAATTTTCAAGATCCCTGTCCCCTGCCAGCAGGGCTTGCACCACCAAGTCCTCCTGCTGCCACAGCTCCTCCTGAGAGCCGGAGCCGGGCGGGGAGCTGGTGCTGTGGCACTCTGCATGGCCGGCCAGCACCAGGGCTGCCTAGGGTTCTTGCCCGCTCCGCCCTCCTCTGGCCAGATGACCTTGTTGGTGTGCTCTTTACCAGCCTACGCCATGCAACTGTCATGGCATTTAGTTAAACTATTTTTAAAAATGTTCACTGCAGCATTATCTAAAATAGCCAAGACAGAAGTAACTTAGGTATCCATAGTTGAATGGATAAGGAAGATGTGGTACATATATATAATGGAATATTACTCAGAAATAAAAAGAGTGAAATCCTATTTGCGACAACATAAATGGATCTAAAGGGTACTATGCTAAGTGAAATAAATCGGAGAGACAAATACTGAGTAATTCAGTTATATGTAGCATAAAAAAACCCAGAAAACAAAAAGACTTACAGAAACAAATGATGGTTTCCAGAGAGGAGGGGTATGAGGCTGGGAGGAACAGTTGAAGGGTATACAGTAAAGAATATGGGGAAAGCACACTGTGAGATACATAAACGTGTAATCATCGTTTTACACCTAAAACTACTATAGTGGAATCTTGGTTCTCAAACCTAATTTGTTCAGGAAGGCAAGTCAAGAAGTGATTTGTACAAAAACCGTATCATTACTTCCCTTTGGAATTAATTTAAATTGAATTAATCTGTTCCAACCCCCAAATGATTCTGCTTTAACCTTTCTTATATACAGTACATGCCTTAGCGCTGTTGTTCACTGTTCACTTTGCTGCTATTGCTAACCTTCTTAGGACCCACGGTGACTTACTGTGTGTATTAATAATAAGCAGCAGCAACCAAGGCAGAAAAAGGAAACCCACCAAAATATTCACTGCACAATTTCCTGAGACGTTAGTGTGAGGTTTAGTGGTAAACTGAGTCACACTCGCACACTCTCTCCTTTGTTGGCTGCCTGAGAGAAGTGTGGCTGATCCTACAGGTATCAGCATGAAAGGGGTGATGGGTTGAGAACCGAAGTTTTGCTCGACAACTGAAACATTTTTTCTGTGAACAACTTGGTCGAGAACCAAACTGTTCAAGATGGGAGATAATTGGGAGCCGATAATTGGTTTGACCGTATAAGATTGTATGCCAACTGTACTAATCAAAGAGTGTCAGAGGAGATCCAAATTCAGAAAGGCTATGCAGTTCCCCAAGGCAGAGACAAACTCCTGTCCTGCATCCAAGTCACCCAATGTAAAGGTCAGCATGTTCCCAATACTCCTGAATCATTTTAAGAAAGAAAACGTGAATTCTCAATATTTCTAATGTTTTGAATTACAGCATACTAAGTAAATATTAGTTTCACTATTTTTTTTCATTTCCTATCTACTATAACTGACAGTTATTAATATTTTCACAAATGTTTTTAAAGCTCACATAATTTTATTTGCCCCATGATTAAGATCACTTTGCAGTTTCAGCTTGCATTTTATTTTTTAACATTCCTGCATCAGTGTGCAAAGTTATGGCCCCAAGAACTCTTCTATCAAAACCGTGATCCCTGCTCTTTCCTCTGCCGACAGGGAGCACACGGCTTACTACACCCTGCCCTGTAACCCCGGGGAGTTGAGCCTTTCTGTAAGACAGCACCTCTCCCTCTGTCACTTCATACTCACTTTGCGTTTTCTTTATTGTTTCGTTACACTCACTAGAAAGTAACTTTAGTCACTCTTACATAATCCCAGATTCTAAAACGACACTTGGAACATACTAGGCATTCATAATTATTTTGAATGAAGTAGATCTAAAAATATTAACATGGCCGAAACTGGTTTGGCTCAGTGGATAGAGCGTCGGCCTGCGGACTGAGAGGTCCCAGGTTCGATTCCGGTCAAGGGCATGTACCTTGGTTGCGGGCACATCCCCAGTAGGGGTTGTGCAAGAGGCAGCTGATCGATGTTTCTCTATCATCGATGTTTCTAGCTCTCTATCCCTCTCTCTTCCTCTCTGTAAAAAATCAATAAAATATATTAAAAATATTAACATGGTAAGCTATCAGTGATAAGTAGAAAAAAGTAAGATACAGAAAAATCAATCAGTAAGACCTTGTTTCTAAGGAAGGATCTGTCAATCTATCTGTATGTTTATGTAGAAAAAGACATGGAAAGATACTTAACAAAACTATAACCAATTGATAATATTCTGGGGAATGGGATGGACAAGGTGGGTGAAGAACAGAACAGTGATTTTCACTTTATACTTTAAATTTTTATATTGTCTCATTTTTATCCAGAATAATTTCACTTCTGGAACTAAGATGACAAAAAATAAAGAAAAAAGCATGAATGAACTATTGTCATGCCACTATTGACAGCAGAAATAACGGTGTTTACTATGACACAGGTTCTAAGTACTTTTAATGAGTCATTTTATTTAAAAAGTTAAGTATTGCCCTAGCTGGTTTGGCTCAGTGGATAGAGTGTTGGCCTACGGGCTGAAGGGTCCCCGGTTCAATTCTATTCAAGGGCACAGGCCTGGGTTGCAGGCTTGATCCCTAGTAGGGGGGGGGGCGTGCAGGAGGCAGCCGATCAATGATAATCTCTCATCATTCATATTTTTATCTTTCTCTCTCTCTCCCTTCCTCTCTGAAATCAATAAAAATACATTTAAAAAAACTCATTAAAAAAAATAAAGAGATAAGTTCCTGATGAGCTAAATGTTATATATATGCCCATTTCATAAGTGAAGCAAAGGAGGGTCAGAGGTCAAAAACTGTGTGCGGCCATATAGCTAGAAACTGCACATAAACGCAACAAGCAGACGATGTGAAACCTGTCACATGCATAGACTCTGTGCTTCCCCAGGACGTGCTGCTGGAGCCTGAGGGGCAACAGTGAAGCGCTCACCCTGCGGGCCTCGGGGACCCGGACGTGCTCCGCACGGAGCCCTCCACTCGAGGACTGGCTGCTTCTGGAGGCTGAGGAGGAATGAGGGTTTTCCGAACTGCAATTCTGAAAGAGACAAACCCGAAAACAGCAGTTCAAGGGTATTGAAAGAAGTACCAGGCACGTTTCCTAGGCATATGTACAGCAAATAAAAGCACTGTACTGGCTAAGTATTTTTCATGGATTTTAAAGAATTTTGTCAAAATAATATAGGCATGATATTACAAGAATAGTCAAATAGTACTACAAGACAACATACAGCAGGCCCCTTCGCTGACCTCCCCACTTACGACCCAGCATGCTCTAGGAAGCAGATACTGTGACTCTTCTAGCTGTTTTCTAGCACGCCTTGTCTCCTTTCTACTTCACACTAACATTTGAATCCATGGTAAGTATTTACGATCATTACTGTGTTGGTGTATCTGTGCTGACCCAGCAAGTTCCTGGAAGCCAAGTCAGACACATGGATCAAGGCGGTCAAAGACCAGTCCTGCTCAGACTGAGAACTAACTGCTGGATTTCACAAGGGAGAAGTCCGGAGGGAGCTCGACACGTTCAGTTTCGCAGAGTGGGAGCAAATGTTAGACAAGAGTGGATCTGAGAGAAGGGGGCTACCACCAGAATGTCCTGTGTTACAACGCCTAATAATGATCCAGACGCTGGTCCTCAAGACAGCTAACACCTCAAACCCAACACGCACCATTCTCCTGGTGGCAATGAACGCAGTGACCCACACAGCTGGTGAGGGTGTACGTGGACAGAAACACTTGGAAACACTATTGGCATGATCTACTAGAGTTGAACACAAGCACAGCCTACAACCGAATCATACCAACTGTGTAAGTGACACCAGTAGCAGAGGGATTACTGCTCTCCTGGGTCCACTCACCCATCTGTGGCAGGCTTCTTCCGAAGGATGCTCGGCCGGGGGGAGGAGCCCTGGGCGGGGGCGTTGGTGCTGGCGCTCTGGCTGTGGGTCTGCACCACGGTGGTTGCTGCCGGAGTAGCACTGAATGGGCTGCTAATGGGGTTGGCTACGATTGTGGCTCCATCTGCCAACACCATTGCTGGGAGACAGGCAGGGGCGGGGCAGACAAGAACAATGAAGAGAGGGAAATGAAAGAAACATTACTAAAGTATCACATAAGACAACTAGAAACAATCAGACTGCTAGACTTAGTCTCCATGTTCTGACTGGCCAATTTCAAGACGATAAGAAATAGGAACATCATGTTCATGCGCCTAAAAGCAGAAGGCAAGTAGGTGGTTACTCATCTACTGATGCATGATCAATAACCATTTTTCACTGGTCTATAATCATAATTATTAATAAATGAGAAAAATACATAACTGTATATTTCAGGAAATCTCCCAGGTTTGGTAAAATACAACCACTTTCAATCCTAAAAATGGTGCCAACATTCCAGTCTATCTTAATTTTACAGCATTACATAAACTCTCCTAAAAAAATCCTACATAGAATGAGAGTCCTCCTATTTCAAGGTGAATGTTCTCTCAACTTAGAACTCGTTCCACGGAGTGCTCCTTACTCTGTGCAAACAGCTATAAGGCTGGTTATGCATTCCTAAAGCCACAGTGACCCTGACAGGTAAGTTCTAAGCATCTCATGTTACAAAGTGAAAAGGAAAGCTCAGAGAAATTATGAGACCACAAGCAGCAAGTGACAGATTCAGAATTCAAGCCCAGTGTCTCTCTTTTCTCCACACGAAATTTCATGCCAAACATTAAAATTACCTGAAGTTTTTCCTTCAGGCGGAGGCTGCTGAGTACCCACTGATGCAGGCTGAAGTCCTTGGGTACTGATTGGGGTTGCTGAGTGAATTCCCTGTGTACCAATTGGTGCTGGCTGTATTCCTGGGGTCCCAATGGGGGCTGGCTGTATCCCCTGTGTACTGATGGGTGCAGGCTGGATCCCTTGAATATGCCGAGCATGAGATGCATCCACTGCCATCAACTGCATGGGGTTGAGGTGAACTGTAGATGCCACCCCAACACCAGTCGGAGCTGTTATGGCAGAGTTTGGAGCCTGAGCTGAAACTGAAAATGATGCAGACACTGACTACAATAGCAGCTTTGATTAGACACAGTCCACATAAGAAAAACACCAAAATGAAAACAGAATTTTTCCACTGCACAAGATCTAAATCCTCATTAAAAAAAAAAAATTAGGCCGGCCAGTGTGTTTCAGTGGTTGAGCTTTGACCTATGAACTAGGAGGTCACAGTTTGATTCCTAGTCAGGGCACATGTGGGATTTTGGGCTCTGTCTCCAGTGAGGGGTGTGCAGGAGGCAGCTGATGAATGATTCTCTGTCATCGTTGATGTTTCTTTCTCTCCCTCTCCCTTCCTCTCTGAAAAAAAATAAAAAGAACTATAACCACAGCTGTTGTTGCTTAGTGGTTAGAGCGTCTGGTTCGATTCCCAGTCAAGGGCATATACCTGGGTTGCAGATTCGATCCCAACTAGGCCCCAGTCAGGGCCCATGTGGGAGGCAACTAAATGGATGTCTCTCTCACATGAATGTTTCTCTTTCCCCCTCTCCGTCCCTTCCACTCTAAAAATCAATGAAAAATATCCCTGAGTGAGGATTAACAAATAAATAAACAAAAAACATCACTACATGAAACTATATGTTAACACGTGAAGCGCCAAGCCTGTTTTGTCTTCCTTTCCGTTTAGCCTGCGATATCTGATTTCACTGATATGCTGGCGGCCGGAGATCTGTGTAAGGCTGCAGTAAAACTGCGTGCGTATCTTCAGATACGTTTCTTGTACGTAGTTATTGCAATCTGTACTCTGTGTTCTCTTAGAAATGCTTTCTCGTCAGTCAGTGGTCTGTGGTTTGTGTTCCAGTGCCGTTTAAACAATTTTTCTTTACCCATAACAGTGACAATGTCAGAAGAAGCGTGTGAAAACGATTCAAGTGAAATCAGTTTTCCTAAAACACGTCGGAGAGTTGTTCTTTTTTCATCATCAGAGGATGAGGATTTTGAAGAATGGCATGATCCAAGAGGTAATCAACCAAGGATATAACCAAGGATTATGCCTTTCACCTGCCCGTCTGCCTTTAGGATTGAAGACTTGAATGTAAAGTCATGTGCAACAGTAGAGAATTCTTATGAACTGTTTGTGCCTAATGAATTGTTTGAGGATATCGCCAAACGAACGTACACGCGCCGCAAAAACTCGGGGTTGAAAACTCGCAGCGTTTGTGTAGGTGGACTGTGACAAACAGAAATGAAATGAAAAGATGTTTTGGCTGATTCTACGGATGGGACTAGTTAGACTACCATCTTTATGCTTATATTGGTCCCATGATCCTGCATATATGCAAACTTTCCCGAAAAAAAATAATGTCAAGAAGTAGATTTGAAATCTTATTATGAATGCTGATTTTTCAGACAATAGGGAGACAGATGTTTCCAATCGTTTATGCAAAATACAACTAATAGATAACATGGAAATAAATTTCAAAAAATATTACAATCATCTGAAGCTATATGTATCAATGAATCTTTGATACCATTTTGTGGCCACATAATATTTAGGCAATACTTAAAACAAAAACACCACCAGTATGGTATTAAATTATTTAAGTTGTGCTGCAGATCTGGGTACACGTATGCTTTCCGTGTATATGCAAGGAAAAGTTTAGAAAAAGAAAATACGACACCAACTAATGTTGTCATGTCTCTTTGTAGAGATGTATTCAGTAAGGGACACACGTTGTACACAGACAACTGGTACACGAGTTTAGATTTAGCATATAAATTACTCGGTAATAATACTCATTTAGTAGGAACATTACGTTCAAATCGACGGCGAAACCCTCATGAAGTAACATCAAAGAAGTTAAAATGGGGAGAAATTATAGCAAAAGAGAACAAAAAAGGAATAACCATTTTAAAATGGAAAGATAAGCCGGACATCTTTTTTCTTTCAACAAAACATACATCAGAGATGGTGAATGTTGAAAACAGATCAAGTCACTACTTGAAACCAAAAATTGTAGTGGATTATAATGCAGGAAAAGCAGCAGTTAATATATCTGATCAAATGAGTGCCTATAATAACCCATTACGAAAACCAATGAAATGGTATAAAAAGTTAGCCTTTGAGCTCCTATTAAATACTGTTCTCAATGCTCATATTTTATTTAAAAATATTAGCAAGAAGAATATGAGTATCACAGAATTTCGAAAGAAATTAGCTGTCCATCTAACTAATTGTTGGGATGAAGAAATCCCAAGTAGCAGTGCTGTAAATATACCTCAAGTATCTCGTCACAAACTGCAACAAAAAACTGGAAGAGTGTCTAAAGTCTGAAGATATTGTAAAAAATGTTACGAAGATAATGCAGCACGATTTGGGTGATATTGCCAGAAAGTTGACAAAACAAGTTATAACATTCTGTGAAACCTGCATAGGACAAGCATTTCTGTGTACACCGTGTTTTAAGAATATTTATTAAAATTTTTTTTTGGTAACAATATTTAGGTTCATTCTTTTATGATCTCCAAATTACTTAAAATTTATTAATAGAATATAATTTTTTAAATTGTATATCGTCAGCCAACAGTGACTGACACGGCCTGAATGAGAAGTATACTGTCAGTCACCAGTGACTGACGCCGTCCAGACCGAAAGTCTAGTGTGAGTCACCGGTGACTGATATGGCGCTTAACGTGTTAAGGTGTTCTTCTCCACTCACTTCCTACCAATTTCATATGATTTTTTTTGCAGATTACTAGAAATAGCATTTGAAAAGGCAAAAAAGCACTCTATTAAATTCCAAATGTGAGACAGGCAATTGTGCTAAATAAGTAATCTAAAACTTCTGAGATACACCCATAGCTCCCAAGTCAAGAATTTTTGTTTTAATTTATAGAATCACTCTATAGGCATTTCTGAAATACAATAGTTATGAATTTTAAATTCCATATACCTATTAAGAAGAGACAACAAGAGAGAGCGGGACGTCTGGCTTGCGAGTGGGGAACCTCCGAGTCGCGCGCGACTAACGAGCGATTTAAAAAAGGGTGATGTTGAGAAGGGCAAGAAGATTTTTGTTCAGAAGTGTGCCCAGTGCCATACTGTGGAAAAGGGAGACAAGCACAAGACTGGGCCAAATCTCCATGGTCTCTTTGGGCGAAAGATAGGTCAGGCCCCTGGATTTTCTTACACGGATGCCAACAAGAACAAAGGTATCACCTGGGGTGAGGCTACACTGATGGAGTATTTGGAGAATCCCAAGAAGTACATCCCTGGAACAAAAATGATCTTCGCTGGCATTAAGAAGAGTGCAGAAAGGGCAGACTTGATAGCTTATCTCAAAAAAGCTACTAATGAGTAATAGTTGGCCACTGCCTTATTTATTACAAATGTCTCATGACTTTTTTTTATGTGTACCATATTTAAATTGATCTCATACACCAGAATTCAGATCATGAATGGCTTATAGAGCATTTCTTTCGAGGCAGTCCTGATTTAAATAAGATTGGCTTGTGGTTAAATGAATATGGTCAGCTTTTTGAGCTTTGATGATAATTTTGGTTCAGCAACCCTGTCACTGTCCTCCCTTCTAAAAATATGGTTGGATTTGATTCCTAGTGTTCAACTTTTCACAGAGGTGGTGAGTGCCATCTCAAAACCTGTAGGAGACTGACTTATATTTAGTTTTATATGACTGGTTGTATTAATATGTTTAAATTCTGAGGAAATCCCTTCACTGTCTCTTAGACCTGCAAGACTTGCTTGTGTTTCAAGTTGTATTCATTAGCCTGTTAAAAGGAAGGGCTGCAGATAAGCTGGCAGTGACCATTTTATCTTTTTTGGTCCCAACTATGCCAATTTAACAAAATTCCCTGTATCTAAACTGTTGCCTTTTACTGAATGAAAGGCATTTTAGTGTGGTTTCTGCATAATATCAAATAAAGAGTATTTAACACTTCTACATTTTATAGATGATCTTTAAGGTCAGGTGCTTTTAAAATTCAGAATGACAAGATATAGTAGCAAACTTTGTGAATTCTTTAAGTCATACTACAGTAAGTAAGTTATAATTCAGGATTGTCTTGAATAGCTATTCATTGACTATATATGTGTGTGATTGGTAATGGTGCTTTTGCCAGCTCACTAGGATTAAAGTAGAGAATAGATCTACACAAAATTGTAAATTATGTCATCATAAGGCTTAAGATAATTAAAAACAAAGTCACAGATAAAAAAAAAAAGACAACAAGCAAGTTTCCTTTTTCCTATCAGGCAAACACATCATCTATGTGTACATTAAAAACAAACTCAAAAACAACAAAACTGAAAATAAAAGCACTCCTAGGAAGCAATAAAAAAAGAACTTGCTCACTACTTGTGGAAAGAAAACAAACACAACTTTTCTCCCCAGTTACCAAAAAAATCCACAAGAAGATATCTACACCCTCATGCTTTGCAACAGCTGAGATACAGAAACAGCGTCAGTGTCTGCTGACAGGTGAGTAGATGGAAGAAAATGGGACACACACACACACGGATACTACTCAGCCACAAAGAGGAATGGAGTCTTGCCACCTGCAACATGGACAGACCTTGGGGTATTACGCTAAGTGAGTAATCCAGGAAGACAAAGACAGATACTGTATGAACTTATCTATATGTGGCATCTGAGAAAAAACAAACATACTAGTACACCAACTTCACAGACACAGAAAACAGATTAAAACTGGTGCCAGAAGCTAGGCTGGGGGAAGCGGGAGGGCTGGAAGGGGTAGGTAAAATGGATGAAGGGGTCAAAGGGTACAAACTTTCAGTTATAAAATAAGTAAGTCAAGGGAGGTAACGTACAGCATGGTGACTGAACTGCATATTTAAAAGCTGCTAAGAGAGAACTTAAAAGTTACTGCCCAGCTGGCATAGCTCAGCGGCTGAGCGTTGACTTATGAACCTGGAGGTCACAGTTTGATTCTTGGTCAGGGCACATGCCCGGGTTGGGCGGGCTCGATCCTATGTGGGGCGTGCATGAGGCAGCCAATCAATGATCTCTCTCATCATTGATGTTTCTCTCTCTTCCTTTCTGAAATCAATAAAAATATATTAAAAAAAGTTATCAAAGAAATTATCAAATCATTATATTGTACACCGGACACTAATGTCATATGTCAATTACACCCCAATTTAAAAAATAGATAAAATTAAAGTTTTATAAACCAGAGAAAAAAAGATAAATTTTTATGATGCTCGAGAAAAGTATAGTGAAAGTTAGTACATGTGTGAATTTTCAGCCATTGCTATATGTCATTTTTCCCTGCTGCGAAATAAGTAACCCACAGAGCATTATTCGTGTCCCTGAGAAGTGATCTTTGTTGTCTCTGTTCAGGGTAGCTGGGCCGTCTGCCTGCAGAGCACACAATTTGTCACCGTTCCTCTCAAGGTCACTTATTGTGCTCAGCCAATACTGAACCATCTGCTACAAGCACATAGTCCATACTTTATTCATGGACAGAAATATCCTTTTCTATGGTCCCACCATGCCTCTGTCCTCTCCATTCTGAGCGATGCTTTCCAAATATTACTTCCCCTAGGAAGATCACTCCTGACTTCCAGCCCTACTGTCTCATATAGAAATCACGTCTCACACCTCAGAAGCAGCATGGCTTTGCTCAAGCCTCTCTTCTGGGACTCCATACTTGGTCTATTGTAGTATCTCTTCATGTCCTGTCCCCGTACTAGACTCTAAGCTTGCTGAAAGCAAGATCTGTTTAAGAGTCAGCTTTACGTAGGTCTGTGGACTGAAGGGTCCCGGGTTCAATTCTGGTCAAGGGCACATGCCCAGGTTGTGGGCTCGATCCCCAACAGAGGGCATGCAGGAGGCAGCTGATCGATGATTCTCTCTCATCATTGATGTTTCTACCTCTCTCCCTCGCCCTCCCTCTCTGAAATCAATAAAAATATTTAAAAAATAAATAAAATTTCTTTAAACAAAAATGTCAGCTTTAAAAAGAAAGCCTGGCATAGGACCTTACATATAGTAGGGTGTCAATAAATATTTGTGGAATTGATAAATGCATGAACAAATAAATGAATGAATGAAATACATCTCTGAAACAAGTGAAATTTCAGGAACAATTTGAGAGGGATCAATTACTCACAAACTCTATAGATTATGTATATATATTTATAATTATATATTCATATAAATATTCTACTAGTATCTATTGGTCCAACAAGATTCCATCTTTATAAGCAACTAGAGACCTTGAACAATCCTATGTAATAAAAGGCTAATATCCAAATTTTTCCCTCAGGAGTTTGAGAGTTTGACTGCTTGCTATGATGTGCGGTGATCACCAGGGGGCGGTGCGGAAGAAAGGAAGGCCCTGACCGGAAGCAGGCAACCTGGGGAAGGAAGGCCCAGATAGTCCCTGATTGCCGGCCAGGCCTAGGGACCCTAACTGTGCATACATTTTGTGCACCAGGTCTCTAGTTATAAACTATATATTAGAGTAATCCCGTATTTGGCAAGATCGGAGCCTATTGTATACACATTTTCCAGTTCTCTTCTTGATTTGAAAAACATCTGCTATAAAATCATTTAAATTGAGCCACTGAATCCACACTTGAAAATAGAGCCGAAACTGGTTTGGCTCAATGGATAGAGCGTCGGTCTGAGGACTGAAAGGTCCCAGGTTCGATTCCGGTCAAGGGCATGTACATTGGCTGCGGGCACATCCCTGGTGGGGGGTGTGCAGGAGGCAGCTGGTCGATGATTCTCTCTCATCGATGTTTCTAGCTCTCTATCCCTCTCCCTTCCTCTCTGTAAAAAATCAATAAAATATATTTAAAAAAAAAAAAAAGAAAATAGGCCAATGGGGGTGGGATTCATACAGTTTTCCTTCAGCTGTGCCCATCCACATACAGATTCACGTTAGAGAAAGACATCTCCCTCCCTCCCTCTCATCTGCAGCGCACTGGCGGAGCCTGGGACGGGAAGAAACGAAGCGCTGTGGCTTGTGCTACTCATTTTCAGGCCTGCTGTAGAGGTAAGAGAAGATACTTGAAATAATATGTAGAAATACAGGTGATTGGCAGGATGCGCAACACTTCTGACAGTGCTAGTATAATGAGTTTTGACAATAAATATTTACATACAATGACAATGTCAGCTCCAGAGACACTCTGCACATCCTTTCAGTTGGCTAGTAGCAGAGAAATACATACTGCTTACACGTTACCTTCTGCAGAAAGGCAAAATGACTGCACTGTGAGAGAAGGCCCAGGGGGTAGAAGGAGGTAAGGGCTGCCACTGAGAAAAAGACTTAAGACTTTTCAGCAGTAAGCATAATACTTCTGGCAGCAATCAAGCATTACTTTATCTCTGTAAGATTGTTAATAAAGAACATGGTTATGAATGTCCTTTAAAAAGACATTTATTTGATGAACAGCAAAAAATGACAGAATATTCAGAAAAATTCATCTACTTTTCCACATTAGAGATAAAAATTAGAATAAAACTTAGAGAAACTTTTATTAAAAACAAAACAAACCAATATACAAAAACCAATGCAGAGATGAAGGAGCCTGGTTTTGTTTTTTTAAAAAAAATATATTTTTATTGATTTCAGAGAGGAAGGGAGAGGGAGAGAGAGACAGAAACATCAGTGATGAGAGAGAATCATTGATAGGCTGCCTCACGCATGCCTCACACCGGGGATCAAGCCCGCAACCCGGGCATGTGCCCTCCACCGGAATCGAACCGGGGACCACCCCATCCACAGAACAACGCTCCATCCACTAAGCCAAACCGGCTAGGGCAGGAACCTGTTTTTAAAGTGATTTAAATATAATGTTTTCAAAGTTTTAGACCAGCATTACAATTGAAATATGCCATACGTGCAATTTAAAAATCTTCTGTAGCCCAATTAATAAAGTAAAATGACACAGGCCAGATTAATATTAGTATATGTTAAGATATATTTTGGATGATATCCAAAATATTATCATTTCAAAATGTAATCACTATAAAATTTTTATTAAGTTATTTTACACTTTATTTCTATAGTATGCCTTCAAAATTCAGGGCATATTTTACTATTAACCTTTTGCACTCGGATGTCGAGTGTGACTCGACACGGTTAGCATTAGAATAAAGGAATCGAGAAAAAAAGCAAACAAGTGCAAAGGGTTAAAGCACATTCTCAATTCAGATAAAAAAATTTTTATTAGAAATATTGGATTTGTCCCATTTGATCCAGTGATCCCACTTCTAGGAATATGTCCCAAGAAACTAGAAACACCAATCAGAAAGGATACATGCACCCCTATGTTCATAGCGGCACAATTTACAATAGCTAAGATTTGGAAACAGCCTAAGTGCCCATCAGCAGATGAGTGGATTAAAAAACTGTGGTACATCTACACAATGGAATACTACGCTGCAGTAAAAAAGAAGGAATTCTTACTATTTGCAACAGCATGGATGGAACTGGAGAGCACTATGCTAAGTGAAATAAGCCAGTCAGAGAAAGATAAATACCACATGATCTCACTCATTTATGGAATATAATGAACAACATAAACTGATGAACAAAAACAGATCCAGAGACAGAGAAGCATCGATCAGACCGTCAAACCTCAGAGGTTAGGCAGGGGAGGGTGGGGGTAAGGGGGAGAGATCAACCAAAGGACTTGTATGCATGCATATAAGCCTAACCAATGGACACAGACAACAGGGGGTGAGGGCATGAGTGGGGGTGGGGTGGGGGGCAATGGGAGGATAAGGGCACATATGTCTGTAATACCTTAATCAATAAAGACATTTAAAAAAAATTATGAGAACTAAATGTGAGGCATGATCCTAGAGTAGGTTCTGAACCAGGAAGGAAAAGAGACATTGAAAAAGTTAGGGGTATTTGAATGAGGTTTGTGGAATGAATTGGATGGTAGTATTGTATCAATATTATCTGGTTTTGGATGGTTTGTATTAGTATTCTGTAGGAAAGTGTCTTTATGTGAATAAACTAAGGAAACAAAAAAAATAAATAAAAACCAAAATATTGGATTTGTATTTTGATTCCATAAAATCTACATTTTGAAAAAGTAGTTTCATATCAGTAAGTTTTTCCAAACATATTTGAAGTTTGTCTAGTTTTAATTAAGTAAAACAAAAGATTGAGTTCTTCGTTTGCACTGAGTCCCCCACCTCCCCCTCTTCAAATCCTCAAGCCACCTGTGGCCCTGGCTGCAGGCCTCGTCTGCACAGCAGAAGGCAATGTCCACAGCTAGACAGTCTGGCTTTCTCATGCCTAAAGTGAGCTGAGTACCAAGGAACGTATCATACAAACACTGACGTCTAAGAATTATTTTCTGGATTAAAGCAAACACACTATTTACAAGGAAGAATAGTGGGTGTTGAGCATAAGTGGACTAATATGGAAAACACAACCAACACCCCATGAAACAAAAGCAGCCCTGTTGCAGCTTTACTCGTTTTAACTGCACTACCATTTTAAGGTGCAACAAAAGTTATTAACATAACTGTCCTCGGGTGGGACAAAAATCATGCAAATATCACTAACAATATTAACAACTTTTTAAAGGACAAAGAGATGGTAATTTAAAACGTTAAAGCTTCACATTTTATCCTGAAATGAAGTAGAACATAGAAGCTGGAGCAATTAAACCCATACTAAATACTCAGTGATCAATTTTTATCTCATTGCTTAAAAAAATTAAAATGTTAAGTCATCTTCACAGTGGGAATCATACCTGGATACTGTCGGATGGTGGACACAGAGCTGGTGATTGGGGTGTATGTGTGTGCCGTCAGTGGGTATGCAGAAGGTGGGTATGTTGGCAAAAAGTACTGGAACTGGACAGGAACAGACGGTCTATGGATGGAACACAAATAATAATGAACCAAAGCGGTCTATTGACTTCTTTATCTTCAAATGATCCTGTCCTCCAGACCCTCTTCACACTCCTACTGCCATACCAACATCTCCCACCGGGTCTCAAACAATCAGATCAAAGGACACAGATCTACAGAGTAATATCTATATACTGGAGGCTCGGTGCACAAAATTCATGCATGGTGCGGTTCCTAGGTCTGGCTGGCGATCAGGGCCTATCGGGGCCGTCTCGACTAGTCTTGATCGGGGCCGGGCTAGCTGGGGCCAACTTCCTGTGGCTAATTCCCCCCAGCCGGCTGGCCCCCCCCACTGGCCCTGATCAGGGGGCTGTCCAGCCAACATTCCACGGTTCTTCCCCCTTGCCGGCCGGCCCCTGAGAGGCCCAGATTGGGGGGTCAGGGAGGGCGGGCCAGCCAACCTCCTGGGGTCCCCTCCAGTCGTATGGACCCCCAATAGGCCTCAGTTGCCAACCAGGCCGAGGGATCCCACCTGTGCATGAATTTGTGCACTGGGCCTCTAGTTTTAAAATAAATGAATATTATAAATAACTGTATCAATAAATGTAAACATACATGGGATAATACTGAGCAAAAAACCCTCATTAATAAAAGGTTTTTCCCGCCCAATTCCACTTGAAAGACTCTAAGCTCATACTGGAAATTTTATCAAATATATGTAAAACAGATAATCCAAACTTACACAAACTGATTCAGAGACCAGGAAAAGAAGAAAAATGACCTAACTTACTTTTTGAGGTTAAGAAAGCGTTGATATCAAAACGGGACAGGGACAGTATGAGAAAAGATTATAAACAAATCTCACTCTCTACATTGACATAATGATTCCTAAACAAAACTGAATCAGTCTATCCTATATAGTCCTATAGAGTAAAAGGCTAACATGCAAATCGACTGAACAGCAGAACAACCGGTCGCTATGATGTGCACTGACCACCAGGGGCCAGACGCTCAACGCAGGAGCTGCCCCTTGGTAGTCAGTGCGCTCTCACAGCGGGGAGTGCCACTCAGCCAGAAGCCCTGAGCCGAGCTCACAGTTGGTGAGCACAGCGGTGGTGGCAGGAGCCTCTCCAGCCTCCACAACAGTCGAACATCCCCTGAGGGCTCCCAGACTGAGAGGGTGCAGGCCAGGCTGAGGGACCCCCAGGTAAGTGTTTAGGAGCCAGCAGTCCCAAATTGTGAGAGGGGTATCCAAGATTAGAGAGGGTGCAGGCTGGGCTGAGACACCCCCTCACCCTGGTGCATGAATTTTGTGCACTGGGCCTCTAGAATCCTACCTAATAAAAGAGTAATATGCAAATTAACCACCACTCTGCTACACCCACAAGCCACACCCACCAGCCAATCAGAGCGAGTATGCAAATAAACCCAACCAAGATGGCTACGGCCACAGAGAGCAGGAGGGAGGCTTGGGTTTCCCAGGCAATGGAGGAAGCCAAGCTTTCTGCCTGCCCTTGCCGGCCTAGGCCTCCACTCAAGGCTACAAAGTTTCAATTATATAAGGTAAACAAATCCAAACAGAAATGGCGGCAGCCATGGAGCTGGAAAGAGCGGGAGGCTAGGGTTGCCCCAGCAATGAAGGAATCAAAGCTTTCCGCACACCCTGGCCGGCCCAGGCCTCCGCTTAAGGCTACAAAGTTTCAATTATAGAAGATACACAAACCTCAACAGAAATGGCTCCCGGCCATGGAGCGAGCAGGAGGCTTGGCTCCGCTCCAAGCTACAAAGTTTCAATTGTAGAAGGAAAATAAATTCCAGATACCAGGGCCTCTGCTTGGGAAGCCAGGGGGCGTGGCTGGGCTGCAAACCACCACAGGTTCCTCGCTCGGGCCGCCCCACGCCCCAAGGGAACCCCCACCCTGATCCAGGACACCCTTCAGGGCAAACCAGCTGGCCCCCACCCATGCACCAGGCCTCTATCCTATCTAATAAAAGAGTGATATGCAGGTTGACCATCACTCCAACACACAATATGGCTGCCCCCATGTGGTCAAAGATCCTGCCCCTATGTGGACACAGATGGCCACAAGATGGCCAGCAGGGAAGGGCAGTTGGGAGGGACCAGGCCTGCAAGGGAGGGCAGTTGGAGGCGATCAACCCTGCAGGGGAGGGCAGTTAGGGGTGACCAGGCCAGCAGAGGAGGGAAGTTGGGGGCAAAGAGGCTGGCAGGGGAGCAGTTAGACATCAATCAGGCTGGCAGCAGAGTGGTTAGGGGGTGATCAGGCTGGCAGGCAGAAGCAGTTAGGGGCAATCAGGAAGGCAGGCAGGCAAGCAGTTGGGAGCCAGCAGTCCTGGATTGTGAGAGGGATGTCCGACTGCCCGTTTAGGCCACTGGGATCGGGCCTAAACGGGCAGTCGGACATCCCTCGAGGGGTCCCAGATTGGAGAGGGTGCAGGCTGGGCTGAGGGACACCCTCCCCGCCCCCCCGTGCACGAATTTCGTGCACCGGGCCTCTAGTGTGTGTGTGTGTGTGTGTGTGTGTGTGTATATATATATATATATATATATATATATATGGGCAAGTGTCCATCTGACTGGTAGCTATGACATGTAGTGACCACTAGGGGGCAGACGCTCAATGCATAAACTGCCAAGCTGCAGTGACTTGGCAGCAGCGGTGACGCACCCCGGAACCAGAGAGGAGGGAGCCTGATTCCTTGCAAGGCCAGGCGATTCCACCTTCGGCCGTGGGTTATGTTGTTGCTGGGGCACTGTTGGCCCCGAATCTGGTTTACTGCACACTTGTGTTTGCGTTCCACACCCTGTATGACAGCAACTTTGCAGAGTGACCTCTCGTACTTGGGGACCCCTTGGTGGATGTTGGAGAGCCAGTTTCGGCCTGATCCCCGCAGGCCAGGCTGAGGGACCCCACCTGCTGGAAGGACCATGGGAGATTGGCTCCCGGGCGTGGCTGGCCCGTCTTGCCCAGTCCCGCCCTGCTGGCCACCTTCTAATTAATTTCCTTTTAATTTTATATAGTAACTGGGTCACTAGTTACTATATAAAATTAAATACATCATCCTACCTAATAATAGACAAATATGCAAATTGACCGTACCTTCGCTATGCCCATGACTGGCCAGGAGGCGCGGGGGGGCGGGACTCGGGGTGGCCGGGGTAGCTGATTGGGCCGGCAGAACGCTGAGCTGCGTCGCCAGCAGCCGCACGAGCTCAGCGTCTGCGCCATGGCTGTGCTGTGGCACAGAGAAGGGGCCTCTGGGGCAGCGAGCTGACATCCCGCCCTGCAGACCATCAAAAGCGGGGGAGCTGAGTGCCTGTCTGCTCAGGCAGCAGTCCTTTCAGAAGCCTCTGCCAAGCCAGAGGCTTCTGAAAGGCCTGGTGCACCAGCGATCGAAAGGAAAGCGTGGGAGCTGGGTGCCTGTCCACTCAGGCACCAGGCCTTTCAGAAGCCTCCGCAGCGCCGGAGGCTTCTGAAAGGCCTGGTGCACCAGCAGACAGGGACCCAGCTCCCCGCGATCAAAAGCAAAAGCGTGTGAGCTGGGTGCCTGTCCACTCAGGCAAAAGGCCTTTCAGAAGCCTCCGCCACGCCAGAGGCTTCTGAAAGGCCTGGTGCACCAGCGATCGAAAGGAAAGTGTGGGAGCTGGGAGCCTGTCCACTCAGGCACCAGGCCTTTCAGAAGCCTCCGCCATGCCTGAGGCTTCTGAAAGGCCTGGTGCAACAACGATGGAAAGAAAAAGCGTGGGAGCGGGATGCCTTTCAGAAGCCTCCGGCGCCTGGTGCACCAGCGGACAGGCACCCAGCTCTCCGTGATCGAAAGGGAAAGCGTGTAGGGGACCCTACACGTGCATGATTCAATCATGCCCTGGGCCTCTAGTCCTATCTAATAATAGACAAATATGCAAATTGACCATACCTCCGACACACCCACAAGCCACGCCCACCATCCAATCAGAGCAAGTATGCAAATTAACCCAAACCAAGATGGCTACAGCCACAGAGAGCAAGGTTTCCTAGGTAACAGAGGAAGCCAAGCTTTCCGCCTGCCCTGGCCAGGCCTAAGCCTCCACTCAAGCTACAAAGTTTCCATTATAGAAGGTAAACAAATTCAAACAAATGGCGTCAGAACGGAGCTTGAGAGAGCAGGCCAGGGTTGCCCCCAGCGACAGGGGAAGCAAAGCTTTCTGTACACCCTGGCCGGGCCCACCCGCTTAAGGCAACAAAGTTTCAATTATAACCCCAACACAAATGGCTGCAAGCGGAGGGAGCCCTAGGATTGGCTCCGCTCCAGGCTACGAAGTTTCAATTGTAGAAGGAAAATAAATTCCAGATACCAGGGCCTCTGCGTGGGTTGCCAGGGGGCATGGCCGGCCTGCAAACCACCACAGGTCCCTCGCTCAGGCCGCCCCACACCTCAAGGGAACCCCCACCTGATCCGGGACACCCTTCAGGGCAAACCAGCTGGCCCCCACCCCTGTACCAGGCCTCTATCCTATCTAATAAAAGAGTAATATGCAGATTGATCATCACTGCAACACACAATATAGCTGCCCCCATGTGGTCAAAGATCCTGCCCCCATGTGGACACAAGATGGCCACCACAAGATGGCCAGCAGAAGAGGGCAGTTGGGAGGCACCCGGCTTGCAAGGGAGGGCAGTTGAGAGGGACCAAGCCTGCAAGGGAGGGCAGTTGGAGGTGATCAACCCTGCAGGAGAGGGCAGTTAGGGGTAACCAGGCCGGCAGAGGAGGGAAGTTGGGGGCAAACAGGCTGGCAGCAGAGTGGTTAGGGGGTGATCAGGCTGGCAGGCAGAAGCAGTTAGGGGCAATCAGGAAGGCAGGCAGGCAAGCAGTTGGGAGCCACCAGTCCTGGATTGTGAGAGGGATGTCCGACTGCTGGATTGTGAGAGGGATGTCCCTGGGATCGGGCCTAAACGGGCAGTCGGACATCCCTCGAGGGGTCCCAGATTGGATAGGGTACAGGCTGGGCTGAGGGACAATCCCCCTCCGTGCACGAATTTCGTGCACCGGGCCTCTAGTTATCAAATAAGATTTATTACAGGAAAGTAGGAATGACTCAATATCAGAATTTCTATCAATGTTTTAGATCATATTAAAAATGTAAAAGAATAATCATTGGAAACTTTGCAAAAGATATAAAAATGCTATTAAATTAGCATTCAATACTTAATGTCTAAGAAAGCAGGACAGAAACAAAACTTTGTTCCTCAAACTGGAAACAATATCTACAAAAATTGATTATGAAATTTCAAAGACTTCCCATTTAGGTCAGGAACAAGACAAGGATGCTCACTATTTCTGCTATATTCAACATCACGTTGGAAGCTTAGCCCACAAGAAAAACCTAAGTATATAAAATACAAATGAAAAAAACTCCCTCATCCCTCAAAAATCTGTCCTTATTTGTAGATGAAATAAACATTTACGTAAGAAATCCAAAAGAACTTACAACCTTTCAGAGCTAACAGTCATGCTCAGCAGAAAGGATCGACACGGGATATAGGAAAAGCTATGAACATCCCTATGTATCATCATGGGACAGGGCAATTTAAAAGTGACCAGATGCTGCCCTGGCTGGTTTTGCTCAGTGGATAGAGTGTTGGCCTGTGGACTCAGGGGTTCCGGGTTCGATTCTGGTCAGGGGCATGTACCTTGGTTGTGGGCACATCCCCAGTGGGGTGTGTGGAGGAGGCAGCTGATCGATGTTTCTCTCTCATTGATGTTTCTAGCTCTCTCTCGCTCTCTCTTCCTCTCTGTAGAAAATCATTAAAATATATTAAAAAAAAAAAGTGACCAGATGCTGAAGTGACTTCCTGTGCAAGTATGCAATTGGGGCAGGAACGGGATTGCATTAGAGGTATAAGCATGTGCTAAGTAAAGAATTTGTGAAGTGTTACACACTCCTTACCTCTGCCTGCTGAAAGAGCCTAGAGAAAACGCCAACCAACAGCTAATGCCTACATCTTGGTTTCTAAATGAGGAAAGAAACCAGGCTCCTTGGAGAAATGGTGGACTCCAAGATGCTGACAAAGTTCAGGAGGGGCCTGGAGAATCGTATTGTGGCAAGGGATGGAATGACTAGGACATGGCAAAACCACAGGAACTAGTCCGAAGGGGCTCCCATGGACCAACCCAGAGACAATTTGAGCATCAAAATAGATGATACTGAGACTATAGTAATGAATAAAACCAAAATCAATGAGCCTATGCTGATTCTAAAAAAAATAAAATACACAACAATATAAATGGGGGAAAATGAGAAAATACCTTTATATCAAAATGTCAACTGATAAATGTGAAAGCAACGATAGTTAGTAAAAGTCACTATTTTGCAACCATCATATTGCAACAACCCTCAACTGATTCAGCCAAGAATCATCAATAAACAAACTATTGCGTGAAAGTTTACTGGGGGAAAGGATATTTATAGCCTCAAAGTATTTCCACACAGATTACTTAGTTACAAAGAAGAAAATACCCTTTTATAGTAGGAAAATCTGGCAAACATCACATCTTCTCTAAGTAACTAATGTTGACATAACTAATAATGAGACAAAGAAATAGCATGAGCTCTCTGATGTAATAGTAGTGAGAAGAGCATATAAACCAGTGGTATTCACTCCAAAAATGCATAGCTTGAATCTAACTATGAGGAAACAATCTGACGAGCCCAAATTGAATATTCTACAAAAACTGGTCTATCCATATCCTTTAAAAATGTCAATGTATGAAAGAGGATAGAAAGCTAAAAAATTGTTTCAGGGTAACTATACTTTCAAGATTAAGTAAGAATGCCTTTGTTCTTCAGAGATGAAAATGGATATATTTAGGGTCATAATACGGCAACCTTTACTCTCAAAATAAATTATACATAGAAACATACAAAACAAAACAATGGATCCTAAGAGAACACCCATCAAAAGGAGAATGGCTGAATACAGACATTTTCATAAAACTAAAAGAAATAATACAATGACCCTACTGGTGCATGAATCTGTGCACCAGGCCTCTAGTTTAAAAGTAAGTACATGCACTGAGTGGCCAGATTATGATGATCTCTGAACACATAATAATCTGGCCACTCAGTGTATTTGTATCTCAAATGGGTACCAAAAGCATTCTAAACTTTTGCTGGAGATCAACCACCTATTTGCCCTGAGCTTTCTATCAGCCAGTGCAAAGGGGAAAACTGATCAGGTGTACGATTTATAGTATCTTTGATATCAATTAAATGAGGTGCTCAAGAGAAGTACACTGAGTGGCCAGGTTATTATGCGTTCAGAGATCATAATAATCTGGCCACTCAGTGTATATGCCATATTTGTGGGACATTTTATATTATTGAAAAATCAAAACAATTAATGACACACTAAGTAGTGTAACTGGCACGTTGCCTCCTACCTGTTGTCACTTCGAGTCTCCATGGCCACAGGATTTGGAGAGGCCCGATGTCCTGAAATGGGAATCAGGCTGCTCCTCTCCGTGGGGTAATCAGGCTGGATCCTAGGAGAAGTGTGTGTGATCTGCTGAGGCACCACCTTAGCTACAAAAAGGAAAACCGATGACATTACTGCTCATATGCTTTCACTGTCAAGCCAAATCATTCTTGCACAACAATCTTAATGCAAAAAGTAATAAGAAGTCTGGATTTTTAGGTTTTTTTAAAAGAATACATTTTGTTGATTTTTTTACAGAGAGGAAGGGAGATGGAGTTAGAAACATCGATGAGAGAGAAGCATCGATCAGCTGCCTCCTGCACACTCCCTACTGGGTATATCCCTACTGGGTATGTGCCTGCAACCAAGGTACATGCCCTTGACTAGAATCGAACCTGGGACCCTTGAGTCCGCAGGCCAACACTCTATCCACTGAGACAAACCAGTTAGGGCTGGATTTTTAGTTTTAATCAAAATAAAAAATAAAAGATGAGTACACAAGGTTCAACAAAATTATTTCAATCTAATCTATAATAATAAAAGTATAATATGCTAATTAGACCGGACAGCGGAATGACCTTCCAGACAAAGCTGTGGCAGCAGGGGCCGAGGCAGAGGCGGTTAGGAGCGATCAGGCAGGCAGGTGAGCAGTTAGGGGTGATTAGGCAGGCAGTCAAGTGGTTAGGGGAGATGAGGCAGGCAGGCAGGCAGAGGGGTTAGGGGCCATGAGGCAGGCAGGCCAGCCAGTCCAAGATTGTGAGAGGGACGTCTGACTGCATCCCCTGAGGGGTCCAGGATTGTGAGAGGGTACAGGCTGGGCTGAGGGACCCCTCCCCCCCCCCCCCCCCCCCCCCCCCAATGCACAAATTTCGTGCCTGGGGCCTCTAGTCTATACATATAAAAGCCTAAGCAACTGTTACGACCGGTCAACCAGATGGTAGCTATGATGTGCAGTTACCACCAGAGGGCAGACGCTCAATGCAGAAGCTGCCCCTTGGTGGTCAGTATGCTCCCACAGCCAGCCAACCTCCCACAATCTCTCCCCCTGGCCGGCTGGCCCCAACAGGGACTGGGCGAGATGGCCCCCATCGCCGGCCAGGCAGAAGGACCCAACCTGTGCACGAATTCATGCAACGGGACTCTAGTCCACTAGTATAATATATTCACTCTATCAAAGCAGGGTTCAGCATTACTCCTTTAGCAAAAATATCAGCAACCAGGCCTCATTCCCCTGACCTGGCTTCTTTGAGATCCTTTTTTTGAGGAGAAAACTTTTTATTAAAAAACAAACAAATCATAAACAAATGAAAATACAAATTTAGGAATGACAAAGACCTTAGATTCTACTCCTTAACTGGGTCCATAAGGAAGCAGCAATGTGGCTAATTAGTACTGAGTAGATCATCTTAATTTCTAAATCCCAGCTTCCTCATCTCTTAGGCCTTCTCTAGATAATCATTTAATTTTGAATATCCTATGACTTTTATCTAATACCTTACAGCAAAGTCAAAATAAACAAGAGTTTTCAAATTAATATCAGGCTCAAAATTTGCTTTCCTCTACAATTTGCAATCAAATTTTGTTTCGAAGGTGAACTGGGACCTACTTTACGGTTCTTGAGAGACCTACCTATTAACTCTATGCCTCGAAATTTGCAAAGAAAAGCTGTGACCTCAGAGATATAGAGCAGGGGTGGGGAACCTTTTCTCTGCCAAGGGCCATTTGGATAGTTATAACATCATCCTCAGGCCATACAAAATTATCATCTTAAAAATTAGCCCTAACTGGTTTGGTTCAGTAGATAGAGCGTCGGCCTTCTGACTGAAAGGTCCCAGGTTCGATTCCAGTCAAGGGCATGTACCTTGGTTGCGGGTACATCCCCAATTGGAGGTGTGCAGGAAGTAGCTGATCGATGTTTCTCTTTCATCGATGTTTCTAACTCTCTATCCTCTCTCTTCCTCACTGTAAAAAATCAATAAAATATGTTAAAAAAAAAAAAACTAGCCTGCTAGGCTGGCTGGTGTGGCTCAGGGGTTGAGCGTTGACCTATGAACCAGGAGGTCACCATTTGATCCCCAGTGGGGGAGGGGAGTGCAGGAGGTAGCTGATTGATGTTTCTATCTCTCTCTCCCTCTCCCTTCCCCTTCTTCTCTGAAATCAATAAAAATATATTTTAAAAAATCAGCCTGCTATATTTGGTCAACCATTAACTCACCCCCTAATGCCTTGGTGTGGCCTTATATGGTACCCGGGCGGGGCGTTCCCTACCCCACAGAGGGTCAAAAGTTCCATCTGTGTGAAGACCTGTTACACCAGCAACAGCACAGAACCACCAGAGACTAGGATGATGCCCACATTACCCAGAGTGCAATGCATCAAACACCAAAGGAGAGCAGCACAACCACCATGATGCCCAGGAGTTTCTGGGAGACAGCTGGAGAAGTTCCTGCAGGATGCCCGCTGGGTGCCCCACTGGAGCACTGATGATGGCATCTGCTGGCTAACAGAGAGGAGCTGGCATGTCACATTCTCCAGCAGTAAGAAGTATTGAGTGGAAAGCACCTAAGCCTTGTTTTTCACTCTTCCCATAAAAGGCAGGAAAAATAATACTTACAAAGAATGCAGTTGTCATTTGTAGGATAACTGAACAGTGGTTCATAACCAGTAAACACATTCCAAATTTTAAATCTTTACTTTTTTCTAATTAAAAAAGCCACATTCTCTATTATTAAAAATAAATAAAATTTAGGGAAAAATATAATGCAGAAATCATAACTTGGCCATAATGCTATACCCAAAGATAATTTCGTTTTCTGAATGCTGTGATTAACTCTGCTTTGTATATTCTAAGACACTGGCATGTGCGGGCCAGAGAAGGAGAAAACAGGATGGTCATCTACTGGAGATAAGCATTCATTAGAGGAGAAAACCCTATGTTCATTGTTAATCATTTTTATTCCTGACCCAATATATTCTTATTAGTAACAATGGCTGAATTCAATATTTAATCTCACCTGGAAAAAACCACTTAGGTGATTTAATATATCCCCTAGACCTAAACTTGAAGATCAATACTCTAGGTTTAATGTCAAGTTTTCCTTCTCAACCTTTGTACAGGGATCCTATTATGATGTAACAAAGAAGTATTTGGGTTACTATAAAAGAAGAAAAAAAAACTAGAGCATAAACCCAATTGAACTTAGATGAAACCAATCACATTAAGGTGGCAGATGTTAAATGTTTAGATATTTCTGTCAAATGATTTTCATATCTAGAATTCAGTAAATGGTTAAAATTCAAAACTAAATGAGCTAAGGAGATATAGAATACAGTAATACAGTAATTTAGGACAGGTATAAAGTTGCTAGTTTTAGCAAAAATGTATGAACACAGTTCTGTCTCCTGGTACTTTTACTTAAAATTTTTATTTATTGATTTGAGAGAGAGAGAGAGAGAGAGAGGAAGGGAGGAGAGAGAGAGGGAGGGAAGAAGGGAGATAGACAGAGAAAGAGAGAAAGATAAACATTGATTTTGTTGTTCCACTTATTTGTGCATTCATTGGTTGGTTCATGTAAATGCTATGACCAGGGATCAAACCTGCAACGTTGGTGTATTGGGACAGTGCTCTAACCACTGAGTACCAGACCATCCTGGTACATTTAGTGAGGTGACTTCCACTGTGATCTCTTAGTTCTTGTTAACGTCACTGTATCTTCCTAAGAGAAGATACAGTGACGTTAACAAGAACTAATCTCGAAATAATTTTTCAGAGGGATCAAGAGAAAACCAAAGAGCCCCTATAGGATACACTGCCCCTTCCCCACTGGTCTGATTTTCTTCACAGCTGCAGATTTCCCCGTGAGAGTCTGGGCTGCAAACATGAAAAGAACGGCTGGGCTTTGATGTTACAAATGAGGATAAATGCCGACAATGGCAAGTATAGACAGACATTGGTTTGCCACGACAATACGGAATTATCAATGATCTTTTCAATAACAGTGCATTACTGCTGAAACCAGACACACATAACCAACTTTCTTTCACAGAAGAGAAGTGAGCTCCGGAGGGACATGAGAGAAGTGTGGTGGCAGGCTGAGTGAGCAGTGACAGGAGAAAGAGCCAGCAGCAGTGTCCTCTCGGCTACCTGTCTTTGGGGGGGCTTAGTACCAATTTAGGGTGGGCCCAGCCCCGTTACCTGAAAGAGGAGTAAGGGTTTCCTGGGTTACCATTATTTGAAAAGTGTCCTCAGTTTGGTAGGAGGGCCGTGCAGCTGCAGTCTGTCTCGCATACGCAAAAAGCAAGCAGGGAGAAGAGCAGCCAGGCTGGAGCACATGGGCGGCAGCGACACCTCTGGTCTGGCCGTTAGACCCCGAGGCCTCAGTGCTCAGCGCATCAGCATGCCATCGGACGGAACACAGCCTCACCTTGGGGGGCGATGGCATGCTCATCATGCTGGCCTGACGCAAAGCTAACACTAGAGCTAAAACCTGCGGCCAGAGGACGAGCAAGAGCAGCCTCCCAGGCCGCAGTCTGTCTGGGAGGCTGTGAGAGTGACAGCGGCCCCTGTGGCCCGAGAGCCAAATGCTGCCTTCTGCCCGCTTCCGTGAGGCCTGTGAGCTAAGCAAGGCCCTGCGGATTGAAGTGGTTGAGGGGAGAGGAGCATTTTGTGACACTTAAAATTATATGAAATTCAAGTTTCCGTGTCCAGAAAGTCTCCCTGGAACATGGGCACGCCCCTGTCCACACTGGCCACTGGCAAGCAGCAGGGGCAGAGACCTAGGAGGCCGGCATCGCCTGCATCTACTATTCGGACGATCATATGGGGCGTTCGCCAGGCCCTGCTCCTAGTGACTAAAGTCTGCTGCCAGAACCCTTCCAAAGACTTTTTTAAACATTCAAAGTATGTAATATTTTAAAGGGGAATAATGAAGCCTAGAAGAAGCTTTAAGACAGTTACGAAGTATTCTGAGGCAGCACTTAAATGAAAACGTATGTTTAGCTATCTTCCCACTATTGTCACCCAAAGAGTTTTCCTGAACAATCCATCAGTTCTCATTCCAGATCTTTGCTTCTTGCTTGCTTTTCCTATTGTTTCTGTGTCAGTAAAGTTAATTTATTTCTTTAAAAGGTACACATAAAAAGAGTCAAGTTTGATGCAGAAGGCAGTTAAAAGTAGAGTTAAAGTTTACTTTGAGCTCTCAAAGATTATTATTCCTTTCTCCCTACTATCATGCCAAACCTGTACAACAAATATTGTTAAAAGTTAAATTCACTGCTACTTTGAAAATCAACAGCTAAAAACATCAATACTATCCATCTAAAAGAAGAGTTGGTCAGAGGGGCTGAAAAATCCCTTTTCAGCTTCTGTGTGATGGGTGTACCACACTTACCAACTGGGATGTTTGAGGTGGTCACAGCAGTAGCATGGGATGAATGGGAGGGCATTGTCATGGTAACAATTGTACTCGTGGGGGCTTGTGTGTGTGACACAGATCCTAAAAAGGGAGAAAAAAGGAAAATTCTTCAACAATTGCCTCTGAACACATTATAGATTCTCACAAACCCGAGACAAGCTCTTGGGAGAAGTTAAGATAGTTTTCATGGCCTACTCTTTTAGCGCAGGAGCGAAAGGAACCGGGCAGAAAGCAGGAGCAGGGCTGTTGACTCACCGGCTGTGGTTGCTGAAGAAATGGTGTTGGTCGCCAAAATAGGTGCCACTGTCGCCGCAGCCACTGGGGTGCCTGTGCTGAAGATCGTTTTCTGTGGGGAGACCCAGAACACAGAGTTACAGACGAGCATCTGCCACTCCATCCAGTTAGGAAGCAACCATGGCCTTCAGGATTGCACATGCTTCGTGACTTTTGCAGTTCTCACTTGAACCACAGCAGCAGCACACAGACGGTTCAGCCCTCTGGTTTACCTGAGCCATGGTGTGAAGCTGCTGCTTTGGTGTCCCTAATGCAGGGTGCGAGGGCAGTGTTATTCTTGTTGCTGCGTCCCGTGACTGGGGGGGGCGCTGAATGCTGATGGCCGCAGATGGTGGGTGCTGGATAGACAAAGCTGGCCGACTGAAAAGACAGACAGATGTGATTTTTAACTTGTCTACAAACACAGCTCAGGCACCAATGCCATTTACTCCCTGGTATTAGACCATAGTCATAGACAGGTAGTTTTTGTTGTTAATCCTCACTGGAGGCTATTTTTTTCTCCCTTGATTTTTAGAGAGAGTGGAAAGGAAGGGGGAGGAAAGAGAGAGAGAGAAACATCAACCCAAGAGACACATGGACTGTTAACCCCCCACATGCTTCACGAGCAGGGCTGGGGATTGAACCTGCAACCCAGGTGTGCACCCTTGACAGGGAATCAAACCCATGACCTTTTGGACGTTGGGCCAATGCTCTAACCACTGAACCACTGGCCAGGGAGAGTTGTATTTTTTCAGAAGTCTGTGAGGTCCACTGTCGAACCAGTGAAGTAAAAGGCCCATCAAGTTTCTCTTCTGAAACTGAGTGTCATTTAAAAAGCAATCAACATGTACCATGAACTGAAGAAGTTAAACCTACGTCATTCTCAGCACCCTCCATACAGTTAATCAAAGTTCTATGACAATCTCAAGGAAGCATCTATATATATAAAAGGCTAATATGCTGTGTCCCTCCACCTGTCCGACCGGTTGCTATGGTGTGCACTGACCACCAGGGGCAGATGCTCAACGCAGGAGCTGCCATAACACGTACTTGCCATTTACAGAAATGGCAGTGCAGACCTGGCGCTGACAAAGCAACACTCAGATTCCTCTAAGTCGGACACAGGCCCTGTCACCACCCCAGAGTGACACAAAATGCAGCCCACAGCGTAGCCCAGAAACGGTGGCTGTGGGCACCAGGTAATAACATTACATAGCAACACCTGGCTTCCTCTCCCTAGTGAATAGCCTCCTTGCAGTTTCTTCAGCCCAGGAACATGACTTGCTTTATAGCCAGGTGCAAACATTTTACACATTAAACAAATGTCTGTGAAGCATCTTCCCGTGCCTCATTTCATTTGATCCTCACAGAAGTCCTGGAGTAGGTAGATAGGAGACTCGGTAGAATCCCATTTTCTTTTCATTAGCTGGAAAACGGAGATTTAGAAAGCTTAGAAACTTGACCTGACTGAAAAGAAGAAAGAAATGGTGGACCTTGAAAATGACTTCAGGTTTTCTTACTGCACAGAATATAGTCAAACACTGCTGCAGTTAAATATTTCACCCTTTGTTCTCCCTGCATGATCTACAATAATAATCTGCTTCGTGTTGATATTTACTGCTGTGTTGCTGACAACTACCTGAAAGTGAAGTTGGGGTGCTTCACTGGGCTGGAAAAAGTTTAGCTACATCAGAAAGCAGGTCTAACAAAGCAAGTTTATTCTATATCTATAAAAGGCTAAGTTGACTCACGCACGCGCGACACATATAAAGCTCTCGCTTGCGCCAATTGCGATACTCCTTATTGTATCCCTTCCTATCCTTTTATATTTTGGAACCATGTGAATATAAAGCAGAGAGAAGAAAATGGGTTAAGTTGAGCTGTAAGGGTGAAGATGTGACTCTTAGGATAGTATCCTTCTAGCATATGAAATTCAATGCAATGGTTACTAAGATTTCATGTGTCCAAACTAAGCAATGGTTTTTATTATAAGGATCCCTTCTCAAAATGCTTTAACCCTTTGCAGTCGCTTGCTTTTTTCTCGATTCCTTTATTCTAAAGCTAACAGTGTCGAGTCACACTCGACATCTGAGTGCAAAAGGTTAAAATCAAACCTAGATGGCTGGCATGGCTCAATGGTTGAGCACTGACCCATGCACCATGAGGTCACGGTTCAATTCCCGGTCAGGGCACATGCCCAGGTTGCGGTCTAGATCCCCAGTCTGAGGCGTGCAGGAGGCAGCTGATCCATGATTCTCTCATCATTGATGTTTCTATCTCTCACTCCCTCTTCCTTCCTCTCTGTAATCAATAAAATCAGACCTAGAGAGCTACCGAGGAATCAACTTTACAAAGGACAGCTTTCTCCCCGCAGAAAGAGAACTAAATGTATCATCTGAGCTTCAAGGGAAGCGGGAAGCCTGGCCACACATGCAGCTGTGGACACTGATGGAGCTCACTGAGGAGGAGGCACACGCCTGGAGCTGACGGCGCAGGCACCATGCAGCACCATGGAAGCCAGGCATGCCCAGCACTTAAAATGAGAAACAGAGAGAGATTCGTGTACACATAATTAAAAGTATGACATGTTTTAGGATAAAGGAACCTAATTATGGAAACCATTTTGGACATCCTTTAAACAAAGAACAATGCAATTAGAATCACCTGGAAAGGGTTTCCTTAATTCAAACGTAAACACATTCATATTTTAAGAGTCCAGCTTATACATAAATATACCCCCCAAAGAATACTTACACAGGGTAGGGGAAAGTAAGGTTACAATTGTGAGTACATGAAACACAAATAGTTTATTCTTGTATATTACTGAGTATTGTATCACTAGAGGCCCCATGCACAAAATTCATGCACGGGGGGGAGAGGGGTCCCTTCAGGCCAGCCTGCACCCTCTCCAATCGGGAACCCCTTGGGGGGATGTCCGACTGCCTCTCGCAATCTGGGACCACTGGCTCCTAACCACTCGCCTGCCTGCCTGCCTGATCACCCCTAACCCCTCTGCCTGATCACCCCTAATCCCTCTTGCATGCCTGTCTGATCACCCCTAACCACGTCTGCCTGTCTGCCTGATTGCCCCTAACCGCCTCTGCCTTGCCCTGCACCCAGGACCCAGGATTCCCTCCTCCGGCTGGTCGCAGGCACCCGGGACCTGGGCCAGCCGCAGCTGTAGGGGACCATGGCAGGCAGCTTGTCCTTCTCTCAGGCTGCAGCCTGGCTGGTCCCCATTCCTCTCTCGCAAGCTCATTTGTGCCTGGCCCGTCCCCATTCCTCTCTCCCCAGTGTTGAGTGTCTGAGCTGTTATGGTGTGATGACCATTTGCATATTAGCTCTTTATTATCTAGGAGGAGGATTTCCACATTAACAACTGTAAACCTACTTGTGCCCATCCCGTATATATAATGCACACTACACACTAGGTATATTTTATGTGCTTTACTTACAGTATATAGTTACTCCTCAAAATGATCTTTGAAATAGTAATATTATTGCCATATTTTAGGTGAGAAACTTGAGGCATTTACTCTCTGACCTAGCACTACCACTTACACCATCACAAATATGCAACTGCATATGGTACAATGCCTGTCACTTCCCCCCTAAGAGGGGACAAAAAGAATGAGTAAGATGTGTCAATGTACTGATTTGGAGTTCCTACAGAAGACAGTAAAACCTCAATATAAGAGAATAATCGAGCAAGGGAGTGTCTGTTAAAGCCAAACGTCTTGTTACATAATAAAATAGGGTTACTGAATGCGTGTTAAAAATCTGACAGATTAGTTTACCTGTTTTTACGTAATGTGACACATTGGTGTAATTAAAATTACTAGTAAGCATGTATGAAAGTTTAATTTCACAGAAGTTTCCTATATATATATTTCTGTAATTTTAAATTTAATCTGACTAGGCCTAGTAAATGCGTGTGTTCACCAGTCACTGAGTAAACAAATGCATAGGCTGGGGTGTGGCCTAGCGCACGTGGGAACATGGGCCGGCCGGCACACATTAACTGCTGCTGTCATGCCACATGACAATAGAAGCCATTACTGAGCAGGATGCGGGGGGGATCATGTGCTAATCATTTGCTGAACATTGTTTATGAGCGGTGACTCTCGGATTTAAATATGTAGACTATAGTTGTAGATGTGCAATATTTACTTATGTTTGTGAAATTACTAGTGTTTCTTCCAACATAAGGCCTATTCACCAAAATTTGTTAAAAATAATCAAATAGATAAAAAAAAAATAACCTGTTAATCTTAGTAAAAAGCATTTTAAAGTTAACAGTGTTAATTCTCACATAAGACATATGGACTGGAAATTTTGTCTGTTAAATCTGAAGTCTGTTCGATCGAGGTCCACAAAATCAAGGGTTTACTGTAGTAGACTCTTAAGAGAAAAAGGCAAGTAAGAAACAGTATGTATAAATATAGCATGCTGCATGTCCTGTGAGAAAGGAATGGACAAAGGAACACGTGTGTGTTTATCTGTATACATAAGTATGCGCATGGAAGAAACCTCTGGGAGGACCAATCAGAGATGACAGGCAGCCTCAGGAAAGCATGGTGACTTGGGAGGGGACGGGGTGCTTGCAGTTCCATCTTTACATTAGCTTTGGTTTTTGAACCAAATCCATACTTTGCATGTTTAAAACAGTTCACAAAGCAAATCCAAAAATTAAAATCCAATTTAAACAAATAATCACAACTATATATTAAATTATAGTAAGCATAGACTGGAAAGACAATAAAAATATTATCAGGTTACCTTAAAAAGCAAAGGGATAGGAACATGGGAAAGTGGTATTTATGGGATGGAGAAAAGAGTGATTCTTTTCAAGTTTCTAGTTTGGAAACATGTGAACATAAATTAGGAAAAAGGAAGTGTTATTTCATGTCCTACAGGGAAAAGAATCACTTCAAGTGACTTTTTAACATATTCCCACTCTGTTTACTGGGATCTAGTCTGAAGACAAGAATGTGAAGAAATCTTAAACTTTACTCAGTAGTCTTACTATTAGTAGTAATCTACAGAAAACAAGGGGTTCATTTATGACAAATGGACTTGGAACTCTGATTTGTTACTCTGAAACTTTTTTTTATTAGTATGGATGAAAAAAACAAGTAGTTATATTGTCTTTAGGAAACAAGGTTTTCAGTATCAGAGAAAAAAATACACAAATACAAAATCTAAGAAAGAAAACACCTGCACCGTGAAATCTCATTTGGAAATACCATTATCAAGACCTGTATTTACTGTATTGACTATCGCTGTCTACAAAAACAGCCTAAAGCTATGATAGCTCAGAAGCAATGTGTACACCCCTCGCACCCAGATCTTGGGTTCTAAATACTGTTTCCACTAACATGAGCCAAGGAACCTTCGAGAAATGGCTGGTTTCAAGACCAGGAAAGCAGGGAAAGGCCACGAGCCTGACTCATCCTGTACGAGGAGAGAGTACTCAGATGAACAGGAGTTACCAAATGGGCAATGGAGCCCGTGTGAAGGGCTTCTCACTAGCCAAACTGCTACTTAGGTACAGGATATCTGGGAAACGACTGTAATCATGTGAAAACTGAAAATATTAGTCCTACAAGCTCTCCTTTTCTTTTTTAGACTTAAATTTTTTTATTTTTAACTTATATAATTTTTTCAAAAAGTTTAAATTGACTTTGAGAGACAGAAGGGAGAGGGAGAGAGAAACACCATGTGAGAGTGAAACATTGAGGTGCTGCCTCTGGGAACTCACGACCCCACTGGGAAGGGAGTCTCATCTTGGGCATGTGCACTGACCAGAATCGAACCTGTAACCTCTTGGTGCATAGGACAAAGCCCAACCAACTAAGCTACCCAAGCTGGGACTGAACCATTTTTAATTTTCCATTATAGGTGACATACATTATATTAGTTTTAAGTATCACCCCAATGATTAGACTTTATAGAACATACTAAGTGACCATCCTGAATAAATCTAGTACCCATCTGACAGCACACAGTTATCACAATATTATTAACACCACTCCTGAGCTGTACTTTACATTCCAATGACTATTGTGTAACAATTTGTACTTCTTAATCCCTTCACCTTTTTCACTCATCCCCCAAGCCCTCCTTTCATCTGGAAACTGTCAAAATGTTCTCTGTATCTATGAATCTGTTTTTGTTCTGCTTCATTTTTTAAAATTCATTTGTTGACAGGTAAGAATTTATTGCCAAATTATTGTTCATATTTATCTTCTCAAATAAAATCCTTTAACCCTTTGCACTCGCTTTTTTCTTGATTCCTTTCTTCTAATGCTAACCATGTGGAGTCACACTCGACATCCGAGTGCAAAAGGTTAACATTTCTTGTAATACTAGTTTGGTGGTGATTAACACCTTTAGCTTTTTCTCATCTGGGAAGCTCTTTGTATGTCCTTCAATTCTAAATGATAGTTTTGCTGGGTAAACTAATCTTGGTTGTAGGTTTTTGCTTTTCATCACTTTGAATATTTTTCAATCCCTCTTGGCCTGAAAACTTTATTTTGAGAAACCAGCTGATGGTCTTATGGGAGCTGCCTTGCAGGCAATTACCAGCTTTTCTCTTGTTCCTTTTAAGATTGTTTATCTTTAACCTTTGACATTTTAATTACAATGTGTCTTGGTGTGGGCCTCTTTGGGTTCATCCTGTTTGGGAATCTGCACTTCCTGGACTTGTATGCCTGTTTCCTTCACCAGGTTAGGGAAATTTTCTGTCATTATCTTTTCAAACAGATTTTACTTTTAATTTTTCCTTTGTTGTATAGTTTTTATTTCATAACTAGAGGCCCGGTGCATGTATGTGTGCACTTGTGGGGTCACTTGGCCTGGCCTGCGGGGACAGGGCTGAAACTGGCTCTCCAACATACCCTGAGGGGCCCCAGATTGCAAGAGGACTCAGGCCAGGCCGAGGGACCACACCAGCGCATGATTGGGGCCGGGGAGAGATCGCAGGAGGGCTCCAGGATGTGTCTGGCCCATGTTGCCCAGTCCTGATTGGCCGGACCCCAGCAGCAAGCTAACCTACTGGTCGAAGCATCTGCTCTCTGGTGGTCAGTGCGGGTCATAGCAACTGGTCAAATGGTCTGCTAGACACTTAGCATATTAGGCTTTTATTATATAGGATAATAAACTATGCCATTGGTCGGCAAACTCATTAGTCAACAGAGCCAAATATCAACAGTACAATGACTGAAATTTCTTTTGAGAGCCGAAAACCGACTTCTGCGCATGGGCCATGAAGTTTCAATCGCACTGTACATGTGAGCCCGCACGTGGTATTTTGTGGAAGAGACACACTCAAGCGGCCAAAGAGCCATATGTGGCTCGCGAGCCGCAGTTTGCCAACCACTGAACTATCCAATCCAGCTAGACTTTTAAGGTGTAAAGAAAATATAAATCCCAGTGAACTGCACGAGAGCACGAAGATAATAGAAGATTATATGCAGATGAAGTAATGGTCTGGTAGTAAAGACAAAACAGAAGTAAAATTTATTAAGAGTTGTCCAGTTAGCAATGGTGGGGGGATGGGAGGCATCTGTAAATTCTGTCATTTTCATTTGTTTCCAGGAAGTTTAGAATTTCTTGTTTTATCTCATTGGTAACCCATTCATTGTTAAATAACATGCTATTTAGCTTATATATATTTGAGTGTTTTTAAGTTTTTTAATTGTAATTGATTTCTAACTTCATGCCATTGTGATCCAAGATGCTTGGAATGATATAAACTTTACTGAATTTGTACAGACTTGTTTTGTGTCCTAACATGTGGTCTATCTTTGAGAACGTTCCACATGTGTTTGAGAAGATTGCATATTATTTTGCTTTTGGGTAAAATGTTCTGTTAAGTATCCGTTAGATGCATCTGATCTAGTGTGTCATTAAGGCCTATGTTTCCTTGCTGATTTTTTATCTGAAAGATATATCCAGTGATGTCAGTGGGTTGTTAAAGTCCTCCACTAAGACTGTATTGCCGTCAATTTCTCTCTTGAGGTCCATCAAGAGTTTTTTTTGTTTTTTTAATATACATTCAGGTGTCCCTATATTGGGTGCATATATGTTTAAAAGAGTTATATTTTCTTGTTGAACGATTCCATGAACCTTCCATGTCTAATTATTGCCTTTGTTTTGAAGTCTATTTTGTCAGGTATAAGTATTGCTACCCAAGCATTTTTTTTTCATTTTTATTTCCATAGAATATTTTTTTCATCCTTTCACTCTCAGTTTGTGTGTATCTTTTGTTCTGAGGTGGGTCTCTTGTAGACAGCATATATATGAGTCATGTTTTTTGTCCATTAAGTCACCTATGTCTTTTGATTGGAGAATTTAGTCCAATTACATTTAAGGTCATTATTAATAGGTATTTATATATATTGCTATTTTTACTTTCTTTATACCTATGTTCCACTATTTTCTTTTCTTCTTAAAGCAGTCCCTTTAACATTTCTTGCATTGCTGGTTTGTTAGTACTTTTGAATATTACATACCACTCCCTTCTGGTCTCAACTGTTTCTACTGAGAGGTCAGTTGAGATTCTAATATGAACTCCTTTGTAAGTAATATTGTGTATCTCTTGCTGCCTTTAATATTTGCCATTTTAATTGTGATGTGTTTACGTCTGGGTTCATCTTGATTGGGACTCTCTGTATTTCCTGAACTTGTATGACTTTTTCCCTCATCAGGTTGGGGATGTTTACTGTCATTATTTCTTCAAACAAGTTCTCTGCTCCTTGCTCACATTCTACTCCTTCTGGTATTCCTGTGATGTGGATGTTGTCAGGTTTCATGGCGTCTCAGAGCTCCCTTAAGCCATCTTCCAACTTTTAAATTCTTTTTAAATTTGCTGTTCTAATTGGGTATTTCTATCTTGTCTTCCAAACAGCTGATTCCATCCTCTACCTCATCCAATCTACTTTTAACTCCTTCCAACGTGTTCCTGGTGTCTAATATGTTATTCTTCATTTCTATCTGCCTCTTGTTCATGGTTTCTATTTTCTTCTTCACGCTGTTGTAGTTCCCAATGAGTTCCTTGTAATTTGTACTAAGTTGCTTAATCATGTTTATAACTATTACTTTGAACTATATGTTTGACTGGTTGCTTGCCTCCATTTCATTTAGTTCTTTTTCTGAAGATTCCTGTTTCTTTCATTTGGGGGTTCTTTGCCTCCCCATTGTAGATGCCTCTGTATTTGTTTCTATGTGTTAGATAGAACTGTGATGTCTCCAGGTCTGTGGGATGGCCTTATGTATAAAGCGTCTTGAGGGGTCCAGTTGTGTCTTTGATCTCCTGAGCTGGATACTCTAGGAATGCCATTTATGTGTGTTATTTGGGCTCTCTGTTGTAATTGGGACTTGACTGTTGATGTCCCGTTAGTGGGAGGGATCTTCCATTTGACTTGCTGACAGTGAGGTTCAAACTCAACCTCATCCTGCCAGCTATCATACAAGTGCTGACAGAACAGAACACAACAGGACTGATCCAAAAACACTATGAAAATCAAGTTACGCAAAGCAACAACAGAAAAGACTAAAAAGGAAAAAGAAGAGAAAGAGAAAAATAAAAATACTAAAAGACACAAGACCAAAGATTTAGAGGAAATATAAAGAAAAAGAGAGAAAGAAGAAGAAAAAATGGCAATATCGGAGCAAGAAGGAAGCCAAAAGAAGTAGTATAGGAATAAAAAAGAAAAGGAAAAAAAAAAAAAGAAGAAGAAAAGGAAACAAAACAAATTAATAATAATGAAGTTAATATATAGTAATAATGAATATATTAAGATATAGACAGGGAAAGTTAAATGGAGAAAAAGGACAAAAGAGAAAATAAAAACCCTATATAAAAAAAGCGTAATATGCTAAGTGTCTGACCAATGGATTGACCGTTTGGTTGACTGCTCGACCAGTCGCTATGACTCATATTGGCCATCAGGGAGCAGACACCCCAACCAGTAGGTTAGCTTGCTGCTTGGAGTCCGGCTGATTGGGACTGGGAGAGAGGGACAGACAGGCCCTGGAGCCCTCTCACAGTCCCTCCCCAGCTGGCCAACCTCTCACGGTCCCTCCCTGGCCAGCCAGCCCCCATGGGCCCCAATCGGGAATGGTCGGGATTGCCCACATCAGTCTCGATTGCCGGCCAGGCTGGGGGACCCCACCCATACACAAATTTGTGCACCAGGCCTCTAGTAAGTTAATAATGACAATAAAAAGACAATAGAGAGAGGAAGGTGGTGGCCGACAAGACAGCTGGCAGAGAATGTGTGACAGAATAAGAAGTGAGAGGAGTGTGTGTGGACGCGTATGAGTGAGTGGGGCAGATAGATATTTCAGGAATCGCAGGGACTGGCAGAGTGAGCTCGCCCAGATGGGGAGACCTTGCTACCGCCACAGGCACACCCACGCTGCCTTGGCTTTGGCGCGGAAAGCACACCCTCTTGTAGAGGGAAACAAAGGAGGCCAGGAGTGCTGCCATACCAACATCCGGACTGACATCGGGCAGCACCCTGGACCTGGGCAGGGAGCCACTTGCCAGCCATAACCCACGTCGAACCGCCACCGTGCCCAGGCAGTGAGCAATGCAGTACCACGACACGGGACCCAGACGTCTTCAGTGAGGGCACATCAGACAGACCTCTGAAGCTGAGCCTCCTATCTGGAGACCAAACCCAGCGTCGCAGTATCCCACGCTTCAGGTTCTCACGGCCTGAGTGCAAGCCACGGGTTCCTGACTCCCCACTCCATCCCTGATACCAATACAGAACCTCAGCCGGGTGTGTCCTACACCCATGCCCAGACAATGCCCTAGCCAGGTGAGCGCCCTGCCCCTTGCACAGACGGAGCGTGCTCTGCCACCAGCTTAGCACTCTGCCACCAACTTAGGCAGAGCCTGCGCAAGGCTAGCACCTCGCCTCGGGCAAGCCGCAGTGCACTCCGCTGCCAGCTTGGCATTGTGCCTACAGCTTAAGCAGAGCTCTTGTAGGGTGAGTGTCCAGCCCCTTGCACAGACTGAGCACGCTCCAACGCCAGCCTAGGCAGTGCTCTCACAGGGCAAGCGCCCCACACCTCTGCACAGACTGAGCACGCTCGGCCACCAAGTTGCACTCTGCCTCTAGCTTAGGCAGAGCCCTCACAGGTCGAACTCCCTGCCCCTTGCACAGACTGCGCATGCTCCGCCACCAGCTTTGCGCTCTGCCACCAACAAAGGTAAAGCGTGCGCAGGGCGAGAGCCCTGCCTCTGGCACAGCCTGAGTGTGTTCCGCCGCCAGCATAGGAAGAGCCCTCGCAGGGCAAGTGCATAGACTGAGCGTGCTCTGTCAGCAGACAGAACTCTCACTGGACGAGTGCCCCGCACCCCAACAAAGCAGAGCGCACTCCACTCCCAGCACAGATAGACCCTTTAGCTGAGGCACACCCCACCCCAGCACCGACAGAGCTGCAGCCCAGTGTGTGCTACGCATCTGCCTGAGACAGATCCTTGAGGTGGTGGGTGGTCTGTCTCCAGCACAGATAGTGTTCGGCTGATGCACACCGCGCCCCCAGCACAGACAGAGTTGACACCTGGCACATGCCTTCCCCACACCCCAGGTCAGAGCTGCTGGTGCGACCTGGTGTGCCAAACCATAGGTCACAGGTCCATGCTACAAGTGCACTGCCAGAGGGACCTAGGGTACCATCCTGCCTTAGGGGATGGAGGAACACAGCAAACTGCATGCCAGAGGGCTCTGGGCCCTCACAGAGAGTCGCACACTAGGGGTACTGTGCACAATCCCCCACCAACCCCAAGAAACAAATTGAGGAACCAGAACTGTGGGAGAATGGGTAACAACTCAGAGTAGAGACAACAAAGGTGTGAAACTCAAGGTAGACCCAGCACCTGGGACTAGTGAGTCCATGATCATTTAATTGCGAGGTGCCTCAACCCCTTGGACACCAAGCAGGTAGCCCAGGGGCAGAAAGAGACAGTAAAAATGCGGAGACAAAAACCCCAAAGGAAAAAAAAAGGAGGAATGGCTAGAAAAGTACTAAATGAAACTGAAGCAAGCAATATGTCAGGAAATATTCAGAATAAGGGTCATACAATTCATAAACCAGACTGATGAGAAAATCAACAACCTATGCAGGAATCAGGAAGAAATAAAGAATGATATCTATACACACGCACGCGCGCGCGCGCACACACACACACACACACACACACACACACACATAATAGAGAAATATGCTAATTAACTGGAATACCATAACAGGTAGACCGGACAGGAGGAGGGTGCATGCACAGTGTCAGGAGCTGGGCAGAATGGGCCTCCACACACCTGCGCTGGGAGAGGGCCTGGTCAGCAGCAACCGTGGCTGCTTCAAGGGCCGGAGAGGGAGGCAGGGCCAGACCGGCAACTCAAGGGTGGGCGGTGCTGTGCGATTTCGAATCACGTGCTGGGCTCCTAGTAGCTACAATTAAAAATCTCCATGGAGCCAAAACCGGTTTGGCTCAGTGGATAGAGCATCGGTCTGCGGACTGAAAGGTCCCAGGATCGATTCCGGTCAAGGGCATGTACATTGGTTGCGGGCACATCCCCAGTAGGGGGTGTGCAAGAGGCAGCTGGTTGATGTTTCTCTCATCGATGTTTCTAGCTCTCTGTCCCTCTCCTTTCCTCTCTGTAAAAAATCAATAAAAATATATTAAAAAAAAATCTCCATGGAGCTGAAATAGGTTTGGCTCAGTGGACAGAGCGTCGGCCTGCGGACTCAAAGGTCCCAGGTTCGATTCCGGTCAAGGGCATGTACCTTGGTTGCGGGCACATCCCCAGTAGGGGGTGTGCGGGAGGCAGCTGATCGATGTTTCTCTCTCATCGATGTTTCTAACTCTCTATCCCTCTCTCTTCCTCTCTGTAAAAAAATCAATAAAATATATAAAACAAAAACAAAACCTCACTCTCATTTAAAAAAAAAAAAAAATCTCCATGGAAGCTTTCAATAGTAGACTCGGAAAAGTGGAGGACCAAAGTGGCAAATTAGAAGACAGGGAAGCAAAATGCATGCAATATGAACTAAAATTGGAGAAAAAAAATCAAAACACAGGAAGAGAGCCTGAGGGAGCTTTGGGACAACATGAAACAAAACAACATACATATAATAGGAGTGCCAGAACGACAGGAAGAGGAACAAGGGTTAGAAAACCTACCAGAAATAATGTCAGAAAACTTCCCTGATTTGGGGAAGAAAATAATTACACAAGCGCAGAGTCCCAAAGAAGATGAACCCAAAGACCCACACCACGACAAGTAATTACAACGGCTAACGTTAATGACAAAGAGAGAACATTAACCTTTTGCACTCGGGTGTCGAGTGTGACTCGACACGGTTAGCATTAGAATAAAGGAATCGAGAAAAAAGCAAGGAAGTGCAAAGGATAAAGAGAGAGAAACAAAATTACTTACAAGGGATCTTGCATTAGATTATCAAATGATTTCTCAACAGAAACACATCAGGCCACAAAGAATTGAAAGGAAGTATATAAAGTGATACAAAACAAGGGACTGAATACAAAATACTCTATCTAGCAAGGCTATCATTCAAAATTGGAAGGGGAAATAGGAGCTAAACAGACAAAAAAAGGCTACGGGAATTTATCACTGCCAAGCCAGCAATGCAAGAAATGCTAAAGGGACTGTTGTAAAAAGAAGAAAAAAGGGGAGAAAGAACAAACAACAAAAAAAATGGCTACAAACAAATACCTATCCTATCTAATAAAAGAGTAATATGCAAATTAACCATCACTCCACTACACCCACAAGCCACTCCCACCAGCCAATCAGGAGTGCATGCAAATTAAGCCAAACAAGATGGCTGCAGCCACAAAGAGAGCAGGAGAGAGACTTGGGTTTCCCCAGTGATGGAGGAAGCCAAGCTCTCCGCACATCCTGGCTGGCCCAGGCCTCCGCTTAAGGCTACAAAGTTTCAATTATAGAAGTTACATAAATCACAACAGAAATGGCTGTGGCCACGGAGCTGGAGGAGCAAGAGCCCAGGGTTGCCCCCGGCGATGGAGGAAGCCAAGCTTCTGCAGCGCTGGCCGGGCCCAGGCCTTCGCTCCAGGCTACAAAGTCTCAATTATAGAAGATAAATAAATTCCAACAGAAATGGCTGCTGCCACAGAGCTTGGCTCTGCTCCAGGCTACAAAGTTTCAACTGCAGAAGATAAATAAATCCCAGATACCAGGGCCTCCACTTGAGTTGGCGGGGGGCGTGGCTGGCCTGCAAACCACCACAGGTCCCTCGCCAGGCCACCCCACGCCCCAAGGGAACCCTGATCCAGGACATCCTTCAAGGCAAACTAGCTGGCCCCCAACCATGCACCAGGCCTCTATCCTATCTAATAAAAGAGTAATATGCAGATTGACCATCACTCTAACACACAAGATGGCTGCCCCCATGTGGTCAAAGATCCTGCCCCCATGTGGTCATAAGATGGCCACCACAAGATGGCCAGCAGGAGAGGGCAGTTGGGAGGGACCAGGCCTGCAAGGGAGGGCAGTTGTGGGTGATCAGACCAGCAGCGGAGGGCAGTTGGGAGGGACCAGGCCTGCAAAGGAGGGCAGTTGGGGCGATCAACCCTGCAGGGGAAGGCAGTCAAGGGGTGACCAGGCTGGCAGAGGACGGAAGTTGGGGGCAAACAGGCTGGCAGGGGAGCAGTTAGACATCAATCAGGTTGGGAGGTGAGTGGTTAGGGGGAGATGAGGCTGGCAGGCAGAAGCGGTTAGGGGCAATCAGGAAGGTAGGCAGGCAATTGGCTAGGAGCCAGCAGTTCTGGATTGTGAGAGGGCAGTCGGACATCCCTCGAGAGGTCCCAGATTGGAGAGCGTGCAGGCTGGGCTGAGGGACACCTCCACCCCCATGCACGAATTTCGTGCACCAGGCCTCTAGTCAATAATAAATTTAAATGTAAACTGACTAAATACTCCAATCAAAAGGCACAGAGTGGGGGAATGGATTAGAAAACACAACCCATATATATGCTGTCTACAAAAGACCCACCTCAGAACAAGAGACTCACACAGACTGAAAGTGAAGCAATGGAAAAATATATTTCAGACAAATGGAAATTAAAACACAGTTGGGGTAGCAATACTTATATCTGACAAAATAGACCTCAAAGTGAAGGCCATAATAAGAGATAAAAAAGGTCACTTCATAATACTAAAGGAATCGATACAACAAGAGGATATAACCCTGGTATACATATATGCACCCAATGCAAGAGCACCCAAATATACAAAAAAACTTGTGGAAGATATCAAGGGAGAAATCAATAGTAATACAGTCATAGTAGGGGACTTTAATACCCCACGGACATCCCTAGATAAATCCTCTAGACAAAAAAATCAGTAAAGAAACTGCAATCCTAAATGACTCACTAGATCAGATGGATTTGACATCTTCAGAACATTTCATCCCAACGCTACAGAATATACATTTTACTCACGTACACTTGGGACATTTTCAACGATGGACCACATACTGGGTCACAGGCAAAGTCTCTCCAAATTCTACAAGATTGAAATCATATCAAGCATCTTCTCAGACCACAGTGGCATAATATTAGAAATAAATTACAATAAAAACAACCACAAAAATTCAAACACTTGGAGGTTGAATAGCATGCTATTAAACAATGATTGGGTTATCAAGAAATCAAAGATATTAAAAACATCTTGGAAATGAATGACAATGAAAACACAACAATCCAAAACCTATGGGACACAGTGAAAGCAGTCATGAAAGGGAAGTTCACAGCATTATAGGCCTAGCTCAAAACAAGAAATGGTAATAAATTATCTCACTCCACAACTTAAAGAATTAGAGAGCAACAAGAAAAAACCAGCGTTAGCAGAAGGAAGGAATTAATAAAGTTCAGAGCAGAAATAAATAACATAGAGACCAAAAAAACAATACAAAAGATCAATGAAACCAAGAGCTGGTTCTTTGAAAGGATAAACAAGATTGATGAACCTTTAGCCAGGCTCACCAAGAAACAAAGAAAGAGGACCCAAATAAACAAAATCAGAAATGAAAGAGGAGAAATAACAGCAGACTCCACAGAAATAAAAAGGACTGTAAAAAAATACTATGAACAACTCTATTACAAAAAACTAGAAAACCTAGAGGAAGTGGACATATTCCTAGAAAAATACCACCTTCCAAAACTTAATCAAGAAAAATAAATAAACCTCAACAGGCTGATAAAGAGGAAATTGAAGCAGTCATCAAAAAGCTCCCAGCAAACAAAAGCCCGGGGCCAGATGGCTTCACCAGGCAGTTTTACCAAATATTCAAAGATGAACTAAAACCTATTCTTCTCAGACTATTCCAAAAAATTCAAGAGGAAGGCATACTTCCAAGCTCTTTCTATGAAGCCAGCATTACCCTAATCCCAAAACCAGATAAAGACACCACAAAGAAAGAGTTACAGGCCAATATCCCTGATGAAAATAGATGCTAAAATCCTCAACAAAATTCTAGCAAATGGGATCCAGCATTATATTAGAAAGATCATACACTATGACCAGTGGGATTCATTCCAGGTATGCAAGGGTGGTACAATACCTGCAAAACAATAAATGTGATACATCACTAAAACAAACTGAGAGACAAAAAAATACATAATCATATCAATTGATGCAGAAAAGGCATTTGACAAAATTCAACACTGTTTCCTGATAAAAACTCTCAGCAAAGTGGGAATAGAAGGATCATACCTCAACATAATAAAAGCTTTATATGACAAACCTACAGCCAACATCATACTCAATGGGCAAAAACTAAAACCATTTTCCCTAAGAATAGGAACAAGACAGAGGTGGGCACTTTCACCACTCATAGTACTGAAATGCTAGCCATAGCGATCAGACAAGAAGCAGAAATAAAAGGCATCCAAACTGGAAAAGAAGTAAAATTGTCATTATTCGCAGATGATATGATATTGTACATAGAAAACTCTTTAGACTCCATCAAAAACTATTAGAACTAATAAATGAATTTGGCAATATACCAGGATACAAAATGAACACCCAGAAATCTATGGCTTTTTTTATACAGCAATAATGAACTCACAGAAAGAGAAACTAAAAAAAAAAACCCCAAAACAATCCCATTCACCATTGCAACAAAAAAATTAAGATAACTAGGAATAACTTTGACCAAGGAGGTAAAGGACCTGTACTCAGAAAATTATAGGACGATGAAAAAAGAGATAGAGGAAGACGTAAACAAATAGAAGAATATACTATGTTCATGGATTGGCAGAATCAACATCATTAAAATGTTCATACTACCCAAAGCAATCTCTAGATTCAAACTACCCAAAGCAATCTATAGATTCGATGCAATCCCCATTAAAATAACAACAGCATACTTCAAAGACTTACAACAAATTCTCCAAAAATTGATCTGGAATAAAAAAAAGACTTCGAATAGCCAAAACAATCTTGGGAAAGGACAAAGTTGGAGGGATCACAATACCAGATATCAAGCTATATTACAAAGCCACTGTTCTCAAAACTTCCTGATACTGGCACAAGAACAGACATATAGACCAATGGAACAGAACAGAGAACCCAGAAATAGACCCAAGCCATTATGCTCAATTAATATTTGACAAAGGAGGCAAGAACATACAATGGAGTCAAGACAGTCTCTTCAATAAATGGTGTTGGGAAAATTGGACAGATACATGCAAAAAAATGAAATCGGAACACCTACTTACACCAGTCACAAAAATAAACTCAAACTGGATAAAGGACTTAAATTTAAGACGGGAAACCATAAAAATCTTAGGAGCCATGGGCAGCAAAATAGCAGACATTTGTCATAGCAATATCTTTACTAATATAGTTCCTAGGACAATGGAAACTAAGGAGAAAATAAACAAATGAGACTACATCAAAATAAAAAGCTTATTCACAGCAAAAGAAACCATCAACAAAACAAGAAAGCCCACTGTACGGGAGAACATATTTGCCAATGTTATCAGTGATAAAGGTTTAATCTCCAACATCTACAGGCAGCTTATACAACTTAATAAAAGATAAAAATAATGGCTATCATCAACAAAACAACAAACAAGTGCTGCAGAGGATGTGGAGAAAAAGGAACCTTCTTACACTGTTGGTGGGTATGCAAACTGGTGCAGCCACTGTGGAGAACAGTATGGTGTTTCCTCAAAAAACTAAAAATGGAACTCTCATTTGACCCAGAAATCCCACTTCTAGGAATATATCCCAAGAAAGCAGAAACACCAATCAGAACGGTGCACCCTATGTTTATAGCAGCACAATTCACCATAGCTAAGATTTGTAAACAGCCTAAGTGCCCATCAGCAGATGAGTGGATTAAAAAACTGTGGTACATCTACACAATGGACTACTATGCTGCTGTAAAAAAGAAAGAATTCTTAAAATTTGCAACAGCCTGGATGGAACTGGAGAGAATTATGCTAAGCAAAATAAGCCAGTCAGAGAGAGATAAATATCACATGATCTCACTCATTAGAATATAATGAACAACATAAACTGATGAGCAATAACAGAACCAGAGTCACTGAAGCACCAAACAGACTGTCCAAACTATGAGGAAGGTGGTGGATGAGGGGGTAAGAGATCAACCAAAGAACTTGTATGTATGCACATGAGCATAACCAATGGACACAGATGGGGGGTGGGGGGAAGGAAGGAGGGCATGTGCTGGGGGGTAGGGATGGGTGGGGAGAGGTCAATGGGGGGAAAAGGAGACTTATGTAATACTTTTAACAATAAAGAATTAAAAAAAGAGAGAGAATAGCATGAAAGGGAAGGGAAAAGTTAGAGATATGTAAAAACAAAAAGGGGAGGAGAAACCAAGATGGCAGCATAGGTAAACACCTAAACTGCTGCCTCGCACAACAATTTCAAAACTACAACTAAAGGACAGAACGGACATCATCCAGAACCACAGGAAGGCTGGCTGAGTGGAAATTCTAAAACTAGAAGGAAAGAAAAAAGCACACTGAGATTCACAGGAGTACTGAGGCACGTGCGCAGAGAGGGCTGGCAACTGACTACGCGATGGCTTTCTCAATCTGGAGGGAGACAGAAGTTCCTGACTGCTCTGAACTCCAATTCCGGCTGAGACTCTGGGGACACAGACTCATTAAGGGAGACACTGGACTGTATGGCAGTGGGCGAAACTCCAGGGCGGCTTTCTCTCAGAGGTGCTTCCAGCAATTACCGCAGGACACTGAGACCTAGGGGCCTCTTAGGGCAGGGCTGACGAGAAGCCATTGCTGTTTGCCCTCCCCTGAGATCCCGCCCCACAAAGCCATCGCTGTTTGCTCAGCCTCATCCAATCTGAGCGCAGAGGCTTTTGCAAATCTTGTCTCATAAGGGTGTCTCCAGCACAGAAGTTCTCCCAGTGTAGACACAGCTGATCCTCACAGCCAATTGGCCTGGAGGTCAATTCCTCCCAGTGATGCCAACAACAATCAAGGCTTAACTACAACAAGACTGTGCACACAGCTCACAAAGGGGTGCACCAAAGAGTGTCCACCTCAGGTAACTGGGGAGGCTGAGCCACTGGGCCCTATAGGACACCTAGCACACAAAGCCACTCTATCATAAACTCAGGGAAGCAGCCAAAATGTGGAGACAAAGAAACAGGTTACAAATGAAAGAAATGGAGGAAAGCAAACGACCGGATATTGAGTTCAAAACCACAGTTATAAGGTTTTTCAAGAATTTTCTAGAAACTGCCTCCCCTGCAGGGATGGTCCCCCCAACTGCTCTCCCCTGCAGGCCTGGGTCCCTCCCAACTGCCCTTCCCTGCAGGCCTGGTCGCCCCCAACTTCCCTCCTCTGTTGGCTTGGTCACCCCTAACTGCCTTCCCCTGCAGCCTTGATCGCCCCCAACTGCCCTCCCTTGCAGGCCTGGTCCATCCCAACTCACCTCCCCTGCTGGCCTGATCACCCACAACTGCCCTCCCTTGCAGGACTGGTCCCTCCCAACTGCCCTCTGCTGCTGGCCATTTTGTGGTGGCCATCTTGTGTCCACATGAGGGCAGGATTTTGACCACATGGGGGCAGCCACCTTGTGTGTTGGAGTGATGGTCAATCTGCATATTACTCTTTTATTAGATAGTAGGATAGAGGCCTGGTGCATGAGTGGAGGCCAGCTGGTTTGCCCTGAAGGGTGTCCCGGATCAGGGTGGGGGTTCCTTGGGGTGTGGGGCGGCCTGGGCGAGGGGCCTGTGGTGGTTTGCAGGCTGGCTATGCCCCCTGGCAACCCACGCAGAGGCCCTGGTATTGGGGGTTTATTTATCTTCTACAATGGAAACTTTGTGGCCTGGAGCAGAGCTAAGCCTTCTGCTTGCTCCGTGGCGGCAGCCATTTCTGTTGGGGTTAATTCACCTTCTATAATTGAAACTTTGTAGCCTTAAGCGGAGGCCTGGGCCGGCCAGGGTGAGCAGAAAGCTTGGCTTCCTCCATCGCCGGGGGCAACCCTTGGCTCCTGCTCTCTCCAGCTCCATGGCGGCAGCCATTTCTGTTAGGGTTTATGTATCTTCTATCATTGAAACTTTGTATCCTTGAGTGGAGACCTAGGCCAGCAAGGGCAGGCGGAAAGCTTGGCTTCCTCCATTGCCGGGGAAACCCAAGCCTCCCTCCTGCTCTCTGTGGCCGTAGCCATCTTGGTTGGGTTAATTTGCATATTCACTCCTGACTGGCTGGTGGGCGTGGCTTGTGGGCATAGCAGAGTGGTGGTTAATTTGCATATTACCCTTTTATTAGATAGGATATATTAAAAGGATGAAATTCTTATCAAATTTCTCCCCATAGTCCCGCCAACTTGGCTCAGGGGTTTGAGCATTGACCTATGAACCAGAAAAATCACATCTGATTCCCAGTCAGGGCACATGCCCGGGTTGCGGGCTCAATCCTGTTTGAGGGGCATGCAGGAGGCAGCCAATCAATGATTCTGTCTCATCAATGATATTTCTCTCCCTCCCTCTTCCTCTCCCATTCTCTCTGAAATCAATAACAATATATTTAAAAATAGCCAAAACCGGTTTGGCTCAGTAGATAGAGCGTCAGCCTGTGGACTGGAGGGTCCCAGGTTCGATCCGGTCAAGGGCATGTACCGTGGTTGCGGGTGCATCCCCGGTGGGGGGGGTGTGCAGGAGGCAGCTGGTCGATATTTCTCTCATCGATGTTTCTGGCTCTCTATCCCTCTCTCTTCCTCTCTGAAAAATCAATAAAATATATAAAAATAAATAAATAAATAAATAAAAATAATTTCTCCTCATAGATGGACTTGCAGCCTATGCCATTATGGTGTGTGAAATCACCAGCCTGACATACAAACCCTGGAATAATTCTGAGAAAGCAGGAAACTTTATACCCAAATCCTTTCTCCCCAGTGCTCAGAGCACGAGGTTTCTGCTGTCTTTGGAACTCTGTCTGCAAACAGCTTGAAGACGACCTGGCTCAAGGCTCACCATCCACAGTGATTTCCAAAACACGGCGGGATTCACCATGGCAGGGAACGGGCGGCTCCAGGGTGCAGCCCTCTGCAAGGCCTCAAAGGTTTACAACGTCTTGCTCTCTTTTCTCCTTCCCGCACCCCTATGCTGCAAATACTGGTACACTTGAAGTTGTTCCAGAGGCTCCTTACACAATCCTCATTTTACTGGATTCTTTTTGCTGTCCTGATTGGGTGTTTTTGGCTTCCTTATATTCCAAATCAGAGAACGAAATTTGATTCTCAGCTTCATCTACTCTACTGTTGATTTCCTGTAATTTATTCTTTATTTCAGTTAGTATATTTTCCTTCAGTCCTGTTTTTTTTTAAATGCTGCTGAGGTGGGTTGTATACACTCTCCCGTTGTATTGAGCCTTGATTGCTGTTGACACATCAATGAGAGGGATGGACTCCCAGGTCAATCCACTGCAAGAACTGGCTGCCACGAATGACCACCAAGGACTCACTTCAGCAAGGCTCTGGTGCCCACTGAGTCTACCCCTTGAGCGTGATGCTGTGGAAGTGATGTTGGTGTGATGCTGTGGTTGGGGATTTGCAACATGATCTGCAGCTGTCCACAGGATGCCCATGCCCTGGCTGTGGGTCCTCCAGGGAGAGGCTGACCTAGGTTGCAGGTTCCATCCCTTGTCAGAGGTTTCTCTCTCTGAGCTTAGAATTCAGGTGAGGCCTCCCTCGCAGATGTTGAAGAAAAATTTCACACACCAAAGGTCAGTCTGGAACCAGTTTTTGCCCCCCAGGCAGGATGGGACAGGAATCCCAACCTGCTACAAATTAGCTGTGGCTGTTCCTGCCCAACTCCACAGGATCCTATAAGCCCTTCTTCTCTTTAAAAAAAAATAATTATTGTTGGAAGTATTATATACTAGTGGCCTGATGGGCCTTCATTGCCCTGGCTGCCAGCACTGTCTTCGCTCTGGCTGGAGCAGCCTTTCTGCCTTCCCATGCTGCCCAGAGGCCCCAAGTGGTTGGGGTAGTGTGGAATGCCTGCGTCGTCACCATGGCAATGACACAAGTGTCCCGGCCCAGCCCCAGCTGCTCCTGCATATGCAAATTAACCCATCTTTGTTGGGTTAATTTGCATACTCTCTCCTGATTGGCCGGTGGGCATCCTGAAGTTACGGTCAATTAGCATCTTTTATTAGGTAGATATCCCCCTTTTCCCGCCACTGGCCCCCTCTTGCCTGCCCCAGGCCCTCACAGGCCCACTGCCTGTGTCCATGGGTCATGCCTATATGCAAACACGGTCCTTGGTTGATTACCCGCCCCCCCCAAGCCTTCCCTCTGAGATTCCCCACTCTGTTCCATGCCTAATAAGCCCTTCTTGAAGAAAGTAAGAGAATTTCATTCCACCAAGTAATGAAAAACAACAAAAATAATCAAATACTGATAGAAAGGATTGAATCATTTACCGGCCACCTACCACCTAAATTTTTATTTTAACTTTCCTTCTTTTTCTCTCTTAAATCAGTTTAATCATCATTGGTTTATCTGCTCTTTGGGAGTTTGGTAGAATTCAGTGAAATAATCTGGTCCTGGTGCTCTTCTGGGAGATAGTACTTCAAAATTTTATTCTATTTCGTCTATGGAAAATGGTCTGCTTAAATTTTCTATCTCCAGAATTCAAAGGGAGTTAGATACTAGCAATTTATCACATTTATGTAAGTAGAAAAATCATCTGATCATTAGCGTTTTTGTCTGTTTAATTCACTAATGTATTTCTGGTGTCTAGAGCACTGACTGGTACACAATAAATATTTGTTGTATGAATGAATGCTGAAGCAATCTGACAAAATTCAATGTCCATTTTTTATTAAAAACTCAATATACTAGAAAAATAGATGCTCCAATAACACGGAGGGGGGGAGGGGACACCCCACCCTAGCCCTAGTTTTCATTGTGTACATATTTATACCTTTGAGTTTCAACATACCATCTGAATCTATTAACTTTTTAAAGGTAACATAAAGTTAAAATGATTACACACAGTCTATTTTATGTTGGGCAGTTGTGTCTCTTTGTGCTTCAGGCAACATAGTCAATTACCAACAAAGTAACATGTCCTCATTTTATTGAAGAGGGGACTAAAAGTGAGGGGAGCTGAGCAGCTTGCCTGATGTCACACAGCTAGTAAACGATAGACTTAACATTAAAGGTGAGTTCTAGGCACTGTTCTGCATTTAAATGTTATTTTCTGTTTGGTTCTAGGCTCTTATTACTCTACTAGTAGCCCTGCGCACGATTAAATTGTTCGGGTTCCCTTTGCCTAGCTGCTATCAGGGCCATGTCTGCTGCCCAGCGTCACTCCTCCACCTCCATGGCCCCTGCCCCACAAAGCTCCTCGGGCTCTACTGCCCACGCCGGGTGACACTTTCTGCCTCAGCAGCCCCTCAAAGTGCTATGCTCACTGCCCCTGCTCTGCGAGGCTCCTCAGCCTCCGCAGCCCCACCCTGCCACACCGTGAGAGCTGGACAGGTTCTTTGGTCGTTTGGGCCCACAGTTCCCTCCTCCCAGCCGCCGCCATGGGCGGCCAGGGGCCTACAGCTCCAGCTCTCTCAGATCCCTAGCCTGGCGTCCGGTCGAGCCTGCGCTCATTACCGGTTACAGACGCAGGGTTTTTATATATTAGGATTGATTTCTCCTGAATAGACTCAGATACCTCCCACATTTAATTGTAGGTCAATGACTTTCCAAATCCATTCTCTCTTCAACCACCTGTTAACCATAGCCATTGGATAGTCCCCGAGAAACCCAGTATCCTAAGTACAACCTTCTTTCTTGTCCTTGTTTCCTTTCAATGTACTTGGTCCGGCAAGAAGGAAATCCAGGCAGAGTCCCAGACTCCCCGCTGTTCTAGCCTCTCCTGCCTCCACCTGGCCACGGAGTTTTAGGGAGAGTCTCTAGTTTCTGACAGCTCTGTTCCTCATACCTACTGCTCCTGCTTTCCTTTAGTGAGTCACTGTGTTTCTACTGCCAAAGGTTCCCCTGGCACCCACACACAGGGACACATCAAGGAAGACCACCAGAGCTCTGTGTACTCCTAGCAAGACAAATCCCACTGCCTGCCCCAAACACATTCCCACCCTCCCACTGTACCCTCGGGACTCACAATTCATCTCCAATAAAATCCCATGTATCCTCCGCCTCATCTCTGAATATACCCTTACCTTCCTGCCCTAATGAATCTTGCTTTTCCTGTGAACACTTCTTCTCCTACAGCTCTCTCAACTGGGAGCCATTTTTCCCTCATAGACCTCTTGCCAAACTATACTGTCGTACTAAATTTTCTACTCCAGAACTCCTCCCTGGCTCCAAACTCGTATATGATCCTATCTCAGTATCTCCACTTGGATGCTCAGAAGTCAGTACAACCTTAAAATACCCAGAACCAAAGTCTGGACTTCCTCCCCAAAACTGATTCCCCCACTGTTCTCCATCTGAAGTTAATGCAACTCCACTCTCCTAGCTGCTCAGCCCACCTAGTGCTGGCATAATCCTAACTCTTTTCTTTCTTCCATAGTTCTCTATGCAATTCCTCCAAAATCCTCTTGACTATCTTAAAAAATTCTATTCAGATCTAAACCATGTCGTTTTTTTTTTGTTTTGTGTTTTTTTTTAAATATATTTTATTAATTTTTTACAGAGAGGAAGAGAGAGGGATAGTTAGAAACATCAATCAGCTGCCTCTTGCACACCCCCCACTGGGGATGTGCCCGCAACCAAGGTACATGCCCTTGACCGGAATCGAACCTGGGACCTTTCAGTCCTCAGGCCGACGTTCTATCCACTGAGACAAACCGGTTTCGGCTAAACCATGTCGTTTTAACCCCCAACAATCATCTCTCCTGGATTTCTGCCATGCCCTTCTAAACAATTCCTCTGTTCCCAACTTTGCCTCTCTAAAGCCTACTCTATCCAGCAACCAAACTGTTCCTCCTAAAACTTCAGATCATGGCATTGCCCTGCTCAAACTCCTCTAAGGCTCTCCACTGAAATCCAGCAAAGTCCAAATCATAGTGTGGGCCATATACCCGACATGATTGGGGAACCCTGTAAACTCCTAAAATAGTCTCCTGCTGCTCCTTTCATGGGCAAACATATCCTGTCTCAGGGCCCCACCGTAGAATGCTCTTAGTCCGATAGCCATATGGTTATCACATCTGCTCAAATGTATTATCAACAAAGTCCTCCCTGGTCATGTTATGGAAATCTAAGCCCCTGTCACTCCAAATGTCATTCACCCTACCTAATTTTCCCCAAAAACGTTTTTCATCATCTAAAGAAGTGTGTGTGTGTGTGTGTGTGTGTGTGTGTGTGTGTGTGTGTGTACATAAATACATATATATATATATATGTGTGTGTATATATATATATATATATATATATAAAATAAAATTAAAAAAAATATATATATATTTATTTATATTTTTTATTGTGTCTCCAGACCCTAAAAATAGAAACTCTGAGGTAGGAATTTGTTTTATCCTCAGTAATTAGAACACTAAATAGCTCATTTTAAAAAGGACTCAATAAGTATTTATTGAGTTAGAAAAGGCATTAAGGATGGAAAGGAAAAAGGGAGAGAAGAAAGAAGAATGGCTTGATCATCAAACCCCCAAACATACCTAAGTGCTGAATCAGTAGCATGTGCTGCTGTTGTAGTAATGACTGGAGACTGAGCTCTGGTGGCTGAGACAGTTGCTACCACAGCAGGAGGGATGGTATTAGAAGTCGTCACAGGTGGACGAGACTACCAAGGTAGAGAAAAAAATATTTCACTTAAAACAAAAATCAAAATAACATATAGTAAGCCAAACACTAAAAGTATAATTTGAAACTTGGGCCTTCAAGTAAGTATGTTTATGTACCATTCTTATTAAGGAATTCTCTTTCTGGCTCTGTTGTCATCCAAGAGTCAGAATTATAAAAAAGAAATCCAATTTTGGTTGGAAAAAACACAAGTCCCTTCTTTCTAAGTACAACTGGATTAAAAATTCTGTCCTACTATCAGTGTCGGTACAAACTGGCCCGAACCTTTCAGATCCAGATTTCCCACGTCTGCTGCTGGCCCTGGTGCAGATTACACTACACGCAAACCAGTGCTGTCCGCAGAGGGCTCCTCAGCCCCTGGACAGAGAGGCTGGCCCTCAGGGCATCCACATTGGCATACTAAAGGCAAACATACAGTGGTGGCCTTCTTGCTGGCAAAAGATTCAGTGCCCAGATGCTCTCTGGAGGCGTTCACACAGACACACTTCCCTTACCGCTACATGTGTGTAAGACCTTCACCAGACAACTGAGCTCCACACGGGCTTCCCCTGCTTGTCCACTGTTAATCCTGCCATTCATCTGAGCTCCTCTCAGTGGGTCCTCTTTTTTGACCTTGTTACATACACTTAACCTTTTGCACTCGGATGTTGAGTGTGACTCGACACGGTTAGCATCGGTAGCAGCTCTTATGTCGAGCCACACTCGACACGTAGTTTCACCGCGGGGGGGAGGGGGATTTTTGTCTATTTTTCCAGTATCTTTTCTTGTTTTCATTAGCATGAAAGGACAAGTAAAATGTAAATGCCGTCTCAACCGATGCCAAAAAAGAAAAAATGAAAAACCGATAACGCATGTGAAATTTATTAGGAAACTAGTACATGATCTTGTTGGAGAATTCAGAGATGGTACACTAACTTCCAGGGGTAGATTATTATCCACTAACTTAGAGCAACGTTTAGATGGAAAGCTCCATATAATCACACCTCACCCTAACAAAAAACACCAAGATTGTGTTGTTTCTTCTAACAGAAAAATCAAAGGAGGAAGAAGAGAGACGATTTATATTTGCGAAACATGTGAATGTAAACCAGGTCTTCATGTGGGTGAATGTTTCAAAAAATATCACACCATGAAAAATTATAGAGATTAAAATTACTCTTTGAATGTATCAATAATTTGAAATATAAAAAAATCCAAATAACTAAGTTTATATGAAAAGAAACTCATTTTTTATTCTACTGCCACGCTTTGTAAAATCTGGGGTATTTAAAAATTAAATCCCGAGTAGAATAAAGGAATCGAGAAAAAAGCAAGCAAGTGCAAAGGGTTAAATCTGCAAACTCTGCCCCCCCCTTTTTTTAATCACAATATTTTTTATTGATTTCAGAGAGGAAGGGAGAGGGAGAGAGAAACATCATGATGAGAGAGAATCATTGATCGACTGCCGACTGCATGCCCCCTCCTGGGGATTAAGCCTGCAACCCAGGAATCGAACCGTGACCTCCTGGTTCATGGGTCGATGCTCAACCCCTGAGCGGCACCAGCCAGGCAAACCCTGCCCATTCTTGATCTCTGTGCTTCACCTTCCAACCTCTTCCCTATGTTCCTATGGTTACAGCTTGCTGTCTGACCTGAAAGCTGCTCCACTGTCCTCCTCGCTCAGTTCCCCTCCTTCTCCAACCCTCCCTTATCTACCACATGTCCTCCTGGGGGACCTAATCAGTTTCTAAGTGCTTTGTTAGCCAGCAAGGTCTTTTATTCTTTTTAATTAGAAAGCTCTAGGCTGGACATGTACTACCCAGTGTCCTAATCAGTACTTTTCCTTACTGTTTTAAACCTGTTCTGATACATGTCACCAATCTGGTCCCCTCCTACATGTAATTCAGCTGTGTTAATCTTTCACAGATACTTGTCTGACCATACATTATTCAAAAAACTTAAGTAGCTCTCTGCAGCGTACAAAATCATGTTTACACTCCATATCTTAAGAATTCTGTTTTGAGACACGACAATATCACTTAATCGTGCATTATACTTCAGTAGTACTGAGACTGCAAATTTCCTTGAAAAGAAGCTGAAAAGCATACATAGACTGTCTTCCTCAAAAAGTATACATAACGTGCATAAAACATTTAGGGGTTCATAAACCCCTATCCAAATTAGAGCCGCTCAGCTCTCACTAGCCTTTACTAATAAACATTGTATGTAACCATCACTGTCTTCCTTGCCACTGCTCACTGCATTGCCCCTCACTTCCTCGAATCCTCGTTACCATCCTCATCCTAACAGAAAGCCTTGCCTGGCCAGTGTGGCTCAGCTGGTGGGAGTGTCGTCCCGTGCACCCAGAAGTTTCAGGTTTGATCCTGGTCAGGCACATACGGGAGGCAACTGATGGATGTTTCTCTCACACTGATGTTTGTCTCTCTCTCTTTCTCCTTCCTTTCTCTAAAATCAATAAAAACATATCCTGGGGTAAGGATTTAAAAAAAAAAAAAGAAAGCCAATTTTCTTTACTACCTCTTATAAATTCTTACAGAGGATCAGACATTGTATACAATTCAACCTTCCCTTCACTTGAGGTCAAAGGACTCGCACAGCCTAGCAGAATGAATGATTCAGAGTAGGTATTCACACTTCCTGGTTGACTCCCCACACCCTACACGTACCTGGATTGGCTGGTGAATGATGTGCTGGACTGCTGGTGGAGCTGCTGCAGCATTTGGCAACTGGGAAGTCGGCCTCAGGACTGTGGTTACTTTAGAACTAGACATCACAGCAGCAGCTGCACCTATAAAACGTTTTTTTTTCATTAGTAGACTCAAAATTTAAATAGTTCTCATTATATTCCTTGGGAATATAATCAGAATTCCTAAAACTCAATGTCAGTATTCAGCAGAAATTCTTCCTATTTCATCATATAGAAAATTAAGAAAATGTGCACTCAAGGGCTGAGATTTAACAAGTTTACTGATCTGTATTGCTTTTTGAAACACATTCTTAAATGAAATTGGGTGCTTTTTTGTTATTTTTTTAGCTGCAAGTATGTAGCAATGAAGCAGTGAGCAGCCTGGTTGGTGCCATTGCTGATGCAGGCCAACGCTCCAACAGTCTAACCATCAGACAGACAGGGAGAGTCCACTGGATCCACCACTGCCTTTGCACCATCAGTGCAAATGCCAACACTGTGACAAGGCAGACGATGACTTAGTATAATCATGAAAAGTTTCGATCTTACAAAGATGCCTTGCCATCTGTGAGCCTCACCCAGTGACTTACTAAGTTACGTTAAGACAGAGTAAACCTGATTTTGTATTTGTTAACCTAATTTTGCAAGCAATGATTTTATACGCTCCATCAGAAAGTAACATTTTTGACCAGATAGTTTAGAAAACTCATTAAATTAAGTAACTCATAACTGATTTGAACTTAATTGCAAGAATATATTCATCTTGCCCTAACCGGTTTGGCTCAATGGATAGAGCGTCGGCCTGCGGACTGAAGGGTCCCAGGTTTGATTCCGGTCAAGGGCATGTACCTTGGTTGCAGGCACATCCCCAATTGGGGGTGTGCAGTTGGGGTGTGCAGGAGGCAGCTGATCGATGTTTCTCTCTCATCGATGTTTCTAACTCTCTATCCCTCTCCCTTCCTCTATGTAGAAAACCAATAAAATACATTTAAAAAAAAAAAAAGAATATATTCATCTTACTGCTATGGGAATAAAAAATTTTGGTTAAAACTTTACACATATAGGAATTAATATTTGCAATACATCAGTATTTGTATTTGCAATTTATTAAAAATAAGGCCATGTTTAGGCTATCATACCCTTGAGGAGTTCTTTAAAAAGAACAATTTTTAGACATTAAAAATCTAAATTGCTTTAAGTTTACACACACATACACATACTTGTTGTATCTATAATAAGCACATACTACATGATGCTAAAAACATGTACTGCACTTATTTCTGCTGTCTTGTCACGTGAATAAACTGATTCCGGATATGTTTTGTGTAACCATATCTTCTATCAAATGTATATTGCATTTCAAGAATTTGAACAAAATGTGCAGACTTTACCTCGAGGTAAATGAGAAGCTCCAATGTGCAGAGGGGGCCCAGGAGTACTGCTGCGGATAATGGACATCTGCACATTGGTGGTCATGATGTGATGCAGGTTACTGGGATGGCCCTGCAACAGACAGTATGCAATGTTCTCCACCTGCTTGGTCGAAGCACCTGTTGCTTAGACGTTGCTTCTAGGAAGTCAGCGGTCTCCAAATGTGGACCAGGCTGCTCCTTTCAGAGAGCGCATCACCCAGGGAAAGAACATTGAGCTCTTCCCCACAGCACACTGCACAGTGGCCTGTGGGCAGGCATTTTGAGTGACTGTGAGAACACACCCACTAGCTAGACCCTGGGACAGATGCCACAACGGACTGGCCACTTCTGGACACTCTCATTTTTAATATTAGTCTTTCAGGCTTGTTTTCTGTCTCGACCAAAAGCTTATTTTTTCCTATTCTCACCATTTCCTTTGCATGCCACTGCAGTCATCCATTCTTTATGCTCTGTTTCTAAGTAAATGTCAGTTAGCATCCAGCAAGTAATCCCATACCAGTTCTTCAGCTCACCCCTAAACACCCCTTCCTCATATTCTCCCAACCCTAATGCCAGTGTTTCGCACGTAGGTGTGTGTGTGTGGGGGGAAAGGGGGGGCGGACAACTTCTGAGAGTACTCAGCAATGGGACAAAAGTAAAACACAATGCATCCTTTTGGAATACCAATATTTTTTCTTGAAAACTTAAAGGCAAAGTTTTGAGATTTAGTTTTTTTCCATTGGTAATTTAAAATATTTAAGTAAATCAAATACTGTATATCTTATGCAGAAGGATTACATTTTCAAAAAATTTTTTAAGTTAAAACACAAGACTTCAAGCCCTAGCCATGTGGCTCAGTGGACAGTGTCCGTCTGCAGACCAAAGGGTCCCAGATTCGATTCCAGTCAAGGGCATGTACCTCGGTTGCAGGCTCCTTCCTGGCCCAGGCTCTGGTCAGGGCGCATGCAGGAGGCAACAAATAGATGTTTCTCTCACATCAATATTTCTCTCTGTCTTTCCCTCTCTCTTCCACTCTCTCTAAATATCAATGGAAAAATACCCTTGGGTGAGGATTTAAAAAAACCAAACACACACACACACCCAAAACCCCCCCAAGACTTAAAAATAAATGTTCATGATTGGTGGGCTGCTTGAGAACCCGCCAGTCACTCAAGAGAGATACAGTTGCTGTCCTCAGAGCAAAACCTAGAAAAGCACTACTGCTGTTCTCAACCCACCCAAATTCTGAACTACAACCAAGCACAACTGGGCTCTGGGCACAAGGACGTGGCCTGTCTTACCTAGATCTCTTCCTCAGGGAAGGTAGTGCCTCACACATAGCAGATCTCAGTGTCTACTGGCTAAATGACAGACCACTGGGCATATGGTTTTATTCACTGTAGCTACTTCTCTCTCAAACCTACCGTCTTCCTCTTGCAGATATGAATGCCTGTTTAATTTTTTACTTAGTGCAGTGCCTAATACACTGCTGACATTCAATAAATAATGATCTACAGTTTGGCATCTCAGTTTGAAAATCAGTAGATTAAGAGGGAAAAACCTGTTGTCCACTGATAGTTGCCACAGGAATGGCTGAAGCTTGAGGGATGCTGCTCTCCATGGTAACTGTGACCTGCCCTGGAACCTTGGGGGGAAGTGACAAGGTAGAAGGTGGAGCAGGAGCGATGGGACGGCTAGGCATCGTGGGCTTCGGGGGTGGCTGCAAACCGAAAAGCACAAGAAACATTACCCACAACGTTGTATTAGTAACGTATTTTGTTCTAAAGTTAAAAGTACACAAGTCAACCCTGGAGAGTGCCAGGAAAGATGCTAGAAGCCTATGTTTCCTCTCTCATCATCACAGCCTTTCCACTGGAGTATTAGCATTTCCGTTGCACAGATGAGGAACATGCAAAACAAGTCTGTCATTTGCTCAAAGCCACACAAAGAGCAACAACTGGAACGGGCATAAAGTCCAGATTTGTATGGCTTACAGCCCACATTCACCTATACCAGTGATGGGCAACCTTTTGAGCTTGGTGTGTCAAACTTCGCCAAAAAACTGAGCATAACTCGGGTAGTGTGTCACTTTGAGGAAAAAACTAACTCCAAGACTCTAGTCACAAATGTTTCATCCTCAGGAGCAGCAAATGTTTCATCCTCGGCATGAGGCCACGTGTCATCAGAAATGGCTACGCGTGTCAGTGCTGACGCGTGTCATAGGTTCGCCATCACTGTCCTATACAATGCTGCCTCCCCCAAGAGTGAGAAGTAAACAAAACTCACAGTAACGGAAACATGACTACAAGGTAATATACAAGGCAATATTCTCATATATCCCCAAATTAGCAAGCTATTAAAAGAAAACTTTGGGCCGTAACTGGTTTGGCTCAGTGGATAGTGTCGCCCTGTGGACTGAAAGGTCCCAGGTTCAATTCCAGTCAAGGGCATGTACCTTGGTTGTGGGCACATCCCCCGTAGGAGGTGTGCAGGAGGCAGCTGATCGATGTTTCTCTCTCATCGATGTTTCTAACTCCCTATCCCTCTCCTTTCTTCTCTGTAAAAAAATCAATAAAATATTTTTTAAAAATAAATAAATAAAACAAAACCTTGGGCCCTAGCTGGTTTGGCTCAGCAGATAGAGTGTCGGCCTGTAACTGCGGGGTCCCGGGTTTGATTCTGATCAAGGGCACATGCCCAAGTTGTGGGCTCGATCCTCAGTGTGAGGCGTGCAGAAGGCAGCTGATCAATGATTCTCTCTGATCATTGATGCTCTCTCTCTCCCTCTTTGACATCAATAAAAATATATCTTAAAAAACAAACAAAAAAAACCACACACACACAAAAAATAAAACCTTGGCCCTGGCCAGGGGCTCAGTTGGCTGGAGTGTCCTCCCATACACTGAAAGGGTGTGGGTTCAATTCTCCGTTGGAGCACATAACTAGGTTGTGGGTTTAATCCCCACTCAGGGCATGTATGGAAGGCAACCAATTGATGTTCCCTCTCACATGGATGTTTCTCTTTCTCTCTCTCTAAAGATCAGTAACCATACCCTTGGGTGAGGATTAAAACCAAACCAAGCCTTGGAGAAGAGTGCCACTCCAGCCCTAGCCGGTTTGGCTCTGTGGATAGAGCGTCGGCCTGCGGACTAAAGGGTCCCAGGTTCGAATCCAGTCAAGGGCACATGCCTGGGTTGCGGTTTGATCCCCAGTGGAGGCATGCAAGAGGCAGCCAATCAATGATTCTCCCTCATCAGTAATGTTTCTCTCTCTCTCTCCCTCTCCCTTCCTCTCTGAAATCAATTTCAAAAAAAAAAAGAGTGCCATTCCCAGAGAATCATTGATCAACTGAGTTCGCATGTCTATAACTTGAATAAAATCAATGTCAAATGAGTACTGGAAAAGTTCCAATGATGCCAACTGCCCAGCTGCATAAGACTAGACACTGCAGAACAGCAGAACTCGGAGTTCCAGAGAAGAGCTGAATTGATAGGTCAAAACAAACTATGATACTAGGATACAGCCTAAAACTTTGTGAAAACTGTCAGCAATATTACAGCCAGTCTTTAGCTGTGGTTCAACATGAAATTTTAAACCTCTGCATTACCTTCATAAGTCCCTCCGAAAATGAGAGTGGCACTGCAGGTGTCAGATGTGCTGGTGGGGCTGTCACGGTGACAGGGGTGCCCGATGCAACAGCGTGGTGTGTAGGCAGCATCTGCACCTGTGGATAGGGCCTTACCACAACGGGCTCTTGCTTCTCTTCACGGGCCTGGAGGGAGCTGCTGGATCCCATGTGCTCCCTGGCAGTGACTTCAGCATCTCGAGAAGATTCATCATTGACTAGTAAAGATGAATAAGGGTAATACAGCATGTCACACCTTTCCAATATTAATTAATATAACAGCATATACAAGAGTGGAACTTGCAGTTAATTTCAGTTGATAAACTGACAATTTCCTTGCAAGGTTTTCTTAAGAGAATTTGGGCACTAAGTTCCCCTGATGGAGAGCAAACCAAGTCATACCTTTGAGACACGGGACTTATTTTGGTTCCTGTGGCTTTCCTATTCCTATGAACAAAGGACCTGACAACTACTAAAATGAGCTCAAATTATTGAAAGTGCAATACATGATATAATTTCATTTGAAATATTTATTTAAAATGTTATAAAAACTAACATTAAAAAGGTAATCTAAGCCCTGGCCACTGTGGCTCAATTGGTTGGAGCATCATCCTAGACACTGAAGGGTCACGGGTTCAATTCCAGTCAGGCAAATTATTATTACTTTGTTTTGTTTTTTAATGAAGGACATTTTTTTATTCAGATTCTTTTTTTTTCTTTTAATCCTCACCCAAGGATTGATCTTAAGAGATGGATGGAGAGAGAGAAACATAGATGTGAGAGAGACACATTGATTGGTTGCCTCTTGCATAAACCCCAACTGGGGCCAGGATGGAGCCTGCAACTGAGATATGTGCCCTTGATCGAATTACACCCAGGACCCTCAGTCTGCAGGCTATGGTTTTATCCACTGAGCCAAACTGGCCAGGGATATTTAACTTTTTAATTGAAATAAAACCCTCATAAAGTGCACAAATGTTAATTGTACAGCTCAATGAACTTGCAGAAACTGAATACACTCGAGTAACCAGCACCCCAGATCAAGAAACACAACAACCCAGCCAGCGTGGCTATGGTTGAGCATCAACCGTGAGGTCACGGTTTGGTTCCCAGTTAGGGCACATGCCTGGGTTGTGGGATCTGTCCACAGTGTGGGGCGTATAGGATGCAGCCAATCAATGATTCTCTCTCATCACTGATGTTTCTATCTCCCTCTCCCTTCCTCTGAAATCAATATATATGCACTAGAGGCCCTGGTGCACAAAATTTCAAGCACTGGGGGGCGAAGGGGGGGCGCCTCAGCCCGGCCTACGCCCTCTTACAGTCCAGAAAAGTCCAAGCTGTAGTGATAGAAAATATATCAATGGTTTTTAAGGAGTAAATGTGGGAGGAAGAGAATTCACTGCAAAGGGCCATGATTGAACTTGTTAGATGGGAAATGTTCTATATTATGATAATGGTGTGGTTACAGTACTGTGTACTCTTGTAAAAATGTACCTAATTTTAAACAAGGAATTAGTGGATTTTATGTGTAAACTGTACTTCAGTAAGGCCGATTTAAAAAATGGAAAAAAGCCCGGCTGGTGTGGCTCAGTGATTGAGTGTTAATCCATGAACCAAGTTGCTGGTTCTATTCCTGGTCAGGTAACATGCCCAGGTTGCAGGCAGAGAATCACTGATTGGCTGCCTCTTGCACATACCACACTGGGGATCTAGCCTGCAACCAGGTTTGTGCACTGACTGAGAATCGAACTCTTGGTTCATGGGTGGATGTTCAACCACTGGTTCACACTGGCTGGGCTACATATATACTTTTGAGTCCTCATTCAATCATTTTAGGAAAAAATTTTCAAAAGTACAAGTGTTAGGTGAAAAGATGAATATATATTTAATATTTTGGCATATACTGACTTTTCTCCCAGATCATTCAGATTTTTCTAAATTTAAAAAAATATATATATTTTATTGATTTTTTTACATCGATGAGAGAGAAACATTGATCGGCTGCCTCCTACACACCCCCTACTGGGGATGTGCCCGCAACCAAGGTACATGCCCTTGACTGGAATTGAACCTGGGACCCTTGAGTCCGCAGGCCAATGCTCTATCCACTGAGCCAAACCAGTTAGGGCCAGATTTTTTCTTTTTTTTTTTTTTTTTTTTTTTTTTTTTTACAGAGAGGAAGAGAGAGGGATAGAGAGTTAGAAACATCGATGAGAGAGAAACATCGATCAGCTGCCTCCTGCACACTCCCCACTGGGGATGTGCCCGCAACCAAGGTACATGCCCTTGACCGGAATCGAACCTGGGACCCTTCAGTCCGCAGGCCAATGCTCTATCCACTGAGCCAAACCGGTTTCGGCTGGGCCAGATTTTTCTAACTTTTGATTTTTAAAACCACTTTACAAAGATGCAATCCTATATAATAAAAGCCTAATATGCTAAGTGTCTGGTGGTCCGTTCAACCAATCAAAGCGTGATACGCTAAGGTCGCCCAACCATTCATAGGCCATTCATATATATCTTCCTTTGTGAAGGATATGCTTATATCTTTTTTCAATTTTTTAATGTCTTTCTTTATCGATGTTTTGAGAGAGGGAGAGGGATAGATAGAAACATCAATGAGAAAGAAACATCTTCAAAAGGCTGCCTCCTGCATGCCCCCTATTGGGGATCAAGCCTGGAACCTGGGCATGTGACCTGACCAGGAATAGAACCAGCAACTTCTTGGTTCATGGGTTGACACTCAATCACTAAGCCACAACAGCCAGGCTTTTTTCCATTTTTCAATCAGCCTTAATGAAGTACAATTTACATATAAAATCCACTAATTCCTTGTTTAAAATTAGGTACATTTTTACAAGAGTACACAGTACTGTAACCACACCATAATCATGATATAGAACATTTCCCATCTAACAAGTTCAATCATGGCCCTTTGCAGTGAATTCTCTTCCTCCCACATTTACTCCTTAAAAACCATTGATGAGTTTTCTATCACTACAGCTTTGACTTTTCTGGAATTTCATATAAACAGAATCATACAACACATGGTCCCTTGTGTCTAGATATTCTATTATGTTTTTGAGGCTCATCCATGTTGCTGTGTACACCAGTAAGTTTCTTTTTATTGCTTAGTGTTCCATTGAATGGGTAAAGCAAACTTTGCTTATCTAGTCACCAGGTGAGAAAATTTGGGTTATTTCCAGTTTTTGGCTATCCCATATAATAAAAGCCTAATATGCTAAGTGTCTGACCGTTCCACCAGCTGCTGTGATGTGCACTGACCACCAGGGGGCAGGTGCTCCAACCAATAGCTTAGCTTGCTGCTGGGGTCCGGGAGATCAGGATTGGGCAAGACAGGTTGGACAAACCCTGGAGCCCTCCCATGGTCTCTCCCTGGGCGGCCGGCTCCAATTGGCCCTGATCAGGCATGGGTGAGACAGGCTGGACAAGGGCCGGACATGCCCTGGACAAATCCATGCATGGGACCAATTTCAGCCTGATCCCTGCAGGCCAGACAGAGGGACCCCACTGGTGCATGAATCCATGCACTGGGGCTCTCGTTATGAATAATGCTTCAATAAACATTGAAGGGTAAATCTTTTAATGTATGATGTTTTTTCACTTGTCTTGGGTAAATACCTATGAATGGGACTGCTGGGTTGTATAGTAAATGTGTATTTATGTAATCTTATAAGATACAAAATGTTTCTGAAAGTGGCCAGGTTACTTTGCCTTTCTACCAACAATGTCTGAGTTCTACTTGCTCCACAGAGACATCAGAGCTTGGTACTGGCGGTCTTTTCATTTTGGTGACGTCAGTGGATGTGCAGGGTTTCCCACTGGGGTTTTAACTGGCACTGCCCTGAGGGTTAATTCTGCTGAGTATCTTTATGTGCTGATTTGACATTAAAGCATCTTTGGTAAAAGTTTCTATTCAAATATTTTGTCCATTAAAAAACAATCAGGATGTTTGTCTTTTTACTATTGAGTTACAAGAGTTCTTTATGAATTTAGGATATAAGTCCTTTGTAGATACATTTATTGCAAATCTTCTCTCAATCTGTGGCATACCTTTTATTTTATTAACAGTGTCTAGACAAGCAGTCACTTTTAATGTATTAGTTGCTTCTTTATACAGTGTGTGTTTTTTGTGACGTAGGGCCATTTTTGCTTATTCTAAGGTGACAAACAGTTTCTCCAATGTTTTGTTTTAGAAAATTTAAGTTTTATATTAGATCCATGATGACACATTTGGTGTTATTTTTGTGTATGGTGAAGGTAAAGGTCAAGGTTCATTTTCCCCACATGTGTATTTTGGTGTTCTGGCATTCTTTTGTTGAAAAAAACTATCACTTCCCTATTGAATTACCTAGGTACTTTTGTTAAAAATCAAGTGACCATTATGTGTGGATTTGTTTATACTTTGTTCCAATGATACATACTTCTATCTTTATGCCAAAACTACACTGTCTTGATTAGTGTAGCTATAACAAGTCTTGAAGTAAGGCAGCAGAGTCCTCCAAATTTCTCTTTTTAATCAAAAGTGCTTTGGCTACTTTATTTTAGGTCCTCAGGTTTCCACATAAATTATACATTTAGGCTGTCAATTTTTACACTGAGCCTGATGGGATTTTTATTAGAATTTCTTTGAACCTATAGATCCCTTTGGTAGAACTGATCCCTTAAAAATACTGAGTTTTCTGCCCTAGCCAGTTTGGCTCACTGGATAGAGGGTCAGCCTGAGGACTGAAGGGTCCTGGGTTCAATTCCAGTCAAGGGCACATACTGGTAAGTTTGATTCCTGGCCCTGGACAGGGTACATGTGGGAGGCAACCAATCGAAGTGTCTCTCTCACATAGATGTTTCTGTCTCTCCCCCACCTTTCCACTCTCTCTAAAATTAAATGAAAAAAATACCCTTGGGTGAGAATTAACGAAAAAAAATAAAATCCTGAGTTTTCCACCCTTGCTGGTGTGGCTCAGTTGGTTGTCCCATGCACCAAAAGGTTGCTGGCTTGATCCTGGGGGTGGGAGGGACGGACATTGTCGGAGACAGCTTCCAATAGATGTTTCTATCTCTCTTCCCGTATAAAAATAAACTATTAAAAAAAATACTGAGAACCAAGATGGTGGCATAGGTAATCACCTATACTTGCTGCCTCAAACAACCACATCAAAACCACAACTAAACAGCAGGAAAACCCCAGAACCATGGGAAAGCTGGCTGAGTGGAAGTTCCACAACTAGAGAGGTGAAGAAAGCGCATTGAGACCGGTAAGAGGTGTGGAGGCGCAGAAAGTGCTGGCACCTGGATGTGCTGCTCTTTTAATCGGGAGGGAGACACAAGCTCTGAACTCCAGTTCCGGGCGAGACTCTGGGGGACCCGGCACACACGGGGAGAAACCGGACTGTCTGACATCGGGACAGGAACGCGAGGGCGGCTTTCTCTCAGAGGTCCTCGCAGCAATCACTGTTCCTGCGGAGACGCGAGGACCTCTCCAGTGCAGGGCTGACTGGCAGCCATTGCTGTTTGCTCCGCCCTGGTGATTCCCAGAGACCCTGCCCTACCCAAGATGTGCGCATCGGCTTTTGCATACGAGTGGCCTGTCCTTTCTCTGCCTAAAACCTGTCAAACTGCAGCTGGGCCAGAGAGCCCCAGAGCTTTCAAATGAAGGCCCAAGGCCCGGCAGCAGCAGCCTGCCTTGCTTCACAGCTGGGCCACATCTGGGCACTTCCAAACCCCATACAAAGAGGAGGAATCTGCGGATCTCTCTGCTGGGTGGCCTCAGGCAGTGGCTGACCGTGCACCTCCTTGGAGATCCAAGAGCCAGTGTACCAGTGGTCAGTGTGAGACCATGCTGGACTACAACTCCCCAGATCCATAAGAGACTCACTCGAGGGGCAGACTCAGTGAGCACCAAAGCCACACTGAAGCCAGTCCTGCCCCATAAGGGTGTCTCCTGCACAACCCATCTTCCAGTGTAGACACAGTGGGTCCTCACAGCCAATTGGCCTGGAGGTCAATTCCTCCCAGTGATAACCAACAGCAGTCAAGGGTTAACTACAACAAGATTGTGCAAAGAGCCCACAAAAGGGGGCAACAAGAGAGTCTAACTCAGATGACTGGGGAGGCTGAGCCACTGGGCCCTATAGGACACCTAACACACAAAGCCACTCTATCAACTCAAGGAGACTTCGCAGCTACTCAGTACATAGAAACAAACACAGAGAAGCAGCCAAAATGTGGAGATAAAGAAACAAGTCACAAATAAAAGAAATGGATGAAAACAAAATACTGGATATAGAGTTCAAAACCACGGTTATAAGGTTACTGAAGAATCTTCTAGAAACCTCTGAGAAATTTAGTGAGACCTTCAAGGATATGGAAAAGGACCAATCAGAAATTAGGCATACACTGACTGAAATAAAGAATAATATACAGAGATCCCAACAGTAGATTCGAGGATTGCAAGAATCAATTCAAAGATTTGAAATACAAAGAAGCAAAATACACCCAACTGGAAAAGAAAAAAGAATCCAAAATATGAAGATAGTGTAAGGAGCCTCTGGGATGGCTTTAAGCGTACCAATATCCGAATTATGGGGGTGCCAGAAGAAGAGAGAAAGATACTGAAAACCTATTTGAAGAAATAATGACAGAAAACTTGCCCTACCTGGTGAAAGAAATAGACTTACAAGTCCAAGAAGCACAGAGAACCCCAAACAAGAGAAATCCAAAGAGGACCACACCAAGACACATCATAATTAAAATGCCAAGGGCTAAAAGACAAAGAGAGAATATTAAAAGCAGCAAGAGAAAAACATTTAGTTACCTACAAGAGAGTATCCATTCAATTGTCAGCTGATTTCTCAACAGAAACTATGCAGGCCAGACGGGAGTGGCAAGAAATATTCAAAGTGATGAATAGCAAGAACCTACAACCAAGATTACTCTACCCAGCAAAGTTATCATTCAGAATTGAAGGGCAGATAAAGAGCTTCAAAGATAAGAAAAAGCTAAAGGAGTTCATCACCACCAAACCAGGATTACATGAAATGCTGAAGGGTATTCTCTAAGAAAAGGAAGAAGAAGAAAAAGGTAAAGATAAAAAATTATGAACAACAAAGTGACAACAAATACATGTCTATCAACAAGTGAACCTAAAAATCAAATGAATAAAAAACCTGATGAACAGAACAAACTGGTGAATGTAATAGAATCAGAGTCATAGAAAGGAGTGGACTAACAATTCTCGGGGGGAAGAGGGTGCAGCGGGTGGGGGAAGAGATTGGACAAAGAGCTTACACCTATGGACGAGGTGAGTAGGGCGGGAGGGAGGCCTGGGAGATAAAAGAGGAACATCTGTAATAATCTGAACAATAAAGATTTTAAAAATAAATAAAAACACTGAAAATAAACAGATCAGTGTATAAAAAAGTTCATGAACATGACAGGTCTTTATATGTATCTAGATTTTAATTTCTCTCAGCAATGTTTTACATATCTTTCTAATCTTAGGTCTTACACATATTTTGTTAACACGTCCCTGACTTTTCTGTGGGCTTTTTTTTATGTCCCTGTAACTGACATTAAAAAAATTTCATTGTTCAATGTTAGTAAATAGAATTGATTTTTGTATATTAAACATTCATCCTGAAACCATTACTAATTTCACTTATTAGTTCTAACAGCTTGTTACAAACATTCTTTAGGATTTTCTGCATACATGAGCATGTTGTTTGTGAATAAAAGCAGTTTTACTTCTGTCTCTCATTATCAATTTTTAACCTTCCCCATCGTCTAAACAGATTTTTCCCCTAATTAAAATTTCAAGGGAAATTGATGATTTCATAAATTTCCTCCAAATCAATTTGTTCAGGAAGACTTTGATTGTTGACAATTTCATTAAGATATAATGTACTGCCTGGCCAGCGTGGCTCAATGGTTGAGCATCAACCTATGAACCAGGAGGTCACAGTTTGATTTCAGGTTGGGCATATTCCCAGATTGTGGGCTCGATCCCTAGTGTGGGGCATGCAGGAGGCAGCCGATCAATAATTCTCATCACTGATGTTTCCATCTCTCCCTCCTTCTCTGAAATCAATAAAAATACATTATTTTCAAAAAGATACAATGTACTGACCGTCTTCCATTAAGCTCTTTTTGGAACTATTTATCATTTCCTTCCAGACATCTGGAGTTCTCAATTTGTTTATTTTTACCAGAAAAGAATCTTGAAACAATAGAGAATTGTTGTAATCTATACTTCTGAACTTTGCAATTATAGACAATTTTGGTCTGAGTCAATGATTTGCTTCTCAACAAAATCTGAGGCCAATTATTGCTGACAGCTTTTAAAATAAGCAATATAATTCCATGTAAAAAAGAGATGTTCAAAAATATTATCTTAGCTATGCTCTTTTTAATTATTCTGTTGTGAACTTATACCAAAGGCAAAATAGTTTAAAAATGTTGAAGGAGTAAGGCACTTTTCAGTTGCTCTACAATAACTTGCTGACTACTACTTTGTGCCCTCCACTGGTTAGCAGAAGTGCAGGACACAGACATGGTCCTAAATCAATTGTTGTGGATGATGGGAGTCAGCAAAGCCTTCCTGGAGAAAGTGACATCTGACTCAAAACCTCAAGAAGAACAGGAATTAGCCAAACAAATAAGTGTGGAAAGGAAGAAGCAAGATTGTGGCAAAAAGAACAAAATGTTCAAATTCTCAAGGTCAAGAAAGCCTAGAATTTGTTATCATGAGTTCAGAAAATGTGATAGATATTATTATGCAGGAGGCATAGAGTTGCTTAAAGTTACTTCAAGAATAAACAGAACTAAAATAAATTTGTAACAAAGACTAAGTTGGCAGAGGGAAGCCAAGCAATGGAAAACGAGGCTGAAACATTGGACAAAAGGCCATAGCTTATAGGCAAGAGACAAAGAGCAATTAAAGACGATGCCTGAGTTCCTGGTTTGAGCAATGAGTAGACAGTGGTACCATTTACCACGATAAAGAACATAGCAATCACGCAGCAAAGAAAAATAAACAGAAAAAGTGCTTCATTTCACTTTGCAGCGCCATCTTTTTACTTGCTATCTAAAGAGAACGAGGCTATTTGGAGTTCTTCACCTTGAGCACTGTTAATTCAACGGAATTCTGTGCTGTGGGGCTGTCCTACATACTGGAGGGTGTTTAGCGGCATCTCTGACCTCTGAAACAAGGCCTACGCCCGACACACCTCTTGGCGCTCATACCACGTCTGGGCCTTACGTGAACGAGAAGGCATTAACACATCTGCAAAAACAGTTCTTGCAGGCACGCTTACTGTAACTTTCATGTATACACTAGTACATGTGAATGATGTGACTAAAATAGGGGAGAAAAAAAGAACTGCTTAGATTTAAACTAGAATTGTAACATATCCTTTCTTTAAATTTGACAACCTAGTCTTTACTAAAATCCCAGAAGAAATTTGCTAATTTTTAATGAGAAAACTGTCAATATCCTTAAAACGGAAACAACAGAGAATATCACGCGTCTCACCTGCAGCTGCTGGGTTTATCAGTCCTGCAGAACCACTGCTCGCGATCTGTGCAGGAGCCTGGCTTAGCCCAGGGGTAGGAGTTCCTAACCGAGGAAACTGCTGAGAACTCATTTCCACCTGCAGTGCATACAGTCATGTGGTTATTACTGGATTCTGAGATTAAAATCTATAATGAAAAATTAAAGCATCTTTAGTACCTATATCTCCCTCAGAAACAATTACTGCAGCATTATTCATCTATAACAATTACTTGTGATCAATATACAGTGCAGAAATGATCTAAATTCGGTAATTTTGGATGTACTTAAGTTTAATTAATAGCAAAGTCGTTTATATGGTGTTGGGGGATGCTGGCCCTCCACAAATATTTTTTAGGGTTGCCACACTAAAACACCTGAATCCTGCCTAACAGCCACAATACGTTAACACCGTAGGTTTACCTGTAACCCTCACAGGGGAGACGCCCTGTGCTCAGAGAATCGGAAACCTCACCGGAAACCTGATCCGAAAGGAATTCCCACGAGCTGTCCTCTGCACAGGCCTCCGTGGACGGATGTCCTTTCCTCCCTTTCAGACCCCTGAGAGCCGAGGGACCGAGACCTGCACGCCTTCTCTAAAATTACTCCTTGTCCCTGGAAGCCACGCTCTACGGACATCCCCATTCGCCCCAAGCCCCGCAAACCCCGCCGAGATGGGAGGACGTTTCCAGACACCTCGGGCCTCCGAGGCTACGTGGAGCGGGCGCGGGCGTCCGGGACCCCAGGACAGCCGTGGGTCTCTGCCTGCGGCCGCCGCCCGCCGCCCCGCCTGCTTCTCGCCGGGCTGGGGGTCCGCGGAGGGCCCATCTCGGCGGCAGCGCTGAGCTCCGAGGGGCAGACAGGACTCAGCGGAGTGCGCGGCGGCCCACACCACGTCCAGCCCCTCGGCTCGCTGACCCCGGAGCCCCCGGAGCCCCCGGGGCCGGGCCGCTCCGGCCGCGCCGCGCCGAGGCGGGCTCCAGCCCTTTCCCCGAACCGGCCCCCAACACCCCTGCCCGTCCATTGGCCCCGGGACGGCGCGTCACCGAGGCTGGCACCAATCCGCCGCGCCCTGCGCGTTCAGGTCCCGCCCGCCCTCCCGCCGACTGCCAGCCAATCAGGCGCGAGCCTGGCCGTGGCAGTCCCAGCCCCGCGAGGCGGAGCCAATGACAGGGGAAGACGGGCTCTCCGGAGCGGGAGGCGGAGAGCCGGAGGCCTCGCCTCCGCCGGGGTCTAAAAGCGGCGGGCGCAGGGCCCGGATGTGGAGAGTCACTTTAAACTGCTCCTGGAGCCAAACTCCCAGGCTGCCTGCCCGCCCGCCCCGCCGCTCGCTTCCTCGCCAAGGCCCAGGCCCACCCGAATCAACCCAGCGCCTCTCCCCTCTGGCTGCACGACGCCGGGTCCGCCCGCCGAGCCCAGCTCGCCACACAGCCTGGGTCCAAGGCACTGGGGACACGGCACCGCTGCCCTTCCCCGGGGACGCGCAGCGGGTCGGACGTTGCAGCCCGGCTCGACCGCCCCGCCCCCTCGTCTCCTCCCCCCTTCGCCCCTCCATTCCCGGCGCCCGTCCCGCCATTACTTGGGCGCTGCACCGAGTGGTCGCCGCGCAGCCTTGAGCTCGTTCTCGTGTGCTCGCAGCTTGGGGGCCCACGTCTTCGGCCCCGGAGCCTCCGCTGCAGCCGCCGCCCCCGCCGCCGCCGGGGCGCAAGCACTCTGTCCCCCACCACTTAGCCCAGCGCCGCTGCTTCCGCCGCCGTAACGAGCCCCCCACCTATTGGCTGGGGTAGGCCCCGCCCTCCTCCGGGGAGCCAGTCACCGCCAGTGTGAGCGAGAGGGAGGGCGGGTCTGCCCTCGGGGCCGCGAAGGCCGGCGGGAAATGTAGTCCCCGGCGCTGGGAGGCGGGCTTGGGTCGGGCCTCCCGGCGGTTCAGCAGAGGCAAAAGGCCCTCCTCCTCGGGATTCAGGGTTGGTTCTGGCCTTTCCCTTTGCGTGTTAAGAGTGGATCCCGCCCTTTTGTTTCTGCCCAGGGCACTAGCTTTCATTTTCCCCAGCGGAGTGCGGCGCGGGAGCCGGGTGAGGGAGGCCTGTCGCAGCGGACAAGGGGCCGAGGGTTTCCCGAAGAAGCTGCCTTCCCCGCGCTGCTTGCGGCACTGGAGGCGCCACCGAAGGCCACGGGCGGCAAAGACGATCTGGGGAGAGCGGTTTGCCCGCCCCAGTCCGAGCCCCCGGTGAAGCCGCCGGCTCCGACTGCGTTTCTGGCACTGACTGGGCGCCGCACCTGCTGTCCAGATTACGAGGAAGCCAAGGGGGATGGTATTGTTTGGTTGGGGCGGTGAGGAGGGGTGAAGGGTGGGAGTTCCTACACGTGAAAAGTCTCAGCCAAAGCTGCTGAAGCAAAATTTGGGTCTGATAATAAACATGACGTCCCCTTCTGCCGTCACAGGTGGGCATTCAGACCTGGAGTTTGTCCCTGCGTCCTCTCCTGCACAGCTGCCTGAATACCTGCTGGGACGCGTCTCAGGATCCCTCTTCCTTCCCCAGCCTTTTCCTTCCGCACTTTCTTCCCTTATCGAATTTCTTCCGAAATAACTGCTGTACTGTACTCTAGCCTCCTCTCTCCTCCAGGCAGGCTCCACACTTGATGGATTCTGCTTCCACCCTTCTTAAAATGCCCCCCAAATCTGCAGGCGACTTGCTCAACTTCTCATGTTGTCTAGTTTATGGTAATCCTGCTTAAAACGTTCTCCCCTTGGCCTCTGTATCCACCCTTTTTCCTGGTTCTCCTCTTATCCCTATCAATCTCCACTATACCTTCTTCACAAAAACTGTGTAGCATTCTCCAGCCCTCTTTTATAATGCTGTACTATCTTCCTAACTGGTTAAATGCACTCTCAGTTCCAAATATTGTTCGTGAAAATAATTCAAAAATTTATCTACATGGTAGTGAGTTTTACACCTACAGTTCCACCTGCTGCCCCTGAAATGTAACATATTGATCACCTTTATTAATATGCTTCATCTCTACTCCTGATTTCTGGGTTTGGTTAATGGCATCACCACCCTTTCTGCCTTTAGTTTTATCTTGTTTTTACTCTTTCATCTTACAGAGTCATCATATGTACCTCTCTACCCCCTTTCCATCCCTTCCATAAGCCTTGAGTCACACTTTTTAAAAAAATATATACTTTTCTTGATTTCACAGAGGAAGGGAGAAGGGGAGATAGAAACATCAATTATGAAAGAGAATCATTGATTGGTTGCCTCTTGCACACCCCCTGCTGGAAATCAAGCCCGCAACCCCGGGCATGTGCCCTTGACCGGAATCGAACCTGGGACCCGCAGGCCAACGCTCTATCCACTGAGCCAGACCAGCTAGGGCTTGGGTCATGCTTTCATTATTGCTTGTGTGGATTATAGTGGTGCTGCCTCTACTCAACTCTCTTCCTACCCACAATCTGTTCTCCACACAGTTTTTTCTAAAGCATTAATCTGAATCCTTTTCACCCACGATATTCTAATAAATTTAGAATATATTCCATATTTCTAGTCACAGTATTCAAAGGCCTTAATAATTTAGCTCCTCTTACCTCTCCAAACATTGGATCTCAACAATAGTTCCACCAATTCTCCACAGTTTGCCTCCAGGGTTTTGCCAAAGCCTGAAGTGCCTTTTATTGACCTCAACCTTCAGCATTCACCTGGTAGAGTGCTTCCAATTCCACAGTGCCTACCTAGAAAGTGCCAAGCAATGGTCGTTAGCGCCAGTTCAATGCCAACAGGAATCCCCAGTTTGGGGTGCAGTGAAGAAGGAAACTAGTGCAAAACGGGTCAATTGTGACACAGCACAGCTGCGAGGCCAACCTGGGGCCAGGCCCCTCCAGCTAGAGAGCTCGCCCCATGCCAGCCTGCTCTGTGCTGTCTGGTCTGCTCTCTGCTCCATCCTGTGCCAGTCTGTCTTGTGGGGGCTGGTTTGCCCCACCAAGCCAGGCAGTCATAGTCTTCAGTGAAAAGGGATAGGGTACTCTCTGAGCCAGAGGGAAGCCAGCTTAGAGATCCAATGTTTGGAGAGGTCAGAGGGACTAAATTATAGAGACAGACTCTGCCCCTGGTCCCTGATTGGTCCATTCTCATGCAAATGAGGATCACCTAATAGTTTGATTGACCCAAAAAGCACTGTATGATTGGTTAGAAATGAGCTGCTCTGATTGGTCAGTGAAGGTGTTGGTTGGGAGGGGGCATATAGCTATGTAGCTCCAATTGGATGGGGAAAGCCTCAGTCCTATTGGTTGAAATAGGATTACAGAAAGCCCTTTATAGGCTCAGATGGCAGACAGGCAGCTCAGTACAGAAGCAGGTAGTTCATTCAGTGCAGGCTTCCTGCAGTGTGTAGGACAGGCCCAGTGTGGAAATGGCTAGCCTTTTTTTTTTTTTTTTTTTTAATTTGAGCCTAGTTAGCCACCAGAAGCCCTTCTTAGAAGGCATCATCTTTCTCAGGGGCCACAAAAGAAAATTATATTTTCTAAGAAACCTTCCTTGAATTCCTTTCCACAACCTGCAGGATACTTCCATGGAACTTCTTCAGTATGTTCTACCGTTACTCTGTCCGTTTGTAGTAGGCGGAGAAATTACTCATCTTCTTATCTCCCATCAACAGGAAGGATCACTAAGTACGGAGTATGATGACAAGCACATCATAGAATACGGATAAACTCTGAGTTTAACTCAGTCACTAGAGACAGACAGTCTCTGCTGCTGTGTTCACCCAAGGCTTGGGCCTCCCACTTACAGGAAAATCCATGTTTCATCCACGGTTGTGTTGCTAGGATTTAGAATTCCCATCCATTAAACTTGGTGTTCTGAAGACCGTCTCCTTGTGTCCTAGCCACGATGAACCTTTCTCACTTTTCAAGCATTCAAGTTTCCGGCCAGTTTCAGTGGTGCGGGAAACCGACCGTTGTCTCACTGATGGAAAGGTGTGGAAGGCTGGTCAAACCTGAAGCTCTGCAAGGTCAGAGCCAGCCGCTCCCTGTCTAAGTGAGACAACGGTAACAGGCAACTTCCCCACCAAATAACCATGAGAATCCTCACTGACATGATAATCCGCTTATTACCTGCCTAAGGGCTATGGGTGTATCCCAAACCTGCTTAAGGGTAATGGTGTATCCCATAGTCTCAATAAAAGGGATAGCAAGGCCAGAGCCTAGCGGCAGTCCTCCCACTAGAGGTGGGCTCCCGCCTGGCCCCCCATATCGCCAAATTAAATTTCTTCTAGTCTCTTTTCATTTGTGTGCAGCCCTCCTCCAGAACCTGAACCCTGAACTGGAACCCTGAACCACGCGGGACGTGAAAGGGGCTCCCACACAGTGGTTTATTAGTATTTTAGATTTTTTAAGAAAATGATGTTCACACAAGATAGTTTGGATGTATTGAGCAAAGACACCAAAGGCACCACATCTGCTGGTTGGTTCCCTAGATGAAGGCAAATAACTCTTGTGGTTTTTTTAAGTCCAGACACCACCCTTGGCCAACTCCCCAGCCAGGAAACTACTAGTCTCTTCCAGTTCACTCATTCATAAAATGAGAATACCATTACTTACCTCAATCTGATTGTACCAGTTAAATGAGCGACACATATAAAGGTTATGAAACTTTTGAACTTGCTTACATCTGCTGTTTTTATAACCTTCATCTGTTTATTACCCAGGCCAAACTCAGCATCTGTCTCCTCCAAGCACCACATTCTGTACCACTGTGCCTATCCCAAATGTACATATGCTAGTTGTGGCGACAGACCCTAGCCTAGGATGACCTCACATGATTCCTCTCCTGGTGTTCATGCCTTTAATATAATTCCTTTTCCTTGAACGTAGGCAGGTCCTGTGATCTTATCTAACCAAAAGACTGTGGCAAAAATGATGAGATGTCACTTCCTGTATTGTATTGTAAATCAGCAAATGAGAGACAAGACGCCTTAATGAGCCAATTAATTAGGAGTTATTTATTGCACACGGCCCAGAGGGAGGTGTCTCTTCCAAATCTCTGAGCCCCACATACAGGAACTTTCTCGTATTTATACTTTTCAAGCCTTTGTTTGCAGAGACAACTTGTAACCATAGTATCATATCATATCTATACAGACATCTATAACCTTGAGTATCATATCTATACAGGCAACTGGTATCAATATCAGCATATCAGTTAGATGGCTAGCTTGCAAGGTCAGACAGTTAAGTTTATCTTTTTCTGTTATTTGCACTAAGAACAAAGTCATTTTATAGAATAAAAGACTGTCTTAAAGTGACAGAGTTTACAATGGCAGAGTTTACAGGACAAGGGATTATCTAACAATAGCAGAGAATTTCAAACAGCAGTTTTTTTTTTTTCCAAATTTTTTTATTAAGGTATTATATGTGTACATATCTTACCATTGCCCCCCCCACCCCACTCCCATATATGCCCTCACCCCCCAGAGTTCTGCGTCCATTGGTTATGCTTATATGCATGCATACAAGTCCTTTGATTGATCTCTCATCTTCCCCACCTCTCCCTAACCTTCCTGCTGTAATTTGACAGACTGTTTGATGCTTTACTGCCTCTGTATCTATCTTTTTGTTCAAGTTTTTAATGTTCTTTATTATCCATAAATGAGTGAGGTCATGTGGTATTTTTCTTTCATTGACTGGCTTATTTCACTTAACATAATGTTCTCCAATTCCATCCAGGTTGCTGCAAATGGTAAGAATTCCTTCTTTTTTATGGCAGCATAATATTCCATTGTGTAGATGTACCATAGTTTTCTGATCCAGTCATCTGCTGATGGGCACCTAGGCTGTTTCCAGATCTTAGCTATTGTAAATTGTGCTGCTATGAACATAGGGGTGCATATTTCCTTTCGTATTGGTGTTCCCAGTTTCTTAGGATATATTCCTAGGAGTGGGATTACTGGGTCAAATGGGAGTTCCATTTTCAGTTTTTTGAGGAAACTCCATACTGTTCTCCACATTGGCTGCACCAGTCTGCATTCCCACCAGCAGTGCATGAGGGTTCCTTTTTCTCCGCATCCTCGCCAACACTTGTCGTTTGTTGATTTGTTGATGATAGCCATTCTGACAGGTGTGAGATGATAGCGCATTGTTGTTTTGATTTGCATCTCTCGGATAATTAGTGACATTGAGCATGTTTTCATGTGTCTCTTGGCCTTCCTTCTGTCTTCTTTGGAAAAGATTCTATTTAGGTCCGTTGCCCATTTTTTTATTGGATCATTTATCTTCCTTTTATTAAGTTGTATAAGCTGCCTGTAGATGTTGGAGATTAAACCTTTATCAGTGATGCCATTTGCAAATATGTTCTCCCATGCAGTGGGCTTTCTTGTTGTTTTGTTGATAGTTTCTTTTGCTGTAAAAAAGCTTTTTATTTTGATTTAGTCCCATTTGTTTATTTTCTCTTTAGCTTCCATTGCCCTAGGGGCAGTATCGGTGAAGAAGTTCTTTTGACATATGTCTGAGATTTTGCTGCCTGTGGATTCCTCTAGTATTTTTATGGTTTCCCGTCTTATGTTTAAGTCCTGTATCCATTTTGAGTTTATTTTTGTGTATGGTGTAAGTTGGTGATCTAGCTTCATTTTTTTGCATGTGTGTCCAATTTTCCCAACACCATTTATTGAAGAGACTGTCTTTATTCCATTGTATGTTCATGCCTCCTTTGTCAAATATTAATTGAGCATAGTGGTTTGGATCAATATCTGGATTCTCTATTCTGTTCCATTGATCTATATGTCTGTTCTTGTGCCAGTACCAGGCTGTTTTGAGAATAGTGGCTTTGTAATACAGCTTGAAATCTGGTATTGAGATCCCTCCTACTTTATTCTTCTTTCTCAGGATTGCTGTGGCTATTCGGGGTCTTTTTTTATTCCAGATGAATTTTTGGAGAGTTCTTTCAAGGTCTGTGAAATATGCCGTTGGTATTTTAATGGGGAGTGCATTGAATCTATAGATTGCTTTGGGTAGTATGGACATTTTAATGATGTTGATTCTACCAATCCATGAACATGGTATGTTCTTCCATCTGTTTATGTCTTCCTCTATCTCTTTTTTCAGTGTCCTGTAGTTTTCCGTGTATAGGTCTTTTACCTCCTTAGTTAAGTTTATTCCTAGGTATCTTAATTTTTTTGGTGCGATGGTAAATGGGATTGCCTTTTTAGTCTCTCTGTCTGTAAGTTCACTATTGGTGTATAGAAAGGCCATAGATTTCTTGGCGTTAATTTTGTATCCTGCTACATTGCCGAATTCATTTATTAAGTCTATTAGTTTTTTGACGGAGTCTTTCGGATTTTTTATGTACAATATCATGTCGTCTGCAAATAAAGACAGCTTTACTTGTTCTTTTCCAATTTGGATGCCTTTTATTTCTTCTTCTTGTCTAATTGCAATAGCTAATACTTCCAGTACTATGTCAAACAGGAGTGGTGAGAGTGGGCATCCCTGTCTTGTTCCTGTTCTTAGGGGAAATGTATTTAGCTTTTGTCCATTGAGTATGATGTTTGCTGTGGGTTTATCATATATAGCTTTTATTATGTTGAGGTATGAGCCTTCTATTCCCACCTTGTTGAGAGTTTTTATCAAGAAAGGGTGTTGGATTTTGTCAAATGCTTTTTCTGCATCAATTGATATGACTGTGATTTTTATCTCTCAATTTGTTTATGTGATGTATCACATTTATTGATTTGCGGATATTGTACCATCCTTGCATTCCTGGGATAAATCCTACTTGGTCATGGTGTATGATCTTTCTGATGTACTGCTGGAGCCGATTTGCTAGAATTTTGTTGAGGATTTTGGCATCTATGTTCATGAGGGATATTGGTCTGTAATTCTCTTTCATTGTGTTGTCTTTATCTGGTTTTGGTATTAGGGTGATGCTGGCTTCATAGAAGGAGCTTGGAAGTGTTCCTTCCTCTTGAATTTTTTGGAATAGTCTGAGGAGGATAGGTTTTAGTTCTTCCTTGAATGTTTGGTAAAACTCTCCTGTGAAGCCGTCAGGCCCCGGGCTTTTGTTTGCCGGAAGCTTTTTGATGATTTCTTCAATTTCGTCCATAGTTATTGGCCTATTGAGCTGTTGAGAGTCTTCTTGATTGATTTTTGGAAGGTTGTATTTTTCTAGGAATATGTCCATTTCCTCCAGGTTGTCCAGTTTGTTGGAACAGAGCTGTTCGTAGTATTTTGTAACAATCCTTTGTATCTCAGCGGGGTCTGTTGTTATTTCACCTCTTTCATTTCTGATTTTGTTTATTTGGGTCCTCTCTCTTTGCTTCTTGGTGAGCCTGGCTAGAGGTCCATCAATCTTGTTTATCTTTTCAAAGAACCAGCTCTTGGTTTTGTTGATGTTTTGTATTGTTTCTTTGGTCTCTATGTCATTTATCTCCGCTCTGATCTTTGTTATTTCCTTCCTTCTGGTTACACTGGGCTTTTCTTGCTGCTCTTTTTCTAGCTCTTTGAGTTGTAGGGTTAGGTAATTTATTACCATTGTTTCTTGTTTTTTGCAATAGGCTTGTAGAGCTATGAACTTCCCTCTCAAGACTGCTTTCGCTGTGTCCCATAGATTTTGGATTGTTGTGTTTTCATTGTCATTTGTTGCCATGATGTTTTTTATTTCTTCTTTGATCTCTCTGGTGACCCAGTCCTTGTTTAATAGCATGCTGTTTAGTCTCCATGTGTTTGATTTCTTTGGATTGTATTTATTATAGTTGATTTCCAGTTTTATGCCACTGTGATCTGAGAAGATGCTTGATATAATTTCTATCTTCTTGAATTTGAAGAGACTTTGCCTGTGACCCAGCATATGGTCTATCTTTGAAAATGACCCATGTGCATTTGAGAAGAATGTATATTCTGTGGCTCTGGGGTGAAATGTTCTGAAGATGTCAATTAATTCCATCTGGTCTAGTGAGTCATTTAGGATTGCTGTTTCTTTGCTGATTTTTTGTTTAGAGGATTTGTCCAATGGTGATAGTGGGGTATTAAAGTCTCCTACTATGATTGTATTGCTATTAATCTCTCCCTTGATATCCTCCAGGAGTTTTTTTATGTATTTGGGTGCTCCTATATTGGGAGCGTATATGTTTACCAGAATTATTTCTTCTTGTTGGATTTCTCCCTTTAGTATTATGAAGTGGCCTTCCTTATCTCTTGTTATGGCTTTTACTTTGAGGTCTAATTTGTCAGATATAAGTATTGCTACCCCAGCTTTTTTTTCATTTCCATTTGCCTGGAAGATATTTTTCCATCCCTTCACTTTCAATCTGTGTGAGTCTCTTGTTCTGAGGTGGGTCTCTTGTAGACAGCATATATATGGGTCATGCTTTTTATCCATTCAGCCACTCGATGTCTTTTGATTGGAGCATTTAGTCCGTTTACATTTAAAGTTATTACTGAAAGGTATTTGTTTGTAGTCATATCTATTTTTGTGTCTGTATTCCTTCTTACCTGTTTATTTCTTCTTTTTACAGTATTCCCTTTAGCAATTCTTGCATTGCTGGTTTGGTGGTGATAAACTCCCTGAGTCTTTTTTTGTCTGCGAAGCTCCTGATTTCCCCTTCAATTTTGATTGATAGTCTTGCTGGATATAGTATTCTTGGATTCAGTCCTTTGCTTTGCAACACTTTGTATACCTCCTTCCATTCACTTCTAGCTTGTTGTGTTTCTGTTGAGTAATCATTTGACAATCTGATGGGTGTTCCTTTGTAGGTAACTCTCTGTCTCTCCCTTGCTGCCTTTAAGATTCTCTCTTTATCATTTATATTTGCCATTGAGATTATGACATGTCTTGGTGTGGGTCTTTTGGGGTTGATCCTGCTTGGGACTCTCTGTACTTGCGTAACTTTTATCTTTCCCATATCCGGGAAGTTTTCTGTCATTATTTCTTCAAATAGATTTTCTAATCCCTGCTGCTCTTCTTGTCCTTCTGGCAGCCCTATTATATGCATGTTATTTCGCTTCATGTTGTCCCGAAGCTCCCTTAGGCTTTCCTCCTGCTTTTTAATTTTTTTCTCCAATTGCTGTTCAGATTGAGCTTGTTTCTGTACCTGATCTTCTAACTCACTAATTCGGTCCTCTGCTTCTTGTAGTCTACTGTTGAAACTTTCCATGGTGTTTTTGATTGTAGCTATATCACTTTTCATTTCTTCCTGATTCTTGCATAAGTTGTTGATTTTCTCATCCATCCGATGTATAAATTCCACGACCATTACTCTGAACTCCTTTTCGGTCATGTTGCAAGCTTCAGTTTCACTAATTTCCTTTCTTGGCGACTCCACATTTTCTTTCCTCTGTGAGTTATTTCGTTTCCCCATTCTGGCTATCACCAGAAAGCTCAGGCTTCCGTTTGCGTGGACCTGGGCCGTGTGCTGTGGGGACTTCGCTCCACCCGAGTTTCACTGAAGTGCTCTGACACTAGGACGTGTGGCTGCCTTTGGTTGGTGGGAACCAGACTTGCCCAGGGTCAGTGTCCCCAGTGTTCCGTGTGGTCTCGTGTGCACACTTAGAATCAGGGGCCCTGTCAGCACCACACTGTTGGTATGTGCCGAAAATGAGATCCTTAGCATGTGCCAGGAGTCAGAGTTTCCCTGTATCTGCACCAAGAATCGAGTGTCAGAGTCTCTGTTGCCTTGTGCAGTTTCTCGTTGAGAATCAGGGTCCCTGTGTGTGCATGCACCAACAATTGGGGTCGTTGGCTCTTAGTGTGAATGCGCTGTGAGTCAGGGATCCCAGGCAGCTGTGTCCGGTGTGCCAAATTCCCTGAAGTGGAGCTGCGTCCTGTGAGTGCTCTCTCTACTGAGCCAAACCGGCTAGGGCGCACGCTCTCAAATCCCTGAAGGTGAGCTGCCTTTGTGCACTCTCCCAGAATCCCTGAAGAGGGGCGGAGTCTGTCCTGCGCGCCAAATTCCCCAAAGGGAAGCCCCTTTGTAAACGCTCTAAGATTCCCCGAAGGGGAGCTGTGACCCGCAATCCAAATTCCCCCCAATTCCCCAAAGGGGAGCCCTCTGTGCGCACTGACAGATTTCCCCGAAGGTGAGCTGCTTCTGTCCTGCGCGCCAAATTCCCTAAGGCAGAGTGCGCGTCCCTTCGCAAAGCTCTGCAGCTTGGGCGAGGGGCGTGACTATTAGTTACTCTGGCGCTATCCGTGTGCGCTGCGGGGAGGGGGATAGGCTCTTTGACTCACGGGAATCTGCCGGGAAGTCTGGATTCTTGTTGTTTCTTCCTCTGAAGCTGTGATAGCAGTTCTCTGTCCCCAGTGGCTGCAGGGTCCTGGTTTGTGTCAGAAGCCAGGATCCGAGTCCAGGTTAAACTAATTTTAATAACATATTTTGTTTAACCTTATATCTCCAAAATATTATTCTTTCAATATGTGGTACTGGTCACACTTCAAGTGATCAGTAATTACATGCAACTAGGGGCTCCCATATTGGCTGTTGCAGGTCGGAGGTGAGCTGCATCCAGGCACAGATCTTGTACACGGTCGCCCTGTTGCAGAAAAAGAAGAGGGTAAAGCATATGATGCAGGCGATGATGAGCATCATGGAGAGGCCGATGAAGAAGGAAGCGGCTTTAGAGGCGCCGGAGGGCAGCGTGGAGAAGTCCGTGAAGCTGCCCCTGCAGGTCAGCTCCCGGGAGAAGCCGTTGCCGATGCAGTAGTGGAAGAGCCCGAAATAACCGGCTTGCGGGGTGTCCACGCCGTCGCCGATCCAGTAGGGCGAGCCGCGCGCTGCAACTCCCGTGCCTCCGCCTCAGCCCAGCAGCGCCAGTTTCAGAGTCCGCATCCTCGCTCCCGGAAGGACGGCGGGGGAGCGCCGAGCACCCCTCCGGCTCCCCAGGCACAGCCCCGCGGCCCCCCCTTCCTCCCTCCTGGCCGGGGCGCCAGCCCTTCTCGCCACCCTCCACCCCTCTTCCCTCCGCGGCTGCAGCTGAAGGCGAGAAATCCCGCGCGGGGCAGTGTGGAGCCAAACAGCAGTTTTTTATACAAGATGGAAGTTACTATGCTTTATTCCCCACTGGTTTTATGTAAATGAGTCAAGTCATTGACTCTTGTGGGGTTGTTAACATTGTTAACCCACTCAGGTTTGAAGTTTCCTTTACCAAGTCCTATAAAGAGAATTAATAACACGGCGCATGTGAAAGTTTTATCTTTAGAGGATCCTTCTGCCTGTGCTGCCTTAAGCCACGTTGGGACCTCGTCCACCTTGACTGCCATGGGGGTGGTCCGGATGATGGTATGTGGTGCCCTCTAGATAGGAGTCAGTCTTGGGTGGTAAATTTCTTCACTCAAACAGAATCACCAGGGCGGAAGGGATGGGCCAGATCGGAAGTTGGCACAGGCAGAGCGTCTCGAATGTGCTTCTCAATTGCTTCTTGGGTGGACTGTAAAGCCTGTAAGGACTTGAGTAAAGATTGGTTATGGATTTCAGCTTTCATTTCTTCTCTGAGTTTTGGGAATATTGGAGGGGGGCTCCCAAACATAACTTTATATGGGGAGAACTCCACTTGGTATGGGGTACACCTTGCCCTGAGAAGGACAAAGGCGGGTAAAGTGGCCCAATTTTCACCAGTTTCTGAGGTAAATTTGGTGAGGACCTCCTTTAAGGTCCTATCCATATGCTCTACCTGCCTAGAGCTTTGGGGCCGGTAGGCACAATGTAATTTCCAATTAATATTTAATGCCTTTGCTATATCCTATGAAATTTTGGCTATAAAAGCAGGCCCATTGTCTGATCCTAAAGTTACAGGTAAGCTAAATCTGGGGACTATTTCCTGGCAGACAGACACGATGCTGCCCCATGTCTCTCTCTTCCTCCTGAGGTCCTTCATGGCCAGGCAGTGTGTGCGTGATGGAGTAACTTCTTAGCTACTATGGTGGCTGTTTCTATTTTAGTTGGGTAAACTTCAACCCATCCTGAGAAGGTGTCTATAAAAACTAAGATATATTTGTACCCTGCGGCTGGGGGCCTGATTTCTGTGACGTCTAATCCCCAGTGTTCTCCTGGGGAATTTCCCCAAGCCCGGATTCCTGTCGGGAGTCTTCTGCCCTGTTTGGCATTCACTTGGGCACAAGTGATGCATTGGGACACAATGCTGTCTATTACACTCTCTAGGTTGGGTATATGGTATCTGTCCCTTAGGAGTTCTGTAAGCTTGGGATGGCCTAAGTGGGTGGATTGGTGCAACTGGTTAACTATTGTCTGACCTAGAGCCTCAGGAACTAAAAGTCGGCCATCCGGCAAAGTTCACCATCCTTCCGGGCTCCTAGAGGCCTGCTTCTGTGTGGCTAGACCCTCCTCCTTCTCTGTGTAAGCTGGTGAGGTGGGCAGGTCAGGGTCTGGAAGAGTCACTAGAATTTGTAAGGGCCCCACTGGTTTTAGGGCAGCCTCCCAAGCCGCTTCTTCCGCAGCTCGATTCCTTCTTGCTTCTGGGAGTCCCCTTTCTGGTGTCCCTTACAGTGGACCAATGCCACTACGTTGGGTAGCCAGATGGCTTCCTGTAGAGCCAAAATCTCTTCTTTATTTTTAATGTCCTTCCCGGCTGAAGTCAAAAGTCCCCGCCCGTTCCTTGTAAATAGCACTGTGTAGGTGAGCTGTTGCAAACGCGTACCTGCTATCGGTATAAATCGTTACTGATTTGTCCTTGGCCAGGACCCTTTGCTATGCCCCTTGTCGCACACATGTAGAGGTGGAAGGGCTTGGTCACATCTGGTAGCACTAGTTGGCCCATCATCCTTGCTCTGCTCATGTCTGTCTCACTGCCTGATACATTACCGCAAGAATCCTGGCTCTGAATTCTTTCAAGGAAAGGGGACACTGAATTTCTTCTGTAATTACTTCCTGCTGAGGTGGGTCAGAGGTTTCTCTCAGAGCCAAGAGATCCTTGCTGTCTGTCAGAGAGACAATGAGGCCTGGGCACAGAAGGAGGTGGGCTTGTGACCTGGCGGAGACAAACTGTAAGAAATGGTTCAGTGGAAGGGAAAGAAAACTTTTAGTTTTAATAATTTCTATTGAAAAAGAATTTTTCTCCTCAAAATTACCTCTATGTTTATCAAAAGAGCCAAACCAAGACTAATTTATCTATTGTACTCAATTTGGCCTGATTGTTTGCATAAACACAACAAGAATGGTAACTGACCACCTTTGCTGGAATTTCATGATTGAATCTTTTTTTTAAAAAAATATATTTTATTGATTTTTTACAGAGAGGAAGGGAGAGGGATAGAGAGCTAGAAACATCGATGAGAGATACATCGATCAGCTGCCTCCTGCACACTCCCCACCAGGTATGTGCCTGCAACCAAGGTACATGCCCTTGACTGGAATCGAACCTGGGACTCTTGAGTCCGCAGGCCGACGCTCTACCCACTGAGCCAAACCAGTTAGGGCTCATGATTGAATCTTAGTGTGCCCCATAGGGCCAGGAAGCCAAGCCATCCAGCTGCCATCAGGCCTGCCTGTAGTATCTGCTGAGTTAGGTGAATCCTCACCTGCAGTGGCTCTACCCGGGCCCATGTCCTAGGCTTCAAGGCCCATCTCAGCAGCACTCCTACTTGTCACAGCCCAGAGTGTGTGGGGGTTCCACAGAGGCGCCCTTATTGCTCCCCTTCTACTCTGACCAACCGCCAGTGATGGTAGGGCATGGGCCTGATGCTCCAGCGCCAGCCATTTTCAGTGCTCCCAAGCAGGATACCAGGCTTTTCCTTGGCACTCTTATTGGCTTCAAGTCTTCAGAGTTCAGACAGGGCTCTTTAAAACATGACACTCCAGTCAAAGTTTCGGTCAATAAAACCACTATTGGAGCCGAGGCCGGTTTGGCTCAGTGGATAGAGCGTCGGCCTGCAGACTGAAAGGTCCCAGGTTCGATTCTGGTCAGGGGCATGTACATTGGTTGCGGGCACATCCCCAGTGGGGGGTGTGCAGGAGGCAGCTGGTTGATGTTTCTCTCTCATCGATGTTTCTAGCTCCCTGTCCCTCTCCTTTCCTCTCTGTAAAAAAATCAATAAAATATATTTTAAAAACAAACAAACAAACAAACAAAAACACTATTGGAAACCGGTCTTATTGAATTTATGCAAAGAAATGTATTGCCATGATTTATTAAGCATTGCCAAATTTCAGAGGAATTGTATAAGGAGAAAAATATACTGACCTACTTTAAGATCTTCTGATTTTCCTTGTGAGTCCTTTTTATGGATTCTTCAGAGTAATATTTTTCTAAATGTATTATAACAAAACAGTAACTGTCTTTAAATGGCAAGAAGAAATTTAAAATGTGTCTACACTTAAATAGATAGTCACAGCTGTCCCTGTAGTAGGGTTTCCCCTACTTGACTTGTCCTTAAACTACATATGGTCTCTGGGAGGGGTAACATGCCCTCTCAGAATGGACTAAAGGAGTTTTATTCCTTCACAGAGTCTCACATGTCACAGGACCTCACGGGGTCTGTACAGAGGGCTGGTACTTACTACTTTCCTCTGTTTTAAATAGGCCTCCCCCACTTTCCTAAAGTTGAGGTTTTTGCCGCCCCTGACACGGGCATGGTCACACAGGTCTGCGAGGCAATATACAAGCTGCCACTGTCTCTCAACAGAGACCAAAACCTGATGGGTATTTTTCTTTGCCCATTTGGGCACCTGCCCTTTTGGCAACTGGATTCAAATCTGCAAGAGAATTAAAGGTTAATATAATATATTTAGCCTAACCAGTTTGGCTCAGTGGATAGAGCATTGGCCTATGGACTGAAGGGTCCCAGGTTCGATTCCGGTCAAGGGCATGTACCTTGGTTGCGGGCACATCTCCAGTGGAAGGTGTGCGGGAGGCAGCTGATCGATGTTTCTCTCTCATCGATGTTTCTAACTCTCTATCCTTCCCCTTCCTCTCTGTAAAAAATCAATAAAATATATATATATATGTAACATTGGCACTACGGCCGCTTCTGGCCGCTAAATCTTCTGCTACCAAACATGACACATGGTTGGGCTATACAAACATCTCAGGGAGGTGGCTAAAGTTAATTTTTGACCTTCCACACAAAACAAAACTGTCTTTGTCTCTCTGGAGTCATGTCCATGAAGACACAGGTATTATCTAAGTCTATTATACAGTTTTCTGCAGGCCACTGTCAGGGCTGTGCGTGGCGACCGGTTCTTCTTTCTAGCCACAAACACAGTCTGTCCAATTTCCCTAAAATGCATTCTGGCACGGGAGAAAGTTGCTTCGCTGTACACAGGTAGCTTAACCCCTATACAACTGGGCTTGGAATCTGCCCAGCAAACTGCAGTCTATAAGTTCAATATGTAGCTTCCGGTCCTCCCAACCCAACAGGGCCTCAGCCAGCCCCTCAGTCAGACTCCTCCTCTAGGTTTAGGACCCTCGAGGCCCGAGACTGCCTTTTCTTTTCCCTGTGGGATTGGTCTAGTTTGGGGCAGTTTTTCCTCCAGTGTCCTTTTCTACAATAGGCACACTGGTTTTTCCCTAACAGGGGCTTGTTTCCCTGTGGTCTGTCCTGTTGTGAGCTTTCCCTCTGGGGGTCTGTCTCTTTTAGAGCTGCTACAGCTGCTACAACTGCCTTTGCTATTCTTTTGTCCTGTTTCCCATCTGGGGAATCTGTTATTAAATACCTTTTGGGCTATTTCAATTAATTGAGATAAATTCATGCCCTGGAATCCTTCCAGTTTTTGGAGCTTTTTCTTATGTCTGGAGCGGACGGAGTTACAAAGGCTAAATTAGTGCTCTTTGATTTTCTGGGGCTTCTGGATCAATAGGAGTATAAACTCTGTTAGTCTCGCAGAGGCGCCCCAGAAAAGCCTTGGGCAATTCCTGGGCTCCCTGAGTAACTTCAGTGACTTTTGATAAATTTGTAGGCTTCCGGGCAGCTGCCTTGATACCAGCTAAGAGTACACGGTGAAAAGTGTTCAAGGAAGCCCTCCCTCCCACCGAGTTAGGGTCCCATTGAGGCCAGAGGGACAGGAAAAATCTCCTCCACCTGATCCCTATTCTCCTCCAGTGATCCCCCCCTGGCCCTAGGGCTGCTTTCTTAGCCCCAAGCCGAATCCTGTCTCTCTCTTTTGAAGTAAAAAGCATAGTTAACAGCTGCTGACAGTCCTCCCAAGTTGGTCGGTGGGTATGAAAGACAGATTCCAGGAGGCTAATTAAAGCTTGCGGCTTCTCAGAAAGAGAGGGGTTCTGGATCTTCCATTATAGAGGTCGCTAGTGGAGAAGGGTTGCTCTCCTAAATTCCCCTCTGATGGGGGTGCCTCCCTCAAGGGCAGGAGGGCTCCTTGGGGCTGGGGATTCCGGCACTGCCCTCCCTTGCTGGGTTCGACTCCAAGTGGTGGGCGGAGAGAATGAGAGTGATGGCCCCCTTGCTCCCCTTGTGATGGAGCCTGGGGATTTTCTCCTCTTTGTGACACAGGCCAAGATGGGGCTATGGGACTCGGGGATTATAAAGTGGAGGGAGGTCTGCTTCCTCTGATGCTGGGGAAGAACCGGAGACTTGGAAGGTGTCCCCCTTCTGGCACTTCCCTTCGTGGTGCCTCCCTCCCCAGTATCTCCCTTCTTGGCACTCTCCCTTGGGCCAGCAACTAATACCCGTACCCCGATTTGTAAGGCACAACTCTTCAACCATGGTGGGGGATTCGGAACTAAATCTAACCATTTATCTATGTAAGGAAACTGGTCTGGGTGTCCGGGATCTCCTGTCACTTTATTCCAAACTTCTTTCACAAGCCCGGGATCGAGAGACCCTGTGTCTGGCCAGCCCACCCCGAATTTGGGCCATTCTGACTTGCATAAAGTTTGTAACTTTTTCTTTGAGAGCTTTATGCCATATTCATCTTCTGAGAAGCCTTCCCTAAAATGCCTTAGTATGCATTCCAAGAGGGTTTTGGCCATGCTGGCTCCCCCTCCCATTGTGAATCCGAGAGAGACAATTCCCACAGAGAGAAGAAATGGTAACAGCAGGAGAAAACCACAGGGAATCCTCCCCCCCTGGAGGCTGGGCATGACCTGTGGAAAAAAATGACTCTTAGTCGGATGGGAAAAGATAGCTGATGCGGGTAAGGGTGTGTAGGGAGATTTCTTGTGGACTGAAAGCCTGGAGGGCCTCCTGAAAGAAAAGATCTTTAATCCAGTTACAGATGCTGTCAGGATCAGGATGAGGGAGCAAGGGAAAGACCAGGTTATGCCCTCTATGAGGATCCTAATAAATGACTAAAAATGGCAAGTCAAATAAAATATACAACCACGAAGACAATAGACCGCACAAGACACACAACCAGGGTTAAAGGGGTCTATAATAGTTGTTTATAATAACACTAGTTGGATTCCCTTCTCTTTGATGTCCCACAATTTATTTTGCTAGGCTCGGAGCCAGAAACCTCCTACTTCAGTCTTAGTTCCACCTCAGGTGGCTCACTCGGAACTATGATGTCACAGGCAGCGGCAGGGCCCTGTAAATCTCCCCGCCCTGCAGGAGTTTTTGGCAAGCCCTGCCCCTGGAAGTCTCCATCCACCAAAAGAGATTAAAAAAAAAAAAAAAGCCATAAATAACAAGTTCTTTAGTTCCTTGAAATTTACTACTTTGTTGCAAATAGTTAACTTGAAAAAGACTTCTCTCTTGCTTTTCTTACAAGCAATCTTGGAACCTAGCTGGCCTTTGTTTTCCCTGGGCAAAACCCTTTCACAAATTTATACCTTTAAATCTACCCCAGAATTCTAAAATTTCAACCTAATACAGTAAAATCACAAATCTAAGTGGGCTGATTTCCCTCTCTGACGGAGAGCAAAAAAGCCCTGGGAAAAAGGAGATCCCAGCAGCTGCTTGGGGGTTTTTGCAGTCTTCCAGATCACCCAGCCTTAAATAAGTCAAACGTTTTAGCCAGATGAATCAACTGAAGTGCAGAATAAATCAAAGTAGCTTTCGATTTTACACAGGCTCTCACACTTATATTTATAAGCCAGTTAATGAACAGATAATTATGCCAAGACAGACAAGCATCTGTACTCACACTCTTTCAGTAGACTAGCCCAAACAGGAGCTGAGCTGATAAACTATGCCCAACTCCCCAAATGGACGTGGGGGCACTCCCGGCACCCACGCCCCAGAACAAAATTCTCAACCAATGTCTTGGTGAGAACCTACTGGAGGAGTTAAGACAGTCCAGCTCCCCCTTCTCGGTAGCAAATTGGCTAGTCCCAAGCACACAAACAGCAAATGAACTCAAAATTCCTTAATCAAATTTGAATTCACTCACCTCTGGAGGATTTTTCCGATGACTCCAAAAGAATGCAGAGGCATGTCAGGTGTCCCTGGTCGGGCTGTCATAATCACAGAGAAGCGTCTCTGTGGCCCTAGAACTTCATCAGGTGGCACCTCCCCTAGAGATGCTCAGGGCCTGGCGGCCAGGCAGGGGAGGCCTCCAACCCAGGCGTCCGAGACTAGGTGCAGGGAGGCACCTTTCTCTTATGTTGTGGGGGCCTCCAAATGTTGTATGGTAAATCAGCAAATGAGAGACAAGACGCCTTAATGAGCCAATTAATTAGGAGTTATTTATTGCACACGGCCCAGAGGGAGGTGTCTCTTCCAAATCTCTGAGCTCCACATACAGGAACTTTCTCGTATTTATACTTTTCAAGCCTTTGTTTGCAGAGACAACTTGTAACCATAGTATCATATCATATCTATACAGACATCTATAACCTTGAGTATCATATCTATACAGGCACCTGGCATCAATATCAGCATATCAGTTAGATGGCTAGCTTGCAAGGTCAGACAGTTAAGTTTATCTTTTTCTGTTATTTGCACTAAGAACAAAGTCATTTTATAGAATAAAAGACTGTCTTAAAGTGACAGAGTTTACAATGGCAGAGTTTACAGGACAAGGGATTATCTAACAATAGCAGAGAATTTCAAACAGCAGTTTTTTATACAAGATGGAGGTTACTATGCCTCACCTGGACCATGTCACATCACATAAGACTGTCTTGCTGCCAGACTAGAGACGCTCCTGCTTGGCCTAACGAAGCAGCTATGTGGCTCACATGGCAAGGACTGCAGGTGGCCTGTAGCAACTACAAGAAACCTCCAAGAGTTAGGGTGGCCTCCAGCTAAACACCTGCAAGAGGCTGGACCCTAAGTTTTACACATCAAGGAAATGAATTCTGCCAATAATCTCAGGGAGCTTGGAAGCTGATTCTTTCATAGTTGAGCTTCCAGAGGAAAACCTAATCTAGCTGACACCTTAACTACAGCCTGTGATACCTGGGCAGAGGACTGAGCTAAGATAGGCCTGAACTCCTGAACACAGATACTGTGAGCTAAGAAATGTGTGTTGTTTTAAGATGCTAATTTTGTGGTTATTGTCAATAGCTAACAAATACACCAAATGTAGGATGGCATCTGCTGCTTGGGCAGCTATTCTATAGACTGTCTGAAAGGAAAGGTCTGTACACATTAAAAAGAATACAGATAACCAACCTCACTTCTCTCCAGAATTTGAAAGTGATGTAGCAAGATTAGAAGGCTAAGAAGCCTGAGCTCCATGAAAGCCATGAGAAAAAGCTGAACCAACAATAGGCTGAAGCCATGACAGAAAAGTGTAGCATGGCGTTTCCAGGACAATAAGCAATCGGGGACAGCTGTAGAAGCTGGAAATGTGGAGGGACCAATTCGCCAGGCAGTGGGTGGGAGAGGAACAAGCACCTCTAAGCCAGACTGACCAGCTACTCAGTCTCTAAACTTATCAGGAACCTTATGAGTCTTAACCTACAGCCTACTCTTTATGAGACAGAACAAACACCCATCTTTAAAGCCATGCCTAATTCTTTGATAAATTCACATTAACCTGTGTGAGTCTGATTGTGGTGGCCAAAAGCTGTGAAGTTAAAGTGTAGCATCTGTAGGTAGAGAGTGCAGAGTTGGTGAGGTGGCTGCACACCCTAGGAGGGGCCAAATGATGGCCTTCTGCACTGCCAGACTTCATTCTCTGGCTCATGATCCAAGTTGGCTCTAGCCATCTGGTCTAACACTGAGTGAACCACAGTTCAACTCTGACACTAACCACCCATTTAGCACAGGGTGCACAGGTTGAGGGCAGTTTCCCATAAAGCTGCTCTTACTTCAGACGCCAGACGTAAGTCTCTAGTGATTCCCAGGCCTCCTGCACTTCTGACTGTCTGCTATGAATGTGGGGGCTCGCACAGATTTGTTCAATAATTAACTAGGACGACTCACAGAACTCAGAAAGCACTCTACTTACGATTACGGTTTTATTACAAAGGATACACACAGGGTGAGGTCTGAGAGCGACCATAGAGCTTCCATGCCCTCCTCATAGAATTGAGGCAGGTCACCCTCCCAGCATATCAGTATGTTCACCAACTAGGAAACTCCTCTGAACTCCAATGTCCGAATCTTTATTGGAGTTTAACTATGTAGGCATGATAAAAATAAATCATTGGCCACACGACTGAGCTCAAATCACCAGCCCCACTTCCAGCCCCTTCCAATTCCCACATCTAAACATCCCTACGCTCCACCTCCACACTGAAAAGAGCCATTCGCAGGCCCACGAGGAGCTACCTTATTAGCATAACAAAGACGGGCCTATCAGCCAGGAAATTCCTGACGCCGGATGCCAGGAACCCAGCCCAAAGATGAGACAAATTATTTATTATACCACCATTTACATCTTCATTCTAGTCCGGAGCAAGGGGCAAAGAAGGCCCTGTTCCGTCTCTTTAAAGACATTTACTGGAAGCTGCGTGGGATATTTCACTTATAGCCCAATGACCAGAACACAGACCCTGTGCTGCATGAAGGCTGGAAAGGTAGTTTCTATTTTCTTTACCTTGAAAGCAATGTGGCGATGTGTCTAGCTAAAAACTGAAGACACAATTTTTAAGAAAGAAGGAAAGTAGGCAATGAATGGTATTTGTATAGAACTCATGCAAAGAATAAAGAGAAACACAAAAGGTAGAAAGCTCTTTCCCTTCAGCCTCTGTGGAAAGTTGAAATTCAAGGAACCAATAACATAATTGTGAGCAGTTTCCAAGGTAACAAATGCCAGGGTTGTGTCCTGAAACCCTGGGATCTGGCTGTTGCAGCCAGCGGCAGAGCTGAGCGTGCCCACATCAGAACTTCCTGTCTGTGGGATCAGCAGAGACAGGAAAGATCACCCCGCAGCTGTGACTGTGCGGAAACGCTGCACAGAAACTTCATTTCTTCAATCTGGAATTTCCTCCTCCTTTCCTTTCGGTTCAAACTGGCCTTGTCCAACCTAGGAGCACCCTGAACTCAGCCACCTCCCTCTCCCTTGCACAACCAGTCCTTTAGTCATCAAGACTTCAGGACAATAAGGTTTTGGCCAGTATCAAATAATCTTCTGAACAAAGCCTCAGATCTGTTGACTGCAGAAATTGAGTTTGAATCAAGCTAAAGTAATGCGTAGGCATCAGTTGTGTTTCAGCTCCAGACCCAGAAAAGGTGACTGGCCGCACCATGTGAACCCATGGTTCCGCGGAGTACTGCCCGGCTGGCATCAGGACCCACCCTGGCCCAGCCAATCAACAGAGACCGTGAGCCTAACTCCCTTAGTCACCGTGATTAATGATTTCCCCCTCTATAGCCCATCCCCTGCAAGCCACAGGGAGCCAGGTCTTAGAGCAACAACTCATCTGTGACCCCAGGTTTGGCATCGTTTTCTGAAAAATAAACCTTTCCTTTCTTTGTTGCAAACTCCGTTCTCATCTGAGTGGGCTCTGACGAGTGCAGGTGAACAAACTCTTTAGTTTGGTAGCGGAGCCAGAGAAGACAGTGGCGCACATCCCATGGAGCCAACAGGAAGAATGGACTACTCACCTCAACAGCAGCCTGAGCGACAGGCCCTCCACAGAGGCTAAACATGCAGGGAGTATTGTGTAAAGACAATAAAACCTCCCTGCAGGGGAGTGGAGGCAGAGTCAAAGGACTCATAATTTGCCACCATTATTATGACAATATTTTTACGGTGAGGCCTATGTGGCGATGGAAATCTCATTGAAGAACGGTTGTTCAAATGTTTTTAATAGAAAAATCATGACTGAACACTGCAGTGAGCAACTGTTGTCCTTCTTTTTAGGAACTCCTTATCTTCCCAACCCCCCGTGAAATGATGACAATCCCATGGCCCTCTCCCCTGACCACAGGATGGGTGTGGGCCCCACTGGAAGAGTGAACCCTCTTCCATGAACTGGAAACTTGTATGGAGACATGCGGTGTATGGAGACATGCGGTGCATGGAGCCCCGTCACTGTGGCAGGGAGTCCCTCTGAGTTCTGATAACCCCTGGGCTCCTGCCATTCTGAGATCTGCCCCTTCAGCTCTGCCTTTGGTTCTATGTGTTCTCTAGTATATATCTGAAAAAACAAACAAACAAAAACCCCACAAATTTTTAAAAAGTGATTTCAGAAATGAAGGGAAAGGGAGAGAGATAGAAACATCAATGATGAGTGAAAATCATTGGTTGGCTGCCTCTCACATGCCTCCTCCCCCCTCCCCCCCTGCCCCCCCAACACACACACTGGGTATTGAGTCCGCAACCTGGGCATGTGCCCTGACCAGGAATCCAACCGTGACTTCCTGGTTCATAGGTCGATGCTCAAACATGGAGCCACACCGGCCGGGCAAAAACCACAATTATTATCTTACTGTTCTGCAGGCATCCATCTGATATGAAACTTACCAGGTATCAAGTCGGCTGCTTTCTTTTCTGGGGAATCTGGAGAGAACCCATTTCCTTGCTTATTGGGGCTATTGGGAACTCAGTTCCTTGCGGTCGTAGGACTGAGATCTGTGTTTTCCTGCTGGTCTCAGCTGAGAGTTGTTTCTAGCTTCTAGAGGCCACCCACATTTCTTGGTTTTGGCCCCTTTCTCCACCTTTAAAGCCACCAATGCAAGTTAAGTCCCTCTCATGTTTCAAATCTCCTCTCCTCCTTCTACCTCATCTCTCTGACCAACGCAGGAAAACTTCTGTGCTTAGGGACTCATATGATTAAACTGGGTTATCCACTGGGATAATCCAGAATAACCTTCCCAAGATTCATAACCTTAATTACATCAACAGATTCCTTTTTCAATGTAAGTTCCGGGGATTAGATTGAGGTCATCTGTGCTAAGCTGTTGAACTACATCTGATTAATGCCTGGGGCCAGGAGATCTAATTTCTATCCCAACTTTGCTTCTAGTCAGCTGTCTGACTCTAGGTCAGACACTTCCTATCTTTGATCGAGCACATCATACCAGGAGGTCAGGTCCTGGTAAGCCATGTTGGTCTGACTCAGGACACATGGAACAGGTTAGTTTCCTGGAGGCATTAGGATGAACTGAGCTGCAGGGAAAACAAGGCTGCTCCTGCGGAGGAGAGCCACGGGCCTAGCAGAGAAGCCTGAAAGGCAGAGCAAGAGCACTGTGGTCAGGGGACAGGCCTGGGAGTCTCCGTGACGGCAGGAAGAGGCTAGGCTCCCAGAGATTACCACGCTGAGTGCTGGCACACCAGGAATGGGGCGTCCGCATCAGGGCACAGCGACATTGGCAGGGCAAGATCTTATACTCACACTCTTGGCCTGGGGCCCTGAAAACTGCAGGGGCCTTTTGAGATGCTCAACTGGCTCCCCTTTGACTCTGGTGGCCTTAGGCCCCCTGCACAGTTGGGATCTGATCCCATTTCTGGACACATGCTCACCTCCCTTTCCCCTTCACATGGAGGTCCCACGCTCTACAAAAGTCCAGTGGGCACTCTGTCCGGGCACAGAGACTTGCTCCAGACCTGCCTCCCTTCTTCAAGACTTTGGCAAATCCCCTGGAGTTCCCCACTGCCCAGCTACTTCTCCTGACCATACCATTGGTCAGAAAAGTCTTGAGTTGGAGGCCAGCCCCTTCAGGAAGAAGGGGCGCCACACATAGATTTTAGGGGCACGGCAACCTCTTCTGGCTCTGGAACAGGAAAAAGCACAGGTGGCCTGCCAGACGGTCCAGGCCATTTCCTCGCCCTCCACATGTCTTGAAGTCACCTGACTCTCTCACAAGAGGTTGAGTGGTCCAGCTCAATGGCCTCTGTCCCTGGGCCTTGTTTTCCGGGAAGCTGGCCCTGTGAAAACACCCACCTGCTTGGGGAACAAGAGCCACACCCCTAAAGTTCACCATGGAGGCCTGTCTTCTTGTGAAGAGTCCGTAGGTGGCTCTGGAACCGGCAGTGCTGTCTTTTAGTATTTGAGCAGTATACCTTGCTATTTGCTTTTTACTGTGACATTTTTATCTACCCAGATTTAAAAAATATTTTACTCAAATATTTTATTGGTCAACATTTTCGTGGATGTAATACCTTTAATTCCAACATCGTTCAACTGCTGTTTACCTTTCTTGGATCAGTCTCCAGTCCCTTCACTATTCCTTAAATCATCCCTGATGTTGTCCTAGTTCCTCTGTTCCTCAGCTCTGATCATTTCCTGGCCTCTCCCATCTACCATGCCCCACCCCCAAAGCTGAGTGGGGACCCAGAGAGGAGTCCTCTGAGCAAGGGGAGGCGTCAGGACAGTGAGGAGCCAGGCTCTGCTCCAGATTACGAGAGAGAAGTGGAGAGGACTTCCATGCGGTCCTTGGCCAGATGCTGCCCCGACATAGAGCTCCCACAGGCAGGAAGCCGACACCAGTGGTGAGATCCCCAGGTCCTGCAGACAGAGGGACCAAAGGCATGAGAAGCAGCAACAACTGGAGGGGCCAGAGAGGTTTTGTTATATTTACAAATTTTTGTATTTGAATTATTTTCTTGATTTTACAAATTCTGTACATTTAATATAAAATGCCAGTTCTGACACTGGTGTTCCTGCAATACCCCTAACAAAAAAGACTATGCTGGACTTGTCCTATTGCTTTACCACTGCAGCCTTGACAAGCTGACCTAGCCTCAGAAAATCATCGTACAGCCTTAGTTGGTTTGGCTCAGTGGGTAGAGTGTCGGCCTGTGGACTGAAAGGTTCCAGGTTAGATTCCAGTCAGGGGCACATACCCAGGTTGCGGGCTTGATGAAAATCATCATACATATGACCAGGGCTCTGCCTTCCTCAGTGCCTACAGACCAGAAAGTGGACCCACTGGGCCTATAGCTGGAAAGCTAGAGAACCAAAAAACAACAACAAAATAAGCAAATGTAGTAAGGTCATAGGATATAAATTTAGTATAGAAAAAATCAGTGACATATATTTATATTGGTAGTGAACTTTCAGAAAATGAAAGTTTAAAATAATACCATTTACAAGAGCAACATAAAATAGTTAGGGATAAACTTAATAAAATATGTACTCTACTTCCTCCTTGTTTGCATGGGGTACATTCCAAGACCCCTAACTGATGTCTGAAACGATGAGTAGTAATGAACCCTGTAAGTGTTATTGTTTTTTCCTATACATATATACCTATGATAATGTTTAATTTATAAATTAGGTACAATAAATGATTAACAACAACTAATAAAATAGAACAATGATAACAATGTACTGTATTGTTATATAAATTTGGTCTTTCTTTCAAAATATCTTGTACTATAGTCACCTTTTCACTTAATGGAAGAACTTTAGGCTTCTCTGATATTTTCAAATTGTCAGAGTCACTCCCCTTGCTCTTGGAGGCATTGCTCAGTAAGGTAAGGGTCACACAAACACAAGCACTGTGGTTCGGCAATAGTCAATCGAGGCAGCTGGCCGGTGACTGATGGGCAGCGAGCACACAGGGTGGGGAAAAGTGGGTTTGTAGTTGTGAGTACACAAAACACAGAGATTATTTTTGTATTGTAATTTACTAATTATTGTATCCTTTTCCATAAGAACAACTACATACCTACTTTTGTCCCACCCTGGATACAGTGTGGAGACACTGGACACAGTGTGGAGACACTGGACAAAGAAATGATTCACAGCCGAGTTGGGACGGAATAGGATGGTGTGAAATTTCATCATGCTACTCAGAATGGCACACAATTTATACTTACAAATTGTTTATTTCTGGAATTTCCATTTAATATTTTTGGACCACGGTTGACCACAGGTAAGTATAAAACCTTAGAGAGTAAAACTGAGAATAAGGGGGACTATCTGGTGATGACTGTATAAGATGAGGCATATTTGTCTTATTGCACTTCACAGTTACTGCTTTTTCATCAACATCAAGGCAAGACCCTTCATCAACAAAAAGATTAAGACTTGCTGAAGACTCAGATAATAGGTAGCATTTTTTAGCAACAAATTTTTGTTTTAATGAAAATGTCCAAAATTTATTATGGATGTGTTAGGCAGAATAGATAGCTGCTAGGGCAGGAGCAGAAGAAGGGGGTGGGGGGGGTGAAAGGGGAGTTTATCTCACCCACTGAACAAAGAAGTCAGCAGTCTTGGGACTTGCCAAGATAAAAATCGCCAGATGTTCTCATAAATTCTGGGAAAAGCCACAATAATGTAAAAGGGGGACCTTGAAATCTAGTCTGTTGCCCAAGATACCCGGCAGGGGATCCTTGAAACCTACAGGGAAAAAATCCCCTCCTGCCGGTCGCTCAGACTAGCTGTTGCCTGCTCGTGCTTTATGCTAAGTGAGTTCTTAATAAATCTGCTTGGTTTGCGTCAATACTGCTTTCTGTCACTTGTCTGGATTCTTTCTCATGAGCGTGTCAAGAACTGAGGAGGGTTAAGGGCTAAATATATTATTTTTATTTCTGAACTTGGAAGACATAAAATGTTTCCAGAAAATAAAACATGAAATCAGAGTTGGAAAAAAAAAAAAGAACTGAGGAGGGGAAAGTCCGTCTGACACAGGCAGCCTCTGGTAACAGATGCACATGTGGGGCGCCAAGAGAATACGAGACCCAAAGACACGTGGGACAAGTGAGGCTTCAGTGCTGTTTCGGACAAAGGAGAAGAAAGGCGGGGCTCTGAGATTCCAAAGGGCAGCAGGCGATGCGCAGGCAGACAAGACACAGCAAATGGGCAAACAACATGCGGAGCCACCAAGAGCAAGGGACAGAGGGGCTGGTCCACACCCAGCCTTGCCTGCATTTCTCCCTGTCTGCTGTATTTAGTTCCTATTGTGATGCTAAGGTGATAGCTCCCTTCCTTTAAGCAGGTTTTTCTATCTAAATTCCCTTGGGCGGGTAAGTGGGGAGGGTCAATGATTCTTCATAAGTCTTTTGTTTCTTTTTTTCTTTTTTTTTAAATATGTTTTATTGATTTATTACAGTGAGGAAGAGAGAGGGATAGAGAGTTAGAAACATCGATGAGAGAGAAACATCGACCAGCTGCCTCTTGCACACCCCCCACCGGGGATGTGTCCGCAACCAAGGTACATGCCCTTGACCGGAATCGAACCCGGGACCTTTCAGTCCGCAGGCCGACGCTCTACCCACTGAGCCAAACCGGTTTCGGCAGTCTTTTGTTTCTTAATAATCGGTTTAAAATCAATATCCCAAAAGGCATAGTATTTTGGGGTGACAAAACTTTGGTCCTCCTCAGTCTCACATTTGAAATGGAATTAAAAGTTTCATATTCCAGAAACTGAGTTGGTAGATTGCTCCATATTTTATTGTACTAATCATTCTGTTCTGAAAATAAGTCAGTTCAGTTAAACCATTGCTCATTCCAGAAGATGACGCTTATATTGTGTAAGAATATAAGTATCCCAAGATGGGCTTATATTGTGTATGGGCTCCCAAGATGACGCTTATATTGTGTAAGAAAGCAATCAGGTATCTAATAAGAGACATGGCTATGGAAAACAACAACAAAGGTTAATGGTTAGAACAAATTATAAATCCAGTCTCTAAGCCTGGAGGGTTGCAACCTGGCTAATAGTGTTTGCCCCAACCTGGTGATTCCCTGAGACCCTGTTCCACCCAACTTGAAGGTCCACCCAAGCCATTTACAGTGGTTTTTCCATACAAGGCATGTCTTGGCTCATGCTGCAAACTTTCCCAAAAATCACAAACTCCAAACAAGTAGCACATGGCTTCTGCATGTCCTGTACCTCTTGTTAAATGGTTCTCAGCCCAGCACTAGTGGCAGCTGGATTTGGTTTGTAGGTTGGCCTCTCCTAGACACTTCCAAGCCCAGCATAAGAAGCAGCCATCTTCATATTGCTTTGTAGTTTATGCCCTGTTGCTCCGGACAGGGCAGAGGTGGTGTCTGACTTGGGCCTCCACCTTCCAGGAGGCCTCAGAGCTGGCACACCCAGCGGACAGCTTCAAACCATACTGGAGCACCACCAAACCATCTCCACAATGACACACTAAGAGGCCAACTCAACAGGCACCAAAGACCTGATGAAGCAAGGCCTGTTCTGTGGGGTCAGCTCCTCCCTGCACAGCAGGTCTTCTGCTACAGTTGGGGTCGGTTCTCTCAATTGATGGATCTGGGGGTAAATCCCTCCTATTGACATGCCAACAATAATCAAGGCTCAACTACAACAGAAGGGTGCACACAGCCTACATGTGGAGGGTACCAGGACTTCCCAGCTTGGTGATTGGAGAGGATGTGCCACTGGACCCTACGGAACACCTACCACAGAAGGCCACTCTACCAAGTCTGGGAGACATAGCAGCTCTACCTAATGAATAGAAACAAACACAGGGAGTCTGCCAAAATAAGGAGACAAAGAAACATATTCTAAATGAAATAAGAGAACAAAACTCCAGAAAAAGAACTAAAGAAAATTGAGATGAGCAATGTACTAGATGCAAAGTTCAAAACACTGGTTATAAGTATGATCAATGAACTTAGGGGAAGAGTAGATGAACTTAAGGAAAACTTCAACTAAGAGATAAGAAACATGAAAATTTAGATAGGAAACATAAAAAGTATCTATCAGAAATAAAGAAGACATTAACCAAAATGAAGAATATTATAGGAAATTAACAGTAGAGTAGATGAAACAGAGGATCAGATCAGAGATTTGAAATACAAGGAAGCAGAAAACACCTTATCAAACAGAAAAAAAAAGATTAAAAAAATGAGGTTAGTCTAAGGAGGCTCTAGGACAACTTCAAGCATATCAACATTTGCATCTGGAGGTGCCGGAAGAAGAGAGAGAGTAAGGCCCTAACCAGCTTGGCTCAGTGGATAGAGCATCGGCCTGTGGAGTGCAGGGTCCTAGGTTTGATTCCAGACAAGGGCATGTACCTTGGTTGCAGGCACATCCCCAGTAAGAGGGTGTGCAGGAGGCAGCTGATCGATGTTTCTCTCTCATCGATGTTTCTAACTCTCTAACCCTCTCCCTTCTTCTCTGTGAAAAAATCAATCAAATATATTAAAAAAGAAAGAGCAAGGAACAAAAACCTATTTAAAAAAAATAATGACAGAAAACTTTCCTAACCTGATGAAGAAACTAGACATACAAATCCAGGAAGCACAGAAAGTCCCAAACAAGATGAACCCAAAGAGGCCCACATTCATAAGACTGTCAGCTGATTTCTCAACAGAAACTTTGTAAGTCAGAAGGGATTGGCAAGAAATATTCAAAAGGTTATGAAAAGCAAGAACCTACCAACAAGATTACTCTACTCAGCAAAGTTATCATTTACAATTGAAGGACAGATAAAGAGCTTCTCAGACAAGAAAAAGGTAAAAGACTTCATCACCACGAAACCAATATAACAAAAAAATGTTAAAGGGTCTTTTTTAAAAAGAAGTAATAAAAAGATAAAAAATCCTATATAATAAAGAGGAAATATGCAAATTAACCATCACTCCAACACACAAGATAGCTGCCCCCATGTCCCTCCCCATGGTCATCAGGAGAGGGCAGCTGTGGGCGATCAGGCCAGCAGAGGAGGGCAGTTGGGGGGTATCAGGCCTGCAGGGGGGACAGTTGGAGGGGACCCAGGCCTGCAGGGGAGAGCAGTTGGGGGCGACCAGGCCTGCAGGGGAGGGCAGTTGGGGGGAACCAGGCCTGCAGGGGAGGGCAGTTGAGGGGAACCAGGCCTGCAGGCAAGGGCAGTTGGGGGTGACCAGGCCAGCAGGGGAGGGCAGTTAGGGGTGACCAGGCCTGCAGGGGAGGGGAGTTGGGGGTGACCAGGCCTGCAGGGGAGGGCAGTTAAGAGCGACCAGTCTTGCAGGGGAGGGAAGTTGGGGGGAACTAGGCCTGCAGGGGAGGGCAGCTGGGGGGGGGACCAAGCCTGCAGGGAGAGCAGTTGGAGGGGACCAGGCCTGCAGGGGAAGGCAGTTGGGGCAATCAGGCTGGCAGGGGAGGGCAGTTAGGCAAGCGAGAGCAGTTGGGGGTGACCAGTTCTGCATGGGAGGGCAGTTGGGAAGGAAAAGGCCTGCAGGGGAGGGCAGTTGGGGGGGGACCAGGCCTGCAGGGAAGGGCATTTGGGAGTTGGGGGTGACCAGACCAGCAGGGGAGGGCAGGTAGCGGTGACCAGGTTGGCAGTGGAGGGCAGTTAGGGGCAATCTGGCCGGCAGGGGAGCAGTTAGGTGTCGATCAGGCTGGCAGGCAGGAGCGGTTAGGGGCAATCAGGAAGGCAGGCCGATGAATGGTTGGGAGCCAGCAGTCCTGGATTGTGAGAGGGGTCCCAGATTGGAGAGGGTGCAGGCCTGGCTGAGGGACACACACACATACACACACACACACACACACACACACACACACACACACACACCCCTGTGCACGAATATCGTGCACCAGGCCTCTAGTATAAATAATAAAATGGCATTAAACACATATTTATCAACAATTATAATAAATGCAAATGGAATAGGCATATAGATCAATGGAACAGGACAGAGAGCTTGGAATCATGTCTCTACGGTCTATTAATATTTGACAAAGGATGCTATATGGGCTGTTGTACCTGGCTTTGGGGTAGGGGCAGAGGAGTCCAGCATGGAGTCCAAGCCTCACTCCTCTCAGCGAACACCCCACAGCTGAGATATCCCTCACAACCTTGGCCTGTGCCCTTGAGAACTGTTCCAACCCCATCGTGACCCCACCCTTCCTACTAGTCTCAAGATGGTTTCTGCACTTCCTTGTTTAAATGTCTTCTCTTTAGCTAGTCTTCAGCGTAAATATTCCCCAATTTAGTTTTATTTCCAGTTTGGTTCTTGTAGGAGGTGCAAGAAAGACCCACCTACTCTACTCTGTTGCCGTCTTGACCCCCCGGCCCCCTCACACACATCCTCTTCTTTTTTTGTTTTAATACTCACCCAAGGATATTTCCCCATTTATTTATTTTTAAATTTTATTGTTTTAGAGAGAGTGGAAGGGAGGGAAAGACAGCGAGAGAAACATTGGTGTGAGAGACACATCGATTGGTTGCCTCCCACATGTGCCCTGACCAGTTCAGTGTTGGAGCCTGTAACCGAGGTATGTGCCCTTGACCAGAATGGAACCTGGTCCACAGGCCACCTCTAACCACTGAGCAAAACTGGCTAGGGCTTGGTGTTCTTTTTAAAAATATATATATATTTTATTGATTTTTTTTTTTTTTACAGAGAGGAAGGGAGAGGGATAGAGAGTCAGAAACATCAATGAGAGAGAAACATCGATCAGCCGCCTCCTGCACACCCCCCACCGGGGATGTGCCCACAACCAAGGTACGTGCCCTTGACCGGAATCGAACCTGGGACCCCTCAGTCCGCAGGCCGACGCTCTATCTACTGAGCCAAACCGGTCAGGGCTTGGTGTTCTTTTAAACTAAATTTGAAACCACAAGTTCAGGATACTTGTCAAAAGTATTTTTTACAACAAATAAAAAAAGTAGTTGTCTTAGGCACAAAATACAGAAGATGTTACAATGAAGATAGTTTGATCAAACACAATTAGAGATATTTTTACATCTCACATAATCTGTCTCAAACTTTTGTTCATTACTCTCCACAAGAAAAAATTGAAATGTTAAAGAAAAGTGCTTAGGTAAAACATCCATCAGTGAATTAAACTCGGAACCTGATTTCTTATTTACATTGATGGATGTCTATAAGACATGGAATAAGATGAGAAAAAATTCAATTAGTGAAAAGAATGTATTGTTATTGTCATAACTGTTTTCAATGATTTATGAGTATGAACTACCAATTTCAACTCATATCTGATGAAAATAAAAATTAAAAAAAGGCTTGACAGTGTATCAGCTGTGTATATTGTATTGTCTTACGTGTTTCAGACTATACTAAAGAAGCGCATCCATTGCAATATATAAAAAACCTGAGGGGGGGTTGCTTGATACATTTAAATATTAATAAGTGATATTTTATATGAATATAGTTATGTTTTTATTTTATATGTTATGGGCTAAATTGTATCCCCCCCAATTCAATATGTTGACGTCTTAATTCCCAGCACCTCAACATGTGACAATATTTGGAAATAGAGCCTTTAAAGAGGTGATTAAATTAAAATGAGTGCATTAGGGTGGTTTCTAGTTCATTTGGATTGGTGACATCATAATACCAGGAGATTAGGACAGAGACCTCAGGGATGCACTCACACAGAAGAAAGGCTGTGAGAACACGGTGAGAAGCAGCCTCTGTAAGTCAAGGAGAAAGTTCAGAAGAGACCACCTGCTGAACTTGATCTTGAACTTCCATACTCCTGATCTGTGGAAAAATAAATTTCTGCTTTTAAGCCATAGTCTGTGGTGTTTTGTGATGGCAGTCCCAGCAAACTGTATACTGTACATGTAGGGCATTGTTCTGTGAGATCTGCGTTTGCTGTGTGTGTGAGCACTGTGTCTTAATGCAAGGTGCACTTCTTGTTGTCGTCACCGGTCAACGTGTTTGAGGTACATGAAGCTAGGAAAAAGGGAGGGTTTGCCTCCCAGTTCTGAAACAAGCCAGTTGAACTGCAAACTCCCAGTAGAAAACTTGGAGAAACTCTGGCCCCACCATTCTTAGGGGAGGTGCTAAGGAAAGAAATGGCCTCCAAGATTTTGAGTTTCTTATGAAAATGACTCTAGAGCAGTGTTCTAGAGAGGAGTCTGGGTTAGAATTTATAGGGTCTGTGAACTGAATAAGAAAAGGCGCATGTTCATTTTCACTGATGTTTACCTGAGCATTGTTGTTTCCCTGATTTATAAGTGGAAGTAATGGGTTTTGGTGATATCAAAGGCATGCATAACTTTGTCACCAGTGTTTCCTTAAAATACAAATCGCAAGCATCACTGTATTGATACATATTGGTTACTAAATTTACTGGTAAAACTTGTTATTAATAAATTAATAAAGAAGCACATGCATTACTATGCACAGATTTGTTTTACATATATATTTGATAATAACCATCCTACATAAGAAAGAGGTAATATGCAAATTGACCATCACACCACCACACAAGATGGCTGCCCCCATGTGGTCAAAGATGGCCACCTTCATGTGGTCAAAGATGGCCGGCAGGGGAGGGTAGTTGTGGGTGATCAGGCCAGCAGGGGAGGGCAGTTGGGGGCAACCAGGCAGGCAGGGGAGCAGTTAGGCATCGATCAGGCTGGCAGGGGAGTGGTTAGGGGGTGATCAGGCTGGCAGGCAGGCGAGCGGTTGGGAGCCAGCAGTCCCAGATTGTGATAGTAATGTCTGACTGCCCGTTTATGTGGGATCGGGCCTAAACTGGCAGTCGGACATCCCCTGAGGGGTCCCAGATTGGAGACGGTGCAGGCTGGGCTGAGGGACACTCCCCCTAACCCCCAGTCACAAATATCGTGCACCGGGCCTCTAATGTTTGTATATAATTTGTTTTCTTTGTAACCCTGTGTATTTTATTTTACCTAGTTAAGAACAATTTTTCTGAGAATGTCAGAGGATCTGTGCCAGATAGACAGTTAAGAAATCTCTCCAGCTGTATTGCAGTCTCAGGTCCTGCCTCCACCACACGTGAACTGCCCCTTTCCTTACCCGTTCCTTCAGCTGCTACCCTTTGCTTTTGGCCGAGATGCCTTTCGCCAGTTTCTTTCCACTGAGGACCTCTGTGGCTCTAACTCTGATTCGACATCTTCTCAAAGGCTGCCTCTTTGTTTACCGCAGCTGGCCCTGCACAGCAGCCGAGGGGCGGCCCTACTTGGGACTTGCTGGGAAGTGGGCTCTCAGGCATGACTTCAGGCTCCTGAGGACCAGCGGGAAGAGGTGCACTAACCTCCCAGGGCCGAGGTTTCCAAGGGGCCGATGTCCTAACATCATCACAGGGCCGAATGGGAACCTTCAGCTCCAGGCCCTGTGGGCCTGCTTTTTCCTCCCGAGGGAGTCTGGCTTACTTTGTGACTTCCTTAGCCACATCATTTCATATTTAGACCCCCAGCACCATACAAGGCCTTCTAGACCCAAGATGCCCACATATCCATTGCTCGTGACCAGTGCCCATATGGGTCATGTTCACCCCCACAGTGTGCTGTCTGCCACTTCCTAGGAGTTAGGATCTTTCCTCCCTGTGTTTTTCCTACACCAGCACTCCCATTCTGCCTGCCACCACAGGGGGACCCTATCCTCCCACAAAGATCGGAATGACGTCTTCCAGTGGTGGTCAAGGGTCACTCTGAATCTCCTCCAGCGGACCCCTTTGTAGGAGAGACCATCCTAAAGGCAACATGTGCAGCTCAGCTCTTGCACAACACACGCGTCAGGGACACACACTGGTCTCTAGAGGGAGCCCTGTAAACGATGTAAGCTCTGGAACCTTAAACCCCAGCTGCTTGGGGAATGGGGCTCCCGTCTCAGTCACTTACTTCTCTTAAGTGCACAGATGCCCCTGGCGTCCTTTGGGCAGGAACGCCCCACTAATTACCATGTCTGATCCCTCTGTCCACCAGCCTCCGCCCACACTGATCCCTGTGTCCTCCGTGCAGATAGACTCGGGACTGCTTGGCTCAGCCTGGCTCACCGTCACCCAAGTACTCTCTTAATAGGGACTCCAGGTTTTTGGCATCAGGTGCAGTGGGTAAATCTAGAAAGCAGCCAGTCTAGGACAAATGTGTGTATTTATGGCACACAGGCTATCTAGGAATAAACAAGGCTCTACATAATTTTTTTTCTTTAAGCTGATTTTTTAGAAATATTTCATTTTTAATTTAATTTTAAATATATTTTTATTGATTTTAGAAAGGAGGGGAGAGGGAGAGGGAGATAGAAACCTCAGTGATGAGAGAGAATCATTGATTGGCTGCCTCCTGCACGCCCCCATCTTGGCCATAACCAAAGGATAGAAACTGAGCCAACAACCTAGGCATGTGCCCTTGACCAGAATCGAACCTGGGACCCTTCAGTCCGCAGGCCGACGCTTTATCCACTGAGCCAAACACTTTAATATATTATTTATTTTCTCATCTTTTAATTTAGAAATATTTAATCTTCCCCAAGAGTAGGAAGCAATGCGCAATGAACAGCTATAGCTCACCACCTAGACCAGTGATGGCGAACCTATGACACGCGTAGCCATTTCTGATGACACGCGACCGCTGAGGCGGCCCATGCCGAGGATGAAACATTTGCTGCTCCTGAGGATGAAACATTTGCGACCTCCAAGACTCTAGTCGCAAATGTTTCATCCTCCCCTATTAGACACTCGGTGCCGGAGGTCTGTAGGCCAAAACAACAGAAGTCCGGCACAGAGCGTCTAGTTCTGGGACTTCCGGTTAAGCCGGGATCTTTGCCCTCACTTCCGCCGGCAGAGCGGGGAGCAGCGGAACGCAGCAGGGGACGCATCTCTGGGGGCCCTGACATTACCAGTAACCAAATAACAGTTAACCACAGCAACCATTATCTACTGTTCTGGGGTGTCATGGATTTCTAATCCATCATTACTGAGATAAGTGAGGGGGAGGCTGGGAGAGGCGAGGGTTTGTGGCATGCTATGGGTGCCATTTCCCTCCATTAGAAATAGCGGCAGCCATTTTAATTCACATAAGGAACACCATCTTGCTCCATAGTGCAGACTCCATTTCACCACTATTACTGTTGTGCATCCTTATTAACCCCTATTTCTGCTTATTAACCCTGCCCTTTCCTAAAAGACAGTTATATGCACCATTTTGTGGTTAGTTAGGCTAGTTAACCCCTAATTGCCTGCAGGCCTAACAAGCTATCTATAATTCTATCTTCTGTCACTGCCCCCCTGATGGAGAACCCAAAAAATAAAAAACTAAGGTTAAGTAAAGGAAGTGGTAGTAGCAGTGGCTGACCCTTTCAAGAGATATGGACTAAGATGTATGGCTTTATAGAAAAAAATGGCAGATCATTTTGTGTTTTATGTACTGAAACGGTAGTAAACAGAACGTGGAATATAAATAGACATTTTAAAACTAATCATTCCCAGCTCTTGGAAAAAAGTGAGGATGAAAGGAAGGAATACATTTCCAGGCAGCTACACCTTTATAAGAGCCAATCTAATTCCATCCTTAAATTGATGAAAGGCTCTACAAATTTAACATCTGCAAGTTTGAGCATTGCTCACTCTGTAGCTCAGCATGGAAAAGCGCTCAGTGAGGGAGAATTTATTAAAGAAACTCTCCTAAGATGTGCACCAGTTCTATTTCACGATATGCAGAATAAAGATGCAATTATTAAGAGAATATCTGAGTTACCACTCAGTAGAAATATCATAAAAGACCGAATAATGAGACTGAACACAAACGTACAACCTCAATTAAAGAGAGACATAAGGAAGTGTAAATATTTTTCGATCTCTCTTGATGAAACTACTGATGTCACATCACATGCTCAGTTGGCCATTATTGGTCAATATCCTCATGGTCTCACAATGAGAGAAGAGTTGATAAAGTTAGTATCAGTGTCAACAAGTAAATCAGGAAGCGAAATATGTAAGGTTGTTATACAAACATTTTGTGACCTAAGCATTAATATCTCTAAAGTTGTGTCAGTGACGACAGATGGGGCACCAAATATGGTGGGGGGAAAAGTCGGATTTGTCAAATTGTTTACAGAAGCTATTGGACATCTGATTGTGCCTTTTCATTGTATTATCCATCAGGAGGCTTTATGTGCCAAGGCAGGATTCACCGACTTAAACGACTTAATGTCAGTTGTTACAAAAATAGTTAATTTAATAGCTGCTCGCCCCCTTCACAAGCGAGAATTTTTGGCACTTTTACTGGAGGTTGATTCCACCTACAGTGGACTGCTGATGTACAATAATAGAAGATGGCTGAGCCGAGGCAAAGTTCTTGAGCGCTTTGTGGAGTGCTTTGAAGAAATTAAGGTATTTCTTGACGATAAGGATCTGGGAAACTTTCCTCAGGTTAAAGATGATAAGTGGGTCAACACCCTGATGTTTTTACAGATCTCTCTGTTCATATTAATGAACTGAACTTAAAGTTACAAGGTTTTGACAAAAGTATTGACTTTATGTTTGGATACATAAAAGCTTTTGAAAGTAAAGTTAAAATTTTCAAGCGAGTTGTAGAAACTAAAACTTATAAGTATTTTCCTCGAGTAACAAAGTATTTTGAGAAGGCCAGTGCAGCTGTACAAAATGAAATGGAACTCTTGCATATGAAGTACCAGCATGTTTTAGACTCATTACTTGACCAGTTTAGTGATAGATTTAGTCCATTTAGAAGCCTAGAACAGACCATGAAAATAATTAAGTATCCTGATGTAGTAATCTACAGTAGTTTGGAATTAAATGGTTTCCAATGGATGCAAATTGATGATTTGGAGATGCAACTTGCAGAATTTCAAGACAGTATCTGGGCTCAGGTGTTTGTCGACTTGAGGTCAAAGCTTGAGAATCTTGAAAGGTGCCGCTTGGAGAATCAAGAGGAGTTCCACTATGAACAGGAAATTTGGAGTGCCTGGAACCGACTACCAGACACTGTTAGCACCCTGAAAAATATAGCAATGGCTTTACTCACAATTTTTCCCTCTACATACTTTTGTGAGGCCTTATTCTCAGCGTTAAATAATATCAAAACCAACAAAAGAAACAGATTGACAGATGAAGTTAGTTGCGCTTGCTTGGGCCTGAAGTGTACAAAATACCAACCTTCAATTGAAGATTTAGCCAATGAAATTCAGCAACAAAAAAGTCCCTAATACCCTGGGTCCAGGTGAGGCCATGTGCCCCTGGGTCCGGGTGAAGCTGGATCCCGGTTCCGGGTGAGGCTGTGTACCCCTGGATCCAGGTGAGGCTGGGTCCCGGGTCCGGGTGAGGCCGCGTGCACCTGGGTCCGGGTGAGGTTGCGCGCCCCTGGATCCAGGTGAAGCTGGATCCCGGTTCCGGGTGAGGCCGCGTGCCCCTGGGTCTGGGGGAGGCCACGCGCCCCTGGGTCCGGGTGAGGCCACGCACCCCTGGGTCCGGGTGAAGTTGGAGCATCCCGGGTCCGGGTGAGGCCGTGTGCCCCTGGATCCGGGTGAGGCTGGATCCCGGTTCCGGGTGAGGCTGTGTACCCCTGGATCCAGGTGAGGCTGGGTCCCGGGTCCGGGTGAGGCCGCGTGCACCTGGGTCCGGGTGAGGTTGCGCGCCCCTGGATCCAGGTGAAGCTGGATCCCGGTTCCGGGTGAGGCCGCGTGCCCCTGGGTCTGGGGGAGGCCACGCGCCCCTGGGTCCGGGTGAGGCCACGCGCCCCTGGGTCCGGGTGAAGTTGGAGCATCCCGGGTCCGGGTGAGGCCGTGTGCCCCTGGATCCGGGTGAGGCTGGGTCCTGGGTCCGGGTGAGGCCGCGCGCACCTGGGTCCAGGTGAGGCCACGCGCCCCTTGGGTCCAGGTGAGGCCACGTGCCCCTGGGTCCGGGTGAGGCCATGCGCCCCTGGGTCTGGGTGAAGCTGGATCATCCCGGGTCCGGGTGAGGCCGTGTGCCCCTGGATCCGGGTGAGGATGGGTCCCGGGTCCGGGTGAGGCCGCACGCACCTGGGTCCAGGTGAGGCCACGCGCCCCCTGGGTCCGGGTGAGGTCACGTGCCCCTGAGTCCGGGTGAAGCCGTGCCCCTGGGTCCGGCCGAGACCTAACCAGAGGGCGTCGGACCTGCATTACCACCATTTGTCCACCATCCAGAGCTGAGGGGTCAGTACCGACATGTACACATAAGGAACTGGTGGACGTTGATATTGGGTCTCAAGAGAACTGTTTGTCCAGAAAGAAACTCACTACAGACTGATTCATTTGCCTGTCAGCATAACTATTATTGCTCGTCTCACATTCAGTTCTTATAAGTATATCTCTAGTGACACATGATCTTGCTCATCTAGGGGAAATGATGAACAGCATGGACTGATGAACAGGAATGGAGCCAGAGACGGGGAGGCATCGATCGGACTATCAGGCCTCGGAGGGAGGGTAGGGGAGTGTGGGGGGAGGGGGGAGAGATCAACCAAAGGACTTGTGTGCATGCATATGAGCCTAACCAATGGTTAAGTTCAACAGGGGGTTGGGGCATCCGTGGGGAGGGGTGTGGGATGGGAATGGGGGGATGAGGACAAATATGTGACACCTTAATCAATAAAGAAATTTAAAAAAAAAAAAGTCACTAATAGACAGGTTAGTTAAAGAATTCCCCCTCCCCCTCACTTATCTTAGTTCACGGCACCCCACACAAGCTAAATAATATCAAGACCAACAAAAGAAACCGACTGACGGATGAACAAAGAAGTCACTAAGCAGGTGAGTTAAATATTTAGTTTTTGGTTTATTAAATACAATTATATATAACAATTATACATTTATGTTATTTAAACTATAAATATCGCGAAATACTGTTTCTTCCTCAAAGTGACACACTACCTGAGTTATGCTCAGTTTTTTGGCGAAGTTTGACACACCAAGCTCAGAAGGTTGCCCATCACTGACCTAGACTTAAGCATTTTAACAGTGTTCTTTGTGCCTCACACAGGCTGCTATGTGTGTGAGTGTGTTTGTGTACACCCCCGTTTTCTCCCTGGAGCATTGGAAAGAAAGTTCAGGCATCAAGATGCTTCATCCTAAAACACTTCAATATGCATCTCCTGAGAACAAGAACTTCCTCCTATGAAATTTCAATCCATAACCGTTGCTCTGATTTGCTCTGTGTCCCCAAGGTTCCGGGCCTCTGCTGTGAAGTGGGGAGCTGGTCTTCTCAGCTGCGGCAGCGGCAGGCCGGCGCGAGGCCGCTCCTTCGGGCTGGTCCCAAGGGCCAGGGGCTGGGCCTGCCTTTGTGGCTCAGCTGGGCCTGTTTCTGAGGGTGATGATGAAGCCAGACATTCAGGGCTTGGGCTTCTGGCACAATAACCACCAGTCCTTCCATTTTATGTTTTAAATATTGTTCTTTTGACTAGGGAATCCATTCACATGTTACAAAAGGATGCACAGTGTGTGGACTAAAAAGGGCCACATGCTACCTGACAAGCTCAGGGGAGGCCTGCGTGCCTTACACACTCAGAGACCTAAACTCACCCCAAAGGATGGTCTGAAATTAAAAAGCAGTTTATGGTGGGTAGTCATGTCCTAGGCTGGTGTCTTCCCTGACAAGGTGGATCTTTACCTTAGCTGAGCCTTCTGTTGTCCTTTTGCATCTATCATAACATAGACCAGTGGTCGGCAAACTCATTAGTCAACAGAGCCAAGTATCAACAGTACAACGATTGAAATTTCTTTTGAGAGCCAAATTTTTTAAACTTAAACTACATAGGTAGGTACATTGTCATTAACTTAATTAGGGTCCTCCTAAGCTGGCCTTTGCTAAAAACGTCCTCAATCTGATCGAGGTACGTTCGCTGAGGTCGACCCCTTCCAACTCTCCCATCCACACTCGTCTTGATACTTGTTTCGTCTATCTCCTTTCGTTCATCCTCTCTATATGACCAAACCATCTCAACATACCTTTCTCAGTCCTCGACACTACATCTTCTTTCACTCCACAACGTTCCCTAAAATTAACTTAATAAACTTTCTTAATGTTTTAAGTCTTAGTTAAACTATAGGTATGTTGAATAAAACTTGATATCATACTTAATAATGATACTATTTATTGATAAAATTAAATTATTTACAATTTACCTTACAATATCCATAAAATTAAATCCTGACAATGACTGACAAACACTAATGTCAACAATGGCCTAGCATCTCCTTGGAAAGTTGGGTAAGTCAGGTTTGTGTGTTTCTTTTTTTATTTTTTATTTATTTTATTTTTTTTATTGGTTTTTTACAGAGAGGAAGGGAGAGGAATAGAGAGTCAGAAACATCGGTGAGAGAGAAACATCGATCACCTGCCTCCTGCACACACCCCCCTGGGGATGTGCCTGCAACCAAGGTACATGCCCTTGACCGGAATCGAACCTGGGACCCCTGAGTCTGCAGGCCGACGGTCTATCCACTGAGCCAAACTGGCCAGGGCTGTGTGTTGTTGTTTTTAATTTTAGGCACGATTCCAGGTTCTCATCAATAAGACAACTTCTCAGTTTACTCTTGGTAAAGTTCGGGCTTGAAAATGATTGTTCGCATAAATACATAGACCCAAACAAGGAAAGAACAGCAAACGCTAGTTTTTTCAGTTGATTATATGAATCAGGAATACTATTCCAGGTGTTAAAAATCAACGTATCTTCCTTCTCCAGGTCTTTCACAGCAGATCACTTGTGCTGTGAACTAAGTTCACATTTGTTTTTCTCCAATATTTCTATATCAGCACAAAGACGTTCACATTTCGAGCTCCACAATTCTTTGTTTTTTAAATCCAGCAGTTGCATTTCAAAGTTGCCAATGTCAATATTAAAGGGAGAAAAATTTAATTCTGTTACAGTACCATTAAGAGGTTTTTTAACAAAGGCTAATGTAGTTTTGCTGTTTATGAATTCCTGAAATTCCTGAAACCTGTTGAGAAAAGCTTCCAACATCAAAAAAATTGTGTTTCCTTTCCCCTGCAGTTTACGATTAAGCTGATTTAGATGAGACGTAACGTCTCTCCATGAAATAAATTTTTTGGATCCACTGATCGTTAGTTCTGGATACTGAACACCCTTCTCAAGGAGAAATGCTTTAATTTCTGTTAATAAGGAAGCGAAACGTTTCAAAACGTTTCCTCTTGATATCCAATGTACCTTGTTATGCAGCAGAAGATCTGAGTACTCTCCATTTCAACTAAAAATTCTTTAAATTGGCGATGATTAAGAGCTTTAGCTATAATGGAGTTGATAATGTTAATCACCAATTCTGTAACTTTGCAAATTTCTTCTGGAAATGTCTGCGCGCAGAGCGCTTCTTGATGAATGATGCAATGGTACATAAGTATCTCGTGGTTAATTTTTTCTTTCAAAATAGCAACAAACCCGTTTCTTACGCCAGTCATATTTTTCGCCCCGTCTGTTGAAATTGAGACAATTTTATCGAGTGGAATATGATGTTTTTCAATGCACTCAGTTACAGCATTTGCTATATCCTCTCCATGTGTTTGACCTTTGAGTGGCAATAATCCTAAAAGTTCTTCTTTAGGACCTGGAGATGAAATAAATCGTACAAAAAGTGAAACTTGTGCTGTATCATTTATGTCACAAGACTCGTCAACTACTATTGATAAAGCTGAAACCAATTTAAGATTTTGACTTGCTGGTTGGTTATATTCGAAGACATTTTGACTGTTCTATCTTTCACTGTTTTAGCAGACAATGGTAACTCTTTAATTTTTTTTAGAATATCTGCTTTGTTCTTAAAATCCCAAAATAGCTCTTCAGATGCATTTATAAAACAACTTTTTATGTATTCACCGTCTGTATATGGTTTTCCTCTCTTAGCAATCTCTTGACTAACCAACCACAAAACTTGCAATATTAACATTGTTGGAATATTGCATCCAATAATTAAATACAGAACTTGGTTTTTCTTGACTCTTCTGAAGTTTCTCAACTGCTTTCTTCTTTGCATCACCGACAGGATATTTAATACTAAATGACACGTGTTTAGCTATAAAATGTCTCTCCAAATTTGATTTCTTGTTATGCGCCAATGTTTCCTGACAAATAAGACAGGTCGGAAGGCCATTTAAGTTTTGAATAAATGCGAAAGTCTCGGTCCATTCAACTTTAAATTCATGGTTTTCATCTTCCGTTTTTCTTTGCTTCTTCTTTCTAGCCATGTCAAACAGGGCACCTAAAAAAAAGTTTCATTTTATAATAATAAAGCCACCAACACAAAATAATTACAATTCTTAAATTGATGACAAAATACCTGTGGGATTTGCAGCTGGTTGGAAAAATACAGGTAGCTTTATGCTTCGAGCAGGTACTTCTGTCACCTGCACGCCATGTGCGGACGCGACTAGCACTAACCACTGCACACGAGGCTGGTGGCTGACTGCCTTCCCTGCTGCGTACCCCGCGGCCCGCCTGCCCGACACCCCACTTCTTCTATCGCCACTTCTTCAAAATAGACTCGCCCAGGCCGACACCGACTTCTGCGCATGGGCCACGAAGTTTCAATCGCACTGTACGTGCGCGCCCACACGTGGTATTTTGTGGAAGAGCCACACTCAAGGAGCCAAAGAGCCGCATGTGGCTTGCAAGCCACGGTTTGCCGGCCACTGACACATACTAATAGTTGGAATGTCAACATGATTTTCCTTTTTCCGGACCCCTCAAAGCACAGGCAGCACTCTGCGGAGACCGCAAACCCCTCATTGTCAGTGAGTCCATTGCTGACTGTTAATGCTCCTGCGCCCGCCCCTGTAAAGGAAGTCTGAGCCCATCATTTTACTTCTTATCCAATCCCAGAGGTTCTCCCCGCCTTTGCTTCCCCCCCACCGCCTCCCTAATCTGTCACCAATGGAGTTCATGTCACCCACTTACCTCTCCTCTTTTAATTGTAATGTACAACACAAGTGAAAACTGCCATTACAGAGTTACTAGCACATTATACACACGGTTTTTCACTGATTTCCATCAATACTTTAAGTATATAACTAAAATTAAGCAAAATCTTATATTTGAAACTGATGCTTACATTCAAACTGCTCTGTTGTAATCAAGCTTCAATCACTAGCTTTACATCCAAGGGCTGGATGGTTCCTTCCCTTTGGAAACAGCCTGGAGGCTACAGAAATGGGCATTTCTGGAGGGCACCTCTGTTCTGGCCAAGGCTTTCTCCAGAGACTCCTGCCTGAGCTGCCCACTCTGTCCGCCATGAAAGACCAACATATTAGCAGCTCCTCCGGCGGTGCCGGCTTGCTCCCAGCAATCTAATATGTAACTGAACACCCAGGAAGCAATAGGTGCTCCTGCACCCTTCACCTGCTGAAATTATTTCCATTTCCCAAGCCTAAGCCTGTCACAGAGACCAGAGAAAAACTAGGCCCCACTTAGAGAGAGGGAGTCACATTTTATTATGCGCAGGCCCAGAGAAAAATGTGTCTCAAATTCTGCGCCCCGCCCCCCCCCCAATGGAGGAAACTTTTCCTAGCTCTTTTGTCTCCCAAATTTGGAATGAGACTTCTGGGCCTTCTGGGAAAGAAGGCCTGCGTGCTGGGAAGGGGCCATGAGACCATATCTCAAGGTCTGGCCTGGCACCAGCACTGACAACTCTGTCTGGGGCATAGTTTATGGCCTCTCTGGAATGGGAATAGTCTTCTTTTCCTTATTATTTAAGCAGCACGCGTTTACAGAAGCCAGAACAGCAGGGTTAGAATTTCAAACAGCAGTTCTTATAGAAGATGGATGCTTCACGCCGGCTTAGCCTCTGTCAGGGCCAGCAGCAGGAGCAGCACAGCCTGCTGGGCTGACTGGCTTCGAGTGGCTGTGCGTCCATGTACCCTCCCAAACCCTCCCATTCGACTGCGCCAGGGCTGGTTCCTGCTCGAACCCTGCCCACTGTACTAACTGCTGGGAACTTAGTCCAAGTTCCTCCTTTGTCCTCTGCTCACAGTAGCAGGTGTTGGGTCCCATCTGCCTGGGGCTGGAGCTCCTAGGTTGCTGAGTCTTAATGGAGAAGCCATGAGAGGTTGTGGGTGAAAGAATGAGTCCTTATTGCAGAAGCCAGTGGTCACATAGCCATCACACAAGACAGTCCTCACGGCACAGTCCATGCAGGCAGGCAGCGGACACCGGCTGTGAATGCATATCTTCCCCGCAAAGCAGCACCATCCCCCTACCTGCAGCTTTGCCTGAGCAGCGGCAGGGCGCCCGGCTCACTGCGTCCTAGCGGCCCCTGCACTCTGGCTCAGCAGCTTCTCCAGGCTCCCGGCCCAGCCCACTCCGCCGCAGACTTCTCACCCACCACAGCCACCCGCTGGTCAGTCACCCACTTTGCAGCATTGGGACAAAGACGGCTCGTGCCCGCAGTGACACCAATCATACTGGCCTCAGAGGGCACCGTGCGCCGTGTGGCCTGGCACCGCTCCTGGCATGTTGGCCTGATCAGAGCTCCCAGGCTGAGTCCTTGGACATCCCAATGAGGCTCCTGCCCAGAGCGGCCTCTGGCCCTGGGGGTGTACTGGGAACAGGCCTCTGTGCGCCCACCGGCCTTGACTGCCCGGGGCCTGGCGTGCTCCCGAGCCTCTCTTCCTGCCTCCCCGGGAGGCCGCCACCCGGCTCCTGCCTGGGCACCCTCCTGCGCCCTCCTGCGCCCTCGCCGGCGGGTCCCGGGGCTCCGTGCGGCCTCCCGGTCCCTGAGAAACCCGCTGTCTGGTCCATGGCAGCTGTTCCTCATCTGCCGGCCTCGCCGTCTCTCAGGGTCGGCCGCTCGGGCGGCCACGGGACTTCTCTCCAGGAGGCTGACTGGGAGCGAGGCGGGGGCGAGGGGGACCCGACGGCCGCCCTGCCCAGCGCGCCCTCCCCGGTGCCCAGGGGCCTGCCCAGCGCGCCCTCCCCGGTGCCCAGGGGCCTGCCCAGCGCGCCCTCCCCGGTGCCCAGCGCGCCCTCCTGGGTGCCCAGGGGCCTGCCCAGCGCGCCCTCCCCGGTGCCCAGGGGCCTGCCCAGCGCGCCCTCCCCGGTGCCCAGCGCGCCCTCCTGGGTGCCCAGGGGCCTGCCCAGCGCGCCCTCCCCGGTGCCCAGGGGCCTGCCCAGCGCGCCCTCCCCGGTGCCCAGCGCGAACGCGGAATGAGCGTTCTCGCCGCCTCTCGGCCTCTGGGCCGGCTCCGCGAGGCGTCTGAACGGTAATTGACAGCAGACGCTTCGCCGGCCGCGTGTTGGGAGGAGAGGAGGCCGGGCTCGCCCGGGATCGCCGGAGCCTGCCCAGGTGGCTGCTGAGCTGGGCGAGAGCAGCTCCGGACGCAGCTCCCCAAACCCGGCGCACTTGGCTGTGGAGAGCTTCGCGCTGATGTCGGTGGGCGGGTCGCTCCGGGTGCCTGCCCCCCCCCGCCGCTGCCCCCCTTCCCCCCCCCCCCCCCCGTGCCTGCCCCGCCGCTGCCCCCCTTCCCCCCCCCCCGTGCCTGCCCCGCCGCTGCCCCCCTTCCCTCCCCCCGTGCCTGCCCCACCGCTGGCCCCGGGGTGTCTGGTCTCGGTGAGTGTGTCCCGCCCCCTCTCGGCTGCTCCGGTCAGCAGCCAGCAAACCAGCCACACTGCCGCTCGGACCGGGAGAACTACAATGAGCAACGGAAGATGCATCCCCGGTCTAACCACTCAGGAGTCTGGACAGCTGAACAGCAGCCGCTAAGACGCACAGAATGAAAGCGCAGGACAGACCGGAACAACGTGTGCAAGGAACACATTTTAACATTCTGCCCATCAAAGCAAAACGCATGTTCTGTTCTGGCAAACTCATGACGTTTGCACACATAGAAAAGGTCTGAAATCAGATTTAATTTTACTTAACCAGAGCACAACCTATAAAACAAAGGACCCTCAGAGCTTACTGCAGTAAACAACTTTCAAAAAATGTGTTGTTGCTCTAGCTGGTGTGGGTCAGTGGATAGAGCATTAGCCTGTGGACTGAAGGGTCCCAGGTTCGATTCCGGTCAAAGGCATGTGCCTTGGTTGCAGGCACATCCCCAGAAGGAGGCGTGCAGGAGGCAGCTGATTGATGTTTCTCTCTCATCGATGTTTCAAACTCTCTCTCCCTCTCCCTTCCTCTCTGTAAAAAAAAAAAAAATGTGTTGTTGGTCTAGCTGGTGTGGCTCAGTGGCTGGAGCATTGACCTGTGGACTGAAGGGTCCCAAGTTCGATTCTGGTCAAGGGCCTGGACCTCGGTTTCAGGCTGGATCCCTGGCTCTGGTGGGGGTGCATGCCTGTGGGAGGCAACCAATCAGTGTGTGTCTCTCATACCCATGTTTCTCTTTTTCTGTCTCTCCCCCTCCCTTCCATTTTCTCTAAAAACCAATGGAAAAATACCTTCGGGTGGAGATTAAGAAAAAACAATTATTGTTAACAGAGTTACAGGGTTCCACCTCTTTTCTCCTCTCCACACAGCCCCACCCCACTCCAAGACCTTCCCCACACTCTTGTCTACTCCACGGGCTTGCACACATGAATATGTGTCCTTTGGTTTGTCTCTTCCCGACCCCACACCCCTCCCTCTGAGATTCATCAGGCCATGCTTCCGGTCCCATTTTATTTGTCAGTTTACTTTGTGAATTATATTGCACATATAAGTGAGATCATATGATATTTTTCTTTTTTAAAATTTATCTTTATCATTGAAAGTATTATAGATGCTCCTTTTATCCCCCCATGGACCCCCTCCACCCATCTGCTCCCCAGTCCTTCCCTGCACTATTGTCTGTCCATGGGTTAGCATATACACTAATAAGTTCATTGGTTAATCTCTTTCCACCCCTCCCCCTTTCCTCTGAAAAAAGTCAGTCGGTTCCATGTTTCTATGGCTCTGGATCATTTTTGTTCATCAGCTTATTTTGTTCATTAGATTTCACATATGAGTGCGATCATGTGATACTTGTCTTTCTCTGACTGCCTTATTTCACTCAGCATAATAATCTCCTGGTCCGTCCATGCTGTTGCAAAGGGTGAGAGATCCTTCCTTTTTATAGCTGCACTAGAGGCTGGATGCATGGATTCATGCACTGGTGGGGGTTCCTCGGCCTAGCCTGTGGGGATTGAGCCGAAACCTGCTCCCCAACATCCCCTGAGGGGTCCCAGATTGTGAGAGGGTGCAGGCCAGGCCAAGGGACCCCACCATGCATGAATTTGTGCACTGGCCTCTAGTTTATAATAAGAATTAAAAAAGCGTTAATTTTTATACTTTAAAAGATTTGGAACATCACTGTTATAGATGCAATATAATCTTCTAGACCTAAATATCTGGGGAGATGGAGCTTAATTTTGTTCCTTAGTAAGATACTGCTCTTCACTTCTTTGGTTTTGTAGTGTCTGTTTTTTGCATCTTTATGCATAAATACACAATCATTTTATAATACACACTAGAGGCCCCATGCATGAAAATTCATGCACTGGAGGGGGGTCCCTCAGCCTGGCCTGCCCCCTCTCACAGTCCGGGAGCCCTCAGGGGTGGGAGGCGACCCAGCGATCAGGGGAAGGCGATGCCCCATCACACCTCTGCTGCTGCCACTGCCGGCAGCACAAGCCTCAGCTGGCCCTGGTTACCTGAGCCTCAGGCGGCCCTGGGTGGCTGGGCAGCTACTGTCCAAGGCTTGCCTGTGCCTCGGGCCGGCTCTGGGTGGCTGGGCAGCCACCATCCGAGGCTTGCCTGCACCTCGGGCCGGCCATGGGTGACTGGGGGGCTGAGGGAACTGGGGGACTCTGGAGGCAGGCGCGTGGAGCGGCTGGGCCCGCCTGTGGGTGGGCCTGGCCTTGCCACATGCCAGCTGCCCTAGCGGGGCTGAGGGGACTGGGCACCGCCATCTTGTGGCTGTAGGCATCACCATCTTTGAGGGCAGGGCAGTCAATTGGCATATTCCCTCCTTATTGGCTGTGGGCACCACCATCTTTGAGGGCGGGGCAGTCAATTAGCATATTCCCTCCTTATTGGCTGTGGGCACCGCCATCTTTGAGGGTGGGGCAGTCAATTAGCATATTCCCTCCTTATTGGCTATGGGCGCCGCCATCTTTGTGATGGTGTGAGGGTCAATTAGCATATTCCCTCTTTGTTAGATAGGATAAATGTAAGTAAACAGCTTTATTAGACTATTAGCAGTTATGTCAATTTTGTCATGTTTTTATGTGAAAAGATAAAAGGAGAGTTACTGTCAGAAATTATGTTGATTCTTTGTAATGGAAAAACATATCTATATATTTAATATGTTTTTATTGATTTCAGAAAGAGGTGTGGCGGAGAAAGAGAGAGAGAGAGAAACACCAATGAGGGACATCAATATCGATTAGCTGCCTCTTCTACATGCCTCTCTGCTGGGGATCAAGCCCAAAACCTGGGTATGTGCCCTCATCAGGAATCAAACCATTGACCTCTTGATGCATGGGTCAACATTCAACCACTGAGCCACACTGGCCGGGCTGGAATGTATTTTTATATGCAAGTCAGTAGTACTTAGTTTTAAGCAAACAAAGTATTTCATTAGTGGTCTTGGTGATTTTTAAAAGTGATTGAGTTCATCAATTCAAATATTTCTTAAATATAGAGGCCTGGTGCACAGATTTGTGCACCGGTGGGGTCCCTTGGCATGGCCTGTGGGGATCGGGCTGAAACTGGCGGTCCAACGCTGCCTGCCACTCCTGCTCATCCTGGCCCCGCTGTGCCTGCTGTCACCACCGCTCGGTAGGCTCATTGCTGCTCCACTGTGGTCCCTGGGCTACGGCAGCCAGCCATGAACCCTGTGTCTGGCACCCGTTGATCAGCTGAGTGGCACTCCTGCTGTGGGAGCACACTGGTCAGGAGCACACTCCTGCATTGAGCGTCTGCCCCCTGATGGTCAGTGCACATCATAGTGACCAGTTGACCAACCGACTGGTCAAATGGTTGCTTAGGCTTTTATCTATCTATCTATCTATCTATCTATCTATCTATCTATCTATCTATAGATAGTATTCCATTGTGTAAATGTAACACCAATTTAAAAAAATATATTTTATTGATTTTTTTACAGAGAGGAAGGGAGAGGGATAGAGGGTTAGAAACATTGATGAGAGAGAAACATCGACCAGCTGCCTCTTGCACACCCCCTACTGGGGATGTGCCCACAACCAAGGTACATGCCCTTGACTGGAATTGAACCTGGGACCCTTCAGTCCGCAGGCTGACGCTCTATCCACTGAGCCAAACCGGTCAGGGCTGTACCACCAATTTATTATCCACTCATCTGTTGATGGGCACTTGGGCTGTTTCCAGATCTTAGCTATTATAAGCAACTCTGCTATGAACATAGAGGTGTGTATGTCCTTTCTGATTGGTGTTACAGGATTCCTAGGATATATTCCCAGAAGTGGGACAAAAGGCAGTTCCATTTTAAAGTTTTGTTTTGTTTTGTTTTGTTTAATTTCAGGGAGAGGAAGAGAGTGGGAAACAGAGAAAGAAACATCAATGATGAGAAAGAGTCATCAATCAGCTGCCTCCTGCTCTCCCCCTACTGGGAATTGAGCCTGAAACCCATCATGTGCCCTGACTAGGAATCATGCCCCGGCCAGCGGGGTCTTCTAATGGGGGTACCGAGGTGGCGCACCTAAGAGAATGAGAGATAGACAAGGGACGCAAAGAATGGAGGCAAGACAAACGGGTTTCTGCTCAAGCCTCCAATTTTATTTTTTACAGCGTTCCTTATATGTGGTTTCTAGAAGGGGAGATGCCTACGAGGGGTGGGGGCTGAGCGGGTCAGGTGGGCTTAGATAATTTGGCTAAAGTCGTAAAGGGTGCTGACTATAGATAAAGGATGTGGCGGTTGAAGGGCAGCTATGCAAAGAATGTTTTGTCCTTAGGCATAAGGAAGGAAGTCTGTGGTGAGGACCAAGTTTCCATGAGGTTGTATTTCATTAGCTTACTGAAATAATGTTAGAATTAATTTGTGATTGACTCTTGGCTCCTGACAGAATCAGACTGTGACTCCTGGTTCATGGGTCAACGCTCAACCACTGAACAGCACTGGCCAGGCCAATTTTAAGCTTTTGAAGAAACTCCATACTTTTTCCACAGTGGCTGCACCAGTCTGCATTCCCACCAGCAGTGCACGAGGGTTCCTTTTTCTCCACATCCTCGCCAGCACTTGTTTGTTGATTTGTTGCCAGTAGCCATTCTGACAGGTGTGAAGTGATACTTTATTGTAGTTTTAATTTGCATCTCTTTTTTAAAAAAAAAAATATTTTTTATTGATTTTTTACAGAGAGGAAGGGAGAGAGATAGTCAGAAACATCGATGAGAGAGAAATATCGATCAGCTGCCTCCTGCACGCCCCCCACTGGGGATGTGCCTGCAACCAATGCACGTGCCCTTGACCGGAATTGAACCTGAGACCCTTCAGTCCGCAGGCTGACGCTCTATCCACTGAGCCAAACTGGTTTTGGCTAATTTGCATCTCTTTGATGATTAGTGACTTTGAACATTTTTCCATGTCTCTTGGCCTTCTGTGTGTCCTCTTTAGAGAAGTGTCTATTCAGGCCCTTTACCCATTTTTTAATTGGGTTGTTTGTCTTCCTAGTGTTGAGTTGCATGAGTTCCTTGTATATTTTGGAAATTAACCATTCACCAGATGTATCATTAGCGAATGTTCTTCTATGCAGTGGACTCCCTTTTTATTTTGTTGGTGGTTTCCTTCACTGTGCAGAAGCTTTTGAGTTTGATGTAGTTCCATTTTTTTATTTTTCCTTTGTTTCTCTTGCCCTATGAAATGTATTGGTGAATATACTGCTACATGAGATGTCTGAGATTTTACTGCCTATAATTTCTTATAGGATTTTTATGGTTTTGTGAGTTACAGTTAAATCTTTTACCCATTTTGAGTTTATTATTGTGTATGGTGTCAGCTGGTGGTCTACTTTCATTTTTTTGCATGTACCTGTTCAATTTTCACACCACCATTTAATTTTTATTTTTTAAAAGATTTTTATGTTTTTTATTATTTTTTTAATCCTCATCCAATGATATTTTTTCCATTGATTTTTAGAGAGAGTGGAAGGGAGAGAGAGACAGAGAGAAACATCGATGTGAGAGAGACACATTAATTGGTTTCCTTCCGCATACCCCCACCCAGGGCCAGGAGGTTGCAACTGAAGTACGTGCCCTTGACCAGAACCGAACCTGGGCCCTTCAGTCTGCAGGCCGACACTCTGTCCACTGAGCCAAACTGGCTAGGCACAACACCATTTACCGAAAAGACTGTCTTTACTCCTTTGTATGTTTTTGCCTCCTTTGTCAAATATTAATTGAGCATAATGGCTTGGGTTGATTTCTGGGTTCTCTGTTCTGTTCCATTGACCTATATGCCTGTTCTTGTGCCAGGTCCAGGCTATCTTGTTTACAATGGCTTTGTAGTATAAATTGAAATCTGGTATTGTGGTTCCCTCCAACTTTGTTTTTCTTTCTCAAGATTGCTGAGGCTATTGGGATCTTTTTTGGTTCCATATACATTTTTGGAGTATTTGTTACAGATGTGTGAAATATGCCATTGGTATTTTAATAGGGACTGTGTTAAATTTGTAGATTACTTTGGGTAGTATGGACATTTTAATGATATTAATTCTTCCAATCCATGAACATGGTATATTCTTCCATTTGTTTATGTCTTCCTCTATCTCTTTTTTCAATGTCCTGTAGTTTTCTGAGTACAGGTCTTTTACCTCCTTGGGTAAGTTTATTCCCAGTTTATTATCTTATTTGTTGTTGTTGTTGCAATGGTAAATGGGATTATTTGTTTAGTTTCTCTTCCTGTGAGTTGATTATTGGTGTATAAAAATGCCATTGATTTCTGGATGTTAATTTTGTATCCTGCTACTTTGCCAAATTCATTTATTAGATCTAGCAGTTTTTTAGTGGACTCCTTAGGATTTTCTATGTACAATATCATGTTATCTGTGAATGATGAGTTTATTTCCTCCTATCCAATTTGGATGCCTTTTATTTCTTGTTCATTTCTGATTGCTGTGGCTAAGACTTCCAGTACTTCGCTGAATAAAAGTGGTGAAAAAAAGTGAGAGTGGTGAAAGCAGACATCCCTGTCTTGTTCCTGCTCTTAATCCAAATGTTTTTAATTTTTTCCCATTGAGTATTATATTGGCTGTAGGTTTTCGTATATGGCCTTTATAATGTTGAGTTATGATCCCTCTTTTCCCACTTTTCTGAGTGTTTTCATCACAAATGGTGCTGATTTTGTCAAATGCTTTATCTGCATCCATTGATAGCATCATGTAATTTTTTATTCTTCATTTTGTTTATGTGATGTATCACATTTATTGATTTGCAAATATTATACCAGCCTTGCATTCCTGGAATACGTCCCATTTGTTCTTGGTGTATGATTTTCTAATATATTGCTGGATGTGATTTGCTAATGTTTTGTTGAGAATTTAAGCATCCATGTTCCTCATGGATATTGGCCTATAATTTTCTTTCTTGGTAGTGTCTTTATCTGGTTTTGGAATTAGAATAATGCTGGCCTCATAAAAAGTGTGGAAGTCTTCTTTTCTCTTATATTTGTTTAATAGTTTGAGGAGGATAGGTGTTAGCTCTTCTTTGAAAGTTTGGTAGAACTCACTGTGAAGCCATCCAATCTAGTACTTTTATTTGATGGGAGTTTTTTGTTATTATTTGTTTGTTTTATTATTGCTTTAATTTCATTAGTTGTTTTTGGTCTATTCAGGTTTTCTGATACTTCCTGATTGAGTTTTTTAAAGATTGTATGTCCATTTCACCCAGGTTGTTCAGTTTGTTGGCATAGAATTCTTCACGGTATTGTCTTACAATCCTTTGTATTTCTGTGAGGTCAGTTGTTACTTCACCTCTATCATTTCTGATTTTATTTATTTGGGTCCTTGCTCTTTTTTTCTTGATAAGTCTGGCTAAAGGCTCACCAATATAATTTATATTTTCAATGAACCAGCTCTTGGTTTTATTGATCTTTTGTATTGTTATTTTAGTCTCTATGTCATTTATTTCCACTCTGATCTTTATTATTTCCTTCTTTCTAATTATTCTGGGCTTTTATTGTTGTTCTCTTTCTAATTCTTTTAGTTGTAGGGTTAGATTGTTTATTAGAGCCTTTTATTGTTTCTTGAGGTAGGCCTGTAATGCTATGAACTCCCTCCTCTCAGATTTTGGGTTGTTTTGTATTCATGTTAGTTTATTTCTGGGATGTATTATATTTCTTCATTCATCTCATTTGTAGTCCACTTATCCTATCTAATAAAAGAGTAATATGCAAATTGACCATCACTCCAACACACAAAATGGCCGTCCCCATATGGTCAAAGATGACTGCCCCCATGTGGACACAAGATGGCTGCCACAAGATGGCCTGCAGGGGAGGGCAATTGGGAGGGACCAGGCTTGTTGGGGAGGGCAGTTGTGAGGGGGGGCAGGCCTACAGTAGAGGACAGTTGGGGGGGACCAGGCCTGCAGGGGAGGACAGTTGGGGGGAACCAGGCCTGCAGGGGAGGGAAGTTGGGGGGACAGGCCTGCAAGGGAGGACAGTTAGGGGCGACCAGGTTGGCAGGGGAAGGCAATTAGGGCAATCGGGCTGGCAGGGGAACAGTTAGGCATTGATCAGGCTGCCAGGGGAATGGTTAGAGGATGATCAGGCTGGCAGGCAGAAGCAGTTAGGGGCAATCAGGCACCCAGGCAGGTGAGCAGTTGGGAGCAAGCTGTCCTGGATTGTGAGAGGAATGTCTCAGATTGGAGAAGGTGCAGGCTGGGCTGAGGGACACCCCCCCATGCACGAATTTCATGCACCGGGCCTCTAGTTGTTTAATAACATGCTATTTAGCCTCCATGTGTTTGAATGTTTTTGAGATTATTTTTATTGTAGTTGATTTCTAGTTTCATGCCATTGTGATCTGAGAGGATGCTTGATATGATTTTAATGTTCTTGAATTTGTTGACGCTTATTTTGTGTCCTAACATATGATCTATCTTTGAGAATGTTCCATGTGTACTTGAGAAGAATGTATATGTTGCCATTTTGTTATGAAATGTTCTGTAAACATCAATTAAAAACATCTGATCTAGTGTGTCATTTAAGATCACTGTTTCCTTGTTGACTTTTTATCTGGAAGATCTCTCCAGTAATGACAATGGGATGTCAAAGTCCCTTTATATGACTGTGTTGTTATTGATCTCTCCCCTAAAATCCTCCAAGAGTTTAAAATATATATTTAGCTGCCCCTATGTTGGGTTTGTATATGTTTATAAGGGTTATATTTTTCTTGTTGAATCTATCCTCTTAGTATTATTTAGTGACCTTCTTTGCGCCCTCTTGCAATCCGGAACCCCTTGGGGGAAGCAGTAGTGCTCAAAGTGGCAGGTGGCTAGAGAGCAGCCCAAGTCCAGACCTGGCCTCGCGCTGCTCCTGCTCATCCCAGCCCTGCTGTGCCTGCTGTGGGCTTGAGGCCAGTCAGTCCTGATCGGGAGAGGCTTGTGCCACCACAGTGGCGCTTGCCAGCCGTGAGCCTGGCGTCTGGCGCTCATCAGTTAGCTGAGCGGTGCTCCTACTGTGGGAGTGCACTGACCACCAGGGGGCAGCTCTTGCATTGAGCGTCTGCCCCCTGGTGGTCAGTGTGCATAATAGCAATTGGTTGACCAGTCATTCAGTTGTTCAGTTGACCTGTTGCTTGGGCTTTTATATATATAGATACGTACTTATTTCAATTTTTCATCATACTGGTATGTTCCTCTGTCTCTTAATTTCTTCTTCATAAAGAAGTCCCTTTAAAATTTCTTTCAGTGCTGGTTTTGTGGTAATGAACTCTTTTAGCATTCCTTTTTCTGTCTGGGAAGTTTTTTATTTTGCCTTTAATTGTAAATGATAATCCTGCTGGATAGAATTGGATTCAGGTCTTGGATTCAGGTCACTGCTTTTCATTACTTTGAATACTTCATGCCACTCCCATCTGGACTAAAGTGTTTCTGTTGAGAAATAAGCTGACAGTCTAATGGGATTCCCTTTTAGGTAACTTTCTGTCTTTCTCTTGCTGATTTTAAGATTCTTTCTTTGTGATTAACATTTGTCATTTAAATTATGCTATATTTTTTATGTGGGTCTCTTTGGGTTCATCTTGATTTGGACTATCTGTATTTCCTAAACTTGTATGATTTTTTCCTTCATCAGGTTAGGGAAGTTATCTGTCATTATTTCTTTAAACAGGTTTTATATTCCCTTTTCACTTTCTTCTCCTTCTGGCATCCCTATCATGTGGATGTTGTTACATTTCATGTTGTCCCAAAGTTGTCTTAAACTCTCTTTCTTTTTTTAAAAATTCTTTTTTATTATTGCTGCTCTATTTAGGTGTTTTTTTTCTACCTTGTCTTCCAATTGAATGATTCAAAATCCTTTTTTCAATCTATTTTTAATTCCTTTTAATGTATTTTTTTATTTACTAGAGGCCCGGTGCACAAAAAATTCATGCACTTGGGGGAGGGGCCCCTCAGCCTGGCCTGCACCCTCTCTCAGTCTGAGACCCCTTGGGAGATGTCCACCTGCTGTCTTATGCCCCCTCCCTTGGGGATTGGGCCTAAGCTGGCAGTCAGACATCCCTCTGACAGCACAGGAGCCCTCGGGGGATGTCCCCAAGGGAATGGGGGGTGGGCCTAAGCCACAGTCGGACATCCTTAGTGCTGCCAAGGAGGCGGGAGAGGCTCCTGCTACCGCTGCTGCACTCGCAGTTGTCAGGCCAGCTTGTGGCTGAGCAGAGCTCCCCCTGTGGAAGCGCACTGACCACCAGAGGCTAGCTCCTGCATTGAGCGTTTGTCCCCTGGTGGTCAGTGCATGTGATAGTGACCCGTCGTTCCCAGTCATTCCTCAGGCAAGTGCCCTTGACTGGAATTGAACCCGGGGCCCTTCAGTCCACAGGCCAATACTCTATCCACGGTGCCAAACCAGCTAGAGCTGTCACCTGATTTCTAACAGAATCTTTGCAGGCCAGAGGGAATGGCAAGAAATATTCAAAGTGATTAAAAGCAAGGACCTACATCCAAGATTACTCTACCTAGCAAGGCTATCATTTAGAATCAAAGGACAGATTAAGAGTTTCCCAGACAAAAAAAAAAAAAAAAAGTTAAAGGAGTTAATCACCACCAAGCCAGTGTTATTATAAATGTTAGGATCTTCCTTAAGAAGAAAAAATCATCAAAATATGAATAATAAAATGGCAACAAATACATATCTAACATCATCAGCAGTTACTTTAAAGGCAAATACATTAAACACATTAATCCTAACATTAGGTGGCTGAATGTATAAGAAAGCAATACCCTTACAAAATGCTGTCTAGAGAGATTCCTTCAGATAGAAGAACACACACAGACTGAAAGTAAAAGGATAGAAAAGATATTTTATGAAAATTGAAATATAAAACGCTGTGGTAGCAATATTTACTAGCCAAACTATACTTTAAAACAAAGGCTATAACAAGAGACAATTCCCTGCCCCCCCCCCCCATAAGCAATTCAACTTTTGGGTATTTATTTGAAGAAATCACAAAAATAATTTAAAAAGATATACGCATCCCTATGTTCATTGCAGCATTATTTCCAACAGCCTATATATGAAAGCAACCTAAATGTCCATCAATAAACAATTGGATAAAAAAGAGGTGGTATATATACAATGGAATATCCACTCAGCCATAAATAAAGAAACCTTGACATTTATGACAACATGGATGGATCTATGCTAAGTGAAATGTCAGAAAAAAGAAATGCCATACAATTCTACTTGTATGTGGAATCTAAAAAACAAAATAAATTTACAAACAAAACAGAAACAAACTCAGAGATACACAGAATATTTTGATGGTTGCCAGATAAGAGGGGTCAGGGGTGTGGGTAAAAAAGTAGTAAGAAGTACAAATTTGTAAGAAGTACAAATTTGAAGTTACAGATTAGTCATGAGTATGTAAAGTACAGCCTAGGGAATATAGTGAATACTATTGTAATATATATGTATGGTGTCAGATTGATACTAGATTTATGGGGGGTCACTTTGTAAGATATATAAATGTCTAACCACTAGGTTGCACAACTGAAACAAATATAATATTAAGTGTCAACTGTAAATAAAAAATAAAAAAATACAGCCCTGGCCGGTTTGGCTCACTGGATAGAGCATCGGCCTGGGGACTGGAGGGTCCCAGGTTCAATTCCAGTCAGGGGCATGTACCTTGGTTGCAAGCACATCCCCAGTGGGGGGTGTGTAGGAGGCAGCTGATCTCTGCTTCTCTCTCATCGATGTTTCTAACTATCCCTCTCCCTTCCTCTCCATTAAAAAAGTCAATAAAATATATTTTAAAAAATACATCAGAATATAATGCAGGAGAGAAACCCTTTATATGCAGTGAATGTGGGAGAGACTTCATCCAGAAGGGAAATCTCATGGTACATGTGGACTCATATTGGCAAAACACTGTTCACATGCAGCGAATGTGGAGAAGGCTTCAGCCTAAAGGCATTTCTCAACATTCACCTTCTTCCAGGTCCAAACTGGAATTTCCACCAAATTATAGCACAATCATCCTGACTAACCAACCGAAGAAGGATTTATAGATGCCTCATCGATACTCTTAGGAGGGATGGAGATGTAAAAAGATGTGGCCCCACATGCACAGGTGCTATCTGAGGCTCTGGAAGTATATCTGAGCTGTGGGGGTTCCCGCTGAGAGCAAGTGGCCTCAACTCCAAAGCTGTGCTCCCCAACCAGAGCACCAGAGCGGGAAAGTCACCCATATGACATCTGACTGTAGAAAACAGTGGGGCTTTTTCCTGCCAGGGCGAGACAGGAGTCTGCTAGAGACACAGGTTCACCCTTAAAGGGCTAACACACAAAATTTTAGCCCCTCTCCCTGGGTCCCGTCAGGAGAGCATAGTGGACTGGAATCATGTGAGGAGAGTCTGGGGTTTGTGACTCTGGGAGAGGGCTGAAGGAACAGCCACCAGGACCCCTGTGTTGAGTCATTCTTCCCTACCACAGACACTCTGTTTTGGTTGAAGCACTCCTTTTGTGCAGCATAAGCCCAGGGGAAAGCTATAGCCCACCTCTGGACTCCTTTGTGCCCCACCGTGAAAGCTCACACCTTGCTGAGAAGTCAGCGCCTTGGCCAAGATGTAGCGTTCTGGGCAGAAACAGAGGTGTCAGTGACCGAGTTGTGTGACTTTGGTATGAGGACTATTTCCCTGTGAACCTGACTGTGAACCTGACTTGCACTTTCCCCTCCTTGGAGATCCGCTAGCCCCACCCTCTGGCCTTCTGGTGGACTCACCCACCCGACTCAGGGCTCCACCCTGCCAAGGTTGGAGCAAAATTTGGGATAGACCAAGTTGTGTGGCTCTTGGGCAAAGGGGAGGCCACGCCCCCACCTTTCCCAAAGCCTGACTGGCACCTCCCTCCCATGGGAGAGTCACCAGCCTCAGCCTCCTAACTTCCAGCGGCCCCACCCTATTGAGCCTCGTCTCCTCTCAGCAGAACCAGGCAGACAGATTTGAGTGATTCTAGGACTGGGGCAGAGCCCTCCCTTTCCGTGGCCAAATCTTGGTCTGTTTGGGCCTGACAAACTCTGCTGCCCTCATCCAGGCAACTCCCTGGACCCCCCAACCCCCAAAAGGTGTGAGAGCATGCACTGGGCAGTAGCAACACTAGTTATACCTGGGACATTTGCTGAGTGGCACTGACATTTAGTTTGAACCTGTATTGATCTGGTGAAAATCCATCATCTGTACCTGCTGACTCACCGAGAACCTAACTCATGCAACTCGAGTCCTGCCAGAAGCTCTTTCTGTGACTGAGCCTCACAGGAAGCTGGCAGTCAGAGGCAGTGGAGGCAGATCTCAGGGCCTCTTGGGACTTTTTCTGACCTGCCCCTGGGCCCAGTGCTGGTAAAGCCAGCCTTGGTGCACTTCTTGGCCCTTCCTGTGTAGAAACAGGCCCAGCAAGGAAACTGCACATTGTGGATCACTGATAGCTCCAAACCAGTTGCCCAGGGCCTGCACCAGAATCCTCCCAAGAGGCCCAGAGCCAACAGACTTGGGATCCTTTTATTGGCCAGCTTCAGACAACATCAGAGCAGGATCCAGTAAGCTCCACAAGAGATCTCGGCAAGCACCCAGACCATGCAGAGGCGAATTCCATCTCATGTGGTCAAGACCTGCACAGCAGCCTGCATTCATGTTCAGAGTCAAGCCTTATAGTCAGCAAGCCTGAGGGTTGATCCCATGTGCAAATGGGACAATAGCAATCAGTACTCAATTAAAACAGGAGGGCCCACATAACCCACACAAGGGGCATTGCTGGAGCACCTAGCTCTGGGGATTAAGGAGTCTGCACCACTGGAAACCACAGAATATCTATTACATAAGGATACCCCACCATGACTGGAAGTCATAGCAGATATTCTGTATAATAAAAGCCTAATATGCTAAGTGTCCAGTCATCCAGTCAGCTGTTCAACCAATCAAAACGTAATATGCTAATGATATGCTAAGGATGCTAAACCACTTGCTATGACGTGCACTGACCACCAGAGGGCAGATGCTTCAACCAGTAGGTTAGCTTGCTACTGGGATCTGGCTGATTGGGACTGAGCAAGATGGGCTGGACACACCCTGGAGTCTTCCCACATTCCTCTCTGGCCCTGATGGTGCACTGGTGGGGTCCCTTGGCCTGGCCTGTGCCTTCTCGCAATCTGGGACCCCTCGGGGGATGTTGGAGAACCAGTTTCAGCCTGATGGCAGAACGACTGGCTATGACATGCACTGACCACCAGGGGGCAGCTCCTGTGTTGAGCGTCTGCGAGTTACCCCTTGTTGGGCTGCCAGTTGTGAGTGTCACCCCCACATCCCTTGTAGTTCAGGGTTCAGATTCAGGGTTCAGGCTCTGGAGGAGGCCGCACACAAATGAAAGAGACTAGAAAATATTAATTGGGAAATATTGGGGGCCAGGCGGGAACCCAGCTCAAGGGGAAGGACTCCACACTGCTCTGGCCTTGCTATCCCTTTTATTAAGGCAATGGGATACACCCATAGCCTTTAGGCAGGCAATTCCAATGACAGCCCATCAGCAAAAATTTACATAAAACTAAAAGGTGGAAGTTGCTTTAGCTACCACTGTCTCAACTAAACAGTGGGTGGTTGGCTCTGACTTTTCAGAGCTTCAAGTTTGACCAACCTTCCAGGTTCCTTGTCCACACCTCTTTGCTAGTGAAGATAATGGGCAGATTCCAACATATCCCCTGTTTTCTTAAAAAATCTTGCATCTGCAGACTAGAAATAAACATATAAGAACAAAAACGAGACAAGCAATAGTGGTTATGCTGAGAGGCAAATGAATCAGTCTGTAGTAAGTTTCTTTCTGGGCCAACAGTCCATTGAGTCCCAATTTCAGTGTCCAACAGTTTTGAGTCCCAATTTCAATGTCAACAGTTCCTTATGTGTACATGCCAGCAATGATATCTCAGTTCTGGATGGTGGACAAACTGTGGGAATGCAGGTCCAACCTTCTCTGGTTTGGTTCTGGGAAACCTGCTGCGGCGCACAGCTGCTGACTGCTATCATGGCAAGGCGTCTTCAGTGTCTTCCATCTCTGGACTGTTTCTCCTCTTGTCTTCATGGCTGGAGCAATCTGGTCAGTTTCTCTCTGGGATCCTCTGTTGCAGGAATCCACATGGGCTTTTCTGGAAATATACAAACATTCTCGACCGAAGGTTAATAAAGGAATCTTTTCTATAAATTCGACTTGGGATCCTTTTTATTTTTGCCCAAATGATTTTCCTTTAGCTTATTTTGACACCATGTGATTTTTCATGGATGTCTTAATGTTAGCATTACAAATGAAAATTAATTTTCTTTTTTTAAAAAAAATATATTTTATTGATATTTTACAGAGAGGAAGGGAGAGAGAGTTAGAAACATCGATGAGGGAGAAACATCAATCAGCTGCCTACTGCACACTCCCTACTGGGTATGTGCCCGCAACCAAGGTACAGGCCCTTGACTGGAATCGAACCTGGGACCTTTCAGTCCACAGGCTGACACTCTATCCACTGAGCCAAACTGGTTTCAGCAAAAATTAATTTTCAAAGTAAAAATTTTTTTGATGTAATTTACTTACAGGATATTATTCCTTACAGGATATTATTCCTTACAGGATATTATTCTACTATCTCCCCCCTTTTTTTTGGGGGGGGGGTTATTTATTTATTTTTTTTTTCAAGTTTAATTTTAATTTTTATTTATTTATTTATTTAAATTTCTTTATTGATTAAGGTGTCACATATTTGTCCTCATCCCCCCATTCCCATCCCACACCCCTCCCCACGGATGCCCCAACCCCCTGTTGAACTTAATCATTGGTTAGGCTCATATGCATGCACACAAGTCCTTTGGTTGATCTCTCCCCCCTCCCCTCACCCTCCCCTATCCTCCCTCTGAGGCCCGATAGTCCGATCGATGCCTCCTTGTTTCTGGTTCTGTTCTTGTTCATCAGTCTATGTTGTTCATCATTTGCCCTAGATGAGCGAGATCATGTGTCACTAGAGATATACTTATAAGAACTGAATGTGAGACGAGCAATAATAGTTATGCTGACAGGCAAATGAATCAGTCTGTAGTGAGTTTCTTTCTGGACAAACAGTTCTCTTGAGACCCAATATCAACGTCCACCAGTTCCTTATGTGTACATGTCGGTACTGACCCCTCAGCTCTGGATGGTGGACAAATGGTGGTAATGCAGGTCCGACACCCTCTGGTTAGGTCTCGGCCGGACCCAGGGGCACGGCTTCACCTGGACTCAGGGGCACGTGACCTCACCCGGACCCAGGGGGCGCATGACCTCACCTGGACCCAGGTGCGTGTGGCCTCACCTGGACCCAGGGGCACGTGGCCTCACCCGGACCCAGGGGGCGCGTGGCCTCACCTGGACCCAGGAGCGCGTGGCCTCACCCGGACCTGGGACCCAGCCTCACCTGGATCCAGGGGCACACGGCCTCACCCGGACCCGGGATGCTCCAGCTTCACCTGGACCCAGGGGCGTGTGGCCTCACCCGGACCCAGGGGCGCATGGCCTCACGCGGGCCAGGGACCCAGCCTCACCTGGATCCAGGGGCACACGGCCTCACCCGGACCCAGGGGCGCATGGCCTCACCCGGACCCAGGGGCGCACGGCCTCACCCGGACCCGGGACCCAGCCTCACCCGGATCCAGGGGCACACGGCCTCACCCGGACCCGGGATCCAGCTTCACCCGGACCCAGGGGCGCGTGGCCTCACCCGGACCCAGGTGCGCACGGCCTCACCCGGACCCGGGACCCAGCCTCACCCGGATCCAGGGGAACACGGCCTCACCCAGACCCAGGATCCAGCTTCACCCGGATCCAGTGGCACGCGACCTCACCCGGACCCAGGGGCGTGTGACCTCTCCCAGACCCAGGGGTGTGTGGCCTCACCCGGACCTGGGACCCAGCCTCACCTGGATCCAGGGGCACACGGCCTCACCTGGACCCGGGATCCAGCTTCTCCTGGAACCAGGGGCGCATGGGCTCACCCGGACCCAGGGGTGTGAGGCCTCACCTAGACCCAGGGGTGTGTGACCACACACGAGCCCAGGGGCATGCAGCCTCGTCCGGACCCGGGACCCAGCCTCTCTCGGACCCAGGGGCATATGGCCTCACCCGGACCTGGTATCCAGCTTCTCCCGGACCCAGGGGCACGTGGCCTCACCCGGACCCAGGGGCGTGTGGCCTCATCCGGACCCAGGAGCGAATGGCCTCTCCCAGACCCAGGGGCGCATGGCCTCACCCGGACCCAGGTGCGCGAGGCCTCACCCGGACCCGGGACCCAGCCTTTCCCGGATCCAGGGGCACACGGCCTCACCCGGGCCCGGGATACAGCTTCACCTGGACCCAGGGGCACGTGGCCTCACCCGGGTCCAGGGGTGCACGGCCCCACCCGGACCCAGGATCCAGCCTCACCAGGGCCTAGGGGCGCATATCCTCACCCAGACCCAGGGGGGCGGCCCCACCCGGACCCGGGACCCAGCCTCACCTGGACCCAGGGGGGTGCAGCCTTACCCGGATCCAGGGGCATGTGGCCTCGCCTGGACCCGGGACCCAGCCCCACCCTGATCCAGGTCCCAGCCTCACCCGGACCCGGGACCCAGTGGGGTTTCCTCTTCTTGATCCCAATTCCTGTTGGTCAATTCCCTCTCAGCAATTCCTTTGGCCATTTTCTCAGAGCTCCGGGGCAGCTGCCGCAGAACTCGTTGGGCTGCAGGCTCGGCGAAGCTCCGGTGTGCCCGGTGTGCGGTGGCGGGCTGGTCTGGGGTCGCTGCGTCAGCCCTTGGGTCTGCAGCGGTGGCCAGTCACCGAGTGTGCGCACCTGGCCGCTTCCAGGGCGTTGAGATTCTTGAAGGACTCGGAGGTCAGCAAGCGTGGGGTCTCCCACCCCATGTATCTCAGGGGCTTGTCTGTCCGTGCTCGGCAGCGAGTGGAGCCATCCCCTCAGCTGGAGACCGCCTGGGGAACTGCGCCGAGCACGTTCCAGGCTGCCATTGTGTTGCCTGAGCCGTAGTTCTTAAAGTGTGATCTTTGGGTCACCGGCATCAGCATCATCCTGCGTATCCCTCTCTTTTATTCTAGTTGTAGAGCATCTGCTCAGCCAGCCCTCCGGTGGTTCTGGATGGTGTCCGCTCTGCTCTCCCGTCGTAGTCTCAAAATTGTTGTGGTAGGCAACAATCAGGCTTCCGCCCTATGCCTCCATCTTGGTCCTCCTTTGTGTAGTTAAGTCTTGATTGTTGTTGGTGTCACTGGGAGGAATTGTCCTCCTGGCCAATTGTCCGTGAGGACCCTCTGTGTCTATAAAGGAAGAGTTGCTGTGCAGGAGACACGTTTATGGGCCGGATCTTGTTCCAGTAAGGCTTTGGCGCTCACTGAGTCTGCCTCTTGAATGTGTCCCTTATGCGGGTGGTTGAAATCTGGTGTCATCTCACACCGACCACTAGATGTCCTCGTTTCTGGGTCTCCAATGGAGTGTAGGTCAGCTACTGCCTGAGGCCACTCAGCAGGAATTACAGCAAAAACTGCAGTTTCCTCCTCCTGTCTAAGCGGCCCTGGAGCAGTCCGACTAGAACCACAGTTCATCTGGTCAAGCTGCCACAGGGCAGGCCACTCACATGCAAAAGCCGCTGCTTGGAGCCCAGGTGGGCCTGCAAAATGTGCGGGGCGGGTCTGCAAAACGTGCGGGGCGGGTCTGCAAAACATGTGGGGCGGGTCCCAGGGCGGGGCGGGTCTCAGGGAGGGGCGGGGTCTCAGGGCACCACCAGGCGAACCGCAATGGCTGCAAGTCTGCTTTTTCTGCTCTCCACGTTTCTAAGCCCCCTCGTCCCGCACTCCAGTGCAGCAAACACTTATTGCTGGGCGCACCTCCGCAAGGAAGTTACTCCCACTCTCCAACACGAAGGCCGAGAGTCCAGCCTCTCCCCTCAGGCGTCTGGGTCTCCCGCGAGTCCCCAGAAGCTGGATTTCAGGGTGATGGGGAGCTAATCTCCCCTAGGGTTGGAAAAAAAGCCGCATGACCCTTCCCCCGCCACCAGTCCGACCCACGCGCCTCCGCACCTTATCCCTTCCGAGTTCGCTCTTTCCTCTTCCCTCTTAGCTGTAAATCCACCCTTCAGCCAGCTCTCCTGTGGTTCTGGGTGGCAGACGCTCTGTCCACCAGTTGTATTTTTGAAATTGCTGTGCGCGGCGCAGTTCATTTGTTTAACTTTGCCGCCTTCTTGTTTCTCCTCTCTCAAAATGGCTAAAGGACTTGAATGTAAGACGGGAAATCCTAAAAATCCTCCAGGTCGGTGTCGGCGGCCTCTGGGGCCCCGAGGATCTCACTGGGCAGCTCGACGCGGATGGGCCCGTCCTGCAGAAAGATGGTCTCTTCCTTCACTGAGAGCCACTGCGCCGGGTCCGTGGCCGCCGCCATAGCAGCTGCCGCGGCCGCCCACAAGCTCATGGCCCCGGCTGAGGTGCTGACTGAGAGGAGCAGCTGCCCGGCCTGGGGAGACGCGAGCAGGAGTCGCCGCGCTCACCAGTCCATCTTTTAGTTGTATTTCCAAAACTGCCATGTGAGGCAACAGATCAGCTGTTCAACTCTGCCGCCATCTTCCAGAGCCGTAGATTTTAAAGTGAGATCTTTGGCTCACCGGCATCAGCATCATCCTGTGTCCCCCTCTCTTTTATTCTAGTTGTAGAGCATCTGCTCAGCCAGCCCTCCGGTAGTTCTGGATGGTGTCTGCTCTGTTTTCCAGCTGTAGTTTCAAAATTGTTGTGGTAGGCAACAATCAGGCGTCCGCCCTATGCCGCCATCTTGGTCCTCCCCCCTATCTCCCCTTTTTTGATTTAAATATTAGGAGGCTTTTGGAAATTTTATAATGCAGTCTTGATAACTTAATTTTTGCACAGAAATATGACTGCTTTGGATTCATAGCATGTTTGGCAATTTTACTATGAGATGAACCATTAGTAAAAATTTTAGTTAATATTTGAGGAACAGTTTCCTGTCCAGTACAATTAAGTTTTTATGAATATTCACTTATTTCAATTAGCCAATTTAAATTAATCAGAAATAAAGTTTATTTTTTAACTTTACTTGTCCTAGGTTATGGATAATAAATGACATTAACCAAGTTTTTGCAATTAGTCTTTGAATAACTTCACATAAACTTTGTCAGGGAGGCAAAAACACAAATTATTTACTTTAGTTTATGAGGCCAAATATATTGACTTTCAATTACAGTTCTTCAGATGTTTGAAGAAAATCTCTCTTTACTTCCTTCCAAAATAATTTTCAGGCTACAGAGAGTTTCACTTAAGAATCTTTCTCTTTCTTTTAACTAAGCAACCTACAAAGCTGCTGCTTAGTATTTGCTCGTGCATCCAAATAGCCATGTCACAAGAAATCTCATTACAGTAAACTTGACTACTATTTTACTGTCAGATTTAATACTTTAACAACAATCTTAGTTTACCCTGTAAATATTAGTGGAAGAGATTTCAAAATTTTCAAATTCCTCCTTTTTATTAAGCTAGAATTTTATTTTTAAAGAGTATCCCCTTTGGCTAATTAGCATATACAGAGGGATCATGGGAGGTCTCAGTAACTTTATTCAAAGAGAGGGGTTGGCCTTTGCTGTTTCAAGATGGCAGCCCCCAGGGGAGTGGCAAGCCATGAGGCCAACATGGCAGCTGCCATGTCAGGTAGTCCAAAAATGGTGACTATCTAAACTGTTAAAGCCAAAACTACACTGCAGACAAACAGAAATCTCACTAGCTGTTTCTGGTGATGTTATTAGAATTTAATTGTTTATAATTTAAGTAGGTATCTTTAATTAAAAAGTAAAGCAAACTTAGTAAATGTTTACGACTGATTCACAAGACGCAAAAGCGGCCCCACCTTCAGCCTAATTAAAAATACAGGTGGCTATGGGCTTTTTATTATTTTAAATTGTTTTAAAATTCTGCTGTTAAAAATTTGGGTTTATTTAGAAATTTTGTTTTGTCCTCTTTAGAGGCCAAAAACTTTCATAACATTTATAAGTAAAATATAATTATTAATTTTTATTTGATAAAACTTTCCATGCGATTTCAAGTATATTAGGTCAGTTTAATTTCAAAAATATTTCCTTTAAGAAGAGAGAATAACTTCTTGAAAACATTTCAGGGTCCGTGAAAATGTTCTCAAATTTATTATCCCTTACAAGGTTACAGCCTTGAAGTTAAACTTGGAAAAAATGACCAAATAAATATCTATATATGATTTAAAGATTATATTACTTTTTATAATTATCTTAAGATATCAATTAAATTTTAAACTGGTTTTTGCATTAAAAATTTTGCTTCAGATCACAGAATTAATCCTTCTTTTTTTACTTAGACCAATAAACATATTTTGAATTCCTAATTATTTTTGAAAACAACATTTTATTTTATCAAAAATAGATTTTTTACTTTAGGCATTTAATTTCCACAACTATATAATTTCTCCTAATTTAATTTGAATCTTCAAATTTTTAGAGCTGGCAAGTCAAATATTTAGCAGTTCCTTTATATTTTTGAGAATAAATTTCAAAAATACAAGACATAATCAATCAATAGATTCAATTCTGTCCTCTAGATTTTTCTCATAAGGAAGCAAACTTCCAAAGCTGCCATAACCCACATTTCTGGATGGCAAAATAGGTTCCGCAAGGGCTTAATCAATTGACTTTAAACTGACCATGTTTTTTCTGTGCTGGGGAAATTGAGTAGCAAGACTGCAGGTATTCAAATGCAAAATTGTCCTTAAAGAATGGCTACTGGCGGGAAGCTGATTTCGAACAAGCCACATTTAAATCAGCATACTGGGAGAGTGGGTTTCCATATTGGATTGCCACATGTCTCCCTTCCCCCACATCCTGCTTACTTCAGGGGAAGCATAGGAACAGATCTGGCCGTGTATCTTTTCATGCTTAATAGATAAAGACAGGTCTTAAATTTTTTTTTTCACTTTCCGAAGTAATAACTAGCACCCAATTTGGCAAAATTTTGCGTTTCCCTGCGAGTTCTTCTATAATTTTTAAAAAATATATTTTATTGATTTTTCACAGAGAGGAAGGGAGAGGGATAGAGAGCTAGAAACATCGATGAGAGAAAGACATCGACCAGCTGCCTCCTGCACACCCCCCACCGGGGGATGTGCCCGCAACCAATGTACATGCCCTTGACCGGAATCGAACCTGGGACCTTCCAGTCCGCAGACCGACGCTCTATCCACTGAGCCAAACCGGTTTCGGCTCTTCTATAATTTTTAAACAAAACTTTAAGTAATCTCATTGCGGGAGAGCAGATAACCCTGCCCTCTCCTGCCTCCTTTGAATTTCTCCACACCAGAGGCGGTTTCAGCAGCAAAGTTTCATTTCTTATTACAGATTTTAGATTCCAAATACAAATTAAGATTTTAATTTGAACAAGAAACCACATTCCTTAAGCATGCAAACCAAAAGTCTATAATAAAGTTTACTTTATAACCTAATTCTGCCCCATTAGCCTGGCTGAAAAAGACGTTCCCATCCTACTTACAGATCGCGACTTCTGCAGCTGATCATGGGCTTTGTGTGCAGTGAATTTTCCTCACCTATATGGTGATCTTTTCCCCACCTTTTTGGTGTAATCTTCCTTTTGTTATGGGGCGACCCACAAGAGACGACCACCAGACAGAGATCAACATGTAAGAGCCTTTATTAAGCTGGCCAGTGACTGCAGTTGCTGCACTTCACCGTGGTAAAGGCCGAGCTGCAGTGTAGACCTCAGGTGTTACAGCAAATTTATTCTCAGAAACCACAAGAGGGAGTTAGGACGTTTACAATGACAACCCAAAGGTTACAAAAGCTATTTCAGCCATTTCCAGGAAACTCAGGGCACAGGTGCAATGCCTGGGCACGCTTGGCCGGAGCTTGAACCTCCACCTCCCTCTAAACTCCAACCAACCCATTGTTCAGTGACCTACTCCACCTCCCTCTGTCCCAAGGCATCCTGCCTCCAGGCAAAGGGGGAGCTGTGCAATGTTTGCAGCCCAGAACATTTTCTTTGCTCTAGGCAAAAATATCATCCCCTCCAGAGGCCTCACGTCGAAGGCGCCAGTTGCAAGTATGACCGCCCCACGTTTGGGCTCCAGTTGCGAGTGTCACCCCCATGTCCCTCATGGTTCAGGGTTCGGGCTCTGGAGGAGGCTGCACACAAATGAAAGAGACTAGAAAAGTATTAATTTGGGAATATTGGGGGCCAGGCAGGAGCCCACCTTTCATGGGAGGACTACGCCTTGCTTTGGCCTTGCCATCCCTTCTATTAAGACAATGGGATACACCCATAGCCTTTAGGCAGGCAATTCCAATAACAGCCAATCAGCAAGAATTTACATAAAACTAAAAGGTGGAAGTCGCTTTAGCTGCCATTGTCTCAACTGAACAGGGGGTGGTTGGCTCTGACCTCTCAGAGCTTCAGGGTTGACCAGCCCTCCGGTTCCTCGTCCACACCTCTCTGCCAGTGAGGACAACGGGCGGCTTCCAACAAGCGTCTGCCCCCAGGTGCTCAATGCACTCCCACAGGGGGAGCACCGCTCAGCCAGAAGCTGTGCTCATGGCTGGTGAGCACAGCAGCGGTGGCAGGAGCCTCTGCTGCCTCCATGGCAGCGCTAAGGATGTCCAACTGCCACCTTAGGCCTGCTCCCCATGGGCAGCAGGCCTAAGCATCAGTCGGACATCCCCTGAGAGCTCCCGGACTGTGAGAGGGTGCAGGCTGGGCTGAAGGACACCCCCAAGTGCACGAATTTCATGCACAGGGCCTCTAGTATCTAATAAATAGAAAAAACACGAAGAGGCAGTCAAAATGGGGTGACAAAGAAACATGCCCCAAATTAAAGAACAGGAGAAATCTCCAGAAAATAAGCTAAGTGAAATGGAGGCAAGCAATTTATCAGATATAAAGTCAAAGTTCAAGGATTCTCAACATGATGAAAGGGGACATAGAAACCATAAAAAAAAACCCCAACTAGTCAGAAATGAAGAATACAATGTCTATAATGAAGAATACACTGGAAGGAATAAATAATAGTCTGAATAGAGCAGAGGACTGAATCACCAATTTGGAAGACAAAGTCGAAAAAAATACCCAATCAGAGTAGCAAAATGAAAAAAGAATTTTTAAAAAAGGATGTTTTAAGGGACCTTTGGGACAACATGAAGCATATAAACATCCATATCATAAGGGGTACCAAAAAAAGAAGAGAGAGAACATGGAATTGGCAACATATTGAAGATATAATGGTTGAAAACTTCCATAACCTAGTGAAGGAAATAAACACACAAGTCCAGGAAGCTCAGAGAGTCCCAAACAAGATGACTCGAAAGAGATCCACACTAAGACACATCATAATTAAAATGGCAAAGGTTAAAGACAAACAGAAAATCTCAAAGCAGCAAGAGAAAGACAGTTAACTACAAAGGAGTTCTCATAAGACTGTCAGCTGATTTCCCCATAGAAACATTTCAGGCCAGAAGGAATTGGCATGAAATATTCAAAGTGATGAAAAGCAAGGATCTACAACCAAGATTACTTTACCCAGCAAAGCTGTCATTTAAAATTGAAGAAGAAATAAAAGGTTTCATGAAAAGAAAAAACTAAAGAAGTTTGTTACCACCTAACCAGTTTTACAAGAAATGTTAAAGGGCCTTTAAAAATTTTTTTTTATTGATTTTAGAGAAAAAGGGGGAGAGAGAGAGATCAAAACATTAATGATGAGAAAGAATCACTGATTGGCTGACTCATGCACTCTACACATTGGTGATCAAGCCCGTAACCTGGGCATATATCCTGACTGTGAATTGAACTGTGACCTCCTGGTTCATAGGTCGATGCTCAACCATTGAGCACACCATAGGGCTCACTTTTTCCTTTCTAATTTGGATGCTTTTTCTTTGCCTAATTTCTCTGGCTAGGACTCCCAATACTATCCTATCCTATCCTATATAATAAAAGCCTAGCAACCGAACAGCAGAATGACCAGAATGACCAGTTAACTAGTCGATATGATGTGCACTGACCACACTTAATGCAGCAGCTGCTCCCTGGTGGTCAGTGTGCTCCCACAGTGGGAGCACCCCTTGGCTGACCAGGATTAGTGGGGCTCCCACAGTGGTGTTCCTCACAGGCCATGCCCCCCACCAGTGTAGGAAAACAGCACTAACAGCTGGCGATTACTAAGCACTGTTGTTGTGGCGGTGAAGGCCGGTACTTTCCACAGAATCTCAGGTAATCCCAGAAGCCGCCTCACAGGGCTGATCTAAGGGTTGCTATTCATAGCTTGCAGAATGGAATGAGATCATCAGCTTTTAAGTAGTTAAGGGGAAACCCACACTGCTCCTTTTTCATTCTCTTCGTCCTGCCTTCTTGCGAGAAAACAAACACCTGGCTCCCACAGCCGCCTGAGCGCTGTGCCGAGAGCTCACGGCCATCGGCTCCCAGTGAGTCTGCCTTCCAATGGCCTTTACAACTAGTGCTGCTGCCTGAGCATCCTACTCACTCATATCACTTCCTGAGCACCCGTATCGCTGCCTGAGCACCCGTATCGCTGCCTGAGTGTTGGAGACCAGGTGTAAGCAAAATTTATAGAAAATATTCCTTTATTAACTTTTGGTCGAGAATATGTTTGTATATGTTGAGAAAACAACTCCAAGACCATGTGGATTCCTGCAACAGAGAGGAATTGACAGGAATGCTCCAGCCATGAAGGCAAGAGGAGAAACAGTCCAGAGATGGAAGATGCTGACGACACCTTACCATGCTAGCAGTCAGTAGCTGTGCGTCACTGCAGGTTGCCCAGGACCAAACCAGAGAGGTTCAGACCTGCATTGCCACCATTTGTCCACCATCCAGATACCATTGCTGACATGTACTCAAAAAACTGTTTGACATTGAAACTGGGACTCAAAAAACTATTGGCCCAGAAAGAAACTTACTACAGACTAATTCATTTGCCTCTCAGCATAACCATTATTGCTTGTCTCACTTTTTGTTTTTGTATGTTTGTCAGGGCCAGCCTGACGGTTGAACCAGGCTGAGGTAGGGAGGTGGGAATTGAGAAAAGAAAGAAAGACAGGAAAGCGGGATCAGGAGGATTGCGAGCCATTGACTGACTGCAGCAACTTTATTAACTGCGCAATGCCTTTTATACACAAACACTTGAATAGGAGATCTGTCAAGAGGAACGTATTCTTTGTTCCTCTTAATCTCTAAGGGAGAGATAGAGCAGAAGGGCAAATTCTCGGTACAGCAAATCTCAGTAAATAGTTACAGACTTCTTGGCAAGCCATGAAAGGTTGCTCTCATTCTACTGATAATCACCATCCAAACAAGCCTGGGAAAACTGCGTGGGTAGAGGACTGAGCCTTGCTAGTCCTTTCGGGTGCAAGGACAGTGTCAGCTTACACCCTGTCTCCAACAGATCCCTCTTTTTTGTTTTTTTAGGCTACTAATAATAAAAGTAAAATTTAAACATTAATAATAAAGCTCTAATATTAAAGTAATTGTAAACAATGCCAATGTAAAATTAAATTACATACATGTTATCATTTTCAAAACTTGAATGTCAAGAGCAAAACTCTGGCTATTAAATAATAACAAAACAATAAGAGAGAAATTAAAACTATGGATATGTTAATATTTTTTTAATATATTTTATTGATTTTTTACAGAGAGGAAGGGAGAGGGATAGAGAGCTAGAAACATCGATGAGAGAGAGACATCGACCAGCTGCCTCCTGCACACCTCCCACCAGGGATGTGCCCGCAACCAATGTACATGCCCTTGACCGGAATCGAACCTGGGACCCTTCAGTCCACAGACCGACGCTCTATCCATTGAGCCAAACCGATTTTGGCATGGATATGTTAATATTTTTATCTATTAAATGAAAGAAAGTTTTTTGTGCTGATGGTGTATATTTATTTAGAGTCCTTGGACTTGGCTGTGCAAGACTTTGTAGAAGACTGGCAGCTAACAGATGCTAGCATGAGCAGGAACATGGTTGAAGAAGTAGCTTCAACTTCTTGCTTTTCCACAATCTGCTGTACTTTAGTCGTTAACTTCTTCAGATGACTCTATGTTGGTACCTCAGTCCCTTGTGTAGCTTTCAGTTTTCTTCTACCTCTTTGCTGTCATGGGGCAGCTTTCAGTCCTTTTGAGTGAAGGGACACAGGAGCTTGTCTGAGTCTACTGTGGTGACGCACGTAACACTCTGGCACCCGAATTGGCTGCATTGCTCCTTTTGAAAATATATAAAACACAACCTCTTCCCCACATTATTACTGAATCTGATAAAACTCTTCTGGTTTATGCTTCCTTCCACCTAGCTGACTCGGTGGAGGCTATTGTACAGGAGGCCTGATGCCTTTCACCTGCTGTACAATCCTCTGCATCACAATTAAAATTTTTTTTTTAAAAGTATAAAAAGCATGACTGAGCTTCTTTTGAGGTGACACATAACATCTGTCTCCCCCTTTTTGTTTTTTAGTAAATGATTTTAAGAGTACGATTGGCTCTTTCTACAATTGAGTGATATTTATTTTGCTAGATTTGATTAGGTTTAAGTCCTCGGGGATTTACCCCTAAAGTTGGCACAGGAAGGTGGACAACACATTGAGGACATTGCTCTTAATAAAACATGGAAATTGTCGTTCTCAAATAATATTTTAAAGACTGAAAATTAAATGAAAAGTTCCTCTGAATTAGTGTGCCTTATAGAGGCTATTTTAAATAATTTTTGTATACTTACTATATAAGTACTATTACTATAGGTTGATGGGCTCCATAGTAAATTCTGTTAAGGTAAAAATAAGAGCTTGTATTTCTACTGAAATATAAGGGGTTTGAAGGACCTTTGCTCCCCTGCTGTAGTAGATCCAGCCTTTCTAGAACTGGATCTATCTGTAAAAATGGTTAATGTCTGAGGTATAATATTTCTTTTAATGTGGTAGTTAATACTATTTCCTGTGTTAAAAATAAAGCAAGCCCCTAAGCCAGGGGAACTGGTAGAACACAAAACAGCAAACATTTTGACTTCTATGTAGAAGGGTGTGTACATATGATCTGGAATTACGTATACCAACCTTCCTTGCCCTTGGTCCTGGGCAACCTGTAGCAATGTACAGCTACTGACTGCTAGTATGGCAAGGCGTCTTCACCATTTTTATTTCTGGACTATTTCTCCTTTGTTCTTGTGGGCCACTGCCTATTCTGTGGCTGGAACAGTTTTATCAGGTCCTCTCTGGGATCCGTTGTTTCAGGAATCTATATGGGCTTTTCTGGAAATATACAAACATATTCTCGACCAAAGGTTAATAAAGAAATCTTTTCTATAAATTAGACTTGAGATCCTTTTGATTTTTGTCTAAATGATTTTTCTTTGGCTGATTTTGATGCTATAAGATTTAATGGGTGTCTTGTTATTAGTACTATAAATGAAAATTAATATTTGAGTAAAAATTTTAAAGCAATTAAGGCTTGATATAATTTACTTACAGGATATTTCTTTTAAGGTGTTATTCTATTAACCTCTTTTTTTGTATTATTATAAGGCTTTTGTAAAATTTTTTAATGTAGTCTTGATAACCTTTTATTTTTAATTTTTGTATAAAAATATGACTGCTTTGGATGTATTGTATGTTAAGTAATTTTACTATGAGATGAACTATTAACAAAGTTTTGTTAATATTTTAGGAATAGTTTTTGTGTCTAGTATAATTAAGTTTTTATGAATGCTTACTTACTTTAATTAGCTAATTTAAATTAATCTGAAATAAAGCTTATTTTTTAACTTTACTTGTGCTAGATTATGGACAGTAAATGACATTAATTTTCTGTAATTATTATTTAACTTTATACAAAATTTATTAGAGGAAAAACATAAATTATTTAGTTTAGTTTAGTTTAAGAGGCCAAATATATAGGCTTTCAAATTATAATTCTTAAGACATTTGAAGGAAACCTCTTTATTTCCTTCTAGAATAATTTTTAGGCTATAGAGAGTTTTATTTAAGAATTTTTGTCATTCCTTTTGTAACAGGTAACCTGTAGGGCTGTAGTTTGAAGGTTAAGTCTACAGGCGACTAGCTAGCTATATTATAAGTACTTTTATAGTAAGGCTGACTACTAATTTACTTTTAAATTTAATATTTTAACAACAATTTTAGTTTACCCTGTAAATATTAATGGAAAAGATTATTTGTATCCCTGAGAAAGCCCTGAGCATTCCTGGTGTTAGGCTGGATTTAGATATAGAGCAGCTGCTGTTAGCCACGTCTCTGTTATCTGGGTCCCGATCTGAGCTGGGCCAAGTCTCTGTCTGTTACCTGGGTCCCTGTTTGGGTGCCAATTGTCAGGGCCAGACTGACGGTTGAACCAGGCTGAGGTAGGGAGGTGGGAATTGAGAAAAGAAAGAAAGATAGGAAAGCGGGATCGGGAGGGTTGCGAGCCATTGACTGACTGCAGCAACTTTATTAACTGCGCAATGCCTTTTATACACAAACACTTGAATAGGAGGTCTGTCAAGAGGAATGTATTCTTTGTTCTTCTTAATCTCTAAGGGAGAGATAGAGCAGAAGGGCAAATTCTCGGTACAGCAAATCTCAGTAAATAGTTACAGACTTCTTGGCAAGCCATGAAAGGTTGCTCTCATTCTACTGATAATCGCCATCCAAACAAGCCTGGGAAAACTGCGTGGGTAGAGGACTGAGCCTTGCTAGTCCCTTTGGTGCAAGGACGGTGTCAGCTTACACCCGGTCTCCAACATATATTTACTTCCAGTCTACTTCCGAACCATCGGATCCAGCATCCGATCCCTGCAAATAGGACTACATGAACTCCGCCTAATAAATAGAGAAGGGGGATCTGTTGGAGACAAAGTGTAAGCTGACAGAGTCCTTGCATCCGAAGGGACTGATAAGATTCAGTCCCCTACCCACACAGTGTTCCCTAACTTGTTTGGATGGCAATTTCCAATTGTCAGCAGAATGAGAACGACCTTTCATGGCTTACCAGAAGTCTGTAACTATTTACTGAGATTTGCTGTACCGAGAATTTGGCTTCCTGCTTTATCTCCCTTAGAGATTAAGAGGAACAGAGAGTATGTTCCTTTTAAACTGACCTCCCAGTCAGTGTTTGTATATAAAAGGTTTTGCGCAGTTAATAAAGCGGCTGCAGTCTGTCGATGGCTTGCAGACCTCCCAATTCCGCTTTCCTATCTTTCTTTTTTTCTCAATTCCCACCTCCCTACCTCAGTCTGGTTCACCTGTCAGGCTGGCCCTGACACCTGAGCACCCTACTCACTTGCATCGCTGCCTGAGCACCCGTATCGTTGCCAGAGCACCCGCATCGCTGCCTGAGCACCCATATCACTGCCTGAGCACCTGTATCGCTGCCTGAGCACCCGCCATGTCCTAGGCGATGCCCGGTGCTTGCAGAGCAGCAGGGAGCCCGCCGCCCTGTCCTACAGAGCAGCGTTCCGCCAGGAGAGGACGGGGTGCGGGAGGTAACAGCCTTGGACAGACGTGGGTGCAGCCATTAGAGGGCACGGGCACCATGAAAACATGGGAATGAAGCCACACAGGGGCTCTGCGATGGAGGGCGAAGGGAGGCTCGCTGAGGGACAGTGGACTGATGGAGGAGAGCAGGCAGAGGTCTGGAGAAGGGCCTCAGGCAGAGGGGTGGCCCCCGGAAGGGCAGCAGGATGAGCAAGTGGCTGAGTGGAAGGGGGTCAAGGCAGGGTCGAGGGCACATCCTGCAGGGATCAAGGGCCTGTGAGAACCTGGCGTCCCCTGAGTGCAGGCGGCGGTGCCGGGGCTGCAGGTGAGGACCCGCCGGGCTGACCAGTGGGGACAGACCCACTGGCTCCTGTGTCAGGAGCAGACTGCGGGGGAGGACGCAGGGAGACAGCAGGTGACAGCACCCTTCTGAGGGTGATGCAGAGACCGTGGAAACGATGGCAGCCGAGTGGTGGCTTTGGGGTGTGCTGGAGGGAAGCCAGAGGTGAGGAATGATGTGGGGGTGGAGGGGAGGCCCCATGCTCCGCTGGGCCCCTGGGAAGGCAGGGTCTCAGCAGCTGTGAGCGGGGGCCTGGGATCTGACTGTCAAACCCAGACCTTAGTTTGCCTCCGCAGGAGGGACGTGGATGTTCACGGCCAGCCACCCCCGACGCCCAGGCTGCGGTCATGCCCGACTCGCTGCCCCAATCCCTCCAGCCCCCCCTTCCCCAGCTCTCTGTAGTGGTGACAAGTGCTTATCGGAAACAAGCAAATAGTTCTATTTTTGGTACAAAACCAACAAAACAGAAAGGACAGCATCATGGAAAGCAAACGTGGAAGCTAGGAGAATGAAGCCCCCTTTGGACACACAGACCAGCTGTGCCCAGAACCGGGTCACGCGTGACACAAAGGGCTGGGGGTCCAGCACAAAGGCTCGCCCAGGGGCCCGACTCAATCCCCGACTGCAGTTCCAGGCAGAGGATCCCGCACCACAGGACGGAATGGAGACCAGCCCCAGTCCGTGGCCTGAGGCAATGCCTGCGGTGCTTCCCGAGAAAGAAACGCTCCTGAGCCGCTGGGACAGCGCTCAGCACCCAGGTCGCGGCCTCTAACTCCCACCCGGGTCTGTGGTGCTCCCAGCTCTCCCCGCCCCCACGGCACTCCCAGGTGAACCACAGGTGGCCCCTGCCATCCTCCGCGTCCTCACTCCGAGGGCAGGTCAGGAGGGTGGGGGTCATGCGGGGAACCTGAGGGCCTCGAGGAAGTGTCTCTTGAAGAGTCAGAGACAGCGTCTGCCACCCCCCCACCCCACCCCGCTGAACCGGTGAACACAGAGGCCTCATGAGTGTGTGTTTAGAACCGGCCACCCCCCCCCCCCCCCCCCCCCCCCCCCCCCCCCCCCCCCCCCACTCCCGCTCTGCCAGTGCACAACTTGGCTGTTTTGGGCAAGTCGACTTCTGGAGTGTTAATTCTCCTTTAAAATGAGAACAAGAGCTCGGTGAGCCTGGCTCAGTGGTTGAATGGTGACCTGTGACTCAGGAGGTAAGTGATAGATCCTCCCTTCCCCCAACTGATGGACGGAGTATGACATAAACTCCACCTGCAGCACAGACATTCCTAAACTCCTAACAAGGCACCTTATATGGACTGTACATTGAACCACCAATCAGCACCTGCCAAATACCCTAAGCCCCCGATTCCTAAGTCCCTAGGTGCCTAATCATGTGCCTTACAGGATACCACCAATCAGCGTGTGCTGAGTGCCCTAAGCCCTGTCCCTTCCTTTCCTCCCCTCAAAAGGCGTGTTCACCCCGGCACGTGTGCTCTTTCTCCTTGGAAGGCAGCCGGCAGGGTCTTCTCCTCCAGTAAAGCCTGTGTCCTGGTTCTCCGGCCTCTGTCTCATCTTTCATCTTGGTGTGTGTTTAGAACCACCTCCCCCCCACCCCCCTCCTGGGTGAGCATGGACTATCCTCGAACCTAGCCCCGAGCTCCTGACTCCTGCTCTGGCTCTGCTCGGCGGCATGGTTCTGAGTCGATTGGCCTGCTCAGAACACTTCTCGAACCCTGCCGTGCCAGGACACGTGGGAATCTCGTCGCTTTCTTACCAGTAGGCTTCAGGGACCCCCAACCCCCCCTCTCGTTCCCTTGACCTGGAAGGGCCTCGAGTTTTCCCGTAACCTCGGCTTCACGTCTTCTCGAAAGCCCAGGCGCCTGGCCGGAAAAACTCTGCTCATCTCTACGGGAAAGGCTTCGGGGTGACGACCTTGGAACCTTCTCTTGTCTCTCTCTCGGGTTGGTTGAGGGAGAAGAAGGACGCTTCTTCTTTCCTCCCCAACTTCTCATTGGCCCTTTCCCCCTGGTCAAGGGAACCCCTCAATCCAAACCCTCTCGTAACCTCAAAGAAGCTCTACCTGGCCACAATATAAACTCAACAATGTCTCTCTGTGGCCTGAAAATTCCAATATCCTCCGAGATCTAGATAATTTTTGCCACCAGATTGGAAAGCGTTCGAGATCCCTATGAACAGGCTCCTCCCCGCTCCCTCCTGCTCTCGCCCCTCGCTTTACTCCTCAGGTTCCACCCATCAGATCCTCCTCGTGAAGTCCTCTTTGCCCTCTCAAACCCCTTTCTCTGTCTTCTGACTCTTTCAACCCAGCAGATCGTTTCTCTCCACGTGTCTCACTCCCGCCACCTCCTTACAACCCTAAACCTGTCCCTCTCTGACTAAGCACTCTTTTTCCCAGGTCAACGCTGGAGAGCAGGATGACTCTCCCCTCACAGTCTTTGGCGGACTCTGGGAGTCATTTTAACTTTTTTTTTTCCTTAACACACAAGGCAGTGGCTGCTGCTGCGGCGGAGGCATTTACAGGCCCTTCCTCTCCCTCAGGGTGTTCGCTTCCTGAGTCCTCAGTCTCCCTGCAAAGCCCCTCCTGGTCCCGCCCTCATTATGGGAGGTAGGGTGGGGCATTTCTACCTCTGAGAATTCTAACCGCCTGCCTTCCCCTGTGCTCTCCGCCTAATCTCCGCCCCCGTGACCACCAGCAACGAAATTTTCAGGCGGCCCGCCAGGTCCCCTTGAGCGAGGTCGCAGGGGCGGAGGGCATCATCTGGGTAGCCATTCCCTTCTCACTTTCTGATCTTCCTGAGAGCCCAAATCCTGAGAACCTGAGCTCTAAAACAGCCTTTCCATCTAACACTCATTCTCAGGCCCAAAGACTGCCTTCCGCAGCAGCCTCTTCTATTCCTGGGTCCACTCTACCCCTGAGGGAGGCAGCAGGAACTGAGGGCACACTCTTTGAGTCCACGTCCCATTCTCTATGTCCAGCCTCACAGATTGAGAGGCATCTCAGGTTTCTTTTTCCACTGAGCTGACCACCTTTACTCCCCGACATACGCCACAACTGCAGGTCCACAAACCCCTCAAAAAGACCTCGTTAACCTACCTTTAAAATCTTTAATAATAGAGACAAGGAGACCCAAATCCAAAATCAAAGTCGAGATCAGGCCAAGGCTGAGGCCCAGTAGGGAGTCTTCCAGCTCCTGGCCACCGCTTTCAAACCCCAAACGAAGTGCCCGTCCTCCAACCGCGGGTAAGTCAGGGGCTAAGCCTCCCCCGGGCCCATGCCTCAAATGCAGCAAGGAAGGAACTGAGCCAAGTCCTACTCCAGTGACGGGCAACCTTTTGAGCTTGGTGTGTCAAACTTCGCCAAAAAACAGCATAACTCGGGTAGTGTGTCACTTTGAGGAAAAAACTAACTCTAAGACTCCAGTCGCAAATGTTTCATCCTCAGGAGCAGCAAATGTTTCATCCTCAGCATGCGGCCGCGTGTCATCAGAAATGGCTACGCGTGTCAGTGCTGACACGTGTGTCATAGGTTCGCCATCACTGTACTCAAACCCAAGACCCCCGCCTGGGCCCTGCCCAAGGTGCGGAAGGAAGGCCACTGGAACTCAGACTGTAGTCTGGCTCCTCCGGGTCTGGCCTCAGCCAGTCCAGCAGGCCACCCTCTGGATCCGGTTTGGAGCTCCCAGACCTCCTGGGACTGGCCACCAAAGAAGCTGCCCAGGCCCTGACAGGGCCCCACAGACTTACATCACCAGGACAGAGCCTCGGGTAACGACTGTGGTGGCAGGTAAGCCGATCTCCTTTTTAATTGACACTAGGGCCACTTTTCTGCCCTCTCTGAATTCGCTGGGACCCTTGTCCACTCCTCAGTCTCTATTATGGGGGTTGACGGATTAGTCTCACAGCCATTAGCCACCTCACGTCTACACAGCATCTTACTAAATTCCCCCATTCACTCTTTTCTCATTCTACTGTGGTGCCCGGCCAGGGCTACCATGCATCCCCTCATAAAACCCAATTGTCCCAAACCACAGTCACCTACCTCAGTTTCACTCTCTTACCCCAAAAGGCCGAGCCATTCCTTGGACTGAAAACGCCTTATCTCCTTATCTCCTCTATGATCATTATCTGTAGGAAGAATGTGGCGGTTTGGGACTCAAGCGGCTAGAGGCCTGGCTAGCCTGGGAACGGGCTGCGGAGCCTGCTCCCTCCCCCACTGCCTTTTCTAGCACACAATACTGAAACATTGACTGCTAGACATGTTTAGAAATACTTAATAGAAGGTCTGAGGCATGGTAATGCATTGTTGAAGGACATAGAAGGAAGGTTTGAAGGCTAATTTGAAATTGTGAAGGTTTGTGCATGTGATGAGATGGAACAGAGAAAAGTAGAAAGAAAGAAAGTCCTCTCAGCAAGAAAGCGAGGCTTCAGTCTCCAAGCCTGGCAGGACAAGGTTGCTGGATACTTCTTAAGCTAAACCAGAATATTCAGTGTCTAACCTCTTATCCAACCATCCAGGTCCCTGGCTTCCACTACTCCTTTCCTTCCCTTTCCCTCCCACTTTCACTGCAACACAATCTCAATCACTCATCTATCACTCCTTATTGGTAGTGCCATGGTGACCACCCTCTCAGCTTGGAGTGCGGAACTAGAAAAAGGAATCTCATACCCTTTAGTCCACCTCTTCTCCTTACACCTATCAGCTTGTCTCCATGATAGGGATTTTTCTTCCCCTGTGAGGAAAACACATACATCTGTCTCCCCATCAGCTGGACAGGAACCTGTACTCTCGTCTATCTCTCACCCAATGTAGATGCAGCCCCAATGATCAGTCTTTACCTGTCCCTGTAACCCATCATAGCTGACACAAAAGAGGAGGCCAGATCATCCCTCTCCTCCTAACCCTCGGCATCACAGCAGGGGTTGGAACTGCCACAGGGAGCTACACCACTGCTCATCCATTTTGAAACCCTGTCTCAGGACCTACAAGAAACATGTGGATCCCAGCAAGGGGCAAAACTGGGAAAGCAAGAACCTCACCCCCAGGGTAACCTATTCTCCCCTTTCATATCACTAGTGAGGCAACTGAAACCCTACTCTTTTCCCCTAAAAATAACATCTAGGTCTCAGTTGTCATTCAGCTCCAGGCCCAGAAAAGCAGCAAAACCAGACAAGTGACACTGTGGCAGCCTCAGGACCAGCTTTCACCTCCCAAGTGACTCAACAGGATCGCTCTGGAGACTTCACCAACCAGTCTCTTGGAGCTGCACCCCCTCGTCCAGCACGGAAAACACTCCCTGTTTTTGGCTCACTTACCCCATGGCTCCTCCCACTATTAGGCCCACTGGTATTTATACTCTTAATTTTGCTCTTTGGCCCATGTCTCATGCATTGTTTCACTAGTTTCTTGCAGAACAGAATGCAGGCGTTCGCCAACCAGAAGGTGGGAGAGATCTATCTGGCACTGAATTCAGAACCTACCACCAGAATCCCTGAGACCCCGGGTAGACGCCCCTAACGATGCCCCCTCTCAGCTGGAAGCAGTTACGGAAGATAGACCTTCACCCCCTGACCTTGCCCGGACTCTCAATTTTTTTTAATATTAACAAAAGCCTGGAATGATAGATCCTCCCTTCCCCCAACTGATGGATGGAGTATGACGTAAACTCCACCTGCAGCCGGACATTCCTGAACACCTTATATGGACTGTACATTGAACCACCAATCAGCACCTGCCAAATACCCTAAGCCCCTGATTCCTAAATCCCTAGGCCCCTAACCATGTGCCTTACATGAAACCACCAATCAGCGTGTGCTGAGTGCCCTAAGCCCCATCCCTTCCCTTTCCTCCCCTCAAAAGGCGTGTTCACCCCGGCACGTGTGCTCTTTCTCTTCTGGAAGGCAGCCGGCAGGGTCTTCTCCTCCAATAAAGCCTGAGTCCTGGAATCCAGGTTCTCTGGCCTCTGTCTCATCTTTCAGTAAGGTTTGATTCCCGGTCAGGGCCCAGGCCTGAGTTGTGGTCTTGATCCCCAGGGTGGGGCCTGCAAGAGGCAGCGATCCATGATTCTCTCTCATCATTGATGTTTCTCTCTCTCTCTCCCTCTCCCTTCCTCTCTGAAATCAATGGAAGAGATCCTATATAGTAAAAGCATAATACGCAAAATTTCCCCTAGACCAGGAGTTTCCTCTCTATGACATGCTCTGACCACCAGCGGGTGCCATGGAACAGGATGGGTGTTGACAACGAGGCGCTGGCAGCAGGGGGCAGTGGAGGGGCTGCTGGCCCCAATGGGCTTCTGGGTGAGCGTGGCTGCAGCTGCTGGGACTGGAGGGGCTGGTCGGGGTCCCGGTGGGTTCGCACAGAAGCCGTTCTGTGAGGCCGGCCAGGAGAGAGCATGCTGCCCACCTGGCTTCTGTGTGGTGCTGCTGGGTGGCCCAGAGGCCCACGCTGCACCCCAGCCCGTGGCGTCTGGCTACGCTCACTGCATCTCCGCGTGGGGACTCAGGCGCCGTGACTCACGCGGAGCAGGGCGTGTGGCGGCCTGGGGGCCCAGGTGCTGCCCAGAGCCCAGAGGTCAGCTGGGACCTGCCTTTCCATGCCAGACACTCGCGTTTCTGTTACCGGCCTGGTCTGGGGACCGCACCGTGCATGAACCTTGTGCACTGGGCCTCTAGTTTTGAATAAAAGTAGGGAGAGTGGGCATCTTTGTCTTATTCCTGATCTCAGAGGAAAAGCTTTCTGTTTTTCATCTTTGAGTATGATGTTTGCTGTGGGCTTGTCATATTTGCCCTTATTAGGTTGAAGTATGTTCCATCAATACCACTTTGTTGAACATTTTTTATCATAAATGGATGTTGAATTTTGTAAAATGCTTTTTCTTCATCTATTGGCATTATCATGATATGTTTTATTTTATTAAAATATTTTTAATTTTTTAAATTGCAGTCTACATTCAGTATTACTTTGTATCAGTTTCAGGTGTACGCACAGTGGTTAGACAATCATGTATTTCACAAAGGGTTCCCTTGTCTTTCTAGGACTCACCTGGCACCATACACAGTTATTACAATATTATTGACTGTATTTCCTATCTGTATTTTACATCCCCATGACTATTTTGTAACTACCAATCTGTACTTCTCAATTCTTTTTTTTTGTTCACCCAGACCTCCAACCCTCTTCCCCTCTGGCACCCATTAGTCTGTCCTCTGGATCTATGAATCTGTTTCTGTTTGTTTGTTTGTTAATTTATATTTTCACTGGAGGCCCAGTGCACAGCTTCGTGCATGGTGGTGGTGGGGGGGGGTTCCCTCAGCATGGCCTGCGGGGATCAGGCTGAAACCGGCACCCAACATCCCCCAGGGATGTAGCAGTGTGCGAAGCAGCAGGTGGTAGGGGTGGAGCCGCTCCTGCTCATCCTGCCCCCGGTCATTCCAGTCAGCTGAGCTGCTGCCCCTGTCTTGCACCAGAGCCCCTCGAATCTCCTGCTCTGTCACACCCAGCTATGGAGAAGTGGGTCCCTAAGGCCGAGCTCCCATGGCCTCGTTAGGGGTGCAGACTGGGGCTTGGAGAAGTGGGGTGAGTGCCCAAGGGGCACCTGGGGATCGCCGTAGCTGTGCTGTGAGGCCGCCCACTTGGTGCACTGTCCTGCAAGTCCTGGGGTGGCTCCGGTCTAATAGGAGGGGGTGGGCACGAGGGATGGAGTTCCTGGTCTCTTTTTTCCCTCCCTCCATCCAGTTGGAAGGGTTGATGGGGGTCAGGGGCACCACGCCTCTGGAGAAGCAGAATTTGGGCCGGTGGCTGGGCCTCCCAATGTGAACTGCAGCTCAGCGATCTTTCATAGACTCAATTGCCTGTTTCTCTCTCTTTTAAAAAAAATATATATTTTATTGATTTTTTACAGAGAAGAAGGGAGAGGGATATAGAGTTAGAAACATCGATGAGAGAAACATTGATCAGCTGCCTCCTGCATACCCCCTACTGGGGATGTGCCCGCAACCAAGGTACATGCCCTTGACCGGAATCGAACCTGGGACCCTTCAGTCCGCAGGCTGACCCTCTATCCACCGAGCCAAACCGGTTAGGGCAGCCTGTTTCTCTTTTCGTCTGTCCAAGTTGACTGCCCCCTGGCCGTCAGTGTGTGTCATAGTGACCGGTTGACCAGCCACTTAGGCTTTTATATATATATACTAGAGGCCTGGTGCACGAAATTTGTGCATGGGGTGGGGAGTGTCCCTCAGCCCAACCTGCACCCTCTCCAATCTGGGACCCCTCGAGGGATGTCCGACTGCCCGTTTAGGCCCGATCCAGGTTGGATCGGGCCTAAACGGGCAGTCGGACATCCCTCTCACAATCCAGGACTGCTGTCTCCCAACTGCTCGCCTGCCTGCCTTCCTGATTGCCCCTAATCACTTCTGCCTGCCAGCCTGATCACCCACTAACCATTACCCTGCCAGCCTGATTGATGCTTAACTTCTCCCCTGCCAGCCTGTTTGCCCCTAACTGCCCTCCCCTGCAGGCCTGGTCACCCCTAACTGTGCTCCCCTGCAGACCTGGTCTCCCCAACTGCTCTCCCCTGCAGGCCTGGGTCCCCCCTGCCTCCAACTGCCTTTCCCTGCAGGCCTGGTCACCCCCAACTTCTCTCCTCTGCCAGCCTGGTCACCCCTAACTGCCCTCCCCTGCAGGTTTGATCACCCCAAACTGCCATCCCTTGCAGGCCTAGTCCCTCCCAACTGCCCTCCCCTGCTGGCCAGCTTGTGGTGGCCATCTTGTGTCCACATGGAGGCAGGATCTTTGACCACATGGGGGCAGCCATCTTGTGTGTTGGAGTGATGGTCAATCTGCATATTACTCTTTTATTAGATAGGACTAGGGGCTTGGTGCACGAAATTTGTGCACTGGGGGAGGTCCCCTCAGCCCAGCCTGCCCCCTCTCACATACTGGGAGCCCTCAGGAGATGTCCTACTGACTGCTCCCGTGGGGAGCGGGCTTAAGCTGCAGTCTGGCCTCCCTTTGTGGGAGACGAAAAGGCTGATCAGGGAAAGTCACCAGCCCCATCACCCCGCTGCTGCAGCCACTGCCAGTCACCTCAGCCACCAAGGTGTTTTCATCAACATGGACTCCAGTCCCTTCACCAAGAAAAAATGACAACTTTCTTTAGGCATTTTTAAGATGTGTCTTTCATAGGCTATTACCTTCCTTCCTTCCTTCCGTCCTGCCTTTCTTTCTTTCTTTCTTTCTTTCTTTCTTTCTTTCTTTCTTTCTTTCTTTCTTTCTTTCTTTCTTTCTTTCTTCCTTCCTTCCTTCCTTCCTTCCTTCCTTCCTTCCTTCCTTCCTTCCTTCCTTCTTTCTTTCTTTCTTTCTTTCTTTCTTTCTTTCTTTCTTTCTTTCTTTCTTTCTTTCTTTCTTTCTTTCTTTCTCTCTTTCTTCTTCCTTTCTCTCTCTCTCTCTCTTTCTTTTTTTCTCCCTCACCTGAGGATATGTTTCCACTGACTTTTAGAGAATGTGGAAGAGAAAGGGAAAGACAGAGAGAAACATCAAAGTGAGAGGAACACTTTGATTGGTTGCCTCCTGCATGAGCCCTGATCTGGGCCCTGGCCAGGGAGGAGCCTGCAACTTAGGAACATGCCCTTGATCAGAATCTAACCCGGACCCTGCGGTTGGCAAACCTAGGCATTATCCACTGAGCCAAACCGCCTAGGGCAAGATATGACATTTCTTAGCCCTCCAGCAGCGGACCTTTGTTTTTTTTCCCCAGGAGTGTGGTGGAAAAGCCCTAGATCACCTTTTTGGATTCTTATACCCAAGTTACTAAGAATATTACCAGTGGCATACAGGGAGCTTAGCCAATGAGCAGTCAGAAAAGGTGTTTCCTTTGTAGTTCACACCTATCTCCTCTGATCTCCGGCTCCACCCCTGCCAAGGCCTAAAGCCTCGGGGATTGGGCAGGCCCCCCCCCCCCCCCCCCCCCCCCCCCCAGTTACCTTCAATCGCAGGCTCTGCCCCTGCCAAGGCCTAAAACCTCCGGCCCTGGGCACGGAACCCCCAGCTGTCTCCAATTGCCCAGCTCCGCCCCCCGCCAAGGCCAGCAAGGGCAGGCGGAAAGCTTGGCTTCCTCCATTGCCAGGGAAACCCAAGCCTCCCTCCTGCTCTCTGTGGCCACAGCCATCTTGGTTGGGTTTATTTGCATATTCGCTCCTGATTGGCTGGTGGGTGTGGCTTGTGGGCATGGCTTGTGTGTGTAGTGAAGGTACGATCAATTTGCATATTACTCTTTTATTAGATAGGCTGGATTTAGATTCCATTTGGTATTTGTCTTTCTCTGTTGACTTATTTAACTTAGAATAATGCCCTCTAGGACCACCCATGCTGTCCCAAATGGTAAAATTTTGCGTGTTGTTTTTCATGACTAAGTAATATTCCATTGTACATATGTAGCACAGGTTTATTATCTGCTCATTTATTGATGGGAACTTGAGTTGCTTCCAAAGCTTGGCTCCTCTTAGTAATGCTGCAAAGACCATAGGGTGCACTTATTCTTTAGAATTTGTATTTTGAGTTTTTTCACATATATACCAAAAAGTGGAATTGCTGGGTCATAGGCAGTGCCATTTTAAATTTTTTGGGTCATAGGCAGTGCCATTTTGGTATGCTGTATTTTCATTTTCTTGTTCTCCACAGTGGCTGCACCAGTCTGCATTCCCACCAGCAGCGTGCTGGAGCTCCCTTTTCTCCACATCCTCACCAACACTCGTAGTTTGTTGATTTATCAGTGGGAGCCATTGTGACAGGTGTGAGGTGATATCTTATTGCAGCTTTAATTTCCATTTCTCTGATGAATAGTGACATTGAGCATCTTTTCATAGGTCTATTGGCCATTCATATGTCCTCTTTGGGGAAATGTATATTTTAGGTCCTTTGCCTATTTTTATATTGGATCTTATTTTTGGTGTTGAGTTGTATGGATTCTTTTTGAATTTTGGATTTTACCCCCTTATCAAATGTATCATTGTCAAATATGTTGTCCTTTCATTTTATTGATGGTTTCCTTTGTTGTGCAAAACTTTTTAGTTTGATGTAATCCCACTTGTATAATTTTTCTTTTGTTTCCTTTGCCTGAGATGTATAAAAGAAATATTGCTACAAGAAGTGCCCAAGATTTTACTGCCAATCTTTTCTTCTAGAAATTAAGGTTTTGAGTCTTACATTTAAGTCTTTAATCCATTGTGGAAATTATGGGTTTGATTTTATCCTTTATATTGTTAATACTGTGTGTCAAACTGATTGATTTACATATGTTGAACCATTCTTGCATCCCAGGGATAAATGTCACTTACTCGCAGTGTGTGATCTTTTTAATGTATTGTTGCTTTTGGTTTGCTACAGTTTTGTTGGGATTTTTGCATCTATGCTTATTAGTGATATTGGCCTGTAGTTTTCTTTTATTGTGGTGTTTTGTCTGGTTTTGGCCTCATAAAATCAGTTTTGAAGTGTTCCTTCCTCTTCTATTTCTTGGAAAATTTTGAGAAGGATTGTTATTAACTCTCTTTAAATGTATGGTAGAATTCACCAGTGAAGCCATTTGGTCCTGGACTTTTGTTTGGAAGTTTGAATACTGAGTCAATCTTCTTATTTTTAATTGGTCTATTCAGATGTTCTATGTCTTCATGATTCAGTCTTGTATGTTTCTAGGAATTTATTTATTTATTATCAGTTTTCCATTTTTTAATGTATAATTGTTCATACAATTGCTTTATGTATAACTGTAGTCTCTTATGATACTTTGTATCTCTCTGGTATCAGTGGTAACATCTCTTTCATTTCTTTTTCTTTATTTCCTCTTTTTATTTATTTGAGTCCTTTTATTGTTTTCTTGGTTAATGTAAAATTTTGTTTTCTTTGTTCATCTTTTCAAAAAAGCATTTCGGAGGTTTTTTTTATCTTTTTAAAAATTATCTTTTTAGTCTATTTAATTTATTTCCTTTTTGATCTTTGTTATTTTCTTTCTTCTACTAGCTTTAGGGTAGTTTCTTGAGGTACAAAGTTATGTTGTTTATTTGAGATCTTTCTTGTTTCTTCATATAGGCCTTCACTGCTATGAGCTTCCCTCTTAGATCTGATTTTGTTGTATCCTATAAGTTTTGGTATGTTGTATTTTCATTTGTCTCACTATAATTTTGATTTCTCTTTTGATTTCTTTGACTACTGGCTGTTCAGTAACATGTTGTTTAATCTCCACATATTTGTGAATTTTCCGTTTTTCTTTTTTTAAATATATTTTTATTGATTTCGAAGAGGAAGGAAGAGGGAGAGACAGAAACATCAATGATGAGAGAGAATCGTTGATTGGCTGCCTCCTGCACGCCTCACACTGGGGATTGAGCCCTCAACCTGGTCATGTGCCCCCTGCGCCTCTCAACGGCCAGATCCGCAGCTGCTGAGGGGGCCTGCCGCGGACACCCAGCTGCGCCTCTCAATGGCCAGGTAGCCAGGTGTCTGCGGCAGCCCCCTTCAGCGGCCATTGAGAGGCGCAGGAGGCGGGAGTCCTGCCCCCTTCTCCTCTCAACAGCAGGGTAGCCCCCCTCAGCGGCCGCGGATCATCAAAAGTGGGGGAGCTGGGTGCCTGTCTGCTCCGGCACCAGGCCTTTCAGAAGCCTCCGCTGAGCCGGAGGCTTCTGAAAGGCCTGGTGCACCAGCGGACAGGCACCCAGCTCCACCGCGAAAAGCGAAAGCATGTAGGGGACCCTACATGTGCATGATTTAATCATGCACTGGGCCTCTAGTTTCATATAATACTGGTTTGGTGGTGATGAACTCCTTTAGCTTTTTCTTATTTGTGAAGCTCTTTATCTACCTTCAATTCTGAATGATAGCTTTGCTGAGTAATCTTGGTTGTAGGTTCTTGCTATTCATCACTTTGTATATTTCTTGCCAATCCCTTCTGGCCTGAATAGTTTCTGTTGAGAAATCACCTGACAATCATATGGGTGCTCCCTTGTAGGTAACTAACTGCTTTTCTCTTGCTGCTTTTAAGATTCTCTCTTTGTCTTTTGCTCTTGTCATTTTAATTATGATGTGTCTTGGTGTGGTCCTCTTTGGATTCCCTTTGTTTGTGGTTCTCTGCGCTTCCTAGACTTGTAAGTCTATTTCTTTCACCAGGTGGGGGAAGTTTTCTGTCATTATTTCTTCAAATAGGTTCTCAGTATCTTGCTCTCTCTCTTCTCCTGGCACCCCCATAATTCTGATGTTGGTACGCTTGAAGTTGTCCCAGAGGCTCCTTACACTAGCTTCATATTTTTGGATTCTTTTTGCTTTTCTGGTTGGGTGTTTTTTGCTTCTTTGTATTTCAAATTTTTGACTTGATTCTTGCGATCCTCTAGTCTGCTGTTGGATCTCTGCATATTATTCTTTATTTCAGTCAGTGTATGCCTGATTTCTGATTGGTCCTTTTTCATATCTTTGAGGGTCTCACTAAATTTCTCAGAGGTTTCAGAAGATTCTTGAGTAACCTTATAACCGTGGTTTTGAACTCTATATCCAGTATTTTGCTTTCATCCATTTCATCCATTTGTAACCTGTTTCTTTGTCTCCACATTTTGGCTGCTTCCCTGAGTTTATGATAGAGTGGCTTTGTGTGTTAGGTGTCCTATAGGGCCCAGTGGCTCAGCCTCCCTAATTACCTGAGGTGGACACTCTTGGTGCACCCCTTTGTGGGCTGTGTGCATATCTTGTTGTAGTTAACCCTTGACTGCTGTTGGTTATCACTGGGAGGAATTGACCTCCAGGCCAATAGGCTGTGGGGACCAGCTGTGTCTACACTGGAAGATGGGTTGTGCAGGAGACACCCTTATGGGGCAGGACTGGCTTCAGTGTGGCTTTGGTGCTCACTGAGTCTGCCCCTCGAGTGAGTCTCTTATGGATCTGGGGAGTTGTAGTCCAGCATGGTCTCACACTGACCACTGGTACACTGGCTCTTGGATCTCCAAGGAGGTGCACGGTCAGCCACTGCCTGAGGCCACCCAGCAGAGAGATCTGCAGATTCCTCCTCTTTGTATGGGGTTTGGAAGTGCCCAGATGTGGCCCAGCTGTGAAGCAAGGCAGGCTGCTGCTGCGGGGCCTTGGGCCTTCATTTGAAAGCTCTGGGGCTCTCTGGCCCAGCTGCAGTTTGACAGGTTTTAGGCAGAGAAAGGACAGGCCACTCGTATGCAAAAGCCGATGCGCACATCTTGGGTAGGGCAGGGTCTCTAGGAATCACCAGGGCGGAGCAAACAGCAATGGCTGCCAGTCAGCCCTAAACCAGAGAGGTCCCTTCATCTCCGTGTCCCGTACCCCATGCAGTAAAAATGATCGCTGCGAGGACCTCTGAGAGAAAGCCGCCCTCGCGTTCCTGTCCCGATGTCAGACAGTCCGGTTTCTCCCCGTGTGTGCCGGGTCCCCCAGAGTCTCGCCCGGAACTGGAGTTCAGAGCAAGCGGGAGCTTGTGTCTCCCTCCTGATTAAAAGAGCAGCACATCCAGGTGCCAGCACTTTCTGCGCCTCCACACCTCTTACCGGTCTCAATGCGCTTTCTTCACCTCTCTAGTTGTTGGAACTTCCTCTCAGCCAGCTTTCCCACAGTTCTGGGTGGTAGTTGTTCTGCCTTTTAGTTGTAATTTTGATGTGGTTGTGAGAGGCAGCAAGTATAGGTGTTTACCTATGCCGCCATCTTGGTTCTCTCTTCCAAGATAAGTTTTTAGTGAAAAAACAAACAAACAACAAACAAAAACATCAAAGTGTAAAAGAATATCTAAATCATGTTACCCTTTGGATGGTGAAGAAAGTACATTAAAGAAAGTAAGTAAGAATACACAAGAGTTGAATAACATTATCAGCCAAATGGACTCAACAGACATGTCTGAGCATCTGCCCAACATGAGCAACATACACCTTCTTCTCGGGCACACACAGAACAGGCAGCAGGAGATGCCATGTTCTTGTCTACGTAACAAGTCATAATCAATTTTAATAATTTGAAATCACAGTATGTTTTCTTACCACAACAGAATTAAATTATAAATCAATAAAATGACATGTGGGAAATCCCCCAATATTTTGAAATTAAATTAGTCAAGGAATTTGGGTGAAGTAGTAATGTCAAATGTGTTTACAAATCTATGTAATAATAGTCTATGTAGTTATCAGCTAAAGAAGCGGTGTTTTCACATTGAAGGTTGCATGTCAAAGGCAAGTCTTCCAAAGCAGATCTGCGCTTAAAACAGTGAGTAGAAAGAAATGTACAGAAATGTTAAATGAAGATACAGGTCATAGAAACGCAGGAATATTTGGGTTAATAGAAATAGAGGCTCATCTCTCTACATCTGAGTTTTCCTACTTTCCTGCCTTCAATGGGTTCCATATTTTTCCGTCATGGAAAGCAGCAAGCAAAAGAGGGAATCCGAGCCGCGTGGGCAGCCCTCAGGCAGCGGCCCTGCCGCCCCGGCTGGCTGCTGCCCGCCTCTCGCACCACCTGCCGGCAGCCGTCCCAGCCTGTCCCCGGCTGTGGGACCACGTGTCGGTCTCCCCGCCCAGGGAGCTCGGAGCAGGCAGGTGTGAGCCCGCCTCGCCAGCCCAGCGGAGGGCGGGCGTGGAGGGGCGGGAAGCGCCGGGGAGCGCCGGGGCCTGTGTGGGCAGGGGCTCTGGGAGAGCCGCCGGAGGCAGGGCTGCTCGGGCGGTCGCCGAGGCCGGGGACTGTCGGGCAGACGCGGCCTAGCCCGGGGCAGCTGGGCGGCGGTTCCGTCCGGGATCAAACGAGGAGTTCTGTGGCTTGAGCCGCGGACCCCGGGAAGTCTGCAGCGGCCCCAGACGGCAGGCCTGGGCTCGGGGCAGAGTGGGTGGTGGGGGACGCAGAGCCCACCCGGCCCCTAAACGTGCCCGGGCGACAGCGCCGGGAAGGCGGGGAGAGGAGGGACCACGCCGGTTCCCGGGCCGCGCTGCCGAGGGACGGGCGTGGGGCCGGCCCGGCCCGGCCCGGGTCAGGAGGCCCCCCGCGGCCCTCCGCCCCGTGTGGCGGGCTCCGTGGGCGCCGGAGACCCAGAAGCCGCACATCACCCGCTGCCCTGCGCTCAGCGACCTCCCGGGAGCCGCAGCCGTGCGGCCCGCGGCCGGCGCCCGCCCCTTCCTGCCTGAAGTCGGGCCCAAGCGAGTCCCGGCTGCCGCTGCGCGCACCCAGGTCCCGCAGAGGTGGTCAAGGCACCACGCGGCGGTCTGCGGGAGGACGCCAGGCTCCTGTCCCCTGAGCCCGCGTCCGAAACCCCCGAGGCGGCCAGGACACCGTTGGCTCCGCGGCCCCGGCGCTGCCACGCGCACCGGTGCGCCCGGCCGCGGTAGCGGGATCGGCGCCGCAGCAGCCGCAGCAGCCGCAGCGCTACGCGGCCGGCCCTGGGCCAGGGGCCCTCACAGGCAACAGGACCTGGCGGGCGGCCGGGGGCGTGGCGCTTGAGACGGGAGATTAGCACGGCTTCTCCGAGGCGGAGACGCCGGGGCTGCATGGCAGCTGCAGCAGCACAGCGGTCAGAGCCAGGGTCGCCGAGAGAGTCGACGCGCTGCCGGCTCCGAGCTGCAGGCAGCGGCCTGCACAGGCCAGAGAGGCTGGAGCTTGGGGAGCTGGGAGGGCACCCAGCGAGGAAGCGGGACCGCACGCCCAACACGCCAGGCATCCGCCTGCGGGGGCCCGGGGCGCGGGGGTCAGTGCGGGGTCCTACGCGGCAGGAACGCTGCCGCTGCGTCTCTGCAAAGGGTTCAAGCTTCCACCCCAGCGCGTTCAAATCGGCGGACCTCAACGAGCGAATCCGTGGGCTGTGACAAGTACTAACTTTTTTATCTTTATTTATTTCTTTATTGATTTCAGAGAGGAAGGGAGAGGGAGAGAGAGATGGAAACATCCATGATGAGAGAGAATCATGGATTGGCTGGCTGCCTCCTGCACGCCCCACACTGGGGATCGAGCTCGCAACCCAGGCCTGTGCCCTTGGCTGGAATCAACCTGGGACCTTTCAGTCCACAGGCCGACGCTCTACCCACTGAGCCAAACCGGCCAGCGCAAGTATTAATTTTTAAGGTATATTTTTTATACTGCAATTTAAAACACAACAGAAAATATTACAGCGCATTTCCCAAATTCCTCCCCCAAGTGGTACCTGTTGTGACAAGCATAGACCTCGATTGTGACACTAGTGAGTAAGGGTGTCATTCGCAACAAATAGTGCTTCAGCTTTTGTGCACAGGTGCCCCGCGGTTCGCTGGCAGCTGACAGTCAATGCCGGCATTATCAGGGCGGGAGGGGCGGGTTTGAAGAGCTTACTTTTAATATAAACATAACTAACAGCTGTGAAATGCAGGAGAATTTGACCTGCAGTTAGCAAGTATAAGACTTTCCACTGAAATTTTATTATTATTTTATTTGTTCAGATTGCTTATTAAAACGCAGCTGCTGTGAATAAACCTTATCTCATGATCAAACAATCTAGGTATTGGACTTTTTTTTTTTTGCTACAAGACTGTTTACAAAGACAAAAATATCAAGGAAAAAGGCATTTCCAGTGAGCTGAGGGTTTGTGTTTAAGGCCTGGTCGAGCCCTAGACCTCACGCCCCAAACCACACGCAGCCAGCAGGGCTGCTCTCCCCACCCCTCTGCTCCAGTCAGAGGAACGAGGGCGCAATTCCAGCTGCGGGAATGGGACCCTTTGAGCACCCAGCTCAGGCCTGCTGGGCCTGTGCACCTGAGGCCACTCTGCGTGGCGCAGGGCCCCACCTTTTGTGGCCTTGAGCTGTGTAAAAAATTCCATCAAAACACAGTGGCATTAAAAAACAAGAAACATTATCTTACATAGTTTCTATAACTTAGGAACTGGAGAGTGGCTTAACCAGGTGGTCCTGGCTTGGGGTCTCTCATCAGGCTGCGCTAAGATCTGAGTGGGGACGGCAGGTATCTGACAGTGGGAGGCCTCACTCCCGTGGCCGCAGAGCGGGTGCTGGCTGTTGGCTGGGAGCCTCGTGGCCTGCTCCCACTGACCTCCCCCGGAGCTGCTGGTTTCCACACCAGCCCGGCAGTGCCAGCGATGCCGGAGAGCAAGATGGAAGTACCAATGTCTTCTATAGCTTAGCTTCAAAAGACACACTCCAGCGTCTCCAGAGCATCCTATTGGACGTCCAGGCCGGAAGAAGCCTGCCAATTTCTGCTTTTGTTGTGAGGGTCCAACCTTCACCCAGAGAAGCTCGAGTTACCCTGCTGGAGAAAGAGGCCATGTTTTTAAAGAGCAATTGTTAAACGTTTACCAGCAGTGAATAGAAAGGAAGCTTTTATTTCAGATCCTTTTTTTAGGCTTTGAAACATGGAAATATTATTACCTGTTTAAAAAACAGTAAGTCATAGAGCAACACATCTACAGCATTCTCTTGGTTAAAGCAAGTACAAGGCCAGCCCACATTTAAGGGGTAAAGAGAAAACTCCACCTCTTGATGGAAGAAATGGCAAAACCATATTGCCCTTCACTGAGGCCATGCCTCACAAGCTGGAGGGCACTCCTTAGCCCGGACCAAGCACACAGTGAGCCTGACCCTGGGGGAGAGCGCTTTGGGGCCGTGAGAGAAGTCTGTTTGCCAGCAGTTACCTCTCCTCTTCCCCAATTCTAGCAACTGGAGGGGATCTGACCCTCAAGGTCTTAATGAGCCCCTATTCTGACCTCAGTGACCCCCCCACCCCCAAGACCTCCTGACAAAGTCATCTTCCCCTCCGGGGTAGCCTCTTCACGTGGACAAGTCCCCCTGGGAATGGGCAGGCTGCAGAGTGACTCAGCGTGAGCGGGTGCGTCTGACCGTGGCGGTGGGAGTGCGGGCCTCGCGGTAGCCGCTTTCAGTCACACCTGCTGCCTGTACTCCTCTTCTACGAAACAAACATTTAAAAATCCAACTTTGCTTTCCACAACCACATTCTTTGATGCCTCCGATTCTTACAGTTTCTAGCAAGTTTCCTGTGATCCTGCTAGTTTATCCAAAGGCACACACAGCGCCCCCGGCAGGCGAGCCCAGTTTTCTGCAGATCTGCTTTGCGGGTCTACAGTTCCTCCTTCTCCACCCCCCTTCTGACAACCTTCTCTTGTGGTGGTAATGCAGGTTCCCAGCTATGGCGCCTTTGCAACCTGATCTCTGGTCTTAGGATGCTCTCTGAATGTTGTTTCCCTTTCCTTCTGATCATCTTCTTCCCCCTCCCTTTTCTGTTGGTCACTGGCACTGCACATGTTTGATTCCTCTCTTTGGACCAGTCCTGCATCATCCTTCCAGAGTTGACAGATTGAAGAGCGGTGTGGACTGCTTAGCAGGCGCCGAGTAAGCGGTGGAGACGGTGAGCGCCACAAGTGCAGACTGTGCTGCACAGCAGGTGCACGGCAGCGAGTGCTTGCACATGGGCACACTCACGTGAGGAAGCGCGGTCCGAAGGCAGCAGCCGGGCACGAAGCCGAGGAAGGACTGTCGGGAAGCAGAGCTGGGCCAGTGCTGCAGATGCAGACATTGCCATCACATTCTCCGACGTGGTAAACTGAGCAATTGGAAAGTGCCCAAGAAGCTCCAGCTCCTTTTTATAAACAAGTAGAGCCATTATGGGGCTAATCAACAAAGATTCCGGGTGAAAGAGGGAAAATAACAATTGATTTGACAGAATAATACAAATAAATAAATCTCCCGGAGGAAAGACGTGTAAACATAGTCACAGATTTAACAGTGTAAGACCTTATAGTGAGGTGTTTATTTAACTCGAATGACTATTTTTAGATACTCTGCTCTTATGTTTATGACTCACTTTCGGGAACTCTAGTAAGGCACTGGCTGGCGTCCAGGGGTTGGCCCTGGGGGCGCCGGCTGGGCTGGCGCCCTGCAGGATCTAACTCTCCCTGTGGGTCTCCCCACTCCTGAGCCCCCTGGTGAAGGAAAAGCACACGGTTAACAGTAAGCTTTATATTTCTGAATGGCAAACAGAGTTAAAAGCTGGAGGATTTATGCTTGTCTCTCCAGCAGCTCAAGGGTGTTTCCTGATCTGGAGGCAAGGCCTTGGCCACAGGCCTGCAGGTGGGAGCAGAGCAGGGAAAGGGCAGCTCCTGGGCTGAGGGCGTCCTCACAGATGCAGGTGTGTGCTGGGAGCCGGTGCTGCTGAGCGCTGTGAGGGCCTTCGAACGCAGCAGGACGTTAACATGCCTGTGTCCTCACTGAGTGACTTCTGATAGGGGAATGCAGACGGTGAACACAGAGGGAAAAACAGGGGAGGCAGAGGAGAGCAGGGGACAGTGTGAGGAGGGCATTAGATGGGGCGTCAGCAATGGCCTTCTGAGGATGTGAAGCTGACAGAGACCTAAGTGAAGGGTGGGCGGGGAGAGGGCCGTGCCTGTGCCTTCAAGGAAGAGCCCTGACAAACAGGGCTCAGTTTATTGTTGTTGTTTATCTTTTTTATGAGAGATGGGGGGGTGGTTAGTGTTATCGGACTAAAGGGGGCTGGTTGCCTGCACTCTTCAAAACCCAATAAGGCGTTTGCAGGAAAGAAAGTAAGGGTTTATTTTTAGTAAATGACACACACCCAGAGTCACAGGTGAGCTAGTACTCAAAGACCTGGCTTCCAGGGGGTGTGTCATAGGGGAAAATGATTAATCATGGGGACCAAGGGAGTTAGGGTCATGGTCAGGGTCATGGTCTCTAGTGACTGGTTGGTGCTAGGGTAGGGGGGGTCCTTAGTCATTGCATCTGGTCCTGATGTCAGCCATGGGGTCCCTTCATCTGGTTTCAGGGCTTGTCTGAGCCTGGAGCTGACACACCGCGGAGGCCTAGATGTCATCTGTAGTTTGATCGAAAGTCTGTCTCTGCCGTGAAAAGACCCAAAGCTTTGGTCCTGGGTTTATTTGATGCTGATCAGAGCCTCGCTGTCTTGAGGGCTTACTGATTAAGGGAGTGGTCATGCCAGGGAGAAGGAGGAAGGTGAGTCAGGGTGCCGGATGGGGCCAGTTTGAATCAAAGTGAAAGAATGGAGAAAAAGCATATTAAAAAAATGCAGTTTCTATGCAGTTACATTCGCAAAGAGTTTGTGACTCCTGAGTGCTGGAAGTGACCAAGTAGAATGTGCTGTGAGTGTAAAAGGCGTGCTAGACGTCATACAATATAAAAGTGAGACATACCTTTACTTATCTGTTTATTGTTGCTAATCCTCATCGGAAGATATTTTTCCATTGATTTTTGGGGAGAGTGGAAGAGAAAGGGAAACACAGAGAGAAACATCAATGAGAGAGAAACACATCGGGTTGCCTCCTGCACGAGCTCCAACCAGGGCCGGGGTCGAGGAGGAACCTGCAACCAAGGTACGTGCCCTTGACCGGAATCGAACCTGGGACCCTTTGGTCCGCAGGCCGATGCTCTAGCCACTGATCCAAACAGGAGGGCAATATCTTAACTTTTAAAAATCTATAATAATAAAAGGGTAATATGCTAATTAGACTGGATGTCATTCTAGATGTCCTTCCTGAGGAAGGCAGGGCTTAGGGGAAGCCAGCCTGGGTCTCAGGTGCCTGAGGGGAGTCGGTGCTGGAAGCCGGGGGAAGGAAGGCCTACTCTTGCATGAATTTTCATGCATCGGGCCTCTAGTAATTACATATTTACATGATCATGTATGAGATATATTAAGTTAAATAAGATATTATTTAATTTCACCTATTTCTTTGTACTTTTAAAATGTGGCTACTGGAAAATGTTAGACTATGTGGACGAAAGGAGCCACACGCTGACCTGACAAGCTCAGGGGAGGCCTGTGTGGTAGTCTTGCAAACTCAAGAGACCTAAAATAACCACAAAAGATGGTCTGAAAATTAAATACCTAACTACAAACAGGTTATAGTGGGCAGTCATGTCCTAGGCCGATATTTTCCCTGACAATAACAACTTAGATCTTTCCTGAGCCCGTTTGCCTTTTTGCCTCTAAGATAACATATCTGTGAGATGTCTGGGTAACTTGTAACTTCCCTTTTTCTGGACCCCCTGGGGCACAACCAAATGTGCTGGGCGCCAGGACAGATGCCTCAGATTCCTTCATTATCATGTTAATTGTTCCTGCACCCACCTAAGTGTGTGTCCATCATTTCACTTTTTATCCAATCCCAGGGGTTTCCCCAGCTTTGCTTTCTCCCACCTCCTTAATCCATCACCAATGAATTTCATGTAACCCACCTTTGTCCCTCCTTTGATAGCAATGTATAAATACAGATGTAACCCGCCATTCTCCGGAGCATTATCTCAATTCATTGAGGTTGTGCTTCCCGGCATATGTCCACAGTTTGGCTCAAATAAACTCACAAAAATTCTTTACAGGTTCCAATGTTTTTTTACGTTAACAACTACTTGCACTGTATGTGGTTACATTTTATTTCTACTGGACAGCTTTAGTCTTGAGACATGGGTCTGTCACCAACTCCTCATAAGTGGTTTGAATCCTGGACTTCTGGTTTCTGCTCTATATGTCAAGACTCGAGAAGTCATCTTTCCAACTCTCACCACAAGAAAAAATGGAATTAACTGAAGACTGGGGGAGAGCTGACGTCAGAGGACGTGACTGAACCCGTGGGGTGCCTGCCATAACAAAAGCCAACTCCAGAGACAGGGGCTGGCGGGAAAGGAAAGAGTAAGGTGACCAGACGTCCCGCTTTTGGCGGGACAGTCCCGATTTTTAACAATTTGTCCCGCGTCCCACGGCATTTTTAAAAAGTCCCGATTTTTGGAAAGAATGCACGACAAGCTAGGGAACGCCGGGAGAATGGGAAGGGAATATACGGTTTTCGGCGGCCATGTGGCTATTTAGCCAGGATATGAGTTTTATATTATTTTTGTTAATTTTATAATGTTAAACTTTAATAATAACAAGTAATTGTTGAGAACTGATTATCGAGAACTGCTTATCAAAATTCGCATTGTTGATCAGTTGTTAGAATTCGACCACCATTGTTTGGACTTGATGAAAAATGGCATTTTTGGGGATTGGCAACAACGAAAACATTTTGTAACTGTCTCTCAGACGATACACATCGTACTGCGTGCTAGTAAGCTAGTTAAACAAGTGATGTCATTACAAATCAGCTATTCAGATAATTTAGGTAAGTAATTTATTTATTTATTTCATAAATACATACATTTTCTTGAATTTAGCAGACAGTACTCGTATTATTTATATTTTATAGTGGCGGCAAAAAGTCTAGCGCCGGCCTTGAAAGTGACACTTACGACTTATGTTACGGCAAATTCAGAGGAAAAATAATACAAGTTAGTATTGTTATTATTTAGAAAGAAATATAGGATTAAAATAATTTTTAAAATATAGTTACTTTATAACAATCAAATTAATTTAATTTATAAACTAACAATAAAATATGTTCATGTAATTATGTACCTACTTACTGTGTTTTTAAGCAATATGTATATAATAATTTATAATATAATTTTAAATTATTTTTTTTAGATTTTTAGCATAATGAGTAAGAAAAGAGGATGCAAATTCAACGATGATCTAAGAAGTGAATTTCCTTTTATTAAGAAAACCAAAAGCGATTACAATATAGACCAAATTTTTAATCAAGAACCCACCCCCCTCCCGGGCCGAAACCAGTTTAGTTCAGTGGATAGAGCGTCGGCCTGCGGACTGAAAGGTCCCAGGTTCGATTCTGGTCAAGGGCATGTACCTTGGTTGCGGGCACATCCCCAGGAAGGGGTGTGCAAGAGGTAGCTGATTGATGTTTCTCTCTCATCGATGTTTCTAACTCTCTATCCCTCTCTCTTCCTCTCTGTAAAAAATCAAAAATATATTAAAAAAAAAAAAAGACACCCCTCCACCCCCCGCCGGTCAATGGTGTCCCGCTTTACCAATGTTAAAATCTGGTCACCTTAGGAAAGAGGCTTCTGTGAGTGTTGGCATCTCCAGAAGATGGGAGACGTTGTCTAGTCTTCAGAAACCGATCTCAGCACATGGCAAGACTGTTGTAAGGATGGAGAGGGAAAGCAGAACAAAGAGGTCCGGGGAGGGGAACGTGAGGCCACTTTTCCTGAGAAGGGGGAGCAGGGGAAAGGTGGGGGCTGAGGGAATGCGAATCTGCCACTTCTTGAGCTCCCCACCTCATTTTTGCATTATCTTTCTTCAAACAGGAATTTGTGGATTTATTGCAGACACCTGTGGATTCTCATGGCTAGCACTAAACCACCCTTTCTCCAAACAGACTTCGCTAAGCTGTAAAAAAAAGACTAGATAAGAAATGAAGACACAAGCCTTTACTTACACATTGTAAGAAAACAGAGGGCTGGCTGCAGCCTCGAGGAAAGGCAACATATACAGCCATTATTGCTTAACTGAAATGAAAAGTAGAAGCTTCACTAAACCTGGAGAGTGGGCTCCTTTGGAAGCACAGAAGTTGTCTGTTTGAACACGAGGACATAACAACCTTCCAGAAATGACAGGAAGCTTTTTCAAAAAGCCTCGAGAGCTCTCAGGTAAAAAAAACTGAATGGTGTGCATATTTTAAATATATTTTCATTTATTTCAGAGAGGAAGGAAGAGGGAGAAAGAGATAGAAACATCAGTGATAGAGGAAACCATTGACGAGCTGCCTCCTGCACAGCCCCTACTGGGGATCGAGCCTGCAACCCGAATCAAACCCAGGAGCCTTCAGTCCGAAGGTCAACACTCTTTGCACTGAGCCAAACCAGCTAGGGCAAATGCTGTGCATATTTTAAATGGCCTCTGACCTCTTTTTCCCTCTCCCCCATCGTATTTCTGGGAGGAGAGTAGGCAGCAGCCATAGTGTTCTTGAGCTTCACCCCTGAAGCCAATTTCCTTTCTTCCCTTCTAAGATAATCTACCCCTTTAAATACAAGCCTTCTGAGAGAAACCAAGATGGCGGCATAGGTAAACACCTAAACTTGCTGCCTTGCACAACCACTTCAAAACTACAACTAAAAGACAAAATGGACATCATCCAGAACCACAGGAAGCTGGCTGAGTGGAAATTCTACAACTAGAAGGAAAGAGAAAAGTGCACTGAGACTCAGAGGAGCTGCGGAAGTGAAGTGCAGAGGTACGGAGGCACGTGCGCGGAAAAGGCTGGCAACTGAGTACACGGCTGGCTTTTTCAATCTGCAGGGAGACGCAAGCTCCCGACTGCTCTGAACTCCAGTTCTGGGCGAGACTCTGGGGACCCAGACTCATACGGGGAGAAACTGAACTGTCTGGCAGTGGGCAGAACTCAAGGGCGCTTTCTCTCAGAGGTGCTTGCAGCGATTACCAAGGGACACTGAGACCCGGGGGCCTCTTAGGGCAGGGCTGAGGATCAGCCGTAGCTGTTTGCTCCGCCCTGTTGAATCCCTGAGACCCCGCCCCACCCAAGCTGTGTGCAGAGGCTTTTGCATATGAATGGCCTGGCGCTTTGTAATCTAAAATTACCTAACAAACTGCAGCTGGGTCAGAGAGACCCAAAACATCCAAAAGCAGGCCCAAGGCCCCACAGCAGCTTGCGTTGCTTCACAACTGGGCCTCATCTGGGCACCTCCAAAACCCAAACAAAGAAGAGGAATCTGCAGATCTCTACGTAGCTCTTGCTGGGTGGCCTCAGGCAGAGGCTAAATTAGCACCTCCTGGGAGATCCAAGAACCAGTGTACCCAGGGGTCAGAGTGGGACCATTCGGATTACAGCTCCTCAGATCCATGAGGGACACACTCAGGGGGCAGACTCAGTGAGCGCCAAAGCCCCATTGAAGCAAGTCCTGCCCCATAAGGGTGTCTCCAGCACAGAAGTTCTCCCAGCGTAGACACAGCTGATCCTCATAGCCAATTGGCCTGGAGGTCAATTCCTCCCAGTGATACCAACAACAATCAAGGCTTAACTACAACAAGACTGTGCACACAGTCCACAAAGGGGTGCACCAAGAGTGTCCACCTCAGGTAACTGGGGAGGCTGAGCCACTGGGCCCTATAGGACACCTAGCACACAAAGCCATTCTATCAACTCAGGGAAGCAGCCAAAATGTGGAGACAAAGAAACAGGTCACAAATGAAAGAAATGGATGAAAGCAAAATACTGGATATAGAGTTCAAAACCATGGTTATAAAGTTACTCAAGAATTTTCTAGAAACTGCCAATAAATTTAGTGAGACCCTCAAGGATACCAATACGAAATTAAGCATACACTGACTGAAATAAAGAATAATATACAGAGATCCAACAGCATACTAGAGGATTGCAAGAATCAATTCAAAGATTTAAAATACAAAGAAGCAAAAATCACCCAACCAGAAAAGCAAAAATCTAAAAGAATCCAAAAATATGAAGCTAGTGTAAGGAGCCTCTGGGACAACTTCAAGCGTACCAACATCAGAATTATGGGGGTGCCAGAAGAAGAGAGAGAGCAAGATACTGAAAACCTATTTGAAGAAATAATGACAGAAAACTTCCCCCACCTGGTGAAAGAAATAGACTTACAAGTCCAGGAAGCGCACAGAACCCCAAACAAAAGGAATCCAAAGAGGACCACACCAAGACACATCATAATTAAAATGCCAAGGGCAAAAGACAAAGAGAGAATATGAAAAGCAGCAAGAGAAAAACAGTTACCTACAAGGGAACACCCATACGATTGTCAGCTGATTTCTCAACAGAAATTATGCAGGCCAGACGGGAGTGGCAAGAAATGTTCAAAGTGATGAATAGCAAGAACCTACAACCAAGATTACCCAGCAAAACTATCATTCAGAATTGAAGGGCAGATGAAGATCTTCACAGATAAGAAAAAGCTAAAGGAGTTCATCACCACCAAACCAGTATTATATGAAATGCTGAAAGGTATTCTTTAAGAATAGGAAGAAGAAGAAAAAGGTAAAGATAAAAATTATGAACAACAAATACATATCTATCAACAAGTGAATCTAAAAATCAAGTGAATTAAAAATCTGATGAACAGAATAAACTAGTGAATATAATAGAATCAGGGGCATAGAAAGGGGGTGGACTGACAATTCTCTGGGGGAAGGGGGTGTGGGGGGTGCGGGAAGAGACTGGACAAAAATTGTTCACCTATGGATTAGGACAGTGGGGGAGGGTAAAGGTAGGGGAAGGGGTGGGAACTGGGTGGAGGGGACCTATGGGGAAAAAAAGAGGAACAACTGTAATAATCTGAAGAATAAAAATTTATTTAAAAAATAATGATAATACTGATTAAAAATAAAATATAATTAAAAAGTTAAAATCAAATGAGAAAAATAATTAGTTTCTTAAGTAAAAGATAAAAAATGAAAATGTGCAATAGTGAAGGTCATTCACTTCTTCTACTGTTCTGTTTGGCATGCCTGTTTCCTGTCAGGTAGTCAGGACAGTATTGAAGTTCCCTGTGTTCCATAGCTCCTCTGTGTCATAAGCCACAATCTTGTTTTCAAGCAGGCCATATTTTTTTGTTACTCAGCCTGCCTCTGGTTGTATTTACATAAGAGTCAGTTTGTGATCAACCCCTGGGTGGCAGTGTTTCTGTATTGACATCCAAGGCTATAAGTCCTTTCTACCCAGTATTTAGAATTTGTTTTCCCTGCTGCACTTAATACTGGTTTGGAGGTATGGACTGTCCCAGAGATGGTTTTCTGATTGTTTTTCCCTCCTCTGATCCCCAGGTTTCACAAAAACAACTCTTCCCTGCAGTCTTTGAGAATGTTTATAATTGTGTGATCCTATGTACTGGGCTTAGTAATCAAAAGGAAGTATTTAAAGAGAAAAAAGAGCCAGAGTAAGTTCGCGAACTCGTGACTTTTTCGCCCCGGCACTGCGTGTGACTCTGCTCACGTCTCTGCGCATGGCTTTTTCCCCTGGCATGGCACAGCCGGTTTACTGGTAAAGCTTCAGGCTGCCTTTTTGTGCCCAGCCCAGCTATGGGTTGATTTCTAGAGTTCCCTTCTGCCAGCAGCCCTGTGGACCCCCTTCCACATTCGTGGACTACGCTGGCCCCAACATCTGCAGATTTTGTGGGGTGCAGACTTTCTCTGAACCTCTACATCCTGCTGCGCGCATTTCTCCCTTCAGCCTGGATCGCAGACCTCACCTTTCTCTGGGCGAAATCTGACCTTTCCATGAGAAGGTGCAGAGCTTGTTTGAGTCCGCGTATTTCCGCTGCTTGAGACCTGGTGTTCCTGGGTTCACAGCTGGTCCCTGGGTGTAGTGGTTGTAGGGTCCCGGGAGGTATCCGATTCTTCCCAAGTGAAGGTAAGGCTAGGCTTCTGAACACAGCCCCTCTCCCCTTTAACATGGTGCAGTCTCTGCAGCAGAGCCAGTTGCTCCGGGAGAGATTTCAGCAGCAGTGGGGGCTGCCCGGTCAGGGGAGCCCAATCTGGCAGTCTCCAGCAGTCCCTTGGAGTATATCTGTCCCTCACTCACAAATAGCCACTCCCCATGCGTCCACACACTCTCCTCTCATTCTCTCACACACACACTATCCTGCAGCCTGCCTTTCCATCGACAGCCATCTTCGATCTCCCCCTTATTGGATCTTTTATTTTTATTTATTTATTTTAAAATATATATTTTATTGGATTTTTACAGAGAGGAAGGGAGAGGGATAGAGAGTTAGAAACATTGACGAGAGAGAAACATCAATCAGCTGCCTCCTGCACACCCCATACTGGGGATGTGCCCACAACCAAAGTACATGCCCTTGACCGGAATTGAACCTGGGACCCTTCAATCCGCAGGATGCTGCTCTGTCCGATGAGCCAAACCGGTTAGGGCCCCCTTATTGGGTCTTTTAATCTGCCTATGTTTAAAGCCCTTCCCTTGATATTACTTAACCAAAGATCCACTCCCTTTGGTAAACATTAATTGTCCCCTATAAAAGTCATTACTGGAAGACCTTTGAGGTCAGATCAGGAATGTATTAACCTGTCTTATTAAGGAGACCTTTAGGCTTATTGCAAAGAACTTACAGGAACTCTTGAAATTAAGACAAGCTTGCAGAGTAATCTTTTCACAGTATGCTCCTGGGACACATAGACATTGAACATCATAACCTATAACCTGGAGATATGGTCTGTTGAAAAAGACATCTCTTCAAGGACTCCCTCCAGCCTTGCTTGCAGGGACCACACAGGGTAATTAACTAAGCCTTGCACCACAAAGTTAAAAGGTATTAACTCAGGTATTTATGTTTCTCATTTAAAAAGGCTCCTGCATTTGCACCCCATTTACCTGGTTAGACATAACAGCCTATGGGGAAATTAAAAGTTAACCAGCAGAGACAGCTACTCAGACAAAGAGCAGATGGCACCTGAAGCAGACTGACTTCCCCATGATCTGGGACCAGCCAGTAGTCAGCTTATGCGATGCATAACCCTTATGTGTATTTCATTATTGTCATAATGTTTTTATTCCTGGGCACATTAATGACCTTAAATCTCCTGTGACAAGTTGGTCACCTCTCCTATGTTTGTGTGTTCAAGTTATTTCATGCCTTGGCTATACAGCACTTACTGACTTTTTCTGTCTTAAACCTTGTAAATGGGAAACCTTGACATTGAAATAATATGATAAAACTAGAGGCCCAGTGCACAAATTCATGCATGGGTGGGGTCCCTCTGGGTGGCCTGCAGGGATTGGGCTGAAACCTGCAGTCAATGCCTCCTGCAGCTCCTACCTGCTGCTCCTGCTCATCCTGGCCCCACTGTGCCTGCCGTGGGCTCGTGAGCCCTGCGTCTGGTGCCTTCCCAAGGGGAATGGCCTATGGGATTGGGCTGAAACCAGCTCTCCGACATCCCCCCAGGGGTCCTGGATTGCGAGAGGGCGCAGGCCAGACTGAGGGACCTCATCGGTGCACGATCCAGCCAGGGAGGGACCACGAGAGGGCTCCAGGGCATGTCCGGCCCATCTCGCTCAGTCCCAATCGGCCGTACCACAGCAGCAAGCTAACCTACTAGTCAGAGCACCTGGCCCCTGGTGGTGAGTGCATGTCATAGAGACTGGTCAACCAATTGACTGTCTGCCTGCTGGTGGTCAGTGCATGTCATAGCGAGCGGTTGAGCAGCCTTAGCATATCATTAGCATATTACACTTTGATTGGTTGTTTGGTTGTTCTGCCGTTCGGTCTATTTGCATATTACCCTTTTATTATATAGGATGCTTTCAAACCTAAGCCTTCACAGGGAACCTGTCTGAATGCTTGATTTCCATCTTATGTATGCCTCTACCTCCGGTAAAACTAATAATCCCATAGTTATTCCTGTTAGCAATTTCTTAATCATCCCCAACTTTACTGTTGATTTTACAAAACTTCCTTTTTAAAGCCACTATGGCAGGAAACTGCAGTATTCAGCATGCTCCTGAATCCATGCAATAAAAATGAACATTCCAATAATTTTACACACCATTAAGGGGGAAATAATTAGTTATTAAGAAAGAATTGTTGAGAAATTAGTTGACAGTCTTGTAGGAGCTTTTTGTAGATAACTGTGTTTCTTTTCATGCTTTTAAGACTCTCCCTTTGGCCGAAACCGGTTTGGCTCATAGAGCGTCGGCCTGTGGACTCAAGGGTCCCAGGTTTGATTCCGGTCAAGGGCATGTACCTTGGTTGCGGGCACATCCCCAGTAGGGGGTGTGCAAGAGGCAGCTGATCGATGTTTCTAACTCTCTATCCCTCTCTCTTCCTCTCTCTAAAAAAATCAATAAAATATATTAAAAAAAAAAAAAGACTCTCCCTTTTTCTTTAACTTTACTGGTGGTGTGGGCTACTCTGGGTTCATCTTGTTTGAGACTCTCTGTCTGTACGGACTTTTGTGTATTTTTCCCCCCATATTAGGAACACCTCAGTCATTTTTGTTCTCTTTTCCTTCTGGTACTTATATGATGCAGATGTTATACTTGACTAGAGGCCCAGTGCATGAAATTCGTACACAGGTAGGGTCCCTAAGCCTGACCGGCAATCAGGGTCAATCTGTGGGGCGACTGGCAGGGCGATTGTGGGGGCTGCCTCCGCTGGCACCTGCTTTGGCCAGCCTGGCGCCGCCCACTCACTGGCCCCAACCCCTGCCACCACCACCACCTCCCTCTGCAGGGAGACTGGCAGGGCAAATGGGGGGACCTCCCACTGGCACCAGCCTTGGCTGACCTGGGGCCTGTGGGCAGCTCCTGCGTTGAGTGTCTGCCCCCTGGTGGCCAGTGCGTGTCATAGCAACCAGTTGTTCTACCTGTTGTTCTGGTGTTTGGTCGATTTCCAGTATTATATGGGATGTTGTCCCAGGGGCCAGAGATCCCCCAAATTATTCTCATAGTTTAAGGTTCCTTTTTTTTTTTATTGCTCTGCTTTGGTGTTTTCTGCTACATTGTCTTCTACATCATTGATTTAATCCTTTGTTTCATTCAGTCTGCTGTTGATTTCTTCTAGAGTATTCTTCATTTCAGACTAGCTATTTCATTTGACTGGCCCTTTTCTGTTTATTTTTTCTCAATTCTTGCTATCTTTCTATTGAAGTACCCACTAAGCTCATTGAATATTTTTATAATCATTTTGAACTCTGTATCTGGTAGATTGCTTGCTCCTATTTCATTTGGTTTGTTATTTTTAGGGAGGGGGCGTTTCTCATGTTCTTTCATTTGGGGCATGAAATCTTTGTCTCCCCTTTGGTTGCCTCTTAGTATTTATTGCTGTTTATTAGGTAGGTCTGCTATGTCTCTCAGGCTTGGTTTGGTGGCTTTATATAGTAAGTGTTCAGTGGGCTCTATGGTGTAGCCTCCCTGTTCATCCAAGCTAGGTGCTCCAGGAATGTTTCTTATGTGGGTTATGCTCTCTCTCCTGTTATAGTTCAGTCTTGGATTCTGTTGGCCTAGCAATGGCTGGGGTTGGCCCACAGGTTGGCTGACTGAGAACTGACTTTGACCAGTGTATGAGCTGCTGTGTATGGGCTGACCCCAGTTGTGGAATTCACCCCAGCAGGGTCTGGTGCCTGCTGTTGTCTTTTTGGGCATGCTACTTGTGGAGCTAATTGGGTCATGCTATGATGTGGTTTGAAGCCAGACAATGGGTGTGTTCATGCTGGAGCATGTTGAAAGGGACTCCAATGCATCTCAATCTGACACTGCCAGTGATTGGCCCTTGCTACCTGTTAGATGCTATAAGGCAGTCCACATTTTTTGGCTTTCTTTGCTGAACCTGTGTATTGAGGGTGGCTTTCACCAGTACTGAGCTTGGGGAAGGCCAGCAAGGAGCCCAAGGCACCTCAAGATCCACCTCCACCTGCTGCTGCTTCTTAGGCTCGGCCACGGATGATCCTCCGGTGGTACGTGAGTTGCATGAGGCAGGTTCTGAGTCACAAGATAAGTGTAAGTGTTGTTTACCGGGTTGATACAGATTTAAACTCTGCACCAGTGCTGGGTCTGAGGCCACTCAATAAAAGTCTCAGGGTACACCAAGGCCAGCCACCACCAGCCATGGGTCTGTAGATTCTTTTTCACTGGGGTGAGGTCTCAGGGAGTCATCAGGATGGAGCTAGTGAGTTCATCAGGCTAAAGCATATTAAGTTTGGCCATTTGAATGAAGGCCATATAGAAGAATTTTGACATGGTTGGGGCACTCAGGAAAAAGTGGCTTTTGCATCAAAGCCACACAATTCAGTCTCTCCCTGTGCATCTCTGACAACCCGTCTGCCGGGACTCCTGGAAAGCCTTCAAAAAGACCGCAGTGTGAGTCTAGGCTTGTGGCAGCCAGCAGACTTCTTGCAGGGCATGAGCAGGACAGGCGAGGCCACAGTGAGCTCACAGTGTGAGGGTAGTGCATCTCCTTACACTCATGCTGTAGGGCAGTGGTTCCCAGTGTGGGGCACACGCCCCACAGGGTGGCAATTTGATTTTTAACGGTGGCAATTTGAGAATGAGTTATTAACAGTGATTTTTTTGCATTTCTTATGATTCTAGGGGCCTCATATACAGTAAATATATATTGTGACATATTTATGCATTTCAGTTCTCTATTATGTTTTGAAACTTTATTTGCTATATTTCCATATCACTTCATATTACCTTTTTAACCATTTCTTAGTGATTTCTTCCTCAGTACTTCAACTGTCCTTTCATTCTTATTTTTCTTATTCATGGATGCCATGTTCTTTGGAAGCTTGTTTAGTCCATGGCCTTTTAGGCTTCCTCCATGTGAATAGTTCACTTTTTGAATAATAAGAATTATATGTCACAGGAGGGCATTAGGATTTCAGAGATGCTTAGGTGGGGCGTGGCCAATAAAAGGTTGGGAACCACTTCTGTAGGGGGTAATGTCAGTCAGGAGCACAGGGAAATTGGCACTCGCCCTAAAGCCACTGCACTCAGTCTCTCCTTGTCTTTATTTTTTTATTTTATTTTATATTTTTAAAATATATTTTATTGATTTTTTACCGAGAGGAAGGGAGAGAGATAGAGAGTTAGGAACATCGATGAGAGAGAAACATCGATCAGCTGCTACTTCCCACCAGGGATGTGCCTGCAACCAAGGTACATGCCCTTGACCAGGATTGAACCTGGGACCTTTCAGTCCACAGGCCGGCGCTCCATCCACTGAGCCAAACCAGTCAGGACTCTCCTTGTCTTTAAAACCTCCCTGAGTCTGCCAGATCTCCTTGAGACCCTTCCAAGGTCTGCAATGCTACAGCTAGCTAATTCCTCCACAGGGCAAGAGCTTGACAGGGTGGGACCACAGGGAGTCAGGAAATATGGCTAGTGTATCTCCCCAGGTTAATGCCATATAAACGGGCATGCTTGACTCAGGAAATATGTTATCTGTGGGTGGTGTGGGAGAGGGACTCAGCACAGGAACATTGACAGCTGTCCCTCCAACTCTTTCCCTGAAGCCAGACAACCCAATCTCTCCCTGTATGCCTCCACTGTGCTCTGAGGTGCCATTTCCTACTGGAATTGAGGGTGAGTGATGCAAAGAAAATTCTTTGTGTTGTCTCTTCAGAAGATGCCAGGGTTTTTATCAGTCTTCCATCCATCTCACCCTGGCAGACTGAATCCCCACTGATGTTCACAGCCAGATGTTATGTGGGTGCCTCTTCCTGGCACTGATGCTCTGGGCTGGAAAGCCAAGCATGGGGTTGAGATCCTTTCCTTTTAGGGGCACCTCCCCAGCTGAGATAGTTCTATGGATTCTCACCTGAAGCACATGGGTTCAGGGCCAGCTCCTTTCACATTTCTGCCTTTCCTACCAGTCTTGGTGTGGCTTCTTCTGTGCATCCTTAGTTAAAGATCTGTTAAACTAGTCTTCAGATGGTTGGCCAGGGTGATTGTTGTATAATCCTCACCCAAGGATATTTTTCTTGGCTTTTAGAGGGAATGGAAGGGATGGGGAGATACAGAGAAACATCCATGTGACAGAGAGACATCAATTGGCTGCTGCTCACTTGTGCCCTGACCAGGGCCAGGATGCAACCGAAGCATGTGCCCTTGAAATGGAACCCAGGATCTTTCATTCCACAAGCCAATGCTTTTCCACTGGAGCCAACCTGGCTAGGGTGATTGTTGTATTTTGTTGTAATTTTTATTTAGTCCTGAAAGGAGGTAAATACAACTCTTACCTACTCTGCCACCATCTTGGATTTACAATATACATGAATATTTTAGTATGTGTATTATCCTTTTTGCAATATATTGGGTTGTATTTTTTCCCACTTCACTCTTAGTGCTAATTGTACTGTACAGAGTTTATTATTTTGAAGATTACTTCCCTTGTGAATTCCTAGTATTTTACCTCATGCCAATGTTTAAAACTGAAATGTCAGAGAGAATAATCCTAACAGTAAAAACCTATTAGTATGAATAACATAATTTTATTTAAAACAATTTTTAAAGGTTTTTTAATTGATTAACTTTTTTAGAGAGAGAGGAATGGAGAGTGAGAGAGAAACATAGATGTGAGAAACATCAACCGGTTGCTCCTCCCCCTACCCCATATGCAGCCCAACCAGAAATGGAACCAGCAAAACAGGTATGTGTCCTGACCGGGAATCGAACCGAACCCACCACTTAACCAACTGAGCCATACAGCCCAGGATGTAACATAATTTTAAAAGTTAATGATTTTGTAAATTGTACTATTAGAATTAAAGTGCCATGTGATGGATGTGTTTTCTCTGAGCCAGATTATCATCCACTAAATGGTACTTATGCCCACAAATCTTTAGTAGGTGCTATAGAGGATACAGGAAAAGAATAACACCTAGTCTTATTCACTAAGCTTATTTTAATTTAATATAGATTATCAAACTGCTATCTGAAAATTAGGGAAAAATCTGTCTTTACTGGCAGTTGGTCTTAACCCCTCAATTACTGATCCAGGAAGACAGCTATACCACAGACATGCCTTTTGGGGTGTGTAAGGGAGGCAACCAATTGATGTTTCTCTCCCACAATGATGTCTCTTTCTCTCTCTCTCTCTCTTCCTTCAACGCTCTCAAAAAAATCAATAGAAAAACTTTAAATAATAAAAAAGTTTACTCTTATGATATGAGAGGACATAAAATGGAATTATATAAAATGCTCAATTCACAAAAGAGATGGCAGCCCTGGCCTGGGTGGCTCAGTTGGTTGGAGCATCACCCTATACAACAAAAAGGTATCAGATTTGATTCCTGGTCAAGGTACATACCTAGGTTGCATGTTCAATCCCTGGTCAGGGGCGCACAGGAGGCAACCAAGTAATGTTTCTCTCTTGCATCAATGTTATTCTGTCTCTCTCTTTCCCCCTTCTTCTCTCTCTAAAATTAATAAACATATCCTTGGATGAGGATTTAAAAAAAAGAGATGGCAGAAAAGAGGGGTTGATTATAAAACAAAACAAAACAAAGAACAAACACAGTGAACATGGAATCATTACAAACATGAAAGGATAAACTGTGGTAGATCCATACAATGGAATATTATTCAGCAATAAAGATAAATGAGTACTCACACTACAAAAGGCATGGAGAAATCTTAAATATGCTAAATGAAACAAGCCAATCTGAAGGCTACATACTGTATAATTTCAACTATGTGACATTTTGGAAAATGCAAAACTATAGAGGTTTCTTAGTCCTTTCTGACTGCTCTAAAGAAGAGCAGAATCTGGGTAGCTTATAAACAAAATAAGCTTATTTGCCGGAGTGCTGGAGGCCGGGAAGGCTGAGACCAAGTCTCTGAGAGATGTGGAGCCTGCGAGGCCCGCTTCCTGCTTTGCCGTCAGTCGGCTATGTCTCCCTGTGTCCTCACGGGGCAGAAGGGCCGGGGACTCTCGGAGTTTTTAAAATCCGGACACTTAACCCCCTTCATAAGGGCTTTACTCTCATGACCTACGGTGCCTCCCAAAGATTCCACTTCCAAATATCACCACATTGGGGATTAGGTCTGAACATATGGATTTGGGGAGGGACACAAACATTCAGTCTAGACAGATGGCAAAAAGGTCAGCGGTTGCCAGGGATTTGGGGGGAGGTGAATCGGTGAAGCATAGGGTTTTTAAGAGTGGTGAAATTATTCTGTATAAATCTGTAATGGTGGATGCATGTTTTTATACATTTGTGAATATCCATAAAACTGCAATGCTAAGAGTAAACATTGATATCAACTATGAAGCTAAATTAATAGTAAAAACATTATTTCTACAATATTGAATTTTGAGGGTCCTTTATATATTTTAGATATGTGGTTTGGAAGTTATTCCATTTGAAAATAATTTCAAATATTCCACTGTATTTATGTAATTCTAATGTGCCACAATGATGCAAGATGTTAATATCAGAAACTCTGGATTGGGTGTTGGGGTGGCATTGGTATATGGAACCATATGAATTATCTGTTCAATTCTGTAAAATTAAAACCGTACTAAAAAATAAAGTATAGTCCTTATTTTTAAAGTCTGAGTCTCCTTTTACAATGAGCACAAAAAGTTAGGTTATCTTTTTATGTATTTTCCATGTTTAAAATTTATGATTTCTCCATTTTAAATGTACTGTAGTACTCACTTTTACCACATACTAAAAATTGGAATGCTGCAGAGATTAGTATGTTCTCAGAGTAAAAATGACACAAATTCATGAAGTATTCCATTTCAAAAATATATTTATACTTTTTAGAGCAGTTTTAGAGTCACAGTAAAATGAGCAAAAGTGCAGAGTTCTTCTACATCCTGCCTTGCATGGCTTCCCCCATTATCAACAACCTGCATCAGAGTGGTAGATTTGTTACAACTGATGAACCTACATTGACACATCATCGCCCAAAGTCCATAGTTTACATTAGGATTCACTCCTGGACCCTATAGGTTCTATAGGTTCAACAAATGTATAATGCATCCAGTACTAGACTATAATGTAGAATAGTTTCACTACCCTAAAAGTCCTCTGTGCTCCACTGCTTGTCTCTTTTCCCCCTAACCAATCAGAGATCTTTGTGGTGCTGCAATAGTTCTGTACCTGGATTTTGGTGGTGGTTACACAAATCTATACATGTGATAAAATGACAGAACTATACACACACATTATACTAATTTCAATTTTCAGGTTTTGATGTACTACAATTGAGATATAATCATTAGGGAAACCACTGAAGGTACTCTCTGTACTTTGTTTGCAATTTCTACTGATTTGATAATTATTCTATACTAGAGGCCTGGTGCACAAAATTTGTGCACGGATGGGGGTTCCCCCAGCTCTGCCTGCACCCTCTGCAATTTGGGACCCCTACACCTTTTTCTTATCTAGCTAACCTATTCACATTTTAAAAAATTAACTGAAATATCACCTACTCTAGGAAATCCTCTTTGAACAAATGTCTTTACAATCTGTATTAAGTATTTTCATAGTATACCATTCTTTTTCTTTAACAGATACTTAGAGTGGATGCAATGTGGTTTTCATTCTTGCATCTGATTTTTTTCTTCTTGCTCTTGTAATAACAAAGCTTATCTAATTTACATTTGCCCTTCAAGGGCTTATATTTGGTTCAGTTTCTAGTTGGCTCCCTGCTTTTTTTCAAGCAATAAATTTGGGTTGTGATAGTAAGCCTCACTTGTAATCAAGCCTGTAGATCTCTCTATCTGAATATTTCTGTAATACCTATCACTTTAGCATACCAGAGATTGTGTTCATTTATAGAAAATAACAATAAATGTCACCTGATCATTTGATCTTCTAGTAATATTTTATAGCAAGATGTATTATTCTAGTAATTTAACTATTACAAAACTGAGGCGTACAGAAATAAATTACATTGAACAATAAAGAATGACTCAAATACCAAAGCATAGTACACTTAGGGCCTCCCTTGTCCTGTGCCTCAGATATCATAGCATAGTACACAGTTCCCATGGAACTCAGCTTCCTTTAAAATAGGAAGGGATGCCATACTCATGAAGCAGCTGATTTTTATTTAAGGGCCTCACTTGTTCTGCACCTTTACAGAGGGGTGAGTAGGGGCTGAGGGAATTTGAGGAAACCCAGACAGAATTCTCCTAAAAGATTTTGCTAAGCTGGCCACCGGGACCGCCGGGCATTTGTCCAATTAAAACCCGGACACACAGCAATAACAAAGGCACTGGTCTCCTACTGCTAATGCATAAGGATCAAACCCCAGCCTGCAGGAACTCACCCCCGCAGTCAGGACCAGGCTGCTGGGTAGACCTGGGCTGGTGCTCCTAACTCTGGGGAGAGGGAGACTTCCCATGGCTGCAGGCTAGAGGGGAACAGGTCCATAGTGCAGGTTGGTCAGCAGAGCGGCTTCTTCGCCTGGGATTGCAGGGCAGCTTGGCCAGGTTCTGCCTGGCCTGTTCACCCCATGATCGCAGGGCAGCTCGGCCTGGCCTGTTCTCTCCATGATCGTGGGGGTCAGCTCGGCCTGGCCTGTTCTGTTCTCCCCATGATCATGGGGGTCAGCTCGGCTTGGCCTGTTCTGTTCTCCCCATGATTGTGGGTCAGCTCGGCCTGGCCTGTTTTGTTCTCCCCATGATCATGGGGGTCAGCTTCGGCTTGGCCTGTTCTCCCCATGATCATGGGGGTCAGCTCGGCTTGGCCTGTTCGCCCCATGATCATGGGGTGGCTTGGGCCCAGGCTCTTCACCATGTGATCGCGGGGCGGCTTGGACCTGGGCTCTTCACCCCGTGATCCAGGGGCGGCTCAGCCTGGCCTGCTTGCCCCGTGATCATGGGGCGGCTTGGACCCGGGCTCTTCGCCCCGCAATCGCAGGGCAGCTTGGACCCGGGCTCTTCGCCCCATGATCACGGGGCGGCTCAGCTTGGCCTATTTGCCTCATGCTCTCAGGGCGCCTTGGACCACGGCTCTTCGCCCCGTGATTGCAGGGTGGCTTGGACCTGGGCAGGTGGCAATGCCACCTGGCCGGGTCCAAGCTGCCTGACGCTGCCTGCCCAGGTCCCCATCTCAGCTTGGATCCACCGGTGGCTTCAGGTGCTGCCCCCCACTGCCTGCCCCTGTCCCCAACTCCATCGGCTGCATAGGGCCTCTGCCTCCGCTGCCTGCATATGCAAATTTACCTGCCATCTTTGCTGGGTTAACTTGCATATCACTCCTAATTGGCTGTGGGTGTAGCGAAGGTACGGTCAATTAGCATTTTTCTCTTTTATTAGTGTAGATAATAAAGAGGTAATATGCAAATTGACTGTCAAGCCCTCACACACAAGATGGCCTCCCCCATGTGGTCACAAGATTGCCGTGCCCCTGTCGTCACAAGATGACTGCCACAAGATGGTCAGCAGGGGAGGGCAGTTGCGGGCGATTGGGCTGGCAGGCAGAAGTGATTAGGGGTGATCAGGCAGGCAGGCAAGCAGTTAGGAGCCAGCAGTCCCGGGTAGTGAGAGGGATGTCCAATTGCCGGTATAGGCCCATGGAATCGGGCCTAAACCAGCAGTCGGACATCCCCCTAGGGGTCCCAGATTGGAAAGGGTGCAGGCCGGGCTGAGGGACACTTCTCCCCGCACTCCCAACCCCGAATGCATGAATTTTGTGATTTTGTGCACCGGGCCTCTAGTCCTATCCTATCTAATAAAAGAGTAATATGCAAATTAACCATCACTCCGCTACACTCATAAGCCATGCCCACAAGCCAATCAGGAGCAAATATGCAAATAACCCCAACCAAGATGGCTACAGCCATAGAGAGCAGGAGGGAGGCTTGGGTTTCCCCGGCAATGGAGGAAGCCAAGCTTTCTGCCTGCCCTTGCTGTCTACAAAGTTTCAATTATAGAAGATACATAAACCCAAACAGAAATGGCAGCGGCCACGGAGCTGGAAAGAGCGGGAGGCTAGGGTTGCCCCCGGCAATGGAGGAAGCCAAGGTTTCTGCACACCCTGGCCTGCCCAGGCCTTCATTTAAGGCTACAAAGTTTCAATTATAGAAGATACACAAACCCCAAAAGAAATGGCTGCCAGCCTCGGTGTGGCTCCACTCCAGGCTACAAAGTTTCAATTGTAAAATATACATAAATCCCAGATACCAGGGCCTCCAGTTGGGTTGCCAGGGGGCGTGGCTGGCCTGCAAACCACCACAGGCCCCTCGCTCAGGCTGTCCCACGCCCCAAGGGAACCCCCACCCTGATCCGGGACAACTTTCAGGGCAAACCAGCCGGCCCCCACCCATGCACCAGGCCTCTATCCTATCTAATAAAAGAGTAATATGCAGATTGACCATCACTCCAACACACAAGATGGCTGCCCCCATGTGGTCAAAGATCCTGCCCCCATGTGGACGCAAGATGGCCACAAGATGGCCAGCAGGGGAGGGCAGTTGGGAGGGACCAGGCCTGCAAGGGAGGGCAGTTGTGGGCAACCAGGCCAGTAGGGGAGGGCAGTTGGGAGGGACCAGGCCTGCAAGGGAGGGCAGTTGGGAGGGACCCAGGCCTGCAGGGGAGAGCAGTTGGGGGGGACCAGGCCTGCAGGGGAGGGCAGTTAGGGGTGACCAGGCCTGCAGGGGACGGCAGTTAGGGGCAAACAGGCTGGCAGGGGAGCAGTTAGGCATCAATCAGGCTGGCAGGGGAGTGGTTAGGGGGTGATCAGGCTGGCAGGCAGAAGCGGTTAGGGGCAATCAGGAAGGCAGGCAGGCGAGCAGTTGGGAGCCAGCGGTCCTGGATTGTGAGAGGGATGTCCGACTGCCCTAGCATATAATAAAAGGCTATTATGGAAATTGGCAGAACAGCAGAATGACAGGTCGCTATGACATGCACTGACCACCAGGGGACAGACACTCAACGCAGGAACTGCCCCCTAGTGGTCAGTGTGCTCCCACAGGGGGAGTGCCGCTCAGCCAGAAGCCCTGAGCCGCGCTCATGGTGAGTGCAGCGGCAGTGGCGGGAGCCTCTCTTTCCTCTGCAGCAGCACCAAGGGTATCCGCGGGACATCCCCTGAGGGCTCCTGGACTGTGAGGAGGCACAGGCTGGCTGAGGGACCCCCGAGTGCACAAATTTTGTCCACCGGGACTCTAGTTTCAAAATAAAAGTTTAAAAAATTAAATGTCTTTATTCAAAGAAAATAGCACTGAATTGTCTATGGTTTAGGAAAAGGGAAACCCACATTTCTTCAGAGCTCCCACTTACTAGTAGTTGTATCTAATAACTAAGCAAACATTGTGATGTCGAGCAAGTCTCTGCCACCTATTCAATGCCACCAGGAGTTCCCACTGTGGGGTTTAAGTGAAGGGTGAGACTTTAAGCAGCTCACATGTGGCAGTTAGAGCGCTGCTGCTCTGATGATACAGCAGAAACTGGGGCAGCTCCGCAGAACCTGTGCTCTACTGATACAAAGGGAGAGAGGTTACTGCCCCCAAGCCCTGATGGGTCCATCCCTATGCAAAGGACTCTAAAGGCACACAGACTGATCCAAATAGCACCCCCTTGATTGGCCAGCTCCACATATTCTGGTCGCTGTGGAGCTGTTCTGATTGGTCAGTAAAGGTGCAAATGGGGCCAAAGCTCTAGAGCGCCAGTTGGACAGGAACCTCACAGTCCCATTGGTCAAAGGATTATCCTAGGAACTCCTTTATAAGGGTCAACCCAGGACAGGGCCACAGTGCAGGAGGCTGGCAGCCTGGTCTGTGGGTTTTCCCTGAAACGCAGCCCCTGGTAAACAAGGGCTGCTAGACTCTGGTTATGATTTTGGGCCCAGTCAACCACAAGGAGTCCTTCTAAGCAGGTACATCCTTTCTTGGGGTCAACTGTGGTGTTTATGTATCACAGAGCAGAAGACAAAGTTAAATAATAAAAAATAAGTAAAAAAAATCAGTCTGTAATGTGAATTAAAAAACTGTGTCTTGTTTTGTTTTTTATTGGAGGCATCACCTGAAGTATTTTGACAGCAGCAAAAAAACACCCAATGGAAAGCTACTAACAAAAAAGTTCACTCAAGAATATTAAAACATGTATTTTCATTCCTTAAAATCATTTTTAACTCCTTTTGTCCTAGCAAGGAACAGAAAAACAATAGTCAGCTCTTAAGTTCTTAAACACAGTCCACACATACAACTGTTAGGTGAAGGAAAAGTGTTTCGGTCCTTGTTCTGGCATTCTCAGGGGAAGGGTTTGTGTCATACTAACAAGCCAGTCAAAATTTTACACCTTTTATGTACTTTTGTTAATCCTCACCAGAGCATTTTTAGAGAGTGGAACGAAGGGAGGGAGGGAAGGAGAAGGGAGGGGCAGGGGAGAGGAAGAGGGAGAGAGACGCCTATTTTGGCGCCCCCTTGCCCCCCCAACCAGGAACCTGCAACCCAGGTAGACGGCCCTGACCAGGAATCCAACCTGGGACCTGCCGTGTGCGGGCGAAGCTCTAACCACTGAGCACACTGCTCAGGCACCTTTTATGTACTTTTAAAGCTCTTTTTGGCTTTTAGTTCACTTTGACTTAATAGTTAAAAACATACCCTCTAAAGACATATTCATTGTTGGGTGGGTAAAATGATCTGCCCAGTGTCACATATTCTAAAACAATTTTACATAGCGATTTATATTGTCAAATAAACAAACAATTTAAAGGACAAATCAGGGGTCCTCAAACTTTTTAAACAGGGGGCCAGTTCACAGTCCCTCAGACCGTTGGAGGGCCGGACTATAGTAAAAAAAAACTATGAACAAATTCCTATGCACACTGCACATACCTTATTTTGAAGTAAAAAACAAAACGGCAGAAACACCCACATGTGGCCCGCGGGCCGTAGTTTGAGGACGCCTGGACAAAGTAATCCCTGTAGATTAAGTTGCTACTGCCAGTATAAAATTAAATTTTATAAAATTCTTCATAAAATTTGTCGTTTCCTGAAACGGGAGCTACCAAAATTCGTGGTTTCAAACAATGACTAAGATATCCTGAAATATTTTTTCTTTATTGCGCTTTAAAAAACTCTGTTTTTAATCCTCACCAGAGGACGTTTTCAGAGGAACACTGCGGGCTGCGGCCGCAGGCCCGAGGCCGGACTCCGGGAAGGCCGCCGGCCGGGCGTGCGGAGGGGCGTCACACGGGAGTCCGCGGAGCGGAGCCGGCCGCCCGCGGCGCGGGCGGGAAGAGCGCCGAGCCCTCTCCCGTGGGCCTCGCCGGCACAGCCCCCGGGCTCCGCGGCCGTCCCTTCCCCGCGCGGAGACGGCCGAGCTCGGCGCGCGGGAGCCCGGAGCAAGGCGGAGCCTCCTCGGGACAAGATGGCGGCCGCGCGACGCTCTGGGCCTCCCGGCCACGACTCGGTCGCCGGAAGTCCTCTGGGTCTCGCCAACGGAAGCGGAAGTAAAGGGCTGTCGGCTGCCGGGCTCCGGCAGAGCGAGGCCGGCTGGCGAGCGGAACGGCGGGAAGGCGCGTGTCGGCCGCTCACTGGCGCCGGCGCCGTCCCCGCCCCCCGCCCCGCCCCGGCGCCGTCCCTGTGCCGCCGCGGCCGCAGCGCGCCCCTGCTTGGGCCGGAAGGGTACGCGAGCTGTCTGGTGTCGCGGCCGCGCGGCAGGTGACAGGTACCCCGGGCTGGCGCGGGGAGGTCTCGCGGACGGGAAGGGTGTGGGGCGCGAGGTGCCCCTCTGCCCCTGTCACCCGAGCTCCCGCTTCTTCCCTGACTCAGTTTCCCCTCCGTGCCCCCCCGCACCCGTCGCGGGCTTCCGTGCAGCGTCCTTCCTGCGCGCGGCCGTGGCGCCGCAGCGGTTTGAGCCTCGGCGAAGGGCTCCGAGACGCACGTGCCCGGCAGGAGTTGACTCGGCGCCTGGCCTGCGGGCCGAGCGCCCGGGTCTGCGGGACCCGCTGGGGAACAGCTTGGTCCCTGCAGCCTGTTTGGAGGGGGCCGTCGGCTGCCGTTTTCATTGAACTGGAGGGTGTCTGGGCTGAAAGCTGGGTGATCGGTTCCGCTGTTAGTGGGTGACCTGCCGGGAGAGGACATGGCTGTGGCTGTGGCTGTGAACAGTTCTTGTTCCTTGGCCGGACTCAAATTGTTTTGCATTTCTTGCCAGATTTGAGAACTAGCGTATTTTGTGCTACACTATTTTGTCAACATCCGCCGTGCACTTGCTGGCTAGTTTTCGTGCCGGGTTTGAAGGCATTTTAAATAGCTCTTTAGCAACACTACAAAACTTGGTTTAGCAACATTACAAAACTTGGGATGATTGTAGCCTTTCTATTTGGCTTTCTTTCTTTTTTTTTTTTTTTAATATATTTTACAGAGAGGAAGAGAGAGGGATAGAGAGTTAGAAACATCAATGAGAGAGAAACATTGATCAGCTGCCTCTTGCACACCCCCCAATGGGGATGTGCCCGCAACCAAGGTACATGCCCTTGACCGGAATCGAACCCGGGACCTTTCAGTCCGCAGGCCGACGCTCTATCCACTGAGCCAAACCGGTTTCGGCTATTTGGCTTACTTTTGATAGACTGAGCTGAAATTATTTTTTTATTAAAGGAAATGAACATAGCGTTTACAGTAGTATGTCACCTTTACAATGCACTTTTAATATCGGGAATAAAAGGAACTAAAGAGAATTCTATTAGACTTCTTTTCTGCAGCTACCTGTGATCATTTTCATATGAGATGAATAGTAACTACTTGTATCAGAAATTAGATTTATATGGTTCACAACAGATGGTTTTGTAATAGGTATACACGTATATTAAGTTTAATTATTGGAGAAGTGAAGTTATTTTTAGGGAAGGGTACGTCCTAATATTTTTTTACTGGGATATGTGTTGAAACACGGATGGCCATCTCTGCACTTGCAGGGTGTGAGTTGTTAATAGTTTATTAGGTATTATCTTCAGGTTAACAATGGGCTAAGAGAAAGTTGGTGATGACTTAGAATTTTATGCCTTTTTTGTTTTCCAAAAAGGGAAAAGCATTTCCATATTATAAAATTTAATATTTCTGATATCTTATTGTAGATCCAGAGATAGTGTCTTCAGTTTAAACTGAGAAAAACAGGCCACAGAGTAGATTTTACAGATGATACATCTGGACCTAGAACTTTTTAAAATTTTTTTTAATTTATTTCAGAGAGGAAGGGAGAGGGAGAGAGAGAGAGAGAAACATCAGTGATGAGAATCATTGATCAGCTGCCTCCTGCGCGCCCCCTACTGGGGATTGAGCCCACAACCCGGGCATGTGCCCTTGACTGGAATCGAACCTGGGATCCCTCAGTCCACAGACCAACGCCCTATCCACTGAGCTAAACCAGCTAGGGCAGACCTGGACCTTTTTTTTTTTTAATCCTCACCTGAGGCTATATTTCTATTGGTGAGAGATAATCCGGGAGAGAGAGAGATCAGTTGTCCCCTGAACACACCCCAAATGGGGTGAACCTGCAACCTTCTGGTGTACAGAATAATGCTCCATCCGACTGAGCCACCGGCCAGGGCTGGGCCTAGAACCTTTTAAAGAATGTTTTTTATTTATCTATCATGCCACATTGCAGATTCTGACAGCTATTATTTCTCAGACTATTCATCTTTATAAACAACATTTGAAGACCAATAAGGTCAGGGTGATAAGGGATCTTGTAAAATGAAGGCATCCTCAAACAAAAGTCCACTTCAGTGAGGTTCTTACCTTTGCTTCTCTAGACCAGTGGTCGCCAACCGGTGGTCTGCGGACCACTGGGGGTCCGCGAGGTCCGGAAGGTTGGTGACTGCTGCTAGACCACCATTTCCTCTGGTTTTCTGTGGAATCAAGGAAGTGGGGCCAAAGTTGGAAGGCTCTTGAAGGAGCAGCTTTCCTCCCTTTCTCATCTTTAACCAAGAACTCCTTCTGTTGCTCTTTTTTATTAAAAAAACAAAATTATTTTTGTCTTTGCTCTTGGTGCCACTCTTCTTTCTTTCCAGTTTCTTTCATTTAACCCTTAATAATGAAGCCTGCATTTGTTTCTTTTATTTTGATAATTTCCCGTGTTCCAAGCAGTAAGCTAGGCATGTGACAGTGATAGACAAAACTACCAGCTCTCGAGGAGCCCAGCCTAAGTATGCATCTGTTAGGCTAGTTGGATGGTTTGCTCTGGTCCCAACTTCAGACCCCCACGCTTGGTTTCAGTTAAAACTGTTCCTCTCTCAGCCTCCTGTGTCCCATGGACTCTGTCCCCAGAAAATCCTTGTCTTGCCTTTGTTTGCTCAGTCTGGCTCTGCACAATTTGAATTCTTATCCCTTGTGAAATAGAGAACCAGGAGAGAGAACATGGTAGAGAACTTTTAAAAGCAGGCCTATGTGGGTCCAAAGCATTGCTGTGGCTTACTCAGCCTCTGAGCTTCCATTTTCTTACTTTTAAGCGGGAGTGCTAGTGCGGATGCAGCATCCTCATGGCGCAGCTCCTGTTTGCCAGGCTGTTGCTGTGGTGAACGGTAGACATGGCTGCTCCCACCTCAAGGAACTGCAGTGTTTGCAAAGCACCTGCCCGGCTCCACCCAGAGTGATTGCGCATTGAAGGCTGATGCTTCCTCAGTTCCTGTAGCTCCCTGCAGGGGTGTCCAGTTTCTCATCTGGGTCACCTGGGTCATCTGCCTTTGGGGGGTTACCCATCTAGACTCCTTCCGGGAAAGCCGTGCATATGGCCAGCGCATACTATTGGCTCAATACTATTGGCTCAATCGTTCAGATGCTCTTGCCAGGTTATAAATTTAGTGACTTTGGGGAGGATTTATTTTTATTTTTTTCCTAGCCAGAGTTTAGGTTTTTCAAGGCATATTTTTGAGGCCATGTAATAATGGTGATATATTATTCTGTAATTTAAAGATAATTTTTAGTTTTTTTCCATGATGATATCTTTTATTAGAACAGTGTGGTATAGTATTTGGCACTTTATGCAGTGATATTCATACTGCCTTTTCATTTTCACAGGGACCCGGTGTGGCAGATACTGTTACTCCTATTTTAGAGACTGGGAGACTAAGGGCCAGAGAAGTTATTAGGTAACATGCTTGTGGTTAAACTGCTAGTAAGTAGCAAACCCAGGAATTGATCTAAAATGTTTTCTCTTTTCCATGACCTTGTTTTTTCTATCAGGCAGGCTTGTGGGGGAGGGTATCTATTAATACCCTAAGAGAGTTGGGGTGGTCTGAAATTGTGAAAGTTTGTGTCCTTCTCTGCACTTCTGTGGGAAATGTTGGTAGCTTCTACTAGGTTAAGAAAGGGCCCTACATTATCCTCTCTGCAACCTCACCCCAGCCCCCACACTGCTAGTAGGTCTCATTGTCAAAAGTCTAGTTTGGTTAGCCATAGTCTTTGAAAATACTGATTGCTTAAAAATACTTACTTGTAAATGGGATGTTCATATTTTTTGTTTCCAAAGAAGCTGGCAGAGCCTGAACTTAAAACCCACGTAAAAGCAACTTTTCTATTTGGTAGAATTTCTTTTGCTTTTGACCTTTGCCCTTTAGAGATATTGTGTGTTATATGAACAGAATGATAATGCTTTTTCTAAAAGGAAGATACTAACTGGTGGCCTGCAATACGGACTTTCTTCCCCAACAATAGATTTTATTGTTGTTTTTTCTTAATCCTCACCCAAGGATACTTTCCCATTGATCTTTTAGAGAGAGGAAAAGACAGAGAAACATTGATGTGAGAGAAACACATTGATTGGTTGCCTCCTGCATGTAGCCAGCGGGGAGGAGCCTGCAACCAGGATACCTGCCCTTGACCATGCCCTTGACCGTGCCCTTGACCAAAATCGAACCTGCAGACCCACCCTTTGGTCTGCAGGCCGATGTTTTAGCTCAGTGGTCGGCAAACTGTGGCTCTTTGGCCTCTTGAGTGTGGCTCTTCCACAAAATGCCACGTGGCGTTAGAAGAAGTTTAAGTTTAAAAAATTTGGCTCTCAAAAGAAATTTCAGTCGTACTGTTGATATTTGGCTCTGTGGACTAATGAGTTTGACGACCACTGTTCTAGCTCTATCCACTGAGCAAAACATGCTAGGGCCTCCAACAATAGATTTTACCGCCAGTATTGAGAAGTTGGGACCAGCCTTTCCAGATATTAATGCTCAGAAGCACAAGTTTGGTTTAGTGTTTTCCACACTCACATTCCCTTCAGCTGATGGGTGGAACTTGGATGTTGACTTACAGATAGCCCAGGCAGAAGTCTGATTAGGAATGAATAATCCAATCAAAGGAGTCTGAAGCTGGAGACCTTTCTCTGAGGCTCAGTGCGCTGGGGGAGGCTGCTGCTGAGAGTCCAGGAGGCTGTGCCAATTTACCAGTGACCTCAGCTTCTTTATTTTGTGGTTGAGTTCTTACATTTCCTTGTTTCAGAACCTACCTTTGAGTTTACATCGAGACCCGTCACATTAGCTTCCTTGGGCTCCCATACAAAATACCACAACCTGGTGGCTTAGAACAACAGCAATTTATTGTCTTACAGTTTTGGAGGCTAGAAGTTCTAAGGCACCAAATACTACACCTGACAAGCTCAGGGAAGGTCTGCACGGCGGCTTTACAAACTCAAGAGACCTAAAATAACCACAAAGGATAGTCTGAAATTTAAACTCTTTAGCTGGAAGCAGTTTATGGTGGGTAGTCATGTCGTGTCTGTCACTCAGCAAATATCTGTTGAACTATGTACACATCAAGCATGTCAAACTTGCGGCCAGCGGGCCATACCGCATGCCTCAGGAGTTTGACATGCATAATGTACATAGTAGGGCCATTATATTTAGGAAGCATTTCTGTTTCCGTAATATTCATGTTATTTTGTGTCTCTTAGTATTAAGATTGAAGTTTAAACCGTGCTTTGTAGCTAAACTTTTTTTTTCCCTTTTTAGGGGTTTGCTATAAAATGGGACTTTTGATTGTATTCACTGGACTGTGGCTGTTTTCCTTAGTAAAGGCAGATTCAAAAGCCATTACAACCTCTCTGACGACAAAATGGGTTTCTGCTCCATTGTTGTTAGAAACCAGGTAAGAAGATATTTTTCCCTTTTACATGTTTGAGCGCAGTACAGACTCTCTACTAGTGAATTTTCAGGAGCTTTTTAGAAAGTGAGGTTATCATCAAATGCATTTATTGAAGGCCTCTTTCCATGTGCATTGTGCTGTTAGAACACAGAATCTGTCTATTAGTAGGATAGGATTATATGGATTCATAGAGAGACTTCTTTAGACAAATATGTTGAATTGGTTAGATTATTATGCTATCTTCCAGGAAGAGTGTATGTGGTAATAAGGGAAGAGAGAGTTGTACTTAAAGGAAAATTTCTATTTATTTATTTAAAAGGAAGAAAAGAGAGCTTGGCAAGATATGGGGAAAAGAGGACCTGCTTTGGGAGAAGACAAAATAAGATAGTGCGGGGAAGCGGGGGAGATGGCCAGGTTCTACCTGTTCTAAGATGTGCTTGTTCGACATGTGAACATTGCCCCATCAGGATGCATTCTAATCAAATCAGAATGTTTTCTTACAATTAGAATTGGCAGCATCTTTCATTTTTGGTGTTTCATAAAGCAATAATATGTCTTAAAATCTCTAGTGCCTAAAAATCAACAAAATACAATATAGTCAATGATTTTTTGGAAAATTTTGTATTCCAAGTACTTATTATTTATATATAATTTATATATAACTTATATATGTTACTTATATATAACTTATATATATTACTTACATATAACATATATTACTTATACATAACCAAATACCTCTCTTTTAGTCTTTTTTTTTTTAATGTTTACAGATGGAAACTTATTGTGTGTGAAATAATAGATAGCTAGGACTTGCACAGAATCTTCTTAAAGCGTAAGTTAGGTGGGTTGAATGGCAGGCATTTGGTAAGTCTTGTAATTTGATAGTGCTAGAAATTTGAACTGTTGGGTTACTTCAGTTAACTTTGTAGTCTACCTTTGTGATCTTCAACTTAGAATTTCATCTTCTAACATTTCCCCCTTAATCGCTAGAAAAATGGGAATGAAAGCTTTGTCCCGTTGGTTATGTATGTGAATATGGCATCTCCTAAGGAAAAGCCGAGTTTGGCATTGATAAGGGGCAAGTAGGACGCTTGGGCGTGGTCTTGACTTGCATAGAAGCCCCAGACTTGCTGCTGAGCAGACTTGCTTCCATCCCTACTGCGCCTGCTTTTCTCATCAATAAAATTGCACAGGCAAACAAGAAAAGCACTGCATCTATGTCGTAGTGATGTTGCAGTAACTAGCTTGATAGGTGGGGTGAGCTCCTCAAATACAAGAACTTCATTAGACTTAGGGCCGTTGTTCAAGTGAAGTGAATGAGATCTTTTGAGATCCTAGCCTGCCTGCGCCAGGACTCCTAACTCACCTTTTTCTTCCTTTTGCTAACCTTATTTTTGATGATTTGTCTGGTGTAAGTCTAGATTATTGAGATTTCCTATAACTCTCTTAAGTGCATTTGTGTTATTAACTGTAACATGTTTTATGATATTCTGCTTACCATTCTTAATTGAATAACATCCCATTACTCTCACACTGATTGGTTTCCTATTTTCCCCAGTGTACATTGTCTTAGAAGATACTTTTGGCATATCCCTATGGACTTCTGAGAAAGTATGTTAAATTTGTCAGCCTTAATTGATCACTTTTTTCCCAGTTTCTTTGATGTGTCTGAAGTGAGTATTGGATACTTCAGCTTACCCAGCACAGACACCTCACCTTTCCAGGGTATCCTGGCCATTTGCCACTTGGTTCACTGTTTTGAGCCCTCTTTGTAGCTATTTGCAGACAGCTTGCTGGAGTAGTGGGACATGTTTGCAACTCAGAAATGAGCTGTTTTATTTGAAACCACTCCATGTGCACTCCAGAGCTAGCTGACGCAGGCTCTGCCCTGGTCCTGGCAGCACTGATGGTGGGTGTGGTCCAGGGGGAGGGGACAGACTCTCTCCATACATAAATGCTCCCTGCATTTGGCCTTAGGGACAAAAACTATTCCCAGGTATATTTTAAGATTGGGCCTGATGCTTTGTAGTTATCCGTAAAGTGTTAGACTGGTATATTTAATTGAAGTCAAACACTGGATATAATTACTAACAGAAATATTATGTAAATGAAGTACTATTAAAAATGAAAACTTATCGTTTTTTGACTGCTAGATGTTATAATGGCTCAAGAATACAGCATGATAGAGATAAAAATCAAGGATATGGGAACTCACATTCCGGATTTTCCATTTGCTAGCTCTGTGCCTTGAAGCAAGTCTACTGAATTGTAGGGTTGCTGTGAGGATTTGGAGACATGGATGAATATGCTGAGCATAGTGTCTGTCACACAGTAGAACCACTTAAATACTCATTTCCCTTCCCTTTCTAGTTCTGTATTAAAGAGAGACCTACTCTTATCTCCCACAATAACTTCAGAAATCGAATAAAACAAGTTTACTACCAGACTTACGCTGATTGGTAGACATTTTTTTTCTTTCTAGTTTTTTGTTTTCTTTTGCCAAATATTAAAATCTTTTTATTAATGGCATTCCAAAAATGTTTATACTTGGAGAGAATGGTATAATGTACCCTCCCTCTACTTATCAGGTTTGTACAGTTATCAACTCAAGTCCAATAACCATTACTAGTACCATTCTCCTCCCTTCCCCCGCTGGAATGTTTGTTTTGTTTTTTATGTTTCTGTTGATTTTTAGAGAGAAAAGAAGAGGGACAGAGAGATAGAAACATCGATAAGAGAGAAACATCATTGATCGGCTGCCTCCTGCACACCCCCCCACTGGGGATGGAGCCCACAGCCCGGGCATGTGCTCTGACCAGGAATCGAACCAAGACCTCTTGGTTGCTAGGTTGACACTCAACCACTGAGCCCCGCTGGAATGTTTTAAAGCAAATCCCAAACAGCATATAATTTCATCTGTAAAACTATAGATTTTTTTTTACTCAGTGGAATAGGTATAAGAAGCTAATAAACTATTTAAAACAAAAAGCAAACAAACTTAAGTGTACTGTAAACAAATGGCAGCATGCCTTTGAAAAGTATCTTGTGTTCTTATCTTTCCTGAGCTAGTTCAGTGGATCTAGTAATTATTTTTCTTAAGACAAATTTAGATGCTGTAAGAGCTATTTATGCAATGGGATGAAAAAGAATGTATGGTTTAAGAAGTTTTCTTGTCATTATCTGAAAAGCATATATTTACTTACAATAAGCCTTTATAGGGGGACCTTAGCTTCACTGAATCCCTGTTCTCATCATACAGTTGATCAGTGTATTCCCTCCCCCTTCTGCTCACTTATTTGTGAGTGAAGCTTTAATTTAGGAATTTAGTGTTCGTCTGCATGTCATAATCTATCTGTCTTAGTGCCTGCCTTCTTAGACTCTAAACCACTGTCAGGTTGGTATGAAGTCTTAATCAGTTACTAGAAAGCCTAGAAAAATGCCACACTTAGGGAGGCACCAGATACTTCCATACGTAATGATGGGTATTTTCAGAGCCTGTTTCTCGAGAAGCTGTGTATTACCAGGAAATGTTTCCTATTTTCCCCATATACCTGTGTTGAGCTGTGAAGTAGGGTGAGAGCTGTACACCTGAGTGTTGACAAGTCCTGGGAAAGTCTTCCTTTGGCTAGGTGAGCTGAGACCCACTGCCGTTCACGTGTAGATGGAAAGATGGCCACGAGGAGGAGAGAGCCAGTTGTGCGCGTCTCTCACTTAACACACGCCTTTTCTTTCAGGGATAAATGACTGAGTGAATGAAAATTTAATGCAGTCATTATTTTAGGTCAGTAGTATTAAGTAAAAAGAAAGTTAAAATGGCATTGAGTTCTAAGACCTGATTTTATTAGGTCAGTGTTCTCTTTAAACTAAAATTTGGTGATTTTGAGAATGTGGATTTATGGTTATTAAAAGATTACAAAATGCTGCCTTTAGTTTTCTAGAAAAATTTTTAAGGTTTATGTTTTCCTTGGGAGATCCTTAGATAAAACATGTTTTTTTTGTTCTTTGTAAGGTCTTTGAGAAAATAAGTGAGCAGAACTAGTGCTAGAAAAATAAATTTATTTCTTAAAAAATTTTTAAAATTGATTTTAGAGGAAGAGAGAGAGAGAGACATCGATTGGTTGCCTCCTGCACTTGCTCAGATGTGGGGTCAAACCCGCCTCCTGGGTGTGTGCCCTGATGGAGAACAGAAGTCTGTGGTGCATAGGAAGCCGTGCCAGCCACGTGAGCCACACGACCAGGGTGATCACCAGCTTCCAACTCTGTTTCTGCCGCTGATAGCATGTTCCCAGTTAGCCTTTTTAAATGGGGTCTTCTCTGTTGTTTCATTTTATTCTAGTTTTTTCTAAGGAATATCCATTAAACTATTAAATTATTAATAGCTAGTTAGCTAGTAAGATTTGCTTATCATGCATGTTTATATAATATGTATTATAAATTAAAAGATAAACTGAACATTTGGAAACTCATAAAAACCTAATTCCCTTTCTTTAGTAATAGAGCTTATATTCGAAGATTTTTATTTTAAAGTTATTTTATTTTTTTCTCCCAGTGAATTTTTAGCAGAAGACAGTCAAGAGAAGTTTTGGAATTTTGTAGAAGCCAGTCAAAATATTGGACCATCCGATCATCACGGTAAATTGAAGCCAATGCTGCTTTGACTTGGTTGTCTGGGAAAATGCTCTTTCGGAGTCTGTGTGGCACGGCAGTGAATGGGATTCACTTTAACTTAATGACTAGAGTTATGATGGCAGCCAGCAGAGCCAACACAGACTAATAATTATTTTTGAAGTTTATAACTTTGGCTTTAAGCACTATCCTTGACTTTCACCCTCTTGTTTTTGTGTTGTTTTATTAAAAATGTGTGCCTATTTTGTGGAAGTCAAAATCATTTAGTATTAAGTTAATACCCATCAGATTTGATTCACTTTTTTTGTTCTGAACCAATTACATAACTGATCTATTATCTGTTAAATCTAACTTGTTTATTTGTTTGTTTATTTATTGGTTAATCCTCATGTGAGGATAGTTTTTCCATTAATTGTTAGAGTGGAAGAGAGAGAGGGAGGAGGACATAGTGAGAGAAACATCAGTATGAGAGGGACACATCAATTGGTTGCCTTCCACATGTGCCCCGACCTGGGCTTGGGATCCAATCTGCAACCCAGGTACGTGCCCTTGACTGGGAATTGAACCCTAGACCCTTCAGTGAGTGGGCCGATGCTCTAACCTCTGCACAACACTGGCCAGGGCAAGTTTGTTATTATTAAGTTAGTGCCATCAAAAATGTTTTCTATTATTCTGCCAGCCACCCACAGATTGAGTGTCAAGGTATCAAGTAAATTACAACGTAAATTTTCTCATTTGTTTACAGATTATGATGTGCTTTTATATACATTTTCTAATTCAATCTAAGCTATATAGAGTATAAAAATTAATAGTTAAAGACATAGGAGTAGCTAAAACCTTGGTATTAAATTGACAGGCGCATTTGAAGAGAAAATATGTAAAAATTTTGTGACTGCTGCCGCTGCTAATAGTAAACTAAATTGATTTTAACATAGATTTTTATTCAAACAATACGTATTTAAAAAGTTCTGTCTGAATTTTTGTGTGGTATAAACACAGAATAATTTTGAACAAGCACCTGTAAGTTTTAGTTATGTAATTCAGAGTCAACTAGAATTGTTTGAGTTATCAGAAAAATCATTTTACATTTAGTTTATAATTTCATGAAACAAATTATAAAGTGGGCTTTATAATGAATTTGAACTCTGACATATAAATGACATGTCTTCAATGTAAGTGGTAGTGTTCTTGGTTAGAATTATGTGAGTATGAATTCTTGAAAGTGATCGTAAAAGTATGTTAAACATTTTATTTGAACTATATCTGTAGTCTACCACCCAAAGATATTCATCAACATTCTGACACAACTTTGAGATATTCTTTTGTGATCTCTTTTCTACTTAGATGCTAATGCAGACTGACCATTTATATTTTGCTTTTTAAAATGTTAATATTTCCTAAAGAAAAGCTATATGAAAGGTTATACTTACAGAGAAAAATCTTGTTGCCTCCCTCTTTTTGTATCTCTCCCATATTTTTTTAAATGTATTTCATTAAATTTTTACAGAGAGGAAGGGAGAGGGGGAGAGAGTTAGAAACATTATTGAGAGAGAAACATCAATCAGCTGCCTCCTGCACACCCCCTACTGGGGATGTGCCCGCAACCAAGGTACATGCCCTTGACCGGAATCGAACTTGGGACCCTTGAGTCCACAGGCCGATGCGCTATCCACTGAGCAAAACTGGTTAGGGCTCTCCCATTTTTTTTATAACCATTTAATTTAATTTGTTTAGCCTTTCATTTTTTTGCAACAAATACATATGTATTCTTATTTCTCATTCTTTCTTAGAGTGAAAAATGATAGCTTGTGGTATATATTGTTTTATATGTTGCGCTTTTCATTTAGCAACATATCCTTGGGGTTTTTTCATATTGGTTCATGTACTTTTTTCTTCCTAGATAATTTGTTCCAATTGTTTGTTTAAATGCTTTATCCCAAACTGTAGTTTTATCAGCATCCTTTAATACCTTGCACTTCCTCATCACCTGGCTCAGGAGTGTTGGGTTATTCGAGTAGATAACATGTAGTAGGCACTAGGATACAAAGACAAATAAGTCATAGTTTCTGCCTGTGGGGACTCAGACTATATGGGGAGGAGTAGATGGTGAATAAGTAATTTAGTAAATAATGTGAATGAAAGAGGTAAGCAAAGAAAAATGAGAGCAAAGAAAAGATGTACTTGGTCCAGTGAAGCATGGGTGGTATTTGGGGTGTCTTCTTGGAGTAGGTAACTAGCAGTCCCATGTGGAAGGAAGACTGGACAAAAGGTAGAAGGGAGGAAAAGTCCACTTGTGTACTCCAGGGAATTCGGAGCATCTGACAATAGTTGAAGACAGTGTAGTGGTGAAATGTTGCTTTCCTATGCCTTTGTATCACAGAGCCCTATACCTTACAAGCTATCTTACTGGGATATCTCCAGTCATGGGACTATTTTGCTTCATATTTTTCCATGGCAGGCACTGATTACTCCTATTATCGTGCAATATTGGGAGCTGCATTTCCATTTCTGTCACCTCTGCAGCAGAATTTGCTGAAATTTTCTCTGTCTCTCCATTCCTACTCTGCTACAATTCAAGCCTTCCAGCAGGTGAGTGCAGTGCTTACGCATAACAGTGTTTGTTAAGTATATTATAGCATGATAATCGGATATATATATTGTAGAGCTGTAAATTTTCTGCCTAAAATTTTCTAGGATTTATGATTTGTTTGTAAATAAGCAAAGTTGTTGTTAAACCTTCAAAACACATATTATAAGAAATATAATTTGCACTTATTTTCATTTAAGAAATAAAAAAAGAATATATACACAAAAAAGAGACTACGAGACTTCATTTGTACAACATAGCCTAGGAGGTAGTCTTTGTTTTTGCTTTTTTAATCCTCACATAAGGATATTTTTTTCATTGCTTTTTCAGAGAGTGAAAGGAAGGGAGAGAGGAGGAAGAGGAAGAGAGAGAGAAACATTGATGTGAAAGAAACACATCGACTGATTGCCTCCTTCATAAACCCCGACCAACCAGGGTTCGGGAGTGAACCCACAACCCAGGTACATGCCCTTTGACTGGGAATTGAACCTGAGACCCTTCAGTGTGTGGGCTGATGCTCTAACCACTGAGAACACTGGCCAGGGCAGGAGGTATGGTCTTGCTAAACCAATGGACCCTCACTCTGATCACAGCCTGTAGATCTCAAAGCAGTTCACAGGAAATACAGATATGGGAAATGTGAGGCAGTATAGCAGGGGTACAATCAGCAAAATCCAATATGCGGGAGACTTTAGAGCAGTGATTCTCAACCTTCCTAATGCCGTGACCCTTTAATATAGTTCCTCATGTTGTGGTGACCCCCAACCATGAAATTATTTTCGTTGCTACTTCATAACTGTAATTTTGCTACTGTTAATGAATTGTAATGTAAATATCTGTGTTTTTCGATGGTCTTAGGCAACCCTGCTAGCGGTTCTCAACCTGTGGGTTGCGACCCACAGGTTGAGAACCGCTGGTGTAGAGCCTAAAACCATGTTAGAGTAACGTAATTTGGTATCTTCAACAAATAAGTTAAAAGGAAAGGGAAACTGGGAAGGAGGCACTTCAAAAGAGACTAAAAATGTGTCAACTTAATGCAATTTGCAGATCTTGTTGGATTTTTCTAAAAATATATTTTTATTATTGACTAGTGGCCCGGTGCATGGATTCGTGCACATTGAAAGAAAATTAATTAGAAGAAATATTTTAATATAGCTATTTGCTCTTTCTCTATAATAGAAGTGTCAGAGCTGAAAGGAAATTAGTAAAATGTATATGAAAATAATATATAAATTGCTTAATAAATAAACAATATAACAAAGATATAAAAACAACAAAAACTAAAAAAAACAAAAACATGCTATAAAAACAACATTGATAAAAACAATGACTGATAAATTGATTAAACTCATTCAAATATCCCCTATATCACATTAAGAGTAAAAACACTTTCAGAGTGCTTGTCTAATGTCAACAAAAACAACCAAATTCACGATTGACAGTGACAGATCAAAACATATGCGATTGGCGCCAGGGAGAGTGTTATATGTATCATACATGCGTGAGTCAACATTTATTTATTTATTTATTTATTTAATTTATTTTTATTATTTTTTTTATATTTTATTGATTTTTTACAGAGAGGAAGAGAGAGGGATAGAGAGTTAGAAACATCGATGAGAGAGAAACATCGATCAGCTGCCTCCTGCACACCCCGCACTGGGGATGTGCCCGCAACCAAGGTACATGCCCTTGACCGGAATCGAACCCGGGACCCCTGAGTCCGCAGGCCGACGCTCTATCCACTGAGTCAAACCGGTTTCGGCAACATTTATTTTTAAACTAGAGGCCCGATGCACAAAGATTCTTGCAAGAACGGGCCTTCCTTCCCCTGGCTGCCGGCACCGCCTTCGCTTTGGCTGGAGCCCCCTTTCCGCCTTCCCATGCTGCCCAGAGGCCCAGAGCAGCACGGAACGCCTGCGTCGTCGCCATGGCAATGACACAAGTGTCCTGCCCCACATTGGCCGTTCTGTGCCTGTGTATGCAAATTAACCCGCTATCTTTGTTGGGTTAATTTGCACACTCACTCCTGATTGGCTGGTGGGTGTCGTGAAGGTACGGTCAATTAGCATCTTACTCTTTTATTAGTGTAGATTGCCAGTGTGTGTCATATGTACCGGCCCTAGCCGGTCATTCGGATGGACAGATGGACGGTCAGTCGGTCACTTAGCCATTTATATATATACTAGTAGCCCGTTTGCACAGAGATTCGTGCAGTAGACCTTCATTCACCTGGCTGCCTGCACCAGTTTTCTGCCGGCACTGGGGACCCAGGCCTTGGCTGTGGCCACCGCCTTCTGCCTTCTTTCAGGGTCGGGGCTTGGCCCTGGGCGGCAGCCTTGGGCTCGGCTGCACCTCAGCCTCCCTGCTACGGATCGCAGGAGCTGACCCCCGGTGGTTGCCTGCGATCCGTGCAGGCTCCCCGCTGGTGCCCAAGGCCGGGAAAGCCTCCCGCCCGAGGTCCCTGCGATGGTTTCCTGGTGGGCGTGGTTGGTGGGCGTGGCTGGTGGGTGTAGCGAAGGTACGGTCAATTTGCATATTACTCTATTATTAGGTAGGACTAGAGGCCCGGTGCACAAAATTCGTGCACGGGGGAGCGGGGGGTTCCCTCAGCTCAGCCTGCACCCTCTCCAATTCGGGACCCCTCGTGGGATGTCCGATCCAAGGCATTGGGCCTAAACTGGCAGTCCGACATCCCTCTCACAATCCGGGACCGCTGGCTCTAACTGCTCACTTGCCTTCCTGCCTGATTGCCCCTAACTGCCCCTCACCCCCTGCCAGCCTGCTCACCCCTAACCGCCTCTGCCTGCCGGACTGATCGTCCCTAACTGCCTCCCTTGCCTGCCTAGTTGCCCCCAGCTGCCCCCTCAGCCAGCCTGGTTGCCCGTAACTGTCCCCCCTGCCAGCCTGGTTGCCCCAAACTGCCCCCCTCTGCCAGCCTGGTTGACCCTAACTGCCCCCCCCCCCCCAATGGCCTGGTTGTCCCCAACTTTCCCCCCTGCCGGCCTAGTCACCCCATGCAGCCTGCTGTTCAGTTGTTTGGTTGTTCCTCACTAACCCCCCTGCCAGCCTGGTCGTCCCATGCAGCCTGCTGTTTGGCCATTAGTCCAATTGTTTCAGTCGTGACGGCACCTGGCTTTTTATATATTAAGATATAGATAGTATGACAGATATCTCCCATTTCTCCTCCTTTACTCCAGTCCTCCGAGCCCCTACCCATCCCACCCAGGTCTTTACTACCCTACTGCCTGTGTCCATGGGCTATGCATAGAAGTATATAAGTTCTTTGGTTTATCTTTTCTTGTACCCCACCCCCACATCGAGGTATGTCAGTCTGTTCCATGCCTCCCTGCTTCCTGTCTTATTTTGTTGGTTAATTCATTTCGTCCATTAGATTCTACAAATAAGTGAGATCATGTGGTATTTGTCTTTCTCAGATTGCCTTATTTCACATAGCATAATAGTCTTCAGGTTCACCCATGCTGTCCCAAAGAGTAAAAGATCCCACTTTCTTACAGTTGCATGTACTCCATGGTATAAATGTTTGACAGCTCTTTTATTCACTCATCTACTGGTGGGCACTTGGGCTGTTTTCAAATTTTAGCTATTGTAAATAACAATGCTATGAACATAGGGGTGCATATACTCTTTCTGATTGGTGATTCAGGTTTTTAGGATATATTCCTAGAAGTGGGATCACTGGATCAAACCGGAGTTCCATTTTTAATTTTTTAAGGAAACTCCATACTGTTTTTCATAGTAGTTGTACCAATCTGCATTCCCACCAGCAGTGTGCTAGTATTCCCTTCTCTCTACATCCTCGCCAGCACTTGTTGTTTGTTTAGTTTTTGATGTTAGCCATTCTGACAGGTCTGAGGTGATAGCTCATTGTGGTTTTATTTATTTTTTAATATTATTTTTAAATCTTTATTGTTAAAACTATTACATATGTCCCCCACTTTCCCCCATTGAGCCCCTCCAGCCTGCCCCGGCCCATCGCCCCAGGCCTTCACTAACTCTATTGCCTGTGTCCATGGGTTATGCATATATGCATACAAGGTCTTTAGTTGATTACCTCCCACCCACCCTTACCCCTCCTTCCCACTGAGATTGCGCACTCTCTTCCATGCTTCCATGTTTCTGGATCTATTTGGTTCATCAGTTTTATTTTGTTCATTAGATTTTACATATGAGTAAGATCATGTGATATTTTTCTTTCTTGCTTAGCATAATACTCTTCAGGTCCTTCCATGCTATCTCAAAGGGTAAGGGACCCTTCTTTTTTACTGCTGCATAGTAAAGACAGTCTCTTCAATAAATGGTGTCGGGAAAATTGGATAGGTACATGCAAAAAAATGAAACTAGACCACCAACTTACACCATACACAAGAATAAACTCAAAATGTATAAAAAGACTTAAATGTAAGTTGTAAAACCATAAAAATCCTAGAAGAAACCATAGGCAGCAAAATCTCAAGAGTGATATGTTTACAGATACATCTCCTAGGGCAGTGGTCAGCAAACTCATTAGTCAACAGAGTCAAATATCAACAGTACAATGATTGAAATTTCTTTTGAGAGCCAAATTTTGTAAACTTAAACTTCTTCTAACGCCACTTCTTCAAAATAGACTCGCCCAGGCCGTGGTATTTTGTGGAAGAGCCACACTCGAGGGGCCAAAGAGCCGCATGTGACTCGCGAGCTGTGGTTTGCTGTCACTGGCCTAGGGCAAAGCAAACTAAGAAAATATATAAAGCTATGTAAAGATGAAATCATGAGCTCATACTGATATTTTCAGTTTAAATTAAGGATTACTTTATTACATGTATGTTTCTTTTCTTCCACATTGAGAATCTTAGTTCTGAAGGATATAAGGGATGATAGAATTAAGACTGTCTCAATATTACTTACTAGAAGCCCGATGCACAAAGATTCGTGCAGAATGGGCCTTCGTTTCCCTGGCTGCCAGCCCCACCTTCCCATGCTGCCCAGAGGCCCGGAGCAGCTGGGGCGGTGTGGGACGCCATGGCGACGACACAAGCATCCTGCCCTGCCCTCCAGCTGCTCGGCGCCCGAGAATGCAAATTAACCCACCATCTTTGTTGGGTCAGTTTGCATACCCCTGATTGCTGGTGGGTGTCTCGAAGGTACGGTCAATTTGCATCTTTCTCTTTTATTAGTGTAGTTTTTTTGTCTACGTTACATACACAATAGCATTAACAATCAGAGTCATGCTATTGCCACAATAACATTTACTGAATACAAGCAAAGAATTTTCTTTTGGCCTAGTGATCCCTATTCTCCATCCCCCCCATTCTACAAAATGAGTACATTCTACCTAGAACATAGATGTTTCATTTCATATACTATCTCCCTTTAATCCTCATTTAGTTGTGCTTATATAAATAATCATATCTTTAATGTTCACCACCAGTCCTTTTGCCAATTGTCTATAGTCAGTTGGCTTTCCCGATGCTGCTTGCTGGTAGGTTTCTTGCGAAGGGCTCATGGAAATGGTGTTCCTTGAGTTTTTGCATGTTTATATAATAGTCTGGATATAAAATAGTTGGTTTATATTTTTCTTTCTTGACTATCTTAAATATATTTCTGTATTTACTTTCAGTGTATGTCTTTCTTGTAGAAAAATGATAGTATAATTTTTTTTCCCCTTAAGAGTTTCTTGGTATTTTATTGTTTTTTTGTCTAGAAGCCCAGTGGACTTTTTCTTTAAAGACATAGTTTACTAGAATATAATATAGCAGTGATTGTTCTGTGCCAGTATTTTTAGGTATATTGTATGTTCTTTTAATGTAGAGTTTCTAATCATTTTTTATTTCCAGAAAGTTTCCTTAAAAACTTAAATTTGTTCTGTACCCAGTTTTGGAATTGGTTATTGTCTATATGTTGAATTTTCTTTACCAGCACATGCCCAGGTTGCAGGCTCAATCCCCAGTGTGGGGCGTGCAGGAGGCAGCCCGATCAATGATTCTCTCATCGTTGGTGTTTCTAGCTCTCTTCCCTTCCACTTCCTCTCTGAAATCAACAAAAATCTATATTTTTAAAAAGTGTAGCTCTTCAGCTGCGTATCAGGCAGTGCCAGTGTGAAGATTCTGTCCCCACAGAACCTTCCCTGGTGTAGTGCTCACCTGTAAGTGCAGAGTGATGGGTTCCCTCTGGGCGGGAGCTGGCGGCAGTGGTGGCAGCGGTATCCCCACCCTAACTCACCACTCCTTGTGTCCAACCCATGCCTTGCCTGGGAACCGCTAGGACCCCTCACAAACTGCGGCCTGGTAAGAAGAAACCCGACTGGGCTACAGTTACCAGGTTCCCCTTGGCCATTCTGGGCCCCGCAATGCCAAAAGCCAATGTGGTCCGTTCCCTGCCTCCCTCCTCTGCAGCCTTGCCCTGGGACCAGCCAGAGGCCTCCATCTTCCTCTCAGAGGTGTGGTTGCTTGGCCCCAGCCTCTGTCTTTATCCAGCGGCTCCAAGGCAAAATTCATTGTTGGAGGGAAATATAAACTGTATGAAGATTGGGTCTGGCTCCTTCGGGGACATTTGTCTGGTGATTGACATCACCAATGGTAGGAAGTGGCTTCCCCATGCAGCAGGAGAGCAAACTCTATAAGATTCTTCAAGGTGTGGTTGGCATCCCCCACATAAAGGGGTACCGTCAGTAAAACGACTTCAATGTGCTAGTCATGGATCATGTTAGACCCAGCCTGGGAGACATGGATCGTGTGAGACCCAGCCTGGGAGACATGGATCGTGTGAGACCCAGCCTGGGAGACATGGATTGTGCTGGGCCTAGCCTGGAAGACCTCCTCAGTGTCTGTTCAAGGAGGTCTATAATGAAAACTGTACCGATGTTAGTTGACCTAATGATCACTAAAGTTGAGAATGTGCACACAAAGAATCCTAGTATATAAAAATCCTGGGTCCGTCATGACCGAACGGACGACTGGTCCTCCCCCGGCCCTCAGGCTCCATTGTTCAGGTGATGGCTATTGGGGGAACTGGGTCCCTCAGTCTCCATTGATCAGGCGATGGCTATTGGGGGAACTGGGTCCCTCAGGCTCCATTGATCAGGCGATGGCTATTGGGGGAACTGGGTCCCTCAGGCTCCATTGATCAGGCGATGGCTATTGGGGGAACTGGGTCCCTCAGGCTCCATTGATCAGGCGATGGCTGTTGGGGGAACTGGGTCCCTCAGGCTCCATTGATCAGGCGATGACTATTGGGGGAACTGGGTCCCTCAGGCTCCATTGATCAGGCCACAGCTTTTGGGGGAACTGGGTCCCTCAGGCTCCATTGATCAGGCGATGGCTATTGGGGGAACTGGGTCCCTCAGGCTCCATTGATCAGGCGATGGCTATTGGGGGAACTGGGTCCCTCAGGCTCCATTAATCAGGCATGGCTATTGGGGGAACTGGATCCCTCAGGCTCCATTGATCAGGCCATGGCTATTGGGGGAACTGGGTCCCTCAGGCTCCAATGAACCTGTGGCCGCAGCAACTGGTGAGCAGGTGGAAGGCAGACCGCTTGGTCCCTCCCCCGGCCCCCAGGCTCCCATTGATTAGTGCAGTGATGGGCAACCTTTTGAGCTTGGTGTGTCAAACTTCGCCAAAAAACTGAGCATAACTCGGGTAGTGTGTCACTTTGAGGAAAAAACATTATTTCGCAAATGTTTCATCCTCAGGAGCAGCAAATGTTTCATCCTCGGCATGTGGCCGCTGAGCCGCATGTCATCAGAAATGGGTATGCGTGTCAGTGCTGACAAGCGTGTCGTAGGTTCGCCATCACTGGATTAGGGGATGGCTAACGGAACCGGAGTGAGTTCCAAGGGGACTGGCGAGCAGCTGGAAGGCAGGCCTCTTGGTTCTTCCTCCAGACTCTGACTCCAATCAGTCAGTGGTGGAGGTGGGGCGGAACTGGGCACTGGCCCCCTAGAAATATGCAGGTATAATCTCCAGAGGACAGGCCAGGCACCAACGGACCAGCGTGGCCTGCACGATCCTGGTAGCGCCGCCGGCCTCCTGGAACTCAGCCTCGGGCACTGCGATCGCTTCCCCTCCCTAGACGCTCCATAAGGAAGAACAGGATATCGCCAGCAGCGCCATCTAGCGCTGTTACTGCCCTACAGCGCCAGAGGTTACTGCTCTCCCTGTGCTTCCTCCCGGTCGCCTGCCGCTCCAGATGAAGTGTGCGCACTGCACAAAGGAAGGAGATGTGAGTAGATAGCTCACAGGCAATTAATTTCAAAAGATTTTGGACCAATCGTTTCCCTCATTAGCCTGTTGGTTTGTTCCTCTCTAAGTATTTCCTCAACAACCTCACAAAAGGAGCAGATACTAATAGAAATAGTCCATTAAGGCTGATGAAAGCCATTAAAATTAATTTTGTTTAGAAATTTATTGGGGAATTTGGGACTCACATTGATGCACGCCGGGGAGTCACCCAGCGGAGCCCCTGAAGCCACTGCTGCTGGGGGCTGTGACTGCCCCCCGCCCTGCGGGCCTGGCACCGGCCCTGAGGGGCTCCAGTGCTCTCACTGCTCAGCTCATCATCGCAGCTGCACCTCCAACGCCTTCAGGTTGTGAGAGGAGAATAAGAGGGTGTGAACCGTGAAGGCCAAACTGGGAGGTGTTTTCACAAGAAGAAGGACCCAGCTGTCATTTTTATGATGTGGTTTGTGAGCCATTGAATGTCTCCCTTTAAAGCACATCCTCAGGGCGTGCCCAGTGCCAGGGAGCCACGGGGAGCGGAGCCCTTAGATGTGAGCATTCTGTGCGTTTCAGGGTCTCCTGAAGGTGTACGTCCCCTGGAGGGTGAACCCCAGGCTTCAGGGAGGCCTCACAACGTGTGAAGGCAGGAAAACCGGCCGTGACATTTGCATCCGGTCCCCAGGTGTTACAGGGCGACAGGCAAAACTAAACGGGTGGAATTGCGACGGCGCCGCAGCTGACAGAAGCGGGAGGGTGCCCCGAATCCCTGGGCCTCTGTGATCGCGGGAGTCCCGCACGGGGGAAGGAGGCAGAGGAAGGACCTGAGGAAGCGTGAGGGGCTCGGCTGTTCTTGCTGAAGGAAGAGGCTGGACGCGGAGCCAGTGGTTCTCCCGAGCTCCTGGGCAGGGACGCGCCTGCCACACCCAGTGCCGCCGCTGTGTTCCCCACCCACAGAACTGCAAGTCCATCGGTTCTGTGCGTGGTCCTTTGTTACAGGAGGATGGAAACTGGCCCCCAGGGGGATGGGGTCAGAGGCTCTGTGACCAATGAGCGAGCAAGTGGAGAGTAAGTGGCGGGAGGGTGAAGCCGGCGCTTCAGAAAGCGAGGTGCACTCAGGAATACACGGGGGACACTGAGCGGTGCAGGACCACGGGGGCTGGGCAGGCAGACAGCGGTGCTGCACGAGAGGGGAGGTGGTGGCACAGGGCAGCGGGGCAGTAAAACCCCCGTGCACTCGGCCAGCAGCAGGCCTGGGTCCACAGGTGCTGTGGTCAGAGTGGGGCAGCTTAGCGGACCCTCTGCTCCAGCTCTCACGCTGCGCAAGGCTGCGGCGAGCGGGGAGCCTTCTGGCCCATGCTCATCGGGACACTGGCAGGACCCATCCTAGGGACTGTGTGACTAGAGGCCCAGCTGCGTGCTGGCTGTGGACAGAGACCCCCTGAGGTCCTAGAGGCTACCGCGGCTCCTTGCCACAGCTTCTCCAAGGGGGCCTCCCACCACAGCTGCCACGACTGAGCAGAACAGGCCTCAGGGAGCCGCGTGAGCCACGTCCCAGCTCCCTGGCTGGGCTGTTAGGAGCAGCCACGCCTCTCCCACACTCGAGAGGAAGCGTTCACACGAGGCAGGACACCAGGAAGCGGGGCCACTGGGGTCTGCCCACCACGGACACCAGTCACCCTGGACCCCGTCACAGTGCTGCCTGGATCCTAAATGTTGGGGAACGTGCAACTCCTGCCACTGTTTGTCCAAGGAGACGACGGGTCCATTCTCCATGGTCCCCACGGGCAGTTGTCCGATCTCCCAGGAGGCTTTGCAGAGGCCGTCTTGCTTGGGGGGCTTAGAGACTCAGATCTTTTTGTCAGTGTGAAACGGTCCAAGTCTAGCATGTCAGACAGATTCCACTGTAAGAAACGTACAAATGAACAAAACAAATCCGAGATGCAGTGTCTGTCAGCAGGGTCTCCTACGAGGGGTCCTCGGGGGTTGTTGTAGAAATTCCGTCACCTGGGAACCCACAGGAAGACTGCTCAGAGCTAGAGAAAGCGCTGGAGGTGTTCGCCGAATTAGTGCATGACAGTATGGTCCCCGATTTCTGTAATGGAGAGGACGTCTTAGGCCTTACCATGCAGCCTCTGTTATATCTTTACATCATCATATATATATATGTGTGTGTGTGTGTGTGTGTGTATATATATATATAATAAAAGTGTAATATGCTAATGTCGCTCAGCTGCTTACTATGACATGCATTGACCACCAGGGGGCAGATGTTCCAACCAGTAGGTTAGCTTGCTGCTGGGGTCTGGTCGATCGGGACTGAGTGAGACAGGCTGGACACATGCTGCAGTCCTCCCATGGTCCTTCCCCAGCTGGCCAATCTCTCACATCCCTCCCCGTCCCTGATCGTGTACCAGTGGGGGTCTCTTGGCCTGGCCTGTGCCCTCTCTCAATCCGGAACTCCTCGGAGGATTTTGGAGAGCCAGTTTCGGTGCGACAGCGGAATGACTGGTCACTATGACATGCACTGACCACGGGGGGCAGATGCTCAACCCAGGAGCTGCCCCCTGGTGGTCAGTGTGCTCCCACAGTGGGAGCGCTGTTCAGCCAGAAGCTGGGCTCACACTGGCGAGCACAGTGGCAGTAGTGGGAGCCTCTCCTGCCTCTGTGGCAACGCTAAGGATGTCCGACTAACGGCTTTGGCCCGCTACCCCACTACCCGTGGGGGCGAGTGGGCCAAAGCCATTAGTTGGACATCCCCTGAGGGCTCCCGGACTGCGAGAGGGTGCAGGCCAGGCTGAGGAACATCCTCTCCCCCCCAGTGCACAAATTTTGTGCACCGGGCCTCTAGTGTTATATACAGAGACATTATATCAGATAACTTCCTAATGAGTATTGGGCATCACTGTAATAAGTTATTCCTTATTGATTTTGGTTTGGCCAGAAGTACAGTCAACAGGATGAGGCAACACATACCATGTAGAGAAGATAAAAATCTTACTGGCACTGCCGATAATGCTAGCATCGATGCACATCTTTGTATTGAACAGAGTTGCTGAGATGACATGGAATCAATAGGATCTGTTTTGATGTATTTTAATGGAACCAGTCTGCCATGGCAAGGACTAAAGGTTAGGGCAAAGATATTTAAAAAAATAATAATAATAAATAAATAATATATATATATATATGTATATATATGTATATATATATATATATATATATGTATATATATGTATATACATATATATATGTGTGTGTATATATGTATATATGTATATATATATATATATATATATATATATATATATATATATATATATATGAAAAGATTAGTGAAAAGAAGTTTTATGTAAGGGGTTTCCTGTAGAATTTGCCATGCTTACACTATTGTTGGGGCTGCATTTGAGGATGCCCTGGGTCACAGGTATCTGAGGCAGCCATTTTCTGGACCCTGAATCACCACCAGGCCTGCACATTCGACTGGACAGTGTTAAAGCAGAAAGCAGCCATCAGGCAGCTTTAGGTGGACAGGGTCAGCAGGCCCACCCCCCACAGGTTTCTGAGCATGAATTGAGGAACAGAAGCAGCTGTGTCGTGATCGGAGCAGAATTTGTTTCTCCCCAAATGTAGAAGTTTTGGTTCTTATGTATACTAGCTAGTGGTTATGAGGAACCATTTATTGGGAGTAAAGAACCTAATTTCAGTATAAACTGGGTCAGGGCATCACTGGTGATGCTCTGTCCTGGGTTATAAACATTCTAATTGTGAATATTAACACAGTGAAGCATTTTTTTTAAGTGGAAAAGTTAACTAGATGGTTGCTACCCACAAATTAGTGAAGAAGTTGTGCTTATGCCATTTTTTTTGTTAAAATCTTTTACTTTGAGATCTCATTTCAGAAGAACGGCCTGAACAACCTTCAGAAGCCATACCTGTGATGGTTGTGAATGCTCACAATTGTGCATTCTTAGAGTTTATCCATCCTGGGGGATTTGCAAGTTGTTCACCTAAAACATTCTTAAAGTGGTGGCTTCTTGCTCTAGCTGGTTTGGCTCAGTGGATAGAGCGTTGGCCTGTGGACTGAAGGGTCCGGGGTTCGATTCTGGTCAGGGGCATATGCCCGGTTGTGGGCTCGGTCTGCGGTTGGGGGTGTGCAGGAGGCGGTCCATCAATGATTCTCTCTCATCATTGATGTTTCTGTCTCTCCCTCTTCCTCTCTCTCTAAAAACCAATAAAAATATATTTTTTAAGAGTGGTGGCTTCTTGTTTGCAAGGCAGCTTATTTGGTAGCAACCAAAGATTCTGTATTTGAGCACATGAAAGACTGCCTGCTCACCTGTGCTAGACAAAGCAGCATTCAGAGCAAAGACTCAAAACTTAGTGACCCCTAGATTATCCTTAGGATTCTGCATTAACTCTGTAATGTTACTGGTATTAATAATAATAACAAAAGCAGGCCTGGCCTGGTAGCTCAGTTGGTTAGAGCATTGTCCCTATATGCCAAGGTTTCAGTTCCATCCTGGGTCAGGGCACATACACAAATCAACCAGTGAATGCATAAATAAGTGGAACAACAAATTGATATCTCTCTCTCTCTTTTTAAAAAAATATATATTTTCATTGATTTCAGAGAGGAAGGGAGAGGGATAGAGAGATAGAAACATCAATGATGAGAGAGAATCATTGATTGGCCGCCTCCTGCGCGCCCCCTACTGGGGATCAAGCCCACAACCCAGGCATGTGCCTTTGACCAGAATCGAACCTGAGACCCTTCAGTCCATAGGCCGACGCTCTATCCACTGAGCCAAACTGGTAGCTTTCTTTTTGTCTTTCCCATTCATTCTCTCTCTCTCTCTGAAATCAATAAATTAAAAGCATATTTTTCACAGAAATTTGGTTAACATCTTAAAACTGAAAATGTATGTATGTTGCTTAGGTAAATGCAAACACTGTAAACATTTATGTATTCTGGAATTTTATTTTTATTTTGAAATGGGAGCTTATTGGTTTACAAGTTCATTAAAAACTAAAAAACGTTTCTGTAAAAAAAAGAGGTGGGTGTATATCTGTTATCCTTCCATCCCTTTTCTTACAGTAGCTTTGTATGGGACTTGACATTGAGGCTTTTCTGCTCATTTTGATGTGAAATTAGTTTTACTTTTAGAAATTGACATGGCTCCCCTTTCTGTTGATTTTATGTAAATGTTAAGTAATAAGGATGGTTTAAAAAATAGTGGCTTGCTTTCTGAAATTTTCTGACTTGGTTCCTCACCTGTGCTTTTACTTGGACTTTCTCTTTCATTGCCTCTATCTTTCTGGCCAACTCCAATTTTCTTTCACCCTCAGCAGTTTTTCCTTAAGAGTGGGACACTAGAAGGTAGTCCTACTTGTGAGTTTGAGAGTTCAGAGTGGCTTAACTGCCCTAACCCCTTTAAACTTTACCATGAGCCCCTTGGGTTCCCCAGATACGAGATTGAACAACACCCGTTGACCCACGACTTTCCAGTGAAATCTCTTGGCTGTTGTGGGTTTTCTTGTTCTCAAGGTCATCTAAATTTCTTGTTTACCTCTGTGTCCTTTTCCGTGGCCTCCTGATAAGTTGGATCTTGTTTGGGTTTTGTATCATGGGGATTTCTTTCCACCTAGTTTTTTCATAAATGTGTCCATTTGCTTTTTGCTATCTAGTTGCTTTGTTTTTGTGGGGAACTTGGGGAAATTGAAAAATTATGCTGTCAGTTGCCCTTTGTGCAGAATTTTATTACTTTTTTAAAAAATATATTTTTTTATTGATTTCAGAGAGGAAGGGAGAGGGAGAGAAATAGAAACAGCAGTGATGAGAGAGAATCATTGATCGGCTGCCTCCTGTATATCCCCTACTGGGGATTGACCTGGGCATGTGCCTGTGACTGGAATCAAACTCGGGACCCTTTGAGACTGATGCTCTATCCACTGAGCCAAACCGGCTAGGGCCAGAATTTTATTCCTTTTTAATGATAGTGGTATTACGTTATTGTAAAAAACTCTTATTGCGACATACTACAACATTACAAATGAAATGAAATGTTATTTAGAATTTATGTTGTAATGACTCAGTGATGTGTCCTAGAAAGGTCAATGAAATAGATTGGCCATCTTACCTTATAATAGACAAATATGCAAATTGACCGCACCTTCGCTACGCCCAAGCCACGCCCACCAACCACGCCCACCAGGAAACCGTTGCAGGGATGTTGGGGTGTGGCGGAGCCCAAGGCTTTCCCGGCCTTGGGCACCAGCGGGGAGCCTGCACGGATCGCAGGAAACCACTGGGGGTCGGCTCCTGCGATCCTTAGCAGGGATGTTGGGTGCGGCCGAGCCCAAGGCCACCGCCCGGGGCCAAGCCCCGACCCTGAAAGAAGGCAGAAGGCGGTGGCCACAGCCAAGGCCTGGGTCCCTGGTGCCGGCAGAAAACTGGTGCAGGCAGGCAGGTGAATGAAGGTCTATTGCACGAATCTTCGTGCAAACCGGCTACTAGTAAGTTGATAATTTTGAATACTAGTTGCCCGGTGCATGAATTTGTGCACATTGAAAGGCAATTAATTAGAAGAAATATTTTAATATCACTATTCACCCTTTCTCTATAATAGAAGTGTCAACCAAATTCACAATTGACAATGGCAGATGGAAACACACGCATGCGATTGACGCCAGCGAGAGCTTTATATGTATCACGCATGCGCGAGTCAACTTAGCATTTTATAGATAAAGAATAAACTTGCTTAATTAGACCTGCTTTCTGATTTAGCTAAACTTTTTCCAGCCCAGTGAAGCACCCCAACATCTCTTTCAGGTAATTATCAGCAACACAGCAGTTAATATCAACACGAAGTAGATTATTTTTGTAGATCACCCAGGGAGAACAAAGGGTAAAATATTTAACTGCAGCAGTGTTTGACTATATTCTGTGCAGTGAGAAAACCTGAGTCATTTTCAAGGTCTGCCATTTCTTACTTCTTTTCAGTCGGGTCAAGTTTCTAAGCTTTCTAAATCTCCATTTTCCGGCTAATGAAAATAGGATTCCACCGAGTCTCCTATCTACCTACTCCAGGACTTCTGTGAGGATCAATGAGATGAGGCACGGGAAAATGCTTCACAGACATTTGGTTACAGTGTGAAATGTTTGCACCTGGTTATAAAGCAAGTCGTGTTCCTGGCTGAAGAAACTCCAAGGAGGCTCGTTGCTAGGGAGAGGAAGCTGGGTGCTGCTACATGACATCATTACCTGGTGCCCACAGCCACCATTGCTGGGCTGGGCTGTGGGCCGTATTTTGTGCGATGGGGTCTCGGCAGCCTCGGCTGTGATTTGGTGGGGTGTCGTTCCAGGGTGGTGGTGGGGCCTATGTCCCACTTGGGGGAAGCTGAGTTTTGCTTTGTGGGCACAAGGTCCGCAGTGCTGTTTCTCTGTAAATGGCCAGTGCGCATCACGGCAGCTCCTGCATTGAGTATCTGCCCTCTGGTGGTCAGTGCACATCATAGCTACTGGTTGGATGGTCAGACACTTAGCATATTAGCCTTTTATATATAGAGATGGGTCACAGGTACATAGGGGCTTATTGTACTATTTGTTCTTGTGTTTGTAAGTTTTAGAGTAACTTGCAGGAAAAAAAAGAATATTGAAAAAGTTTTAATATCAGTTTTTTATAGCAAGCTTTACATTTCCTCCCTTTTCTTAGTTTTATCTATAGAAGAAGGTGTCTTAATATTAGTATATTACACCATCAATGCGTACACCAGTGCTTGTCATTTTATCCTTTCCTTTTTTCATATTATCATACTCTTCTCAATGTGCCTCTCAGTAAAGTTGCAGATTGACTGGTCTCATTCTGCACTGGCATTAATGCATTTCACTCCAAGCATAATCACCTAGCGTTCAGCCTTTCCCTTGATTATCTTACTGTGCTCATTAATTTTATCTTTTCATTTCTACAATTTTTTTAAGCCCCGTTTTTTTCTGGATCTGGGTTATTCCTCTGTTAATTTGCATATTATGCTTAATTAGGACTGCATCCTTATTCTTTGGTACTTAAAATAGACATTTGTAAGCTTAGTTTTCTACAAAGTACATACTGCATTCCCTGGATACCTTTTTATATCTTCTGAGATAGATTTTTAAAGTTCTGTTTTGGGGGTAATAATAACACCTTCCTCAAGGGGTGATATCGGGAGGAACTAGAGGAAATCATACAGAGAAAGCAGCTATGGCCTTGGGGCACGTATTGGCCCCATGGACTGTGGACCAGCTTGGCTGCATGCTCTCCCCGAGCAGTTCACTGCATGGTAGAACGTGGTGCGCCCTCCCTGCCCTGCTGCTGCCCCCACTGCCGCTTGGGACAGGCTGTAGATTAGGCTGCAGTCTTCAGTGAGCAGACACGTTCCTCAGTTCTGTGGTGCCCTTGGTCACACATGGATGGCATTTCTGAAGGGCAGTGGAGGTTATTGCCAGGCACAGCACAACCTCTGTGCAGACGAGTGAACTGTAGACATTCATTACTGCTCCGCCAAGAAGGCCCATGTGAGCGGTTAACCTGGACACACAAGTGTTGAATTGAAAGCTACAGAGCAATTTATAAGAGTTGTGACCTGGATGGGGTAACCCTCAGTGCACTTCCTTGCTGTATTACTCAGTTGAAGAATTGCTGCTTCTTGTCAGGAGGTTTGTTTCATTTCCCATTACTCCCAACGTCACTCGCAGCACTGAGAATGTCCAGTGGAGTATACTGAATGTCCAGTGGAGTATACTCAGTTTCTTTGCATCATTTCTGCATTCAATTTTTAAATTCATCACCCTATTGAGTGTTCTTTAACTAGATTCATGGCTCGCATGAGCCGTCCCGCTCCTGTGGCAGTCACATACAAGAATGTGAGATTTCTTACTACACACAATCCACCCAATGCGACCTCAAGCAAACTCACAGAGGAAGTTAGAAGCACGGCATTACCACATCGTGAGAGTGTGTGGAGCAACGTCTGGCGCTCTTGTTGTGGGGAAACAAGGAAGGCTCCGTGTTCTTGATTGGCCTTCGGTGATGGTGCGCCGCCATCCAACCAGATGGTTGACTGGTTAAATCTTGTAACAATCAAGTGTCGTGAAGAAGCTGGTGTGGTATTGCAGCTCGGGTTGCAGGCCTGGGAGGAGCTCCGGTGCTTGCTGCCCTGGCCTTAGGCGAAGGGGGAATGAAATAGGAAGATGCTGTGCAGCTCCTAAGACAAAGTGGCGTGGAGCTTGTAACAGCAAGCGACTTCTGTACTTGGAGAAGTTCCGTCCTAAAATGTGCCCTAAAATGTGGTTGTGCTTCAAAGATTCCAACTGTCATAGAATCCACTGATGCCATTGCCTTGGGAGTGGAACTTGAGATGGGACCTAATTTGTCTTACATCTGAGCCGACATGTTGGCGAGGTGCATAAGTCTAGTGCGGCTTCCATAGGAGTGTTGAAAAGCAGTTTTACTCGGCTCTTAGCTTGACAGAATTGCAACCTCTATGTTTGGGTTCTAATCAACCTATTTTGACACTTAGCAAAGCAAAAGATCCTTACTGTTCAGCATTTAAAATGTGCTTATCATTTGTACCAATTTGCTTTTCCTAAAATTATGCAGTATTGAGTTATGTCTTTAAATCTATTCCCATGCCAGAATCTTACTGATAGACTAGAGGCCCGGTGCACGAATTCATGCACGGGTGGGGTTCCTTGGCCTGGCTGGAGATCAGGGCCAATTTGGGCCATGGGAGGTTGGCTGGCGGGGGGAAGGGGCCATGGGTGGTTGGCTGGCTGGGGGAAGGGGCCGAGGGAGGTTCTCATTAGGGCCATCGAGGCCAGCTGGCTGGAGGAAGGGGCCACGGGAGGTGGGCTTCTTGCCCCATTGGAGCGGATGGAGCTGTCTGGCCGGGGGGAGGGACCATGGGAGGTTGGCTGTGGGAGCACATTGACCACCAGGGGCAGCTCCTACATTGAGCATCTGCCCTTGGTGGTCAGTGCACGTCATAGCGACCGGTCGAGTGGTCATTCAATCATTCGGTCACTTAGGCATATATATGTATATATATATATATATATTAGTGGTCTGGTGCATGAAATTTGTGCATGCAAATTTGTGGTCTGCTCACCCCCACTTTCCCTCCCCACTGGCCTGCTCACCCTCAACTGCCCCCCCCCCACTGTCCTGATCACCCCCAATTGACCCCCTCTGACGGGTGGGAGGGTGAGCAGGCAGGCAGGCAGGCAGGCAGGTGAGCAGTTAGGAGCCAGCAGTCCCAGATTGCAAATCCCTCAGCCACGCCTGCACCCTCTCCATTCTGGAACCCCTCGGGGGATGTCCCGACTGCCGGTTTAGGTTCGATCCCGGGGATTGGGCCTAAACCAGCAGTTGGACATCCCTGGACCGCTGGCTCTTAACCGCACACCTGCCTGCCAGCCTGATCACCCCCAACTGCCCATCCCCCCCCCGCTGCCGGCCTGGTCGCCCCTTACTGCCCCCTGATGCAGGCCAGGTCACCCCTAGCTGCCCCCTGCTGCCAGCCGAGTCGCCCCTAACTGCCCCCTGCTGCTGGCCAGGTTGCCCCTAGCTGCTTCCCTCTGCCAGCTTGGTTACCCCTCACTGCCCCCACCCCGCCAGCCTGGTCGCCCCATGCAGCCTGCTGTTCATTCGGTCATTTGGTTGTCCCTCACTAACCTCCCTGCTGGCCTGGTCACCCCACGCAGCCTGTTGTTCAGTCATTTGGTCGTCCCTTACTAACGCCCTGCCGGCCTGGTCGCCCCACGCAGCCTGTTTGCTCGTCCGTCCAGTTGTTTCAGTCGTGAGGGCTCCTGGCTTTTTATATCTATACTAATAAAGAGAAACATGAAAATTGATTGTCCCTCCGCTATGCCCACCAGCCAATCAGGAGCGAGTATGCAAATTAACCCAACAAAGATGGCAGCAGCCACGGAGCTGGAGTCAGCTGGAGGCTTGGGTTGCCCCCGGTGACAGAGGAAGCCAAGCTTCTTGTCTGCCCTGGCCACCGCTCAAGGAGGGGCTGGGGGAAAAAAAAGGGGCTGGGAGCCTGGGTCACCCAGGGGCTTGGCCAGCCTGAAAACGGCCCTCAGCCCTTCACCTAGGCTGGCCACATCCCCATGGAGTAAGGGTCCCGCTGGGGGGCCTGGCCAGCCTGCACACAGCCATCAGCCCCTCACCCAGGCTGGCCAGGCACCCCAGGAGGAACCCTCACCCTGAAAGGGGTGTGGCCAGCTTGAAAACAGCCCTCAGCCCCTCACCCAGGCTGGCCATGCCCCCCAAGCGGGAACCCTCACCCCATCAGGGCGTGGCCGGCCTGCAAACCACCACAGGCCCCTCGCCCAGGCTGCCCCACGCCCCAAGGGAACCCTGCCCTGATCCGGGACACCCTTCAGGGCAAACCAGCTGGCCCTCACCCGTGCACCAGGTCTCTATCTATACTAATAAAAGGGGAATATGCTAATTAGATCGGGAGACCTTTCAGGAGGCCTTCCGGACGTTCTTCTGGACAAAGCCATGGTGGCGGGGCCGAGGTAGAGTCAGAGGCCAAGAGGGGAGGGCAGTTGTGGGTGATCAGGCCAGTGGGGGGGCAGTTGGGGTTGAGCAGACCAGCAGGGGGGCCAGTTGGGGGTGAGCAGGCCATCAGAGGGGGTCAATTGGGGGTGATCAGGACAGTGGGGGGGGGCATTTGGGGGCGAGCAGGCCAGTGGGGAGGGAAGGTGGGGGTGAGCAGACCAGCAGGGGGGCATTTGGGGGCTAGCAGGCCAGTGGGGAGGGAAGGTGGGGGTGAGCAGGCCAGCACGTCCCAGATTGCAAGAGGGATGTCCAACTGCCGATTTAGGCCCGATCCCTGTAAACTGGCAGTAGGACATCCTTCAAGGGGTCCCAGATTGGAGAGGGTGCAAGCCGGGCTGAGGGACACCCCCGCCCCCCCTGCATGAATTTCGTGCACCCGGCCACTAGTATATGGATAAGAGATTTAGAAAGATTAGGTGCCAAAATACCAGCATAATACTTGTATACTTTAGTTTCATACAAAACTAAAACCAGGAACTGTGAATACTCTGGACCTTACGTGGTTTCTCCCTTCAGTTATTTCAAACTTAGAAAGTAGGGCCGATATGGTTATTTGCCTGCTGACTTTATGCTTACATCTCCCACATTCATACAGGTATACATCAGGTTTGCTCAACTTTTTTATTTTTAATCCAAGTCATAGTTATTATTTAATGTCTTTCTATAAATCTTATTTATTGTCTTGTGTGGAACATGTAGAATATGCTCTTTGGTAAATATTTTTTTAAAGGTAGACATGCTATGTTGTAGCTAAAAGGATTTTTAATCACAAAAAGTCTGAAATTCTTGTATTTTTTTCATACATTCTGACGTTGTTTACCAACTTATTTTTGTTTGAAGTGTGATTTTTCCCTTCCCTCTCTTGCAAAAAAAAGGAGTGGGTTTCTGCTTATGAATTGAGCAGATATCTAATATGTTATTTGCCTTTTGAGCTGTGTAACTTAATGTTTGTATATTTGATAATTTGTTTTATTATGTAATAGATAAAATGGTGTTGTGTATTGATGTTAGTTCAACCATATATTTATACTGTTTGGGAGTGCGTGGTTATAGTTCTGTGGGAGAAATAATTTGTCATTGTTCACCAGCTTGTAAAATTTAGTGTCAGAGCTTAAACATCTAAATAAATGAGAGGCATTTATCATCATTGTTTTTGCTTAATGTTAACTTAGAACATGTTAAGACTAAATTGGGTTTCACTTAGTACCTAGTACCATTTGAAGTAAAGTGTGTGTGTGTTTTTTTTAACGAATGATTAAAGGAAGTTGTCATTTTAGTAAGCTCCTTATAGACACAATTTGTTAGGGTCATGAAGACTATTTATTATTAAAAGGGCTTTCCATTATAAGCTGCTTTTTAGAGATTTAGATAATTTTGAACCATTATGTACTATTCTCTACTGAGGAGAAACGTATATATCGTAGGGGAAGTCTTTGATTTTAATTTCAACTCCACCAAATAATAACGGGTTAGGGTCAACTTCTGAGCTTCAGTTTTCTCATTTATAAATTAATTATATAACTTTATAGGTTTTTAATTAATTTAAACAAGTATTTGGCACAAGACGGCTTGATAAATGTTAAATTTTTTTCAGCAATCTGAAACATGCATACATAGTTTATGCTAATCTAAAAGGTCCTTGTCTGTTTCTTTTTTTAAATTACAGTTACATCCAAATAAAAGACTCAAATCTGAGTGAAGAAAAAAAAAGGAAAGCAGCTACATGTAAAGCTCTTCCTGTCACATAACGGGTGTTAGATAGATGATAATTTTTGCTTTTACTGATGTTTTGTTATCGTTTTATTACTTATTTAGAATATGCATGTCTTTGTCTTGCCTTTGGTTAGAGGTTATTTTTAAAAGACTTGTCTTAAAATGACAGGTAGCGGCAGACGAGCCTCCGCCGGCAGGATGTAGCTCCTTCTTTTCAGTGCACGGGAGGGAGACCTGTGACTTCGATGCCCTAGAGACTCTCCTACTGACAGCGCCTGGAAGGTAGGGTGTGTCTCTCTCTAAAGGTCATGCATTCGCTGTGCTCCCTTTTTTCTTCTGCATCAAGACTACTTCTAGCTTTTTAATGAGTTTTATAGTCTCGAGTATGGATTCTGGAACCAGACCGATTAGATTTGAGTTCCATCTCTGTGGCTTAAAAACTTTTGTGAACGTAGGCAGATTACTAACCTTTCTTTTTCATCTCATTTTAAAATGGAGATAATAAGAGTATTTAATATTACTGGTATTATTTAGTAGTGACTGTATCTGAGCAATTATAGGTGCTTTGTCATCAGCTCAGTGAGGAATGCTCTGTGCATTAGAGCCAGAGCCTGAAAGGACTGTAGTCATGATAATGACCTCTCAGGGTAGGATTCGTTTCAGACAAAGTAAACTATTCAATTTGAATATTAAATTGGTGATGAATGGGCTAGCTTTTGCTTAGAGGCTGATTTCCTGTGGTGGACAAGCATCTACTCCCTCTTGCTGTTGGCTAGGGCAGTAGGTGCGCCCTCCACGGGCCTGATGAGCTGGAGAGCCGTGCCCACTCTTTGTGGTGTTCCTCTGCGGGGTCAGAAGTGCGGAGGGTGTTGTCGGGGTAGTTCTTTCCTGAGGTTATCTGCCCAGCACTTGCCCAGCAGATGCCATGAGTGCTTCTCACTCAGCTGACAACCAAAACCCAGCGGGCCGAGGTGGCTGTGTGGTCAAGTAGTGCTCCTTGGGGGAAACAAGACAGATTAATTTTTGTTTCACTTGTTATAACAATAATGCATACTTTGTAAGGAAAAGAGTGGTAGTATACCCTCTTTTGAGAGGTGGTAACTATTTTTAATGGTTTGGCTTGTATCCTTTTAGACTTTTTCTGTGGTTATGCTTTTCCTGGACTCATCTTTCTTTAGTACACTTAAGTGGACCTCCTTATGGTCATAAAGTCTATGCATTAATATCTGTTGGTATCTTGATGTTATTTTTAAAGAAGTGTTTTTGGAGGGTAAGTTGTAAAATTGGAGGAAAACATAAATTAGGAAGATCATAGTAAAGATGATAGTGAAGGAAGATGCTCTGATTGGCAAGTTATAGCTTGAAGCATTCCTCTGCCTTTTTGCTTTACTTGTACTTATGTTTTCAGGTAAAAGGGTAATTATATTCTATTTATGGCAGAATCATTTATTAAAGTTTTAGTGCTGTGAGATCTGGATATATATCTTTCTTCTAGCTTCCCCCCTTCTCTAGGAATTGGTAACAATTACTAATCAAAGTTTGCATTTTATAGCTAATATTTTATGTAATGTACTATTATTATTATTTTTAATGATGAAATAAGACTCATACCTGACAGTATTCTTTCTGAAAACTATTTAGCGTTTTGATATTTTTATATTAAGATGCTCACAATCTTTACTTAAATTATTGCTGCATCTATATTTTCTTTTAAAAACTTTTTAAAGTTTATAATTTTAAGCTTTTGCTATTTATTTCCAGACCCAAGCCCTTATTGTTCAAAGGTGATCACAGATACCCCTCATCCAGTCCTGAGAGTCCAGTGGTGATTTTCTACTCGGAGATTGGTTCTGAGGTGTTTTATAATTTCCACCGCCAACTTGTATCAAAAAGCAATGCGGGCAAAATCAATTACATATTCAGACATTATGTATCTGTAAGTATTGACTTATTTTACAACTCCTTTAAATACTAATTTGCCCAGCATGATTTTACCACATAAGCTAATAATTTTCCCATTTATAAAATTTTATTTTTTTGAAAAGTTAAGTACTTTCATCAAATGTTTTTTTGCACAGAGGAGATACTTTGCTTACCTTTCTGAAGTGTAAAACAATTATGCTTAAAAATAGCATAATAAAGTTTATGTTCTATTTCAAAATGAACCACGTAAATTATATTTAATTTGGCCCAGATTTAATATGCTCGCATACTATGGAACTAATTCTTATTTTCCTTTCTAAACTTTTTAAACAAAATCTTTTCATAAGATGGGAAAGGAAGGATTTCTAGAGGTAAAACCAGGCAGAATCGATTGAAAATGAAGGTTTTGAAACCTTGTATAGCACTTAGCTTTAAATTATTTATATGTACAGATTGTTAGCCTTAAAGTTTCTATGTTCTAATAAGCTCAATAAATATTGGATGCTAGGTCCATGCAAGTAAAATAAAAAGTTTGAATGAAAATTTGTATGAGCAGGAACATTTAAATTAATATTTAATTTTTGACAACTGCACTCCTTCCCTCTGCCCCCATTCCCTGTTGCTGGTCTTAGAGATGACAATGTCTACAGGCCCACCCTCATTCAGGGTGGTGGTAAGCCTGTGCCTTGGGTCAGCCCAAACCCTGACTGAAGACATTTGAATTCCATCAAGAATGGAAACACCCTCCAAGCACACACGCCCCAACGCGCATTTCTGGGCGGAGACCTTGCTGGGTTTGCAGCCCCCGCGCCAGTTGTGAAACTCCTCCTTCCTCCGTTTCTTCACGTGGCTTCGGGCCCTTCCTTTGCCTTTCCAACCGTGCAGTCTCTGGTTTTGCTTCCGCCCTGGAGTCCCCGTTTTCATACGTGTGGCAGGATTCGCACCTAAAGGAGGCGAGGATTTCCACTGCAGCTTAAGTGTATCTGAGTGCGTAATCCTAGCTTAGCCACACAGCATTGACACAGTCACGTCTGGACATGTGACATGTGAAGACGCAGAGGTAACGGTGGAATTCTCGCTCTACTTGCAGCGGCCCAGGAGGGAGCCTGTGTACCTCTCCGGCTACGGCGTGGAGCTGGCCATTAAGAGCACCGAGTACAAGGCCAAGGATGATACTCAGGTGAAAGGTGAATTTGTAAATTAGACCAATGTGTTTTCTTTTTTAAAAATAATGAGTTAAAGGAGAACCTTTTTCCTTAATGATAAAGAATAAATTTAGGAATATGATGAACCTGAGTCTTCTGTCCCATGTGAGTTGGGTGACATTAAGCAAATGCTTATGTCCTAATTTTTTCCTGTGTACAGATAATGATATATGCTTCTTACAGTACTTGTGTGGAGAAAATAATGTATAAGTAAGAAATTAACAGTTTTATGCACAAAAATGTTCAGTAAGTAGTAGCTATTGTTATTGATGATACGCAGTTCACAAATATCCATTAATTTGTGGCCCAATATGAAATCTTAAACTACCCTATAATTAAACGTTTTAATGGTTTTAATTATTTTCGGCACTTGGAACAGTTTACTATGGATATTTCTTGTCATACTCTAGGGTTTTTAATTTATTATTTCAACCACAAGTTTTATTTTTATTTTTTCAAATATATTTTTATTTATTTCAGAGAGGAAAGGAGAGGGAGAGATGGAAACATCAATGATGAGAGAGAATCATTGCTTGGCTGCCTCCTTTATGCCCCCTACTGGGGATTGAGTCCACAACCTGGGCATTTGTCCTGACCGGGATTTGAACTGTGACCTCCCGGTTTATAGGTCAACGCTAAGCCACACTGGCCGGACTCAACCACAAGTTTTATGTACAGTCTTCTTTATTTCTTTTGTTTTAACCTCTTAATTTTTTTTTTAATGTTTAGTTATTTAAGTTGATTGTGGTTCTCTATTTCTTTTGAGCTTATTTTAAAGATAAGAAGGATTGGCTTGGTACGTGGAAGATAGCCTAGTAACTCAACATTCTGTTCTCAATAATCTGTTTAGGGTTAAGTTGCCTTGTTGCATGTTCTTTAGAATTTTGATATTGAAAAATCCATTGTTTGTAATTTTAAAGGTATTAATTTAGAAAATTTTAATGTAATTTTCCAAAGTTTAAGGAAAAAAATATATCTTACTTTATCCAGCATCATAGGACATATTAAAAACACATTAATTTTCTTTGTTTGTTTGTTACCATTGCAAAATTAGGTATCAACATTTTAAATAGTATCATAATATCCGGTGTTTCTGATTATTTTTCTTATATTAGACATATGAGGTTATAGTGTTTTTATTTCTAATATGAGTGATTAGACATGACTTTGCTGTGCCTTTATAGGAACTGAAGTAAACACAACAGTGATTGGTGAAAATGATCCTATTGATGAAGTTCAAGGATTTCTCTTTGGAAAATTAAGGTATGTATATTCTTTTGGGAAATGGTCTTACTCTATTTAAACCTCCAGGCTTCCTCACACTATGAACATCATCTTCCATACTGCTGTCTGAGTTACAGATCTCCCAGCAGGATTTTATGTGTGTCATCTGATATGAAGCGACGACCACTTAATTATAGGGCAGTTTGTGATCTCCCGTCATTCTGAGCACATATGATACCGTGGTTCCCTGCTTATGGCTTACATTGAGTTCCTTTTCTGGGCTTCGTAATGGATGGCATAAAACTACATGTCATTTTTTTATTCACTTAAAGGAGAAATGTAATTGTTTCAGTCAATATTTTCCTAAGAAATTCAAATGTATTTTAAGTTAGCGAGGTAATAGCTATTTACTCATGCTAAACGTAGTCTGCAAAAAAATGCAAAAGAGGTGTAGCAGGGTGTGTAGCAGATTTTATACATGTTCAGTTAACATACATTCCATTAGTGTTTGCTCTTTGTGAAAGAGGATAGAAAATGGTATTCTTTTGAAGAAAATTTCATAACCATCTTAAGAAGTATCAAAGGATCTTATAGCTGAAAAGTCTTCTTAGCTCTTTTTTTATTCATTTTTTATATATATTTTTTGCTGATAAATTAAAAAATATATAATTCTTTATTGTTGAAAGTCTTACATATGTCCTTTCCCCTTCCCCCTCCTCCCCCCACACCCCACATCAACTCCCTCCAGCTGGCCCCCACCCCGCCCAGGCCCTCACCCCCCCCACTGTCTGTGTCTGTGGGTTATGCATACCTGCATACGAGGTCTTCGGTTGATTACATCCCACCCACCCACCCCCCCCCCCACCCACCCACCCGCCCCCCACCTTCCCTCCGACGTTTCACACTCTGCTCCCTGCTTCCATGTCCCTGGATCCACTCCTTTCATCAATTTATTTTGTTACTTAGATTGCACATATGAGTGAGAACATGTGATACTTGTCTTTCTCTGACTGGCTTATTTCACTTAGCATGATACTCTTTAGGGTCGCTCGCTCCGTGCTATCTCAAACCATAAGAGATCTTCTTTTTCACCATAGTACTCCATGGTGTAAATGTACCACAGCTTTTTTAATCCACTCATCTACTGATGGGCACTTGGGCTGTTTCCAGATCTTAGCTATTGTAAATTGTGCTGCTATGATCACAGGGGGCATACATTCTTTCTGATTGCTGTTTTGGGTTTCTTAGGATATATTCCTAGAAGTGGGATCACTGGGTCAAATGGCAGGTCCATTTTTAATATTTTGAGGAAACTTTGTACTATTTTCCATAATGGCTGTACCAGTCTGCATTCCCACCAGCAGTGCAGTAGGGTTTCCTTTTCTCCACTTCTTCACCAGCACTTGTCATGTGTTGACATGGTAGCCATTCTGATAGGTGTGAGGTGATACCTCATTGTTGTTTTAATTTGCATCTCTCTGATGATCAGTGACTTTGAGCATTATTTCATCTGTCTCTTGGCCATCTGTATGTCCTTTTTGGTGAAATGTCAATTTAGGTCCTTTGCCCATTTTTTAATTGGATTGTTTGTCTTCCTTTTGTTAAGTTGTATGAGTTGCTTATATATTTTGGATATTAATCCCTTATCAGACGTATCATTGCCAAATATGTTCTCCCATGCAGCGGGCTCCCTTGTTGTTTTGCTGATGGTTTCTCTTGCTGTAAAGAAGCTTTTTACTTGGATGTAGTCGCATTTGTTTATTTTCTCCTTAGTTTCCTTTGACCTAGGAGCTGTGTCCATGAACACATTGCTATGATAGCTGTCTGAGACTTTGCTGCCTAAGGTTTTTTCTAGGATTTTTATGGTTTCCCAACTTGCATTTAGGTCTTTTATCCATTTTGAGTTTATTCTTGTGTATGGTGGTCTAGTTTCATTTTTTTGCATACATCTATCCAATTTTCCAAACACCATTTATTGAAGAGACTGCCTCGACTCTATTGTATGTTCTTGCCTCCTTTGTCAAATATTAATTGAGCATAATGGCCAGGATTGGTTTCTGGGGTCTCTGCTATGCTCCATTGATCTCTGTGCCTGTTTTTATGCCATTATCAATGATGAGAGAGAATCATTGATTGGCTGCCTCCTGCACGCCCCACACTGGGGATCGAGCCTGCAACCTGGGCATGTCTCCTATGAACCGTAACCTCCTGGTTCATAGGTCGCTGCTCAACCACTGAGCCATGCCAGCTGGGTGCTGTTGGTATTTTAATAGGGATTGCATTAAATCTGTAGATTGCCTTGAGTAGTATGGACATGTTTATGTTGATAATATTCCATAAATGAGTGAGATCATGTGATATTTATCTTTCTCCGACTGGCTTATTTCACTTAGCATAATGCTCTCCAGTTCCATCCATGCTGTTGCAAATGGTAAGAACTCCTTTTTTACAGCAGTGTAGTATTCCATTGTGTAGATGTACCCCAGTTTTTTGATCCACTCATCTGCTGATGGGCATTTAGGCTGTTTCCAGATCTTAGCTATGGTAAATTATGCTGCTATGAACATAGGGGTGCATATATCCTTTCTGATTGGTGTTTCTAGTTTCTTAGGATATATTCCTAGAAGTGGGATCACTAGGTCAAATGGGAGTTCCATTTTTAGTTTTTTGAGGAAACTCCATACTGTTCTCCACAGTGGCTGCACCAGTCTGCATTCCCACCTGCAGTGCACAAGGATTCCTTTTTCTCCGCATCCTCGCCAGCACTTGCTGTTTGTTGATTGGTTGATGATTAAAATTTTTGGCATTTTAATTACGATGTGGGCTTGCTTGGGGTTCTCTGTGCCTCTTGAACTTGTGTGACTTTTTCCTTTACCAAGTTAGGGAAATTTTCTTCATTATTTCTTCAACCACGTTCTCAGCTCCTTTCTCCCTTTCTGCCTCTTTTGAAACTCCTGCTACTCAAATATTGTTACATTTCATGTTTTTCTACAGCTCCCTTAGCTGTCTTCCTATTTTTTAATTGTTTTTTTCTTTTTAGTTCTCATTGAGTGATTTTCTTCAATCCTTTCTTTTAATTCACTGGTTAGATCCTCAGCTTCCCATAATCTGCTGTGTATTTATTTCTTCCAATGTGGGGTTTTTTTTGTACTTGTTTGTTTAGTTTTCATTTAAATTTTTTATTTTTTAAAGAATTTCATGTGTCTCCTTTTTTCCCTATTGACCTCTCTTTGGCCACTCCCACCCCCCTACAATGTGTTCTTTATTTGTGCAATGTCATTCTTTATTTCTGTTTTCTTTTTTTTTTAATTTTACTTTTAAAAAAATATATTTTATTGACTTTTTATAAAGAGGAAGGGAGAGGCATAGAGAGTCAGAAACATCGATGAGAGAGAAACATCGATGAGCTGCCTCCTGCACACCCCCTACTGGGGATGTGCCCACAACCAAGGTACATGCCCTTGCCCGGAATTGAACCTGAGACCCTTCAGCCCGCAGGCTGAAGCTCTATCCACTGAGCCAAACCGGTTAGGGCTATTTCTGTTTTCTTACTTACTATATATTTTCTTATGCTGTCGAGCATCTTTACCATCAGTATTCTGAAGTCTATATCCGATACATTTCTTATCTCCATTTCATTTTTATCTTCAGAGAATTCTCTTATTCTTTCATTTGTGGGGGTTTTTTCTTTGTCTTCTCATTTTGGCTGCACGTTTGGCTTGTGACTATGTATTAGGTAGATCTGCTATGCCTCTCAATCTCTAGTGCAGGACAGTGTCAAATGCTGTTTCTGACTAATTAGATCAGGAAAGACTCAAAAGCCTCCAGAGACCTGCCTCTGCCTACAGATTGAATTCGTATTTAATAACCCTCAGGCAGTTGTCCACAGATGTCATTCCAGTTTTTCAACAGAGTGGGGCAGTTGCTTCTTCCTGGAGGCTAATTGTTATTCTCAGTTTTTAATTGACTTCAGACACTATGCAACATGGGGTGGGTCAACTGTCTTACCCCAGGCAAAGCCACCTGGATGGTTAAAGTCTTCCTTTTAAAGATGTCCTCTGCAGTGTGAGGGAATGACTCACCACAGGAAACCAGGGTGCCTGCTTTCCCAGTTCTAACCCCAGAGCCGCCAACCCTGGCTTCTGCTCACAGCTCCAGTCCACTCTGCCCCCTCTCTGCCAGAGCACAAGGTTGGTGGCTCCACAGGAAATTTTGTGCGGTTGCCCTTTAAGAGGGTGCCTGCATTTCCAGCCATGTTTCCTTGGTGGACAGCAACCCTGTGGCTTTTCACAGCCACATGTTATGTGGGTACCCTTCTCAGTTCTGGTGCTCTGGGCTGGGGGGCCCAGCTTGGGGATTAGACCCCAGAGTTCTCAGTGGCAACCCCCCACAGCTGAGATATCTCTCCAGAACTTCAGCTGCTGTCTGTGGGAGCCCAGCCTGCTTTTTGGCACCTCTGCCATTCCTACCAGTCTCTATGGGGTCTCCACTTTCCATCCTCAGTTTTCAGGGTTTTCTCCAGTGAGTCTTCTGTTGATTTTTCAGGAATTTTTCTGTATTTTAGTTGTAATTCCAGTTTGGTCCTGGGAGTGTGTCTGTGAAGCAACCACTTACTCTGCCGCCATTTTTAATCTCTTAGCTCTTTTTATACATGTTGCAGTTATTTGAGATATGACTTGATAATTGTTCAGAGCCCTGAATTCTGCTTTATCTGAAAATCTTAATTAGGACATCTATAGTATGCTTTGTTTTTGTTTATTTTTAAAGGAAGAGATCATCTATACTAATAAAAGGGTAATATGCAAATTGGTCAGGACACCCTCATAGTAATGACTGAACAGCAGGCTGCTTGGGGCGACAAGGCCGGCAGTGGGATTAGTGAGGGACGACCAAACAACTGAACAGCAGGCTGCGTGGGGCCACCAGCAGTGGGGGCAGTTGGGTGTGACCAGGCTGGTGGGGGGGGGCAGTTGGGGGCGACCAGGCTGGCAGGGGGACAGTTGGGGATGACCAGGCTGGCAGGGAGGGCAGTTAAGGGGCAACCAGGCCAGTGGGGGGGCAGTTGGGGGTAACCAGGCCGGAAGGCAGAGGTGGTTAGGGGTGATTAGGCTGGCAGGGGAGTCAGTTAAGGGCAATCCGGCAGGCAGGCAGGTCAGCAGTTAGGAGCCAGTGATCCAGGATTGTGAGAGGGATATCCTACTGCCGGTTTAGGCCCAATCCCAGGGACATCTGGCAGTCAGACATCCCCCGAGGGGGTCCCAGAATAGAGAGGGTGCAGGCTGGGCTGAGGGGACCCCCTTGCCCCGTACATGAATTTCATGTACCGGGCCTCTAGTATAAAAATAATAATGTATAGGCTCCGTTTCCTCTACTGGCTTTAACATTTGGCTGGGTAAAATGCCTTAACCAGACTAACAGTTTAGCAAAGATGGCTTAGTTCATGTTAAAGTGCTATGGATATGTTATGTTCCTATGCATATGTACATTTCTTTGTGTTTAACATTAGTTCTACTGAGTTAGTATGCAATCAAATTTCTTTTTTTTTTTTTTATTGGCTCCAGGTTTCCAGAATTCCTTTGAATGTTCATGTTTGTTTGTTTTTTTAATAGGTTTTTCAATATTGATTTTAGAGAAGGGAGAGGGAGAGAGAGAGAAACATCATCGATTCGCTGCCTCCTTTGCGCCCCTTACTGGGGATTGAGCCGTAACCTGGGCATTTGCCCTGACCAGGAATTGAACCCATTGCCCTCTTGTTGCAAGGGTTGATGCTCAACCAGGCACGTTATGTTTGTTTTTTGAATAGCATTATGATTTTATGTATTTACAGTACAATGTATTTTTTTGAATATTGAATACATTTTTTCTTTTTGGACATTCAGAATAGTTATTTATCTACAATAATTTGAGCATTTTTTGATATTTTATCATGAAAAAGTTTATAGTGACTGATTAGAGGTGGATTCTTTGCAAGGTAAAAGGTGTGAGTAGATATTTAACTTTATGCATGTTGTATTTAAAAAATGTTTATGCTATACATCTGAAACTGGTGTAGAATGGTATTGAAAGTTAACTAGTTGAAAAAAGTTAAAAATTACAAACAAGAAAATTGGAGTTTCTAGCATTTAAAAGAGCAGAATGACACTTATCAGCCATTTGTCTCTCTGTCTACATGATATATCTCTGCTTCTGTCTTCTGTTGAGTACTAGCTTGAAAGAGAATGTACTGTATTTCAAGATAAAACTAAACAAAACTCAATAATCTTTGTTAGCTTGAATTGTATTCATGTGACCAAAGGATTTATGAACATTTGGGGATTAGTCCAATATAAATTCAGTTGACTCACAAAAGTATGGAAAATAGTATAACATACCCATGTATTGTACTTGCCACCCAGAAATGATTGTTGCTATCATACTTGCTTTTCTGTACCAAAGAATTATTTGTCAAGTCCCCTACCCCCAACATACATGTGCTTTTACTTAAAGAGAAACAAGGTGAAAATTATGAAATAAAATTGGAGCCAACCTTTGAGTGTGCTTGGAGAAAAAAGGGACACATGACAAGGACTGATTTTATGTTTCTTTCAGAGACCTGCACCCTGACCTGCAGGGACAGTTGAAAGAACTTAGAAAGCACCTTGTGGAGAGCACCAATGAAATGGCACCTTTAAAAGTTTGGCAATTGCAAGGTAATAAAAACATACAGCAATCACTGGCCGACTTTTTGACTATATTTTCAAATTACCTTTTTGTAGGTAGAATTTGAATGCAATTGTATTGATTCACATGATTCTAAAGGTACCACCAATTTTAAAGCTAGTCATTAATTATGATTAATCAGACAAGAAGTCCTTTTGTAGAGAGATATCACTATTCAGAAGTAATGTTTGTAAATGAGTGCCAGATCTTTCATTATGTGACCAGATGCATAAGCTTGTAGTATCTATAATAATAAAAATGTAATATGCTAATTAGACTGGACAGCCTTCAGGACGAAGCCAGGGCTGCAAGGGAAGCCCGGGTCCCAGGTGCCTGCTGGCGGTCAGAGGGAAGCCCGGGTCCCGGGTGCCAGAGGGAAACTAGTGCCAGCAGCTGGGGGACGGAAGGCCTACTCTTGCACGAATTTCGTGCATCGGGCCTCTAGTAGAAACATATTTATACTTGGTCTCAATGTGTCTCTGTGTATACATTTACTAAACAGTGTATCTATCAAATGTCAGAGGCATGTCAGTATTGGAGAATGTATGTATACTTTTCTGGTCCAAAAAACTATTCATTTTTTTTTCCCCCCAACATAATTTACTGAAGTCCTGTGTTATAATTTGAGATTTGTTGTAAATTCAGAAGAAGGAAAAGTATTTGGGATGGATTTATCCCCTGCTTTGTGAATTAGTATATGCCCTATTGTTTCATGCAGGTAGATGAAGAAACGGTTATAATAGATACCATAGGGCAGGCGTCTTCAAACTACAGCCCGTGGGCCACATGTGGGTGTTTTTGCCGTTTTGTTTTTTTACTTCAAAATAAGATACGTGCAGTGTGCATAGGAATTTGTTTATAGTTTTTTTTAAACTATAGTCCGGCCCTCCAACGGTCTGAGGGACAGTGAACTGGCCCCCTGTTTAAAAAGTTTGAGGACCCCTGCCATAGGGACTAGGAAGTCAATAAAATCTGAAATTAAACAGTGGGCACTCTCTGGAATGGTTGCATTCTAAGGCATTCTTAATTACCAAGAAAATAGTGGGAAATAAATGTGTTTTCTTTCCTGTTTTTCATTGCATTAGGTTAATACACTTTGTTATATTTTATATTGTTGCAGATCTAAGTTTCCAGACTGCTGCCCGAATCTTGGCTGCTCCTGTTGAATTAGCTTTGGTTGTTATGAAGGATCTTAGTCAAAATTTTCCTACTAAAGCCAGGTAATATGAGGGATTAAGGCTTTGAAGCATTTATTCCTGAACATATGCCTAATTATCTTCATGCTTATATGTAAAATGAAGCAATTAAAATATATAAAAGCTTAGAAAATGAAAATTCTCTTGCTATCAACACCATCCTGCTAATGGTACTCTCTTTCTGGGTAGAGGCAAGACTGCATTGTATGGTTAAATAGACCCATATTGGTTGTATTCCTGGCACTGCACTTCCTCGCTGTATGAACTTGTAAAGGCAGCTATTTCTTCAGCAGTGAAATAGCTGCCTTTCAGGATTGGATAAATTAACAATCTAACCTAAGCAAACAACCAATCCAGGGTCTTACATGGATGATAGTATTTTTCTTTTTCTGAAGAGTTTCACATATATTATCTTACTTAATCTTGATGAAGAAAATGAGTTATAGAGGCTGACATGTTCTTAGTGACAGTAAGATTCTGAATGCAGCTTTTCTGGTGTCGGGTCCGACCCCCTCTGCCAGGGGCTGGACCTCCTGGGACCCTGGGTATTTGATGAAGAAGCCATTAGAAGTCATGGGTAGATAAGAGAGTCTTCATTGTAGGAGCCAGTGGCCATGTTGCCACTGCTAACAAAGAGCCACTAGACAAAACAATTCTATAAGCATAGTTCCATACAGCAGGTAGCCCCACACCGGCCAGGTAACAACACATCTTTCCACATAGCAGCAGCAGCCTCACATAGTAGCCACATCTGAACTCACAGCCTCATAGCCTCAGTAACATACTTTAATACTACTTAGACAAGAGGCTTTCTGCCAAACGGGACATCAGTTCTTTGGGCTACAGAAGGTCATGCTTGTGCAGTCTAGATTGCTGTGTCCATGCACCTGTGTATAGCACCTTAGCCTTGAACATTGTTTTTAAGATTCCCACGCTCAGAGTGGCCTTGGACATCCGGCGTACTCTGGCATGGTTCCTATATCCGGTATTGCTTTCAATTGAATAGGAGCCCTCCACATCTCATAAATTCATGGCAAATTGTTTTAAAAGTCAAATTTTTATAAACTAATGACTTAAATGAGTGTCAGTTTTTCTTAAGTCACTGAATGTGGTATTTTGAATTCTGATATGAGACGTTTTATAAATAAATTTGTTTTGTTAGTCTTGAAAATATTTCTTAGGACTTATAAATCATATAGTATGTTCTCCTTTAGTCAAGCATACTATTGAAGATGTACATATAGGATTCCCTCTTCACCACAAGTGCTTAAATAGGATGAGCAGTCTGTTGCCTTAATTTATTTAACATTATCCTTTAGCCTATTAACTATAGAGATCATATACAGGAAAAGAGTTACATATAGTTAACTAATATCTTGGAAATAACTGTACTTGCATTAAAATGCTGCCATTACTGCTACTTTTCCATGATATTGTATCTTTTAATAATGAAAAAATATATACACATATGAGAGGAGAAATATGTTTATCAATTGTAAAGGTTTAAGATTTTTTTCCATTAGGTTTTTGTGTTTTATCAAGCAATTTGTTGTTTCATAAGTAAATATAGGGAATTTGAAGGCATTTATATAAATATTAAACTAAGTACTGCTAATGTCTTCTTTCCTTAGAGCAATAACAAAAACTGCTGTGAGTTCAGAACTTAGAACTGAAGTGGAAGAGAATCAGAAGGTAATAATAGCCATTGGAAAATAGTGTCCTTTCTGTTTTTTTATTATAGCTTTATAGTTGAGAAAATCTGAGTTAAATCTGTGACATGAATAGTTTTAAACTTGTTTGATCCGAGATAGTGGTATTTTAATTCATTTCTGTAATCTTTTATATTTTTAGTTTTTAATCAAAGTTGAATATGAACATAATTTAAAGCACCAAATGATGCCACCTGTTTATTAACAAAAATAGCATCCCCTCAACTTGTCTCACTCTCTGTGTGCCCCTTTTCCCAGAAACATCTGCTTCCAACTCTTAGCTGATTCTTTTGATATCTGTCTCCAGACTTGTAACAAGCTTAAATTGGTACTTTATTTTTGAGTTTCAGACCTTATTTATTGGCCTCTTATTACAAGGATGAGGTTTAGCTTTCTGTCACTATCCCCTCCCACCCATGTCTACCATGACTCCATATTGGTACTTTCCCCATCTCTTCACGTTCCCTGTGTTTTTATGTCATGATTTTACCCATTTTTTATCTGCTCCACTGTGGACAGGTGGTTTCCCATGTCAGTGCATAGCAGTGGTCCTGGGACCGTCCTTTCACCTCTTTGCTGGATGTCCTGTTCCTTGGACTCCAGGTCTTTGTTTTTGGTTATTCCCTTATTTTAATCAGCAAATCATTCTTCATGATAAAAGTTTCATGCAAGGTAAATTTCAGACTGAGAAATCAATTTTCTGTTTTTGTTTTTATTGATAGTTTGGCTGGATATAGAATTTTAGATTGGAAATCATTTGGAAGTTTGAAGGCATTACTACTTTTAATTTTGATTTCCATTGTGGCTATTGAGAAGTGTAAAGTCTTTGAGATCTGGCTTTTCTTTTTAGAATCATCTAGGATCTTTTCTTTGACCCTAAAAATCTGAAATTGTACAATGACATGTCATTTAGAAAAAAATCTGTAGTGTTGGGTGGTTGATGGGCCTTTTGAATCTGGAAAATTATTTTCTCTAGTTTGGGGAAATTTTTTGAATTATTTATTTACATTTCTTCCATTGGTTTCAATTTTCTGTTTTCTAGAACTATTTATTTTTAAGATTTTGCACATCCTTGACTAGCGTGGCCTAATTTAAAACAACCACCTTTTCTATTTTTCAATTCTTCTGTCTTTTACTATTAAACTTTCTGGGAAGGATTTTCCACTCCTTGGTTAAGGTGTATTTTCCGTGGTCTCTTGTCTTTAATGTTAGAGGCTTCCCAGAATGTCTGGTATGCGTGATATGGAAGAATGAGGCAGTCAGAAGCTGATTGGAATCCCTAAGGGTGAGGCTTTTTGCCTGTAAGCTCTCCTGGAATGGCCACTTCCTAGGGAACCCCAGTAACAGTGTCTTTCAACCTTTCCCCTTGAGCTGTTGAGTCTCAAGAAAAGGATCTATAGTCTTCTGCCTGGAGGGTGAAGTTTGGCTGCCCAAGTGGAAGAGGCCCAGTAGAGAAGAACAATCAGTAACTTCCACTCAGGACCCTATTTTTAGTGTGGGCTCCCCACCCTCAATTGTGCTTCATTTCCCATAGTTCCAGATTCTCTCTCTTACTCTTTCCAAGGATGAGCCTCCAGTTTTTTGGAGTGAGTCATGACAGCACTAACCTGCTATGTTAAATTAGGGGAGCCTGGAGCTGTTATCTTCAAAAGGCTTTCGATGGGAACTCATTTTTAGCCTAATCATTGCCCTCACACACTATTCTTTGTGCTCTCACTTCCTGGTGTCACTGTTGCCTTCTTCCACTGTCAACCTAGCATCCAGCTTCCTCGGGGTCACTAGACACTGCTGCTCACACCTCCTTCTAGCTTCCCAAATTTCTTTCTTTCCTGTTCTCTTTCCTGTTGTGGATTTATAACTTTAAGAGTCCCTTTTTTAAAAACTGACAGTTCCAGAACGTTTCAAAAGAGGAAAAAAATGTTTGTGTTCAATCTACTACCTATATGCCAGATTTTCTAAATCTTTATGTAGGTTAGTTATTTAAATAGACCTGAGGAATAAGTAAGCCAGATATATCTTAAATATTTGCTAATTTGAAGAAACCTGACAGCTTTTATTTACTTAATTTTTAATTTCCAGGATAACAGCATCAAATATTACCTTAATTTTAGGGCTCCCCCAGGAAAATAAAGGTCATATATTGGTACATCCTGAATTTTTCATTTTTTTGAGTAAAATATTTTATTAAAGTATAAAAAACAAAAATATAAAACACATACAAAAACATGCACGGAATTTTAGTGTGATGGATTTTCAGTAACTGAAGCCAACTATGTTATCAGCATCCAGATGTACAAATAGATATGAGCTGTGTCTTATAGTCAAAGGTCGCTGTTCTTGCTGCCTGGGAGGGAGTAGACATGCAGTTTCTCTCTCCTGTGTAAGAAAATTAATTTTCATTGACATAACTCTTCATTATCCCCTTAATCTCACTTGCCATTTAATCCCGGAGGGGATAGAAGCAAAGCCATGGCTTCCTCATTGTTTCGTTTGTGTTTTTCCCAGGTAATGCTAAATCTTAAAGATAATTTCTCTTAGTCCACTGACTATGGGAGAAGGAAGTAGCACAGGGTCCTTGCACTTCCTTCCCCAGCAGTGGGAGAATCAGGGTGCAACCGTTGAAGGCACCCCCTTCTACATGGACGCCAGGTCTCGGAGAGCTAGGTTGCCTGTAGGTGCGTCCTTAGCACAGAGACTCAGAGTCTCTCATGTGCCTTAGTTTGGAAGCTGAAGGGAGGTGTGAGGTTTTGAAACCCTTCCCTGGATTTTATCAAGAAGGCCTAGCTGTTATTGACTGCTGTCACCATCTTGGTTGGCATCAGAAACAGGGAAAAGTAACAGAAGTCCTTTTATGAAAAGTGACCCTCAGCACTTGGCTAATTTGACACCACCACCACCACCACCACCACCCCCATTATCGGCAATAGTTTTGTTCATTAACGTGGGAAGGAGCGAGGGAGCATCAGGCGAGGAGAAGGCCACATAAGCCAGCAGTTTGACCAGATTGGGTAGTAAATGCCGATTGGGGTCTGTAAAAGGCAGTGTTCCCCCAGCCTTGGGGTTTCCTGTGGGCCTTCAGAGGACGGCAGCATTAGTGCACATAGTAAAGCTAGAAACATGGACATTTCTGTTGAACATTCTCTTCTTGCTCCTTAATAACTTTTTTTTTAAATATTTCAGTATTTCAAAGGAACTTTAGGGTTACAGCCTGGAGACTCAGCACTGTTCATCAATGGACTTCATATAGATTTAGATACGCAGGATATATTCAGGTATGGATAATATTTCCCACACTCTGAAAGTCTTGATCATGTGCAGTTCCTTGCTGTACATTCACATTGCTCTCCATGGTGGTGGCATGTTGGCAGCCTGATGGCTCACCAGCCAGGGAGAGCACTCAGGGAGGGTCTGTGTTCTGACTGGGAGGGTAGGAGGACACTTGGCCCTTTTTTTCCTTAATCACCATGTCCATTTAAGGCCAAGTGTCTTTCGAGAATGCCCTTGTAGAAGCTGTATTGTCCTATTAACCAGGATAGCAGAAGAGAGCGGCTTGTGCTCTGGGAATAGAGTGAAAGAGGTTATTCCATGTGCTGCTTCTGGTGTCCAGGACACCTCCCTTTCTGTTCCGTTAAAATGTGGTTTAGGACTAAATTGTTGTAAATTGCCCTCATGAATTTTTGGAGCAGGTCGGTGACAGTCAGGTGGACTTCACATTTTATCCTGTGAGTTAAAATTGACAGGCGACACCATGGCTTCCAGGCAGCAGAAACAAAGCTATTGCTGTGCTTCAGAAAAAGCAGCTTCCCAGGGTGTGTTCCACAGGAGCTGAGCTTCTGTGCACACACTACTCCGCAGAGCTAGTGAAAATTAGTCAGGGACACTAAAGGATTGCCCCTGCTTGTTTTTTAATTAAAACACATACCTTTAGTTTTCCATGGTACTACAGACTGGGTCCTTGCTCATAGTAAATTTTAAATAATTCAACTATATCAAAGAACTAAAAAGTAAAAACTTTATCCTGTCCTCTTATTTCCTCCCCCCTGGCAAACCTCTGTTGGGTGTGCCTTCCTCCAGCTGTGGTCATATGTTGTGTGCCTGTGTAAATTGCTACTGATATTAAAACACGTTAAACATATGTAATGTAGTATTTCTTTTTTTGGTGTTTTTTTATAAACTCTTGGTTTTAAGATAATAGATTCATGTACAGTTGTAAGAAATAACACAGAGAGATTACTGTAGCATATTTTAAGATGTGCAATGTAAGTTCCAGATTTAGGATTATTTTGCCCTGAAATTGTATGTTTATATTAGATAATTTCTATATTCAATGTATATGTTGATAAGTATAAATAAGCATGAATCAAGAAGGAAGTACTACTTGCTTTTTTCTACATACTTGACAAGAGGAAACAAAGGGAAGATCACCCTTTTTTGATTTCCCAACTAATCCGATAGGGAATTGAGTTTGAACTGATACCTTTCTTTTTATGGCAAGAGTACTTTTAAAAGCTTTTTCTTCTAAATGCCTATTTTTTCAGTTTGTTTGATGTGTTGAGGAATGAAGCTCGGGTCATGGAGGGCCTACATAGCCTGGGAATACAAGGCCTTCCTCTGCACAGTGTTTTAAAACTGAACACCCAGCCCTCCGAGGCCGACTATGCCGTGGATATCAGGAGCCCTGCGATTGTGGTAGGTGTCCTAAAAGAGGCCCAGGGCGCCTGGCCAGGTGTTTTGTTACATTTTTTTTATGAGAGGTAAGTTATTCCTGCCAGCTCTTTTGTTGGCATCAAACAAAGATTTACCACAACTGCTTATATGGGATTGTGTGCATGTAATGTAAGCACTTAATGCTCCAAAAAGTTGAGTTATGCTTAATATGGTTAAGACAGTGATTTTTCCACTTTCGTATCACCCTGTGATTCAGCAGAGCATGTCTTAGGAAAGAGTGTTCAGTTTGTATTTGCTCTGCTGCATAATTGACATTTTGTACGTGAGGGATTCATGTAGATTCCTGTCTGCTGTCTGATGCCTCTGGGCCTTTGTCCTCACGTCTGTGAAAGGGAGTGGAGGGAGTCGAGCTATCCTGAGCAGTCAAGGTGAAGTGAGATCAGTGTTGGGGATAGTCTAGCTCACCCTTGGCACTGCAGTCCTTTATTTCTTGATTTTGTACTGCATTTATTTTAGGGAATATATTTTTATTGATTTTTAGAGAGAGGGGGGGGGAGGGAAGAAAAAAGGGGAGGGGGGAGAGAGAGGGAGTGAGGGAGGGAGAGAGAGAGAGAGATTGACAGCTGTCTCCCATATGCGTCCCAACCAGGGATCAAACCCAAAACCTAGGTGTGTGACCTGACCCGGAAATTGAATCCGAAACCTTTTGTCGTATAGGACACGGGACAATGCTCCAACCTACTGAGCCACACTGGCCAGGGCTTTAGGGACAGTTTTTAAAAGAGAAATAATATAGAACCTAGATGGTCATTATTTGAATTGTCACTTGGTGCTATTTTGGTGAATACTGCTGTTATTTATTTTTCTATTAAAAATGTTTTTAATTACAAAGAGTAAAGAGATTAACATAATTAACAACTGTGTGACCCTCCGCTGTACTTACTATGTGTTAGCATTCATTTTGTGTTAGATCTGTCTCTCGCTGTTCCCCTCCTGTATGTAACTCCTCTTCTGCAGCTAGTGTGCATCCCTCTGTCCCTGTTTTATCCTGTTATTCTATACTGTATGTTTTAAAAGTTTGATAAATGCTGTATCAGTGTCCTTCATCAGCTTCCTTCTTTCTCAGCAATTTTTTCAAGTCTTAAATAGGTTGACATGTACCAATCAGTTTTAGCATATGAGGTTTTATCTTTTACTGATTTAAAAAATTTTTACACAAAGTTTAAAATTTAAGACATACAAAAGAGTTTATATTAAAGTCTCATCTCTCAACTCTTGAGTTTTTCTCCCCAGAAACAACAGGTATTAGCAATTATTTGTGTACCCTTTCAGAAATACTCTGTTTACAGTGACTGCTCCAGGGAACCCTTCTCCCCCTCCCTACTTGGGAGTCCATTCTGTGGGATTCTCCCTCTCCCCACGTGGGAGTCTGTACTTGTTCTTTAATAAATCACCACCTTTGCTATACCACTTTCTGTCCTTGGATTCATTCTTCGATTCCAGCCGACAAAGAATCCAGGTTCCAGTCCAAAAAATCGGTATCAGTGTCAACAATAAAAATAATATTTAAAAAATGAATAAATAAATAAATAAAGTCACTGCTCCAGACACGAACATACATGAGAATTCTCAGTGCTCTGTGTCCTTGCCTACTTTTAGATCTTGACAAACTTAAATTTTTACAATTTAATGAGTTTGAAATTTTATTGTGCTTTCAGTTTATATGTCTCAGAGGACCAGTGTCGATGTACATCTTTCCTTGTGTTAATTGCTCATGAATTTTTTCTATAAATTTCTCATTCATGTTTTTTACTAATTTGTTTCTCATATATTGTTTGCCTTTATTGATATGTTAGATTTTCATACATATTCCTTCTAAAATTGAATTTATTGGGGTAACATTGGTTAATGAAATTATAGTTTTCAGGTATATAATTCTATAATACATCATCTGTATATGTATATTATGTGTTTACCACCCCAACTCAAGTCCCTTCTATCACCACTTATCCCCTCTTCACCTTCTCCCATACATATTCTCGACACTAGTCCTTTGTTACTTTTGTAAGTTGCAAGTATCTTCTATTCTTTTTTTTTTTTCAAGTATTTGAAGAAAGCACATTTATTTGGGCTCACATGAGATAGCACTTGTATCTTGGTCCCAGAATTTTTTAGATAAAGGTTTCCACTGTATAGCTCCTGCAGAACAAGTTGGGGAGGTGGGGAGGGAGGGGTCTGGGGTGAGCATTTGTTTTCTTTTTTTTTTCTTTTTTTTTTAAATTTCTTTATTGATTGAGGTATCACATATTTGTCCTCATCCCCCCATTCCCATCCCTCACCCCTCCCCACACATGCCCCCACCCCTCTGTTGTCCTTAACCGCTGGTTAGGCTCATATGCTTGCACACAAGTCCTTTGGTTGATCTCTCCCCTTTACCCCCACCCTTCCCTACCCTCCCCCTGAGGCCCGACAGTCTGATCCAAGTATCTTCTATTCTTGGCTTATGTTTTAGCCACTCATTTTTTACTTGATCTTTATATTTTTGAAAATGGTGTTTTCCTCTGTAATTCTTAAAACAATTTAAAGTCTTACTATTTTTTCTGCAAATTTCATTAATGTTGACTAAAGTGTATGTACCATGTATTTTTTTTTCTAGTGGATCAACAACCTGGAGGTCGATACCAGATATAATTCATGGCCTTCTAGTCTACAAGAGTTGCTTCGACCCACTTTTCCTGGTGTTATCCGGCAGATCAGGAAAAACTTACATAACATGGTAAGTAAAAGTCCTCATTGTCTGGTGTGAACTCTGTTTCTGCCTTGCCTGCTCTCCTACCTTTTGTCACATCTAGAATGTCACTTCTCTCCTTACTAGCTGCTGTTGCCCAACAATGCGCTGCCAATGCACTCTTGGCCCAGCTCCATATTTTCATGTGAATGTATTGATCATTTGTAGGGCTGTAAGATGTAGTGTATTAGGAAATGCCTCTCACCCAATAACCTGGAGATTTAGACTGTGTTATTTTATTTTTAAGATAGTGAAGATACATATGTTGCTACTTGTTTTTCTTAAATAATCTTAATCCCTGAACTTTAATAGATCAGTTTATTTCCTTAACTAAGTCTTTCTGTCCTATTTGTTATTCCATATTTCAGTGCTTCAGGTAGATAGTGGAAGAGGGTTCATAATTCGCCCTCTTTTCCTTCCCATTTCCTTCTCTGCCCTTATTGGCTCCTAAAGAGGTAAGAGGCAGGTGAGTGCCAAGGTTGGCTTCCTCAGAATTTTCAAGGAGCACTGTCCTCTGTACTTCCCCTTATTCTCGAAACCACTTATTTCGTTCCCAGCCAGAATGTCAATGTTTCTTCTTAACCATACGTCTGACTTATTAAATGAAATAATATTTTTAAAGCCTGTGAAAACTTAATAATTATAGCTTTTATTGTCTCAAAATTGAATTCTGAATTCAGAGATCCTTAGAAATCTAATCCAAATTTTCTAAGGTGGGAGAGTTAATAAAACTTGGGTTTTTCAGGTGTAGTAAAGAGAAGGTGTTAGCAGTCTGGACTGTACCCATGTTAGCAGCATTGACCCTGAGAAAACCCCGTGTCCTGGCAGGGCCATGTTTTTGAATGTAAAGGGAGGGTTATTGCTATTTGTGTGACTCTGTCTCACGGGGTTCGAGAGTAATTGGAAAAAGAGGGCCTTTAGGTAAAAAGACTGTGGGCATTTTTATTGGCCCAGGGACCTCTTAGTGAATGTCATCTCATGCTTTCCTTTCCCTCTGCCCACAGGTTTTCATGGTTGATCCTGCGCATGAGACCACGGCAGAGCTGATGAGCATAGCTGAGATGTTCCTCAGTAACCATATACCATTGAGGTAACACTGGTGTTGGTCTGATGACCTGTTTAATTAAACTGAGATTTTTGTTTGTCATTCTTAAGTGCAAGTCTGGTGCTATTGAATTGTAGGATAATTAATAGTGGGAATCATTAATAGCAACATGAAGCCAGCATCTTTTGGGGTAAAGAATTTTATTCTCAAGGAATAGAAGCTTACCACCACTGAATTATTCATCAGTGGCTTGTACACAAGGAGTTTGTGGTCTGAGTTTGCTTGCCAGGGAAAGGGTTTTACTGAGTGCGTGTCTGTGTCACAAGCCTCTTCCCTTTCAGTGCAGACAAGAGTCTTGCCAGCAGCTTTTGTTAGACTGTGGGGGACTGCATGTATAGGACAAGCATTGTTTAGGTGCGCACAGACACACTTAATTCATTTGTGTTGCCAAATATACCAACAGGGTAGCTGAATGCCTTTGAAGAACAATGTGTTTTCTTTTTCTTTTTAAAAATATACTTTTACTGATTTCAGAGAGGAAGGGAGAGGGAGAGAGAGAGAGAGACGTGAATGATGAGAGAATCGTTGATCGGCTGCCTCCTGCATGCCCCACACTGGGGATCGAGCCTGCAACTCGGGCATGTGCCCTGACCAGGAATTGAACTGGTGACCTCCTGGTTCCAGGGTCATTGCTCAACCCCTGAGCCACACCAGCCAGGTGGAAACAGCTTGCTTTTTTTTTTTATATTTTATTGATTTTTACAGAGAGGAAGGGAGAGGGATAGAGAGTTAGAAACATCGATTGGCTGCTTCCTGCACACCTCCTGCTGGGGATGTGCCCACAACCAAGGTACATGCCCTTGACTGGAATCGAACCTGGGACCTTTCAGTCCGCAGGCCGACGCTCTATCCACTGAGCCAAACCGATTAGTGTGAAACAGCTTGCTTCAACAGTTGAAAGTCCAAGCCACCTTTGGAAACCTGTTTTATTCTGTAAGTGATAAATGCTTTTGCCAACCATATTGGAGTAGGATGTGAACTGTGTTTTTCAGTAACGAATAGTTTTCCTCTATTAGCTGTAGTATTTGTATGGGGTACATTCCTTTTAACCAGTTGCTTTTTTTCCCAATTACAGTTTACATTCAATATTATTTTGTATTACTTTCAGGTATAGAGCATAGTGGGTAGATAATCATATACTTACAAAGTGTTCCCCTTCATATTTCCAGCACCCACCTGGCACCATACATAGTTATTACAATATTATTGACCATATTCCCTGTGCTGTACTTTACATCCCATGACTGTTCTGTAACTACCAACTTGTACTTCTTAATCCCTTCACCTTTTTCACCTCAACCCCCTTCCGCTCTGGCAACCATCAGTCTGTTCTTTGTATCTATGAGTCTGTTTGTTTATTCATTTATTTTGTTCTTTAGATTCCACATGTAAATGAAATCACATGGTATTTGTCTTATTTCACTTAGCTTAATACCCTCTAGGTCCATCCATGCTGTCACAAATGGTAATTCATTTTTGTGTTTGTGTCTATTGATGGGCACTTGGGTTGCTTCCATATCTTGGCTATTGTAAATAACGCTGCAGTGAACATAGGGGTTCATTAACCAGTTGTATTCTTTAAGATAAGTCCCCCCGCTCCTTCTTTCTTGTTCTCAGACTTGGTTTAATCTTCGTGGTTAATGATTCTGAAGATGTGGATGGGATGCAAGATGCTGGAGTGGCTATTATGAGAGCATATAATTATGCTGCCCAAGAAGTGGATCATTATCACGCCTTCCAAACCCTGACACAGGTATGTTTTCATTCAAAATGTTGAAGAATTTTTAAATCTAACCTACTCTGAGAAACAGTGTGTGGTAAGAGAATTCGGTATATCTGTAAAGAGAAAAGGTAAGAAATCACTAGCTAGTGTCTTTTGGTAAATGTGATGTTTTCTACTTGTTTTTCAAAAATGTTTGCTTTTCCCCTCTTTAAGACCATCATGATATTTTCATTAGGATTGAGTTTATTATTCAAGTCATGAAATTCTCAAAGTCTGCTTTCTTCATATTAACTGGAAACTTTTAAATGCCCTAATTTTACATATATTTAAAATTCTTTTCAAGTTCAAATATAAAAAACTTCATATTCAATAAATTTAAAAAATTATTATATTCAGAAGAAATACCAATTAATTCTGTTACAGATTAGTGGTAATCATTCAAAACCATCTAAAGCATTGATTCTCACCACATTTATTTTACCTGGAAACATGGAGTCAGTCTGCTGTCTATTATGCTATTATTTAGAGATTCAGTCAGGGGTGCTTTTTAATTAGTTAAAATGCGTGTTTATTGGCTAACAGTCACCAAAGGCCCTTTACCAGACCTAACATTAGCTGTGAGGGATAGAGAAAGGGGTAAGAAGTCACCTGTGTCCTAGAGAACTGGCAGTCTAGTGGAGACACCCCCACACTGTGGGGAGCACAGCTGGCTATGGCAACACCAGGCCTCAGCCACAATGGGTGGCCGCGGCGTTGTTAGGGAGGGGGCTGCTGTCCCCGCTGAGTATAGGAGGAACAACCCGAGTAGTTGAACAATGGCTGCAGATCAGAGGTAGTGATTCTAAGTTGTTAATAGGACTTGAGTAGAGTATTGTGAGAGCCGAGTGGAGAGGAGCACCTGGTTATTGAAGCCAGGGGGCACAGGCATCCAGATCCCAGAGTTAAACTACAATTAGAAACGCCATTCTGATCACACGTGGAGATGGATCTGATGACGGTCAGGAGAGTGGCCGGGGTGCCAGGTCAGCCGTTGCTGTTTCTCTGCGCAGTGAGGGTGGCGGGAGTTAGCAGGGCTGGGAGCATGAGGAAGTCCGAGACGTTGCTGAGGATGGTGTGTAAAGTCTGCTTTTTAAAGATCCCCCCATAGCTATGTGAAGGATAATGAGTTTTCATTTATTTTTGTTTATTCTTAATTGCAAAAGTAAAAAAAAATTCACTGTAAATGTTTTCCCTAAATAATATTAAAGTGTGAATTTAAAATTTAGCTGCCTCCACTTCCTAATCCTGCTCCTTAAAGTTAACCACCATTAAAAGATTGCCTTGTATCCTTCTAGATCAGGCGTCCTCAAACTACGGCCCGCGGGCCACATGCGGGTGTTTTTGCCGTTTTGTTTTTTTACTTCAAAATAAGATATGTGCAGTGTGCATAGGAATTTGTTCATAGTTTTTTTTAAACTACAGTCCGGCCCTCTAACGGTCTATAGTGAACTGGCCCCCTGTTTAAAAAGTTTGAGGACCCTTGTTCTAGATGTTTAACAGCACATGTATAGACATCTGTTTTATAAAAACAGGGATTTTGCCATATATATTTTGCAACTTATTTCCTCTAAACATCATGGACATGAGTTCTTATTTCAAGGATTACTTACATTCAGATTTTGGAAAATTTAACACAGTTTTACATTTGGGGCTTAATGTAAGTATGAACAGATTGGGTCATTTTATCAATATATAGTTTCTAAGAAGGCATCTTGAAAATACTAGCAAATTAAATACAACAATACATTAAAAAAATAATACATCATGATAGAGTGGGGTTCATTCCAGGGGCACAGGATGGTTTAACACACACAAATCGATCAAGGCAAGACACCACATTAACAAAACAAAGGATAAAAATCATATGATCTTATCAATAGATGCAGAAAAAGCATTTGATAAGATACAACTTCAGAAAAAGAAATGGAAAAACAACAACAATTCCTTTTGCAATTGCCACCAGAAGAAGATACCTAGGAAGATATCCTACATACTGAAAACTACAAAGCCTAATTAAAAGAGATGAAAAAGACACAACAAAATTGAAAGATATTCTGTTTGTGGATTGGAAGAATTAACATTGTTAAAATGGCCATATTACCCAAAGCAATATACAGACTTAATGCAATCTCCATCAAAATCCCAATGTCAGTTTTTAATGAAATAGAGGAAAAAAATAATCAGATTTGTATAGAATTACAAAAGACCCCGAATAGCCAAAGCAACCTCGAGAAAAAGAACAAAGCCTGACTCCCCATTATACTGCAGAACAGCCTGGTACGGCAGAAAAACACAGACTGGTGGGACAGAAGGGAGAGCCCAGAAACAAAACCACGTGTGAGTGGGCAGATAATTCTTGACAAAGGAGCCACAACACACAATGGAGAAAAGAAAGCCTCTTCAGTAAGCGGTGCTGGGAGAATTGGAAAGCCACACGCAAATTAATGAAGCTAGATTAAAGTTTGTTTCCATGTATAAAAATTAATCTAGAAAGCATCAAAATCCTAAATATAAGATCTGAAACAATAAAGTACATAGAAGAAAACATAGGAACTGAACTTAATGGGCCTTGGTCTTAGTGAACATTTTATGAATTTGACTCCAAAGGCAAGAGAAGTAAAGGCAGAAATAAATGAATGGACTCTGTCAAACTGAAAAGCTTCTGTGCAGCAAAAGAAACCAACAACAACACAAAAAGGCAGCCGACCAGATGGGAGATGATATTTGCAAACCCACCAAGGTTTACTATCCAAAATCTATAAAAAACTCATACAATTCAACACCAAGCTAACAGTCTAATAAAATGTGCACTTCTCAAAAAGACATACAAGTGCCCAATGCATATATATATGAAAATATGCTCAACTTTAGTAGGTATTACGAAAATGCACATCAAAACTACAATGAGATACCACCTCACACCTGTTAGAATGGCTGTTATCAACAAGACAAATGTAACAAATGTTGACGAGGTTGTGGAGAAAAGGGAACCCTCACTCCCTGCTGGTGGGAATGTGGATGGTACATCCCCTGTGGAAAGCAGTCTGCAGTTCCTCAAAAAATTAAGAATAGAGTTACCATGTGACCCAGCAATCCCTCTCCTGGGTATCTACCTGAAAAACTCAAAAACATGTATTTGCAAAGATATATGCACGTCTGTGTTCATTGAAGCATTATTCATGGTGGCCAAGACATGGGCTCTCCCTTTGATAGAGGAGGGGATAAAGAAGAAGTCATATACAGTATGGAACACTACTCAGCCATGAGAAAGGAGGAGATACTACCGTTTGCGACAACATGGATGGACCTGGAGAACATTATGCTAAGTGAAATCAGTCAGTGAGGAAAAGCTAAGAACCCTATGATATCGCTCATGTGGGTTATAAACTGAAACTCAGATACAGAGAATAGTATGGTGATTACCAGAGGGAATGGGTGGGAGGGGTGGGAATTAAAGGGGCCTAGCATTTGGTGACTGAAGATGATTTGACTTTGGGTGGTGGCACACTTGAAACCTGTTAATACATTTAATTAAAAAAAAGAAGGCATATTGAGGTATATGGAAAAGAGAATTGCTAGCCCCTATTGACCCCATTTGACCTTTTAAGAAAAATAGTCATGTTTTCCTCCACATTCATTAATCTTTTGTAATAAAAACTCTGAAATTGAAAAGTGTAGTTGGTTAACCAGTTGTTTTTTTCCAGATATATAACAAAGTAAGGACTGGAGAAAAGGTGAAAGTTGAACATGTGGTCAGTGTCCTGGAGAAGAAATACCCATATGTAGAAGTGAACAGCATTTTGGGGATTGATTCTGCTTATGATCAGAATCGGAAGGTAAGGATTCTTCAGCATTTCTCATTGGACGGCAACACGGTACTTTTCTCACCTCCCTTTTTTGAGATTGTCATTATTAGTGGTGCTGGTTAAAGTATTTAGGTACTAGCATTTAAAAATTTAGAATCCAGATCACATCTCTGAGTCTGCAAATGTAGTTTATATTTCAATTTTGTGAAGATACTGATTTTTTAGCTGGCATATTAAATTGAAAAGCCTTTTCGTTTTCACAATGCAATGGTAGTACTTGTATGATACACTGTATATTCTGGATAAAATCTATTGGAAATATGATTGATTGCCAGAATATGAGGTATGACAGTGTGTATCATTTATAGTTATTCAGGCTAAAGATGGAAATGTCTTAAGAAATGTAATAAACAGAATGGCAAAATGTGGTAATAAAAATATAGAGAAATATTTGAAAATTTTATTTAAAGCTAGTATGTTCCTTAGTTCGATATTAAGTACAGTAAAGCTCTTACCTATTGCAAGCAGGAATGAGGTGGTCAGTTTATTGAAAACAAATGTTGTGGCAGTGAATCAAAATACATTTCCAGAACATATTAATTTGAAACTATAAAAGGATATTTGTTTACCAACTGCTTTCTTTTTCTCAAATGAAGAACAAGGCCTTTAGTTCTTCTGTTTGGAGATCTGAGCTATCATTCCTTTAGAAGTCATACTCATGATTAATTGTTTATTTCTCTTTCATCTGAGTACAGAATCCTTTGAGATTTTTATAATCTTCATCTCCCCTTTTGTAGTTGTCTTACCCACATCTAATTCAGCATCAGCTGTTTTTAGTTTTTCACTTTTTTGAATTTTGCTAGTCATTCAGTTTTTCTTGGGGAGACCGATTTTCTTTTTGCAGTCATATTTTGTTGGCTGTATAATATTAAATTATTTTTTTTTCATTCACTAAGGAAAATAGTTGGTTTGGAAACAGACACAAATGATTTTTGGTAAACAAACAGCTCAAATGAGTGTAAGAACTGAGCATGCTCTATAGCAAGTCTTTGTTGTATTACCTTATGTTGGTTAAGAGATCTGCTACTATAAATTTTCCTCGTTTTAGAGATCTTCAACAAAATACTACTTAGTAAGAACAAAACTTAACAACTAGAGACATTCCTGAAATACTTTGAAATAAGGAATAATGTTTTACTTTTGGACACACCTGGTCAGCCCCTTTATCATAGAAAGGGGAACAAGAGGTGGTGCCTGTTGTTGGGGCGCCTGTTGGGGAGTGACACACAGAGCGTGAAGTGTGGTGGTTGTGATGTTAGTGTTGGCATGTTGTAGGTGGGAGGCCTACAGTGGGCAGCTCTGCCAGTTTGGGGCAGTGATTGATGAAAGCTTCCTAGAGGTGGTGACACTTGTCTACCCTGGGATTGAAAGTTTTTAGAGGGATAAGTAAAAACAAAAGAAAATAAAACATAAACCCACAGGTTTATTATATGTATACATTGATATTGAGTACACTCTTTCATTGAAGTCAACTGAAAGTCTTAGATAAAAAGAATTTTTAAATCTTCATAAAAGCACAGATGAGCTGCAGAAAAGTAATTCCCAGACACTGTCCAAATGGAGGTTTTCACAGCCTTATGATAAGCAAGAATAAGAGATAAGCTTCAAAGCCTAGTCAAAAGGGGGAAATAATCTAAGAGGAGAACAGTTTCTCTGCTTATAAAACTTAGATTCTAAAATTCTGGGCTGCTCAATGGGAATAGAAATAAACGCTCCTCTACTTAGACACACTGAAAAAGGGGGAAAAATTATTGCTGAAAATTAGGGACTAGAAAAGTAGTATTCTTTAGCCTGAACCTATACTATGTATATATATGTATCTTCATTCTGATAGACACTTAGGTTGATTCCATATCTTGGGTCTTATAAGTCATGCTGCAGTGACAACATGGGAATGCAGATATCTCTGAGAGCCTGTCTCCATTCCCTTTAGCTCTATCTCCAGAAGTGAGATTGCTGGATCATGTCATAGTTTATTTTATAATTTCTGAGGAACCTCCATACATTTTTCTACAGTGGCTGCACCAACTTATATTGCCATCAACTACATGAGGGTTCCCTTTTTTTCATACCTTCATGAAAATTTGTTATCTCTTGACTTTTTTTTTATATATTTTATTGATTTTTTTACAGAGAGGAAGGGAGAGAGACAGAGAGCTAGAAACATCAATGAGAGAGAAACATCAATCAGCTGCCTTCTGCACCCCCCGCACTGGGTATGTGCCTGCAACCAACGTACATGCCCTTGACTAGAATCGAACCCGGGACCATTCAGTCCGCAGGCCGACGCTTATCCACTGTGCCAAACCGGTCAGGGCATCTCTTGACTTTTTGATGATGGCCTTTCTAACCAGGTATAAGATGATATCTCATCTTGGTTTTGATTCACATTTCTGTGATGATTAGCGACATTTAACACCTTTTCATGTACTTGTCAGTCATCTCTATGACTTTGGCAACATATTTTTCAGTTCTTCTACCCCTTATTAATCAGACATTTTTTTCTTACATATTTTGGATATTAACGCTTTATCATATGTGTGATTTGCACGTATTCAATAAACATCTTCTTTATGTTGTTATTTGCTTCTTTTGCTATATAGAAGCTTTTAATTTTCATGTAGTCCCATTAGTTTCTTTTTGCTTATGCTTTTGTTGTCTTTATCTAAAAAAAATCATTGCCATGACTGATGTCAAGGAGCTTTTTCCATCTGTTTTCTTCTAGGGGTTTTATGGTTTCAGGCCTATGTTTTAGTCTTTCATCCATTTCTAGTTATTTTTGTGAGTAGTGTAAGATGTGGTCCAATTTCACTCTTCTGCATGTGTTTATCAAGTTTTCCAGCACCGTTTATCAAAGAAACTATCATTTCCCCATTGAGTATTCTTGGCTTCCTTGTCTTGTGGGAGCCCCTTTCACGTCCCGCGTGGTTCAGGGTTCCTGTTCAGGGTTCGGGTTCTGGAGAAGGCCGCACACAAATGAAAAGAGACTAGAAAAGTATTAATTTGGCGATATTGGGGGGGCCAGGCGGGAGTCCACCTCTAGGGGGAGGACTACCACTGCTCTGGCCTTGCTATCCCTTTTATTAAGGTTATGAGATATACCCATATCCTTTAGGCAGGAAATTCCAATAATAGACAATCAGCAAGAATTTACATATGACTAATAGGTGGAGGCTGCTTTAACTACCAATGTCTCAACTAAACAAGAGTGATTAGCTCCGACCATTCAGAGCAATTAAGGTTGACCAGCCTTCTGGATTCCCTTTTTACATTTCTCTATTAGTGACAATGATCGGTTTCCGGCATTGTCTAACATTAGTTGGCTATATATGCATAGATTTATTTTTGAGTTCTTGATTCTCTGGTCGTGTGTTTATTTTTATGCAGTACCATGCTGTTTTGATTACTATATTGTTACTAAAGGCCTGGTGCACGAAATTCGTGCATGGGGGTGTGTGTCCCTCAGCCCAGCCTGCACCCTCTCCAATCTGGGACATCCCTCTCACAATCCAGGACTGCTGGCTCCCAACTGCTCGCCTGCCTGCCTTCCTGATTGCCCCTAACTGCTTTTGCCTGCCAGCCTGATCACCCCCTAACCACTCCCCTGCCAGCCTGATTGATGCCTAACTGCTCCCCTGCCAGCCTGATCGCCCCTAACTGCCCTCCCTGCTGGCCTGGTCTCCCCTAACTGCCCTCCCCTGCAGGCCCGGTCACCCCTAACTGCCCTCCCCTACAGGCCTGATTGCCCCCAACTGCCCTCCTATGCAGGCCTGGTCATCCCTAACTGCCCTCCCCTGCCAGTCTGATCACCCCTAACTGCCCTTCCCTGCTGGCCCAATCACCCCTAACTTCCCTTCGTTGCCAGCCTGGTCGCCCATAACTTCCCTCCCCTGCCAACCTGATCTCCCCCAACTGCCCTCCCCTGCAGGCCTGGTCACTCCTAACTGCCCTCCCCTGCCGGCCCGATCGCCCCCAACTGCCCTCCCCTGCCGGCCCGATCGCCCCCAACTGCCCTCCCCTGCTGGCCCGATCGCCCCCACTGCCCTCCCCTGCCAGCCCGATCGCCCTCCACTGTTGGCCTGGTCGCCCCTAACTGCCCTTCCTTGACAGCCTGGTTGCCCCTAACTTCCCTCCCCTGCCGGCCTGATCTCCCCCAACTGCCCTCCCCTGCAGGCCTGGTCACTCCTAACTGCCCTCCCCTGCTGGCCCGATCGCCCCCACTGCCCTCCCCTGCCGGCCCGATCGCCCTCCACTGTCGGCCTGGTCGCCCCTAACTCCCCTTCTTTGACAGCCTGGTTGCCCCCAACTCCCCTCCCCTGCAGGCCCAGTCACCCCCAACTGCCCTCCCCTGCTGGCCTAATTGTCCACAACTGCCCTCCCCTGCTGGCCATCTTGTGGCGGCCATCTTATGATGACATGGAGGCGACCATCTTGTGATGAGGAGAGGGTGAGATGCCACCTAGGCTTTTATTAGTATGGATTAGAATCCTTTCACTTCAGCTGAAAGAACTCCTCTTGGCATTTTTTGTAGGGCAGGGTTAGTTGTGATGAACTCTTAGCTTTTGTTTGGGAAAGTCTTTACTTCATCTCTAAAGGGTACGTTTGCCCGCAGAGTCTTTTTAGTGGGCGGGTTTTCTTTCGGCACTTGGAACACATCAGGCCCGTCCCCTTGCTCTGAGTTCCGCTGACACATCTGCTTACAGCCTCCCTTTAACGCAGCAAGGCTCTTTCCTCTTGTAGCTTCTCACAGGCTCTTTGGCTTGGACTTTCGACAGCTTCATTGTAATGCCCGTTGCTGAGGGCCTCTTTAGGTGATTTTTCTGATGACTTTATGAACTTGGACATCAAAATCTCTCCCCAGATTTGGAAAGTTCTCAACCATTTCTTAAAATAAGCTTTCTGCCTCTTCTCCATCTTGTCCTCTGGGGCTCCAGTAACTTTCAGTTTAACCATATACCATTTCTTTCATTCATTTTTCTTTGTTCTTCTCTGGCTATGTAATTTCAAAGTTCCTGTCTTCTAACTCAGAGATTTATTTCTTCTGATTGATTGATTTGATGTTAATGCTGTTTCATTTTTCATTTCATTCATTGTATTTCTTAGCTCTAGAATTTCTGCTTGGTTCTTTTATTATGATTTCTCTTTTTTTGTTGTTGTTAAACTTTTAATTTTGTTTAGATATTGTTTGCCTTATTTTGTTGAATTCCGCCCCCCCCCCCCCCTATTGTATTTCCCTAACACAGCTATTTTGGATTCTTCATTGGGTAAATCACAGGTCTACATGTCTTTGGGATCAGCTAATAGAAGATTATTGTGATGTCATGCTTTCTTTATTTTTGATGTTTCTTGCAGTTTTGCATTGCTTTCTTTGCATTTGAAGTAGCAGTCACTTTCTCTAGTCTTTTGTAACTGCCTTTGGGTGAGAAATACTTTTCTTCAGGCTGCTAGGCATTCTGAGGCATTCTGAGAGTCTGTGGATACACCTACTCCATGCTCTTTGTTCCCTCTGATACAGAATTCAGAAGCTTGTATAAATTCTCTTGATTCTGCAATGTCAATATTGGGCCCTGACCAGCCCCCCTTTTGTTTCCCCCAAGACGGCCCTAAAGCTCAAGTCTTTTGGCTCTTTCTGGCCCACAGATTTGGGCTGACTTTCTGTGTGTGCTAACTGGCCATCTGGCAAAACCCTGTCTCTGCCACTGTCAGGAGTGCACTGGGAGCCGCCACAGGGTGGAGTGTGTTTGGCGTGAGCACTGGTACCGTGAGCCCTTGGGGAAGTCTGTGGAGGAGGTGTTCTGGGTGGCTCATGGGTGTACATCTTGATGAAGGCAGTATGATCTGCCTCCATTAATGCCCCCTGAAAGCAGCGTCTGTGTTCCCAGCCTCCTCCCACTCCCGGCATGCAGCTCCCAGTCGGTGCTTTGGGATGGATGAGAGAGAAATGAGCCTCTGTGCAGCATCCTAGATAGTTGGGAGCCAGGGCATGCTCACTTGCTCTCACTTGCCCCTGCAGGAGAAGCCACAGGCACAGAGGTATCTCTGGGCCATCAGCAGCACGCCTTGGGGAGGGGTGGTGTGGGTAAAGTCAGACTATTGCTCTTACCCTCTTAAGTAAGTCTTTACTATGTCCAGACTTGTGGCCGTTTTCTCCAGTGCTGCCCTGGGGCCTCTCTGCTAGAGCCTGCACTTGCACAAAGGCTCTCCTGTCCCTGGATGATGTCGTAGGACATTTTCCCCAGGCTGTGTCCAAGAGGCTCTGGAGCCAGTTCATGGACCACGCAGGGTCCATAGGCAGGGTTGGAATCTGGGTGCCCATCACCCGATGCACCAGTGGGCAGGACTCTGCCTGGGCCACGTGGCAAATGGTGCTGGATAACCAACCTCTCACAAAGGCACTTTTGTCCGTGGTGGATGCCAAATTGTTGTGGGAGGGATACTGTCTTCAGCCATAATGCTGGCATCATCCTGCTTTAGTGTGACGTCTCCTTGGTTATGACATATCCAGGTGGGTGTGGAGCTGAAGCTGGGCATCAGATCTGTTCAGTTGACACTGGAGATGGATCCATTATGATATTACAGCATTCTGCTCAGTCACTTACCTTTTATGATTTTTTAAATAAAGTAATATTGATATGGACACCCAGTGATATTTTTATTAAAATTTTTAATATGTTTTTATCTTTTTTTTTAGAGAGAGAGGAAGGGAGAAGGAGAGAGAGGTAGAAACGTCAAAGAGAGAGCAGCATCGATTGGCTGCCTCCTGCACATCCCCTACTGGGGATCAAGCCTGCAGCCCAGGCATGTGCCCTGACCAGGAATTGAACCAGCAACCTCTTTTAAATATATAGGGTGTATATATATGTGTGTGTGTGTGTGTGTGTGTGTGTGTGTGTGTGTGTGTGTATGTGTGTGTATGTGTCTGTGTGTGTGTATAGAGAGAGAGAGAGAGAGGGAGAGAGAGAATGGGAGAGGGAGAAGAAGAGGGGAGAGAGAGAGAGGGAGAGAAACATCGATTGGTTGCCTCCCATATGTGCCCTGACCTGGGAATCAAACCTGAAACCTGAGTAGGTGCCCTGACAGAATCAATCCAGCAATCTTTTGGTGCATGAAATTGAACCAACTAAGCCACACTGGCTGGGCTTAGTACTTTTTTTTTTCATGTTTTCACAAACAGCAATAATAGTAGGCTGTAGAAAAAGAATACTAGATGAAGTTAAAGAAAGACCACTTTGGGAATACCAAAGATTTGAGGAAGTTAATGGAATTTTACCTATTTCACATTTAGAAAATATTTGATTCCAATTTTCTCTATTCTATTGAAGAAAAACTTCATGTTGCCTTTTTATTGTGGGTGATTGTTATATCAAAAGTATTTGCTTGGAAAGTATGCAGTAGACAAGTTTGGGGGAAGGGTATTTTTACATGTTGTCTTTTATGTTTTTAAATCTTTATTTTGCTAAAGAATCAAATGGGTGTATCAGACCTAGCTCCTCAGGAATTTCCAGACGTGGCCATTTTCCTCATCTGCACTGATGAGCAGCTCTTCCTGTATGAGAGATCATATTACTGTCCATGCTACTTCGTTTTCTAACTACTTGAGTCACTTACCTTCTGTGATTTTTTGAATGAAGTAATATTGATAAGGATGTCCAGTGAGTGTCTCACCTAACCCAGGGCACTAAATTGTTGAGCTGCATGCTGGGGGTGGGAGAGGCTAGGTACACTCTTACGAGAAGGGTGTTGTGAGATTCCATAGGTTCTAAGAATCTAATGATTTAGTAAGATTTTTAAACTTGTGGGAGCTGTTCCCTCACACAAAAAAAGCCCAAGGAAATAGATTCTTTTGAACAAAAGGAGGAATGAGTGCATTCAGCAAATTTTTTATACTTATACATATCTGTAACTTTTGTTATAAATCTGAAGCTGTGGAATCTTCTATCTCTGATACTGGAAGGAAGCAATTATTTCTAAAACTGGGCAGTACAATTAAAGTAGAACTTTTAAACTGAAGAGTATCATCTGATAGGTGTATCTTTCAAAGCCAGTAAGATAACGGTACTTAAAAAAGTTCTAACTTACATATGCAAACATTTTGCATTTGGCATATTAATTCTTCTTTATTAATCTCAGTTGTCACTTGTGAGTGGCTCATTCATAAGACTTTTCCAGTGATTAATGTTTTAACATTATTTATAATTAACATTTTTGGTGATCACTTGATAGGAATGCTCACATGTAATTTTTAAACTTGGCTCTTTGATAATTGGGCTGCATTCTGTTATTTTGTCTGGTAAACTCTTTACAAGTTGTAAAAATGGAAGCTATATAGTCAAAACATCTTCTTTTTCCACTTCTGCCTGTCACTCAGTTGCCATTCCCAAAGACCACCAATGTTACTTAACTTTTTCTTGTCACTTAGAATTAAAATGTGGGTTTGGTTTTGTTCGGGAAATGATTTTCAAAGCTCAAAGTATATTAAAATTGAGTTTTTATAAACTTCTTTGAAAAAGCTGAGATATCACAGAACAGAATTTACATGGTTACAGTTTTGAAAGTATAAATTTTAAGTCTGAACAATGCTTTGGAGAAAAGGCCTTTTGTCCTGAGCCATCTCCAGTCCCTCAGAGGTCTCACCGTCAGGTACTACTTTGGCCAGATCTGGATGGAAACTAAGCAGTCCATGGCTGATGCTTGGTGCTGGTTACCCAATCTCTGTGTTCTCTCACCAGCGGTCGCCAACCGGTGGTCCATGGCCACTGCTGGTCCGTGAGGTCCGAAAGGTTGGTGATCACTGCAACGGTTTGCAGGTGAAAAAGTTCTGCCGTTTTCAGTTATAAGATATTTAACAAGGAAGTTTTAATTCTGGGGTCTGTGGTTGTTATCTGGGGAATGTATCTATTTTGACATGGAAACATGGCAGGAAAAAATACATTTATCTGCCATTTATATTTGCCATTTTGTCAGTCTGACATTTCCCTGCCAAGGAACCTCTTATGTCCTGGAGAGGAAAAAGCTTGAGCTGAGTATATTGTAGAGCAATTTTTGAACACTGTTTTCCCATTAACTTTGGTTTGTTTTCTGCATGTGTAATTTCTTTTTTAGTGACATGAACCCTTTTTCACTTAGAATTGGGTGTAAATGTTTCTTCTTAGACTATATATCCAAGAGCTCTAATAATTTATGTCAGTCTGTTGTTGTGTTGCCCCTTTAGTAGCCTCTAGCTTTCAAGTGGTTATTTGTGGTTAGTGGCTGCTGCATTGGAGAGTGGAAATAGAATATCTCCATCATTGCCACAAGATCTGTTGTATAGTTTTGGTAGCTTGAGCTACTTAAAATTACTCCTAACCCCAAACTACTTCCTAATTTGCAAGGTTTTGTGTTTTTATAAAATATCAGTAATTTAATCTCAGATTTACCCAGTAGGATATTAATGATGATGTCATCTGTGATTCTTTAGTTATTTCTTTTTTTTTTTTTTAATATATTTTATTGATTTTTTACAGAGAGGAAGGGAGAGGGATAGAGAGTTAGAAATATCAGTGAGAGAGAAACACCAATCAGCTGCCTCCTGCACACCTCCCACTGGGGATGTGCCCGCAACCAAGGTACACGCCCTTGACCGGAATCGAACCTGGGACCCTTCAGTCCGCAGGCCGATGCTCTATCCACTGAGCCAAACCGGTTTCGGCTTCTTTAGTTATTTCTTGGTGACCATATTTCTGTTTATTTTTTTGGGTAGAATTTGTATGTATGAAAAATATGCTGTGTTCCATTTGTCTTATGAAGGACAAAAATGTGCTCTTTGTGGTCCCTTGTGTTTTAGGAAGCAAGAGGCTACTACGAGCAGACTGGGGTTGGTCTGCTGCCTGTCGTTCTGTTCAATGGGATGCCCTTGGAAAAGGCACAGCTGGACCCTGATGAGCTGGAAACCATCACCATGCACAAGATCCTGGAGACCACCAGCTTCTTCCAGCGAGCAGTGTACCTGGTGAGCTGTATTTGCAGACTGGTTTTGAAAGAGAATGGTTTGCTTGCATTTGTGTAGTAGGCAATAAAGCTCTTTAAGTATCACTATTTTCTATACACTACTGTTAAGTGATTTGCAGATTTCTAGCAAGTTCTGTAATAATGAAAATATTTTTTAAATATATATTTTTTATTTCAGAGAGAGTGGGGAGAGAGATATAGAAATATCAATGAGAATCATTGATCGGCTACCTTCTGCACGCCCCCTACTTGTGATCAAGCCGGCAACCCAGGCATGTGCCTGGCCAAGAATCGAACCTGCAACCTTTTGGTGTGTGGGTTGACGCTCACCCATTTAGCCACACTGGCCAAGCTATAATGAAATATTCGTGAGACTGTCTATACATTGTTTTTGTAATAGCTGATTTTATTCGTTTCAGGATTAAATTTTATTTTTAAAATTCTTAAGGTAGTCATTCTGGGAGATATTTGTTCTACTTGTAAGGAATTTTGACTTAAAAAAAGTTAAAATATTTCACATATATAGTTATTGTTGAGATATAACTCATATGCCACAAAATTCAACCTTTTAAAGTGGACTGTTCACTGGTTTTTAGAGTATACACAGTTATGGAACTATTACCTCTGTCTAGTTTCAGAACATTATGATCACCCCTAAAATATACCCGACACCCAGTAGCAGTTACTCTCCATTTTCCCGTACCCGACAGCTGCCAACCATGAATCTGTTTCTCTATGGATGTGCCTCTTTCGGTCATTTGATATAAACGGACTCATACAATATGTGGTCTTTTGTGACTGATTTCTTTCACTTAGCATAATGCTTCCAAGGTTTATCCTTGTTGGAATCTGAGTTAGTGTCTCAGTCCCTCCGTGGACAAATGGAGTTCCTCAGATGGATACAGCGCATTTATCTCAGCGGCTGAGGCGTGCTTGGGCTGTTCCCACTTCGGCTGCTGTGGATAGCTATGTGCATGCTGCCCTGGGCAGATAGCTAGCAGTGGAATTGCCTGCTGTTTTAACAGGCTATGTTCCAAAGCAGCTGCACCGTGAACATTCGTGTCAGCTGTGTATCCAGGTTCTACTTTCTCCACATTGTAGCCAACACTTGGCATTATCTGTCTCTTTAAGTGTAGCCTGTATCTTCTTTGCAGAAATGTCTCTTCAGATTATTTGCCCATGTTTAATTGGGTTGTTTTGTTATGTTTGAGTTGTAAGAATTTTTTTATGTATTCTGGATACTAATCACTTATATATATGTATTATTTTCACACATTTTCTCCATTTTATGATTTGCCTTTTCTTTTTTTTGTTTTGGTTGTTAATCTTCACCCAAGGATATTTTTCTTTCCCATTGATTTTTAGAGAGTAGCAGGGACAGGGAGAGAGACAGAGAGAGAGAACATCCATGTGAGAGAGACACATTGATTGGTTGCCTCCCAAAAGTGTCACGACTGGGGCTGGGAATTGAGCCTGCAACTGAAGTACATGTCCTTGCCTAAAATTGAACCCATAACCCTTCAGTCTGTGGGCTCTAACCACTGAGCAAAATTGGCCAGGGCTGATTTGCCTTTTCACTGTTTGGTGGTGTCCTTTAAAGTTCAAATGTTTTTAATTTTGATTAAGTCCAATTTACTCTTTTTCTTTTGTTGCTCATGCTATTTGAATTCATATATAATGAACTATTGTTTAATTCTAGGTCACAAAGATTTATACCTATGTTTCTTTCTTCCTGAGCGTTTTATAGTTTTTCTCTTAACATTTAATTTTTGGATCCATTTTCAGTTAGGTCTCCCAGTGAAAAATCCTCTTTATTTTTCTTTATCTGGGAATGTGTTTATTTGCCCTTCATTTAAAAGTGATAATTTACTTGGATATAGAATTCTTGGTTGACTGCCTTTTCTTTTCAGCACTTTGAATATGTAATTCCATTGCCTTTTGATCTCTGATTTCTCTTGAGAAATCAGTTGTGAATCAGACTCAGGACTGGGTCTATGTGATGAGTCTCTTCTCTCCCTGTTTTCAGGGTCTTCTCTTTGGTTAGTTTTAGTATCTTTCAGGACCCCCTTCCACTGTGACATTTCATCATTAGGTGTAGGTGTAGGACTCGGAGTTTTTCCTACTTGAAGTACATTTCTTTCTCAACTTTCGTTTTTGTTTTTACAATGAACTACAGTTGATCCTTGAACAATTCAGGGGTTGGGGTGCCAACCTCCCTGCAGTTAAAAATTTGCATATAATTTTTGACTCCCTAAAACTTACCTATTAAGCCTACTGCAGTGACTGGAAGCCTTACTGTTAACATGAGAAGTTGATAAACACACATTTTGTATGTCATGTATTATGTACTGTATTCTTATAATCAAGTAAACTAGAGAAAAATGTTAAGAAAATCATAATGAAGAGAAAATACATTTATAGCATTTATTGGGAAAAAAAATCTGTGTATCAGTGGACCCTTGCAAACCCATGTACTTCAAATGGTATTTTTCAAGGATCAACTGTACAAGTATTTCTATAATATGAGAAGTATAAAAGGGAAGAGTCCCCACTGTAATTGTGATTCTGGAAATACGCAGTTACTTGGATGCCTGAGAGGGAAAGGCTTGGGGCGATTTTTATTACAAAGTATATTAACTGCTTGAGAGAATTTATGTGGCCTTTTTCTTTAAGAGAAACTAACAATGAGCAGATCTCAGAATGTTTTTCTGCTTGTGTTAACTTTTTTTGTTGTTGTTGTTAATCCTCACCCGAGGATGCTTTTTCATTGATTTTAGAGAGAGTGGAAGGGAAAGGGAGAGACAGAGAGAAACACCGATGTGAGAGAGACACACACATTATTTGTGGTTACCTCCTGCACACGCCCTGACCAGGGACGGGTATCGAACCCACAATCAGGTACATGCCCTTGACTAGAAATCAAACCCATGACTCTTTGGTGTGTAGGCTGATGCTCTAACCACTGAATAACTGGCCAGGGCATGCATGTATTAACTCTTCATTTTATTTTATTTTTTTATTTTTTAAAGTATGGCAACATTTTATTACGTATTTTCCGGCGTGTAAGACGACTTTTTAACCCAGGAAAATCTTATACGCCCAGTCGTCTTATACACCGGAAAATACGGTATATATCACTTAAGGACAGGTATTGCCAAGATAAAACTAATACCATATTTTCCAGCGTATAAGATGACTAGGCGTATAAGATTTTCCTGGGTTAAAAAGTTGTCTTATACGCTGGAAAATACGATATTTTTGGTGCATCTTCTTACGCATTTCTTCAAGGGCTGCTTCTTTCTCTCTCGGCATCTGCTTAAGTCTTCTTACTTTTTCATCTCTAGTAGTTTCTTCTAACTATGGTGGTGTCATAGGAAAAATGTCTTCAGTATAATTTTTATTAAAGGACTGACTTTGTCCAAAATCTGCATTTGAAACCAATGCGACTTTCTCCTGGCTCTCACGGGTACGGGTTCCACCTCAGTTCTCCTTTCTCCTTTGGTTGGGTTGCAGCTTGTGACCATGTTATGGTGTGAAAATGTGAAGTTATAAAATACAGCTTATGAGTTGGGAACTGGTGACATTAACTCTTAACTAATTTGAAGAACTTGCTTATTTCTGGGGAAGCACAGTGGTATGTGGAGAGATCAAATAAACCTGGATTTGCATTTTATATTCCCTTCTCATTAGCTCTGTGATCATGAGTTAGCTGTTTAACCTTCTGTGACTTAGGTGCCTCATCTTTAAAATGGGCATCAATGATATCTGCCACACATTGTTGAGGGCGTTAACATTATACTGTGCGTAATACACCGAGCTATGCTTGGCAATAACAGGGACCTGTGATGTGATAACGTCTGTTTTTAGCAATTACTGGTACATAAGAAGATAATATAAAGTTAATGATTTCTTAGTTTCTAATAAATTATTTTGATCAGATGTGTTTTAACGCTCATCCCACCCACACCCTGCTTCTTTTCTTTAGGGTGAACTGTCCCATGATCAGGATGTGGTAGAGTATATTATGAATCAGCCAAATGTTGTTCCACGAATCAATTCTAGGATTTTGACAGCTGAGCGAGAATACCTGGATTTAACAGCAACCAGTAAGAAGTATTTCAGGAACAACTTTCGGGCTGTTTTTTATTAGTTTTTCAGAATCTTTGCATTTATTAGCTGTCAGTGTTCAGGAGATAACCCAAGATTGTGACACAATTTTATGTTTAAACTCATTGCACCTTGAATTTATAATACAAGCTTCTAAATTCACAAGAGTATCTTCCAAAAGGAGAGAAATTCTTCCTGGATAAATCCTTGTAAAGTTTGAAAAATATTCAGTGCCTTTTACCAACTAGACAAGCGTAGAGGATAAAGGGGACCTATGTTGTTCACTTTCTTGGTTATAAAACTCACATAGCTCTCTCTTCATCACCATTCCAGAAACAGCAATAATGTCAGCAGATATTTTAGGTAGCTTTACTTCGAGAACATAATGCTTTTCTAAAAAATAAGCTTCATTGAGAAATAGTGTCATGCCATAAAACTAAATCCTTTAAAGTGCGCAATTTCAAATTGTACAAATTTTAGTATATTTTCAAAGTTGTATGATCATTACCGCTATCTAATTTTAGAACATTATCATCACCCCCAAAAGAATTGATGTGCCCATTAGTAGTCACCTTCCATCCTTCTCTTCTATCCTCCAGCAACAACTAATCTAGTTTCTTTTTCTGCGGATGTTTCTATTCTGGAAATTTCATGTAATGGGGAGTTTTTGTGACTGGCTTCTAATGTTTCTCAAGTTCATCATGTCGTAGCACATGTCAGTAGTACTTCACTCCTTTTTATGCTGATTAATGTCTATGATGTAACTAGCCTGTGTGCCGCTCAGCATTCCTCAGTGGATGGGTGTTTGGGTTGTTTCCACAAGAATGCCTTCTGCGAGGCAGATGTGCTTCACCCAGGTGCAGTGTGCTCCTTAGGCCTTCCTGTGCGATCTGGCGGCCACTTCAGCAAACATCTGGGAAGAAGGGGACACGTCATCACTGCCCAAGCACTCTCACTGGGGGATAGACGGGGACTGGTGAAGTCAGAGCCAAGTGTATCTGTTGTCATGGCGAATAATGAATGTGTAGATCTACTTACGGCTGTTCCTTTATGGCAGCCATCTCCTAATCTAACGAACTGAATATCTTTTCAGTAGAGGGCATTGCACATATATGCTTAGGTTTGAAAAAGAAGGTAGTTAGAATGTGAACTGCATTGTTTCTTTACATTAGGTTTTAGCTTTTCACCAGAAGTTTTTTGTTTGTTTTTGTTAATCCTCACCAAGGATTTTATTCCCATTGATTTTTAGAGAGTGGAAGGAGGTGGGGAGAGAGAGAGAAACAGCCATTTGAGAGCGACAACATCCATTGGTTGCCTCCCACATGTGTCCCAGGCCTGGGGATTGAACCTGCAACCCAGGTACATGCCCTTGACCAGGAATTGAACCTGCAACCCTTCAGTGCAACCACTGAGCCACACCAGGGCTCCAGAAGTTTCAGTAGAGCAAGGAGAACAGTGTTGTGAATCTTTATCCTGAGCTTTTGTTGTTTTCATCATTTTAAACTGTCAGTAGTTACCTTTGGGGTGCGCATGAATGAAGAGCACAGACGAGTCCTTTCTTCATGGGCGTGTGGTCATGAGCTGAGAAACGGTGCTGGTCTCTGGAGCAGTGCAGTCTGCCCAGCGAGCTGTGGGCCTGTCAGGGAAGGCGCAGCTGGCCGCCTCCTGCCCCAGCCCCTGGCTCTGCCACCTTCGCTGCTCTCTTAGTCTTGGAGGGCATTGCTTTCTGTCTAACTTACCAGTGCTTTCCTGTCTAGACTGTGGCCTGAAAGGGTTAGTGTGTTTTGTGGAATGAAAGGATAGGTGGGTGAGTGGGTGAACAGACAAATAGATGGGAGGATGGGCACGACGTGCTGGGAGGGCAGCGAGAGAAGAGTGGCATCAGTGTTGGGGTGAGGTGATGCATAAGCTTGGGGAGGTTGCTAGAGAGAGAGGGTGTAAGATACCAGGCTGGAGCCCATTTTGTAGGGAGGAAGAAATTACTGGGTAGATCAGAGCAAGGGAATGACTTGCTGAAACTGGAATGTTGGCAAGAGTAATCTGAGGGGAAATGACTATTGAGAGCACGCCCAGGGGCACTAATCAGAGGAGATATGTATAGGAAACTGGCCTTTTGTTTCTGTCAGGGCTGTGAAGATACTGTTTTCTGATCCATGAAAACATTAAAATGAGAATTTTTTTATTTTCTCTCCTATTTTTGCACCCCACCCCCAAATAAGGATAAGGAGGAGCTTATTATGGGGGATGGACAATGGAAGGGAGAGAGGAAGCCAAGGGGGGTCTTTAGGAAATCATTCTCGGGCTGTAAAGTGATAGAAGTGGGACTAGAATAATTCAAACCATTAAAATCACACATACATACATGAGAGTCATGTGAGATGTGTTCATTTTTATTAACTTTGTGTATTAAAATGTTATTACTGGAATAGGTGTCTGGGATTATAAAGTTGTTTAATAAATATGAAGCAATATATCTCACTCATGCATTTTTATAAAACTTGTGCTCATGTCAGATTATCAGTTGAAATTAACGTTAGATTGAACTTAGGCATATTAATTATAAATCTATTACAATTTTTTTCCAGATAACTTTTTTGTGGATGATCATGCTAGGTTTACCGCCTTGGATTCTCAAGGCAAGACTGCTGCTGTAGCCAATAGCATGAACTACCTGACAAAGAAAGGTAATCTAGTCCAGGCTTACCTTGGATTCAACGTTTGTTTTAGCATTTGCAGAAAATTCAGTCATTAGGATCTGTTGGGAGAGAGATGTCATAATTTATTTTATTAATTATTTCTTACGATTTGAGCATAGACAATACCTGCTTAAAATTTAATTATTTATATATTTCCGAAAATTTAAATGTTGTCTTTGTAATTTTTAAATTAGATATTAACGTCAAAAGGGAAACAATTTAATGTCTCAGATGGGAAAACATTTATGATGTTTTGAAGGGTTAATGGATTGGAAATTGTTTTGACTTGCCTCTTCAGTGACAGCATTGGGTTGAATTTTTAAAGATAAACTTGTTTCTAGAAATACTTGTGTAAGTTTTAAACCTGATTTAATGTAGTTACTTATCTAGGTTAAGACTGTGAAATGATATTCTTTCGATGGCAGACAGAGGCACTTCCCCTGCGGTCACTCTGACTGCCCTTAAGGCAGCTGTTTGCATCCCACTGTAATCCCCAGAAAGCTGGTCTGGTTCCTGGGCCTGTGGAAGTGCAGGCATTGCTCCATTTGATTCTTCAGGAAACTGGTTCCGAGGAGCACTGGACAGTGCTCAGCACGTGTGGAACTAAGGAACAGAACGAAGCATAGGTCATGTTAGGCGTTATTTAAAATTGGACTCTGATAATAGGCAGTAATCCTAGAAATGACATTTTCTTTTTCCTTTACCTTTGCCCAGGAATGTCCTCCAAGGAAGTCTATGGTAACTTTAAACTTTAGTATGTTCTGTTTCTTTTCTTAATTATAGTATTTCAGGTACTGTTATAATTCAGAATTTATTGACCTTTTATGGGGATGTTTATGGAACCTGTGGGTAACATAATTTATCCATTCAGATAAAGTTGTATAAACGTTTGCAAAGAAGTATATTTCAGAAAGTTACAAATTAACATGATTAAAGACTATACGTTACCCACACGTTCAAAGGTCTTTTTCATTTTATGTGCTAACAGATGCCCAAACCTTAGTAGAATTAATAAATGCATGTCCCTAGTTTATAATTAAGCCATATGGAAGGTACCCTGCTTTCATTCTATCAGTTTCACTACTTTTGCTTTGTATCTTTATTAAACTTGTAATCTTATTTTTTTTGCATGGTTTTCAGAAATTATTTTACCTACTTAATAACCATATTGAAACAGAATGTCCTTTCTTCTCTCCAACTCAGTCTATTGTTTTGTTTTTCTACAGATGATTCTTTCATTAGGCCAGTGACTTTTTGGATTGTTGGAGATTTTGACAGCCCGTCTGGAAGGCAGTTGCTGTACGATGCTCTAAAACATCAGGCAAGTGTCTACAGCTCAGTGTTGTCCTCGTGAGCATCTGTGTGCTGATTGTGCTCTTCTGGCGGCCTCCCCGCTTTCCTAGCGCTTGAGGGCGCAGAGCCCTGCTTCTCCCCGGGCCCGCCAGCCAGTAGAACAGAGAAGAGGGCGCCTTCTGCTTAGTTAAGGGGTAGGCTCTTTCCGAGGAGAAAGAATGAGATCATCGTAGACAAGCTTTTATGGTCTGGCTGCGCACGGTCTTGCTGCCAGGAAGCTGGGAGGTTGTGGGGTGCATTGTGTAGGTGGGCAGATGCCTACACTGAGAGCCTGGGACTGAGTGAGGGGTGCAGAAGCAGGCCCTGTGTGCAGAGTGCACGAGCGTCGTGGGCCTGAGCGAATGGCAGTGGGCTCGTGGAGAAGAAACCGACTTCTGGAGAGTGTCATTGTCTGAGGTGTTACATCTCCTTTTCTGGGGCAGCTTCAGACTGAGTCTTCAGTCCAGTGCCACACCTCTGGGTCCCCTTGGCACCTGTGTCTCGGGGAGGCTTTCTGAAACACTCACATATCCAGGCGGCTGCAGCGTTGCTGAGGAGCGGAGTTCTCTTCTGCTCTAAGAGGAAATAGATGGTTGCTGTGGTTAATTCAGAGTGAAATCAGGAGCAGTCCTAGTGAAGGACGATCAGTACATGTGTGAGGTGCCCTAACTCAGACTGACGTGCGTGTAAGGTGCCCTAAGTCAGACTGACACATGTGTAAGGTGCCCTAAGTCAGACTGACACGTGTGTAAGGTACCCTAAGTCAGACTGACACGCGTGTAAGGTGCCCTAACTCAGACTGACACGCGTGTAAGGTGCCCTAACTCAGACTGACACATGTGTAAGGTGCCCTAACTCAGACTGACACATGTGTAAGGTGCCCTAACTCAGACTGACACGTGTGTAAGGTGCCCTAACTCAGACTGACACGTGTGTAAGGTGCCCTAAGTTAGACTGACGTGTGTAAGGTGCCCTAACTCAGACTGACACGTGTGTAAGGTGCCCTAACTCAGACTGACACATGTGTAAGGTGCCCTAATTCAGACTGACACGTGTGTAAGGTGCCCTAACTCAGACTGACGTGTGTAAGGTGCCCTAACTCAGACTGACATGTGTGTAAGGTGCCCTAAGTCAGACTGACACGTGTGTAAGGTGCCCTAACTCAGACTGACACGTGTGTAAGGTGCCCTAACTTTGACATGAGTGTAAGGTGCCCTAACTCAGACTGACGTGTGTAAGGTGCCCTAACTCAGACTGACACGCGTGTGAGGTGCCCTAACTCAGACTGACATGCGTGTAAGGTGCCCTAACTTTGACATGAGTGTAAGGTGCCCTAACTCGGACTGACGTGTGTAAGGTGCCCTAACTCAGACTGACACGTGTGTAAGGTGCCCTAAGTCAGACTGACACGTGTGTAAGGTGCCCTAACTCAGACTGACACGTGTGTAAGGTGCCCTAACTCAGACTGACATGCGTGTAAGGTGCCCTAACTCAGACTGACATGTGTGTAAGGTGCCCTAACTCAGACTGACATGCGTGTGAGGTGCCCTAACTCAGACTGACATGCGTGTAAGGTGCCCTAACTCAGGCTGACACGTGTGTAAGGTGCCCTAACTCAGACTGACATGCGTGTAAGGTGCCCTAACAGACTGCCCTAACTCTGAGTGATAGACATGCAAGTTGTGGTAGAGTGGGAACAGGAAGGGCCTTGAATATTTTAAATCAAGTAAATATAGGTTCAAAAGAAGTTCAGAAACCATAGGCTACAGCGTGTCTCAAAGTGAACACACGTATGTGACCATGCCTGGGGGAGAGAAGTGTCACGTTCCTGAGAGCCCTCCCTGCTGTGGTCACACCAGGGCCCCAGCCTTTCCCTCTTCTCTCATCATAGAATAAGTTTGTCTATTACTTTATTTTAATGGAATCTAATAAGGTGTATTTGTGTTTGTTTTTTTCTCAATATTTTTGAGATTCATGAAATTACGAGTAATGTTAGTTCTTTTTCCTTGTGTCGTTTTGAATCATGTAACTATATCACAGTTTTGTTTATTTAGTATATTTGATAGACATTTGGGTTGTTTCTGGTTTGGGGTATTCTGAAGAATGCTGCTGTGAATATTCTTATACGTGTCTTTCGATACACAGAAGTGCAAATTTCTGTTGCTTATGTTCTTGCTACGAGCCCTTTTTTGGTTTTAAGGGTCCCAGATACCTTCTCTCACATGGATTCTTGTCTCTTTGCTCAGGGAGAGGTAAATCTTACTAGAAACCTAGAAAGGTCATGTGAACTAAGGAGGGTGGAGCAGAGCCCTGAAGAATGCTTGGGACTTAAGGAAGCAAAGATGGGTGTACTTGGGGTTCCCATGCCAATGTGAGGCATGATGTGCATTAGAAGAATACAAATATAGGGGGAGATACAGGACTTGGATGGTTTGTACTGTATGCTCTCTTTACAGGGTGGTAAAAATGAAGGTGGAAAGGTAGGGTAGAGGCCAGTTCATACAGGGGATCACATGACTTGTTGTAGCATTTTAACCTTGTTCTGTATACAGAGAGGTACTATCCACAACTTTTAAGAGAAGTATTTCCTCTATAGAATACTAGAGGCCCAGTGCATGAAAATTCATGCACTGGAGGTGGCATCCCTCAGCCTGGCCATCCCCCTCTCACAGTCCGGGAGCCCTCAGGGGCAGGAGGCGACCCAGCCATCAGGGGAAGGCGACGCCCCATCACACCTCTCCTGCTGCCACTGCCGGCAGTGCAAGCCTTGGCTGGTCCTGGTTACCTGAGCCTCAGGAGGCTATGGGCGGCTGGGCAGCTGCCATCCGAGGCTTGCCTACTCCTCGGGCTGGCCCTGGGCGGCTGGGGGGACTGGGGGACTCTGGAGGCAGGTGCCCTGGCAGGGCTGAGGGGGCTGTGGGCACCAACATTTTGTGAGGGTGTGATGGTCAATTAGCATATTCCCTCTTTATTAGGTAGGATGGCTGATATTGATGCCACTTTTTAAGTTGAAAACATCTACCATATATAAGAATAACCAACGGATGCAAAACATTGGGGGGTGAGGGCATGTATAGGAGTGGGGGGGGGCAATGGTAAGATATGTACACATATAATACCTTAATAAAAAAAATAATTAAAAAAAGAAAAGAAAACATCTATCGTATAATCCTTATTTCCTATTTTGTAAATAGAAATCCAGTAACAATGTGAGAATAAGCATGATCAACAATCCTAAGGAAGACATAAAGTATGAGAACACGCAGATCTCTCGAGCAATCTGGGCAGCTCTCCAAACACAAACCTCTAGCACTGCCAAGAACTTCATCACAAAAATGGCCAAGGAGGGGCCTGCAGAGGCCCTGGCTGCGGGGGCTGATGTTGGGGAGTTCGCCGTTGGGGTGAGTATCTGCACTGCTTGGGGCCACCTCTCTGTAATTTACCGCAGAAGTCTGCTCCCGGGGGCTGCAGTGTCTGAGCAGGATGGTGATTTTAGTTTTCAGTCTCAGGATTTCTCTTTTTGTTGTTGGAGGAATCTTTCTAAGAAATAGCAATTCTGCCACATGCCCTTTATTGCTTTTAAACTTGCTAGGTTTTAACATGTATGTTTTAAGCACAGGCCATTTGTTTTTATAGTTTTTGAAAGATAGACAATATTTGACTTGTCAGAGCAAAAGAACTGAGATGTAAGTCAGTTAATGAGCTAAGAGCTAATGTGTTTGATGTGTTTCCAGTGTAAGCCCATGTTTATTCACTTACATGTAAAACGCCTTTTACTGTTTTTCAGTCTAAAAACTTATTATAAAATGGTAAGTATGCTTCATGTTTCAGTGAAAAGAAAGGCTCTCTCTTGAAATCAGAAAGGTTTTACAGTGCAGAGGAAAGGTATTGTGAACACTAGTTTGCCACTTGAACATCACATAAAAGAAAGGCAAAGAAAAATGAGCATTATTGATAGGCAGGAGGGTGGGAAAATGGGAGGGAGAATGGAAACATCATAATGTTAATTATTAAAATTAGTTATTACTTTCACTAATAGAGCATTTTAATGATGTACTCACCATGCTATTCATTTGTGGTTTAGTAACTTACTTTTCCTTAATTACAATTACTTTCCTAGGGCATGGATTTCAGTCTTTTTAAAGAGGTCTTTGAGTCTTCCAAAATGGATTTCATTTTGTCTCATGCCATGTACTGCAGGGATGTCCTGAAGCTGAAGAAGGGACAGAGGGCAGTGATCAGCAATGGAAGGGTGAGGATCTTGTCCTGAGACAAGCTTGGCTCCAATTAGATCAGTGCCCAGCCTTGGCCACACTCTCCTCGGAAGGTAGACGCCCTTCAAACAGAGCCGCTCTTTCCAAAGAGGATGTGGCTGACGAGTGCTGGTGATTGTTTCGACTCTGGTTCTGGAGGTGTGCTCACGTTGACACGTGTCCTGTGTTGGCTTTTGTCCTGCCGTGGGCAAGGCGGTGAGACGCAGTGGCTCTCAGAACACAAGTCTGTGAGACCTGGACACTGGAAGCACTGAGCCCGTGGGGGCGTGCCTGCAGCTCGGCGGCCTGTGTGCATGCAGCTGGGTTGGGCTTCCACTCATTAAGTCTCACAGCACTGAGATGAGAACGTAGGCTGTTGTGGACGAATCTGACTTTAAAGTCTTAGCCTGTAGGGCAAACCTTCTATATCGACTGCTACATCTCTGTTTTTGGCTTTATTATTTATATTTGGTGAGAATTGATGAAAACTATATTCTTTTATTTCAGAGTTTGCTTACTGTAAAAATATTGCAAAGTACACAAGTCTACACTCTGTAGTTGAGGAATTGATAAGTAAATAGCAGTGTGAGTTCATGGGGATGGTACTTGTCCGTTTTCATTGACTTCATTCTGACGTAAGCTTGTCTTGGGTCTCTGACGTGGTTTGGTTCCTTAGGTAGCCTGAGGACAATCATGCCCTGCTTTACAGCTTGCAGGTTTCCACACTGGCCACTCTGTTCTCCTTCACAGATCATTGGGCCACTGGAGGATAATGAACTCTTTAATCAGGATGATTTCCACCTCCTAGAAAACATCATCTTAAAAACTTCAGGACAGAAAATTAAATCTCACATTCAACAGCTTCGGGTAGAAGAAGATGTGTAAGTTTTACATAGAAGAAATTTGTTATGTCTTAGGGGCTATATGTTTTTCATCTGTATTTTTAAAATTTTATTTTTCAATTGCACTTTACATTCACTGTTATTTTATACTAGAGGCTCACTCCTGATTGGCTGGTGGGCATCGCAAAGGTACAGTCAATTTGCATCTTTCTCTTTTATTAGTGTAGATTAGTTTCAGGTGTACAGCATAGTGCTAGACATTCATGTAACTCACCAAGTGATCCTCCCAATCCTACCTAATAAAAGAGTAATATGCAAATTGACCGTACCTTCACTACACCCACCAGGCATGCCCATCAGGAAAGCATCCACCGGAGGCTTTTCTGGCCTTGGGAACGAGCGGGGAGCCTGTGATGGATCGCAGGGAACTGGGGGTCCGCTCCTGTGAGGGGGTCTGCTCCTGTGGTGGATTGCAGGGAGCTAGGGTCCCCTGCCCAATGGGCAGTGTCTGCGATCACAGGGAGCTGGAGGTCCCCTGCCCAGGCCTAAAGCTTTGGCCAGAGGCTTTAGGCCTGGGCAGGGCCCAGCCTGTGATTGGTGTGAACTATAGAGGAAACACCTTTTCTGACTGCACATTGGCTAAGCTTCCTGTATGCCACTGGTAATATTCTTAGTAACTTGGATAATAAGAATCCAAAAAGGTGATCTAGGGTTTTTCCACCACACTTCTGGAGAAAAAAACAAAGATCTGCTGCTGGAGGGCTAAGAAATGTCATATCCTGCCCTAGCCGGTTTGACTCAGTGGGTAGAGCCTCAGCCTGCCGACCGCAGGGTCTGGGTTCAATTCTGATCAAGGGCATGTACCTAGGTTGCAGGCTCCTCCCTGGCCGGGGCCCAGATCAGGGCTCATGCAGGAGGCAACCAATCAAAGTGTTTCTCTCTGTCTTTCCTTTTCTCTTCCACATTCTCTAAAAGTCCATGGAAACATACCCTCAGGTGAGGATAAAAAATAAATAAAGAAATCCATATCCTATGAAAAACACGTCTTGAAAATGCCTAAAGACAGTTGTCATTTTTTCTTGGTGAAGGGACTGGAGTCGTGTTGGTGAAAACACCTTGGTGGCTGTGGTGACTGGCAGTGGCTTCAGCAGCGGGGTGATGGGGCTGGTGCCTTCCCCTGACCAGCCTGGTTGCCTCCCACAAAGGGAGGCCAGACTGCGGCTTAGGCCTGCTTCCCATGGGGATCGGGCCTAAGCCATCAGTAGGACATGCTCTGAGGGCTCCCAGTATGTGAGAGGGGGCAGGTTGGCCTGAGGGACCCCACTTCCACCCCCCAGTGCAAGAATTTCGTGCACCGGGCCCCTAGTAAGTCTAATAATGACCGTAGTTATACAATATCAGTGACTTTACTCTCTATGCTGAACTTTGCATTCCTGGGACTATATTGTAACTACTAATTGGTAATTTTAATTCCTTCACCGTCTTTACTCAGTCCCTCAGAATCCCTCTCATCTGACAACCCTCAGTTTGTTCTCTGTACTTACGAGTCTGTTTCTGCTTTGTCATTTGTTTTGCTCTTTAAATTCCACATATAAGTGAAATCTGTGGTATTTGTCTTTCTTTGTCTGACTTAATTCACTTAGCATAATACCCTCTAAGTCTATCCATATGGTCTCTAATGGCAAGATGTCATTTCTTTCTTTGGCTGAGTAATAATTCCATTATATATACACATACATACATACATACATACCAAATCTTCTTTATCCGTTCACATATCGCTAGGCACTTAGGTTGCTTCCATGTTTTGGCTATTGTAAGTAATGCTACAGTGAATATAGGTGTGCATATGTCCTTTTTTTTTTTTTTTTTTTTGTTAATCCTCACCTGAGGATATTTTTCCATTGATTTTTAGAGAGAGTGGAGGAGAGAGGGAGAGACAGAGAGAAACATCGGTGTGAGAGAGACACAGCTTTGGGTTGCCTCCTGCAGGTGCCCCAACCAGGGCTGGGGAACCTGCAACTAAGGTATGTGCCTTTGGCCAGAAACAAACCCAGGACCCTTCAGTCTACAGGCCGATGCTCTTTCCCCTGAGCCAAAACTGCTAGGGCTGCATATGTCCTTTCAAATTAGTGTTTTGCGTTTCTTCAAATAAATACCCAGAAGTGGAATTGCTGGGTCATAGGTAGTTCCATTTTTAATTTTTTGAGGTAACTCTTTGCTTTCTGCAGTGGCTGTATCAGCCAGCATTCCCACCAACAGTGCATGAGAGTTCCCTTTTCTCCATATCCTTGCTAACATTTATTGTTGACTTATTGATGATAAGCATTCTGACAGGTGTACGGTGGTATCTCATTGTGGTTTTAATTTTCATTTTTCTGATGATGAGTGACATTGAGCATTTTACATATGTCTCGACCATATGTATGGCCTCTTTGGAAAAATGTCTATTCATGTCCTTTGCCCATTTTTTAATCAGATTGTTTGGGGGTTTTTGTATCCTGTTCTGTGAATTCTTTATAAATTTTGGGTGTTAACCCCTTATCTGATGTATCATTGATGAATATCTTCTCTCATTCAGTAGGTTGTCTTTTTGTTTTATTGATGGTTTCATTTGCTGTGCAAAAACTTTTTAGTTTGATGTTGTCTAATTTTATTTTTTCCCTTTTATTTTTCTTGCCTAAAGACATATATCAGAAAATAATTACCAAAAGCAATGTGACAGAGTTTACTGCCAAAGTTTTTTTCTATGATTTTTATTGTTTTGTGTCTTACATTTAAGTCTTCAACCAATTTTGAGTTTATTCTTGTGTATGGTGTAACTAGGTGGTCTAGTTTCATTTTTTTGCATGAACCTGTCCAGTTTCCCAACACCATTTCTTGAATAAGCTGTCTTCATCCCATTGCATGTTCTTGTCTCCTTTGTCAAATATTAATCAACCATAAAGACATGGGTTTATTTATGGGCTCTCTATTCTGTTTCTTTGATCTATGTCTGTTTTTATGCCAGTACCATGCTTTTCAGATTACTGTGGCCTTATATAGTTTGATATCAACCAGTGTGATACCTTCTACTTTGTTCTTCGTACAAAGATTGCTGTGACTATCCAGGTCTTTTGTGGTTCCATATAAATTTTTGGAATATTCATTCTGCTTCTATGAAATATGCCACTGGGATCTGGATAGGAATTGTGTTGAATTTATAGATTGCTTTGGATAGTATGGGCATTTTAATGATATTAATTCTTCCAACATATTTAGTATGATGTTAACTGTGGGTTTGTCATATATGGCCTTTATTTTGTTGAGGGATGTTCCCTAGTCCCATTTTTCTGAAAGTTCTTATTATAAATAGATGCTGGATTTTATCAAATAAATATCTTTTCTGCATTTATTGCTATGATAATTTATATTTTTTATATTGTACTAGAGGCCTGGTGCATGGAAGTTCATGCACTGGAGGGGGGTCCTGCAGCCCAGCCTTCCCCCTCTCACAAACCAAGAGCCCTCAGGGGTGGGAGGCAACCCGGCGATCAGGGGAAGGCCACACCCCATCACACCTCTGCAGCTGCCACTGCCGGCAGAGGAAACCTAAGCCGGCCCTGGTTACCTGAGCCTCGGGCCGGCCCTGGGCGGCTGGGGGGCTGAGGAAACTGGGGGACTCTGGAGGCAGGCAGGGCTGTGGGGACTGGGCGCTGCCATCTTTGAGGGCATGGCGGTCAATTAGCATATTCCCTCCTATTGGCTGTGGGCGCTGCCATCTTTGCGACAGCAGGAGGGTCAATTAGCATATTCCCTCTTTATTATATACTAGAGGCCCAGTGCACGAAATTCATGCACGGGGGTGTGTCCCTCAGTCCAGCTGCACCCTCTGCAATCTGGGACCCCTCGATGGATGTCCAACTGCCCCTTTAGGTTTGATCCCAGTAGGATCGGACCTAAAGGGGCAGTTGGACATCCCTCTCACAATCCAGGACTGCTGGCTTCCAACTGCTCGCCTGCTTGCCTTCCTGATTGCCCCTAACCACTCTGCCTGCCAGCCTGATCACCCCCAACCCCTCCCCTGCAAGCCTGATTGGTGTCTTAACTGCTCCCCTGCCAGCCTCTTTGCCCCTAATTGCCCTCCCCTGCAGGCCTGGTCCCCCCAAACTGCTCTCCCCTGCAGGCCTGGGTCTCCCCCCGCCCCGCCCCCCGCAACTTCCCTTCCCTACAGACCCGATCGCCCCCAACTTCCCTCCTCTACCGGCCTGGTCACCCCTCAACTGCCCTTCTCTGAAGGCTTGATTGCCCCAACTGCCCTCCCCTGCTGGCCATCTTGTGGCAGCCATCTTGTGTCCACATGGGGGCAGCCATCTTGTGTGTTGGAGTGATGGTCAATTTGCGTATTACTGTTTTATTAGATAGGAGGATATCATATTATTTGCATATATTGAACCAGCATTGCATTCCATTTGATCATAGTGTATGATCTTTTTAATGTATTGCTGAATTTGGTTTGCTAATACTTTGTTGAGGATTTTTACATCAATGTTTATGAGGGATAATAGCTTGTAATTTTCTTTTTTGTCATGTCTTTGTCTGGTTTTGGAATTCGGATAATGCTGGCCTTGTAAAATGAGCTTGGGAGCCTAGCCTCCTCTTGAATTTTTTGAGAAGGATTTGATTTTGTTGGTGATAGAGTCTTTTGTTGGTGATAGATTTTATTTCTTTCTGTTTCTAGGAATTTATCCATTTCTTTCATATTGTCCAATTTGTTGGCATATAATTGTTCATAGTATCCTATATAGTAAAAGGGTAATATGCAAATTGTCCTTAAGGCAAAATGACCAGAAACAACCCATCGCTATGATGAGCACTGACCACCAGGGGGCAGATGCTCAATGCAGGAACTGCCCCCTGTTAGTCAGTGTGCTTCCACAGGGGCAATGCTGCTCAGCCAGAAGCTGCCTCATGGCTGGCCAGCGCAGCGGTGGTGGTGGGAGCCTCTCCTGCCTCCACAGCAGTGCTAAGGATGTCCGACTAACGGCTTAGGCCCGCTCCTGAGAGGACCTAAGCCATTAGTTGGACATCCCCCAAGTGCTCCTGGGGTGTCAGAGGGATGTTTGACTGCCAGCTTAGACCCGCTTCCCTGGGAAGCGGTCCCAAGCCATCAGTCAGACATCCCCCGAGGGATCCTGGACTGCAAGAGGGCACAGGCTGGGCTGAGGGACCCCCCCACCCCCCGTGAGTGCACAAATTTTTGTGGACCGGGCCTCTAGTTTTCTTATAATCCTTTGTCTTTTTGTGGTGTCTCCTTTTTCATTTCTGGTTTGATTTATTTAGTTTCTGTCTTTTTTAATTCTTGAGTATGGTTAAAGTTTATAAGTCTTGTTTATCTTTTTTAAAGAACCAGCTCTTGGTTTCATTGATATTTTTTTTTGTATTATATTTTTGTATTTCATTTTGTTTATATCTGGCCTGATCTTTATTATTTCCTTCCTTTTACTCATCTTGGGCTTTGATTGTTGTTCTTTTTGTAGTTCTTTTAGTCTAAGGTTAGACTGTTAATTTGTGCTTTTTCTTTATTTTTGTATTGCTATGAACTTTCCTCTTAGGAATGTTTTTGCTGTGTCCTATAGGTTTCTTTTGGGTGAGGGGGATGCAACAGTTAATGTTTTATTTATTTTATTTTTTTCTTTATCGATTAAGTTACTACATATGTGTCCTTATCCCCCCATTGCTCCCCCACCCCCGCACTCAAGCCCTCACCCCCTAATGTCTGTGTCCATTGGACAGGCTTATATGCATGCATACAAGTCCTTTGGTTGATTTCTCCCCCTTATCACACCCTCCTCTACCTTCCCTCTGAGGTTTGACAGTCTGATTGATGCTTCTCTGTCTCTGGATCTGTTTTTCTTCATCAGTGTATGCTCATTATATTCCACAAATGAGTTGAGATCATGTGATATTTATATTTCTCCGACTGGCTTATTTTGCTTAGCATAATGCTCTCCAGTTCCATCATGCTGTTGCAAATGGTAAGAATTCCTTCTTTTTTATAGCAGCATAGTATTCCATTGTGTAGATGTACCACAGTTTTCTAATCTACTCATCTGCTGATGGGCACTTAGTCTGTTTCCAAATCTTAGCTATTGTAAATTGTGCTGCTATGAACATAGGGGTGCATATATCCTTTCTGATTGGTGTTTCTTGTTTCTTGGGGTATATTCCTAGCAGTGGGATCACTAGGTCAAATGGGAGTTCCATTTTTAGTTTTTTGAGGAAACTCCATACTGTTCTCCACAGTGGCTGCACCAGTCTGCATTCCCACCAGCAGTGGTCTGAGAAGATGCTTGATGTGATTTCAGTTTTCTTGAATTTGAGGAGACTTTGCCTGTGACCCAATATGTGGTCTATCTTTGAAAATGTCCCATGTGCACTTGAGTAGGACGTATATTCCGTGGCTTTGGGGTGAAATGTTCTGAAGATGTCAGTTAATTTCATCTGATCTAGTGCATTATTTAGAAATGCTGTTTCTTTGCTGATTTTTTGTCTAGAGGATTTATCCAGTGATGTCAGTGGTGAATTAACACCCGCTACTATGATTGTATTGTTGTCGATCTCTCCCTTGATATCTTCTAGGAGTTTTTTTTATGTATTTGTGTACTCCTGCGTTGGGTGCATATATGTTTACCAGGGTTATATCCTCTTTTGTATCGATCTCTTTAATATTATGAAGTGGCCTTCATTATCTCTTGTTATGTCCTTCACTTTGAGGTCTATTTTGTCAGATATAAGTATTGCTACCCCAGCTCTTTTTTCATTTCCATTTGCCTGGAAGATATTTTTCCACCCTACACTTTCAGTCTGTGTGAGTCCCTTGTTCTGAGGTGGATTTCTTGTAGACAGCATATATATGGGTCATTCTTTTTTATCCATTCAGCCACTCGATGTCTTTTGATTGGAGCATTTAGTCCATTTACGTTTAAAGTTATTATTGATAGGTACCTGTTTGTAGCCATTTCTATTTTTTTGTGCCTATGTTCCTTCTTCCCTTTTTATTTCTTCTTTTTACAGTATTCCCTTTAGCATTTCTTGCGTTGCTGGTTTGGTAGTGATAAACTCCAGCAGCCTTTTTTTTTTTTTTCTGTGAAGCTCCTTATTTCCCCTTCAATTTTGAATGATAGCCTTGCTGGATAGAGTATTCTTGGATTCAGTACTTTGTTTTGCATCACTTTGTAAATTTCCTTCCATTCTTTTCTGGCCTGCTATGTTTCTGTTGAGAAATCATTTCATAATCTAATGGGATATTTCTTGTACATAACTTTCTGTCTCTCTCTTGCAGCCTTTATGATTCTCTCCTTGTCCTGAACATTTACCATCGTAATTACGATGCGTCTTGGTGTGGGTCTTTTCGGGTTCATCTTGTTTGGGACTCTCTGTGCTTGTGTAACTTTTTTCTTCCCCACATCAGGGAATTTTTCTGACATTATTTCTTCAAATAGTTCTTCTAATCCTTTTTCCTCTTCCTGTTGTTCTGGCACCTCTATTATTCGTATGTTGCTTCGTTTCATGTTTTCCCATAGCTCCCTTAGGCTCTCCTCCTGTCTTTTAATTTTTTTTTCTCCAATTGCAGTTTAGTCTGAGTATGTTTTGCTTCCCTGTCTTCTAATTCGCTAATTCGGTCCTCTAGTCTACTGTTGAAACTTTCCATGGTGTTTTTTATTGCAGCTATATCACTTTTTATTTCTTCTTGATTCTTACATAAGTTGTTGATTTTTTTCATCCATCCGGTTTGTGAACTGTATGATCCTTAGTCTGAATTCTTTTTCTGACATATTGCATGCCTCTGTTTCACTTAGCTGCTTCTCTGGTGATTCCTCCTTTTCTTTCCTTTGAGGGTTTCTTTGTCTCTCCATTTTTGCTCTCATCGAAGGATCTATGTGTCGAGTCATGTGGGGACTGCTCCTCAGGCAGCAGCTGCTCCTTGGGTGGTTGCAGCAGCAGCTGTTCTTCTGTTGGCGGTGGCTTCTCTCATGGGCGCTGCTCACAGCAGTGGTGGCTCCTCTGGCTGGCGGGGGCAGGCTGCACGTGCAGCTGCTGCTCCTCAGATTGGGGCCAGCTGCTCACGAGGCTGCTGCTCCTTGGACAGGGGTGTTATGCTCGCGGAGCTGCTCATCCTCGGACAGGGGCAGGCTGCTCGCACGGCTGCTGCTCCTGAACAGGTATGGTCTGCTTGTGTGGCTGCTGCTCCTCGGACTTGGGCGGGCTGCTCACGCACCTGCTGCTCCTCAGACGGGGGCAGGCTGCTTAGGCCTGGTATAATACTCTTGAAAAAGGCAAGAGTAACTGTTTCTCCAGGATTGCTGAAGAATTTTGCCAACTGGCTTCTCAATCAGAGGGCTTGTAAAGCAGACTGGAGTTATGCTGCTGTACATTGAAGGTTTCCATTGCTGTTCCTTTTTGCAATCAGATAAGGACTTCTCACTACATAATATCCTGAAAACGGTGGTCTTTGGGAAAGGTGTCAGACATATTCCTGTCCAGAAGAACTGGAGACTACAGCATGGGTTGTGACCTTTTGCTTCGTGCCTGATTTCAGGCCAACTTGGTAGTGACTCTTGGGTTCAAACATGGGAAAGGTGCCCTTGCTCAGCAACATACAGCCCAGGAGCTCGGCGAGAAACTTTGCCATATACGAGTAGTGAGGCAGGTCCCTCCAAGGGGCAAGGTAATGCCTGCAAGCTGGGGGGCTGCCCTGCCTCGGCCTGGGACCGGGCCTGAGACCAAGCACGCTGGCTGCCCGTCTTCTGCACTCTGTGTTGCAAGGTTCGCTCAATTCCGCCTGCCGACCCAGCCTCTGCCCCGTGGGATTGGGCACCTGTGGTCCACTAGCCTTTTCCACTGAATGCTATTACCACCATCAGGGAGGGTCTGCCCAGGGTGGTGGGAGGGCCAATGCCCTGCATGGCGATGGCCACTTGGGCAAGGGCATCAGTGAGCAGAGCACCGCAGCTCAGGCACCGGGCAGCCCAGCCCTGGGCTTGGACACTGTAGCAGCACCGCTCGGCTGGAGCCGAGCCCTGACACTCAGCCCCAGAATGGGAGGCGAAGGCGGGGAAGGGTCTGCCCTTGTGAGCCCATGGGCTGACCCACTTCCTGTTTCCCCTCCTCCATGCTAAGGCAGGTGGAAAGGTGCTGCTCTGGCTGCTCTGTCCCATAGTTTTTGAGTAGTTGTGTTTTTATTTTCATTTGTCTCAAGATACCTTTTGATTTCTTTTTTGATCTCATTGTTGGCCCATTCATTGTTTAGTAGCATGTTAGGTAACCTCCATGTGTTGTTTGTGCTTTTAGTTTTTTTCTTTCAGTTGATTTCTAATTTCATACCATTTTCATTAGAGATGCTTGATATGATTTCAGTCTCTTTAAATTGTTTTTGAGACTTCTGTTATTTACTAGAATAAATATGTGATTTATTCTAGTAAATGTACCATGTGTACTTGAAAACATTCTTTTTTACACATGGTACATTTCCTAGAATAAATCACTATTAGGCCACAACAGAAGTCTCAAAAAAAATTTAAAGAGACTGGAATCATATCAAGCATCTCTGATGACTGCTTTGGTGTGAAATGCTTTATAAACATCCATTAAATGTCATACTAGTGGCCCGGTGCATGGATTTGTGCACATTGAAAGGAAATTAATTAGAAGAAATATTTTAATACTGCTGTTCGCCCTTTCTCTAGAATAGAAGTGCCAACCAGATTCACAAATGACAATGACACATTGAAACACATGCGTGCGATTGGCGTCAGCAAGAGCTTTATATGTATTGCGCATGCGCGAGTCAACGTTTATTTTTAAACTAGTAGCCCATTGTACGATATCACGTGCAGTAGGCTGCCCGCCACTTCCGTGGGAGCCGGTGGGAACCACAGCACGCCGCCAGGAACCGCGCTGCTTCCATGGTAGCTGCGCTGCTTCTGTGGGAGGCGTCTCCTCTCCGGGCCTGTGCTCGGCCATGGAGGCTGCGGGCCGGCCCCGTGTCCCCCAGAGGCCTCGGCCGCTCCGTGCCTGCTGCCCAGAGGCCCTCCACGGGGCTGGAGTGGAACGGTTGCCTCATCACTGTGGCGACTAAGTAAGCATCCCACCAGGCTGCTCACACTGCCCACTCTCAGCGGCTGCCCCCTAGGACTGGGAGACTCCGCGGGGCTGAGGAGACTGGGCGCCGCCATCTTGTGGCTATGGGTGCCACCATCTTTGTGACGGAGTGATGGTTAATTTTCATATTACCCTTTTATTAGATAGGCTTGCCAGTGCATGTCACATGTACCGGACAGTCAAACATAAGGTCGCTTCGCCTTTTATATCTTACCTAATAATAGACAAACGTAAATTGACCGTACCTCCGCTACACCACCAGCCAATCAGGAGTGATATGCAAATTAACCCAACAAAGATGGCAGTTAATTTGCATACTCAGCTGCCGAGTGACGGGCATTCTGTCCCACCCCCAGTCTCTCAGGGCCTCTGGCAGCGTGGGAAGGAGGGGATGGAGTGGAAAGAGGCGGCTCCCGGAGCAGAAAGAGGCAGCTCCGGGGCCTGAGTGGAAAGGGGCTGGGCCGGAATGGAAAGGCGGTGCCGGCAGCCAGGGAAAGGAAAGCCCATTCTAGCACGAATCTTCATGCATTGGGTTTCTAGTATATAGATAAGCCTGTTTATTTGTTGATGTTCTGTCTGGAAGATCTATCCATTGATGCCAATGGGGTGTAAATCCCCTATATGACAGTACTACTGTCATTCTCTCCCTTTATGTCCAACAAGATATGCTTTATATGTTTAGATGCTCCTCGGTTGGGTGCATACATGTTTGCAAGAGGTATAGCCTCTTGTTGGGTTACTCGCTTTATTATTATGTAGTGTATTTGTTTGTCTTTTACTATAGCCTTTGTGTTAAAGTCTATTTTGTCTGATATACTGCTGCCCCAGCTTTTTAAAATTTCCATTTATATGAAATATATTTTATTATCACTTTACTTTCAGTATCTTTTGACCTGTGGTGGGTTCCTGTATACAGCATATACATTGAGTGGCCAGATTATTATGATCTCTGAATGCATAATAATCTGGCCACTCAGTATATATATATTAGAGGCCCAGTGCATGAATTTGTCCATGGGTGCAGTCCGACCCAGCCTGGCCAGGGGGAGGGGACATGGGTGGTTGGCTGGCCTGCCTGCTGGTCGAACTCCTGGTCGAGGGGACAATTTGCATATTTCCCTTTTATTATATAGGATATACACTGAGTGGCCAGATTATTATGCGTTCAGAGATCATAATAATTGGCCACTCAGTGTATATGGGTCTTGTTTTCTGATCCATTTAATAACTTCTATCTAGCCGAAACCGGTTTGGCTCAGTGGATAGAGCATCGGTCTGCGGACTGAAAGGTCCCAGGTTCGATTCCGGTCAAGGGCATGTACATTGGTTGCGGGCACATCCCCGGTAGGGGGTGTGCAAGAGGCAGCTGGTCGATGTTTCTCTGTCATCGATGTTTCTAGCTCTCTGTCCCTCTCCTTTCCTCTCTGTAAAAAGTCAATAAAATATATTTAAAAAAAAAATAACTTCTATCTTTTGATTGGAACATTTATTTCATTTATATTAAAGTGATTATTGATAGGCATATACTTATTTTCATTTTATTATTTATATTTATATGTTCTTTATTTCCTCTTAAATAAGTCATTTTAATATTTCTTATAACACTGGTTTGGTGGTGATCAGTGTTGTCATAGAGGCTCCTTTAGCTTTTTCTTGGCTGGGAAGCTCCTTAACTGTCCTTTGATTAGAAATGATAGTTTTGCTGGGTAGAGTAGTCTTGTTTGTAGGACCCTGCTTTTCATCATTTTGAATACTTTGTGCTAATCCTTTTGATCTGCAAAGTTTCTCTTGAGAAATGAGCTGATAGTCTCATGGGATCTTATGCTTTTCTCTTGCTGCTTTTAGGATTATCTCTTTGTCTTTAACTATTGGCATTTTAATCATGATGTGTTTTGGTGTGGCCTCTTTGGGTTCATCTTGTTCTTCCTGGACTTGTGTGTCTTTTTCCTTCAGGTTAGGGAAGTTTCCAATCATTATTTCTTCAACTAGGTTTTCATTTCCTTGCTTTTTCTCTTCACCTTCTGGTACCCCTATGATGTGAATGTTGTCATGCTACCCAGAGGTCCCTTAAACTGTCACCTTTTTAAAATTCTTTTTTTTCTGTTCAGATTGGGTGTTTTCTGCTTCCTTTTCTTTCTAATTGCTAATTTGATTCTCTGCTTTATCTACTCTACTGTTGATTCCCTGTAATGTATTCCTCATTTCAGTTCTTTTAGTCTTTATTTCTGATTGGTTATTTTTTTATGATTCCTACCTCCATTTTTATGTTTCCTATCTTTTTGTTGAAGTTCTCACTGAGCATCCTTATAACCTGTGTTTTGAACCTGCATCTGGTAGATTGCTTCTCTCCTTTTTTTCTTTTTCTGGGGTTTTGTTCTGTTGTTTCATTGGGACATGTTTCTTTGTCTCATCATCTTGGGTGCATTGATGTGCTTGTATTAGGTAGAGCTGCTGTATATCCGGTCTTGGTGGAATGGCCTATTGTATTATTAATCCTGGAGGGCCCGGTGGAGGAGCCTCCCTGATCACCGCACTGGTGCACCCCAGTGTGGCCTGTGTGCCCCGAACCTTGATTGCTTTGGACAGGTCAATGGGAGGGATTTATCCCCAGGCTGATTGGCTGCAAGGATTAGTTGCAACCACAATGGGGAGCTGTTTTGCAGGGGATGACCTGATGGAGCAGTACTCACTTTACCAGGGCCTTGATGCCCGAAAAGTTCACCCCTTGAATGTGTCACTTGGGGTAGTATTTGGGTGGTGAACTTGCATGCTCTGAAGCTGACCATCAGTTGTGCTGGCTCTGGGGCCTACCTGGAGGGGCAGGCCAAAATCAGCTGCCACCTGGGCTACAAAACAATCTGCAGATGGATGCTATTTGATGCCACCAGGGCTACAAAACAATCTGCAGATGGATGCTATTTGTGATGGTTTGGAGGAGCCTAAGAAAGATCAAACTGCATACTGTGGCCAGTTGCTGCGAGTGCCAGGCTTGGAGCCACTTAGCAAAAAGTGTATGGCATGCCTCGACCAGATGCTGCTTGTGTGGGGTTTGTGAACCTTTAAGAGATTTTAGGATGGAAATGGCTTAGGTGGGTGTGTACGTTGTATGGGGCGGGGTCTCAGGGATTCATCAAGATGGGGCACACAGTGTTGGCCAGGTTGATAGAGACCAACCAGATCAGGCTCCACCTGCTGGCTCTGTGGTGTAGTGGTGGCTCAGCAGAGGAGCAGTGGCCTTTGACAGCACTTCTGTCTGGGAGAAGGCTGGCTCTTCAGCTTCCACGCTGATGCCAGACACTTCAGTTCCTCCCTGAATGTCCCTGATGTGCCTTTTGAGCCACTGCCCCAGTGCTGAGCTCAGGGTGAGTGAGTTTGAGTAAGTTCATGTGCCAGCCCTTTAAGGGGAACACCTGGGACTCCAGCAGCCTCCATGTCACTCAGCCACAATCCCTGCTGGTTTACACCCAGAAGTTATGGGGACTTCTCTTCTTGGCACTGGAACCCTGGCTGGGGGGGTGGGGGGCCTTGGTGTGGGGCTGGGACCCCTGGTACCTCAGGGCACTTCTGAAGACGAGGTATCCCTTTCTTTCTTTCTTTCTTTCTTTAATCCTCACCCGAGGATATTTTTTCCATTGATTTTTAGAGAGAGTGGAAGAGAGAGGGAAAGACAGAGAGAAATATCACTGTGATATTTCGATTGGTTGCCTCTTGCACACTCCCTGACCAGGGCCCAGGCCAGGGAGGAACCTGCAACTGGGGTACATGCCCTTGGCTGACCCATCAGTCTGCAGGCTGACACTCTATCCACTGAGCTAAACCAGCTATGGCCCAAGGTATCCCATTCAGTTCTTAAGTGCCACACATCTATGTTTCCGGCCCTTATATCAGTGCTGTGATAGAGGCTGTGCCATTTTACTTCTCACCAGGAATGATAAGGATTCCAAGTTCTCCACATCCTCACCAACACTTGTTATTTTGTGTTGTTGTTTTCATAATACCCATACTAATGGGTCTGAAGTGGTATCTCTTTGGTTTGGAATGTACTAAGGATTAGTGATATTGAACATCTTTTCATGTGCTCATTGGCCATCTGTATATCTTTGAAAAAATGCCCAAGGCCTTCGCTCATTTTGTTCATTGTTGCTGATTTGTAGGAGTTCTTCATATATGTTTTTGGTAGCAACACTTCACACATGTATCAGATGCGAACGGTTTCTCCCACTGCGTGGGTTGCCCTTTCACACTTTTGATCTTGTTCTTTGTTGTGTAGTGGAGGATATAAAATTTAAAAGTTCTGGGATTTTATTCATCTTTGTCATAATACCATCATACTGTAGAATTCAAGATGTGTGTCTTAGTGAGGTGTTGACTTCAATAGTTGCCAAAATAGTCTCTTTGCCAAGTCTTGGGTGATATGGCAAGGGATCTTTTTCCTTACAGATAAAGAGGTGCCCTGTACCTCCGTGGCTCTGAAGTGACACCCTGAGCCGTTCCCTGATGCGGGCCAGGAGGTGCCCATGACTTGAAGCCACCCTGTCCTGGGCATAGGCATGGGCTTGGTATGGTGGTGCCCAGGGATCACTCCCTCTTTCTGTGGAGGTTTTGGGGGTAGCCCCGTGGAGTCTATGTGGACTAGTATATAATAGCCAGACTATGCCCGAAAGCCTTGCCTTTCATTAACCAGAGATGGTTCTGAGCCTGTCCTGGGTGAATTAGGGAAATAAGGTAGTTATGGGGCTGCCAAATGATTGATTCTAATACTGTTAGAATTACCTTGCCGGTCAGGATCTTTTCCCTGGTGCCCATGCAGCTCCCCCTTGGAGCGCACCCTTCCCTCATCACGGCCAGCTTTCCTCCAGGACCAGGCCTGCAGGCGGACACTGCCCTCCGCCTCTGGAAGCCCCGCTGCGGCTCTGACCGCGGTGCCTGTGAGCCTTTGTGAAGTTTCCTTTTTTTTTTTAGTATATTTTTGTTGATTTCAGGGAGAGGGGGAGAGAGATAGAAACATCCATGATGAGAGAGAATCATGGATCGGCTGCCTCCTGCACGCCCCACACTGGGGATCGAGCTCACAATCCGGGCATGTGCCCTGACTGGGAATCGAACCGTGACCTCCTGGTTCATAGATCGACGTTCAGCCACTTGCAAAATATCATCTCCTTTCACATAGGGGAAAATCAGTACCTTCCCCAAAGTTATAAAACTCACCATTCTCAAAATCAGTACTTTTTTCATGCCTGTTGGTACAAAATTCATACTTTCTTCAAGCCTTCTTGTTGGGTTCACTATTCTGGCTGCTTATACTGTGTTCAGCAATAATTGGAAAAACTTTCCACTTAAAGAGATGTTGAATTTTTACCAACCACATCTTTCAGGGCAAGTGACTTGGTAATGAAGGTGGACGCTCTCCTGTCTGCTCAACCAAAAGGAGACACAAGAATCGAGTACCAGTTTTTTGAAGACAGACACAGGTATGGGACTAACATGGAATTTGTGTGTATCCTTGAATATTAAACTTTTTTTAATGAACTTGAATGTTTTATTACTAAACTGTTTCTTGTTTTCCTACAAGGCTGTTGCTTCTCTGTATAAAAATAGCACCAGCAAATACAGTATATTGTAAAATTAACATAGTTTTGTTCGTCATCAGACACTGTACAACTAACAAAACTTTTCTTCACTGCTGGTTATATCCAATGGAAAGGTCACTATGTATTTTGAAAGTTACAATGTTATATAAGGCTTAAGATTACAATGTTATCCTTGAATTACATGATTTTTATAACTGGGTTTTACCACAGATAATTTCAGGAATTCTTAAGGTTATAACTGTAGCCTCGCCTGAAAGTCACAGGGCGTTGAGATAAAGATGCATGTTGTGGTGTCTGCAGCCATTAGGAAGCCAGGGCATCTTCTTCCAGGAGTGTGGCTGTAAGGAGTTTCTTCTCCCGTTGGTGTTACTAAATGGACTCTGTCCTGGCACCACGCACTTCAGATAGCTGTGCTAGTTGAGGTGTCACATCTGCTTTATTCGGGCTCCGCTTTCCCTGCCTAGTAGACTTTGTGTATTTCTCCTGCTTCTTCACTCACTGGTTCTTCCGTCTTCACAACAAGATCTGCCGACGGTCCTGGATCCTCTGCAGGAGCATCATTGCTTTCAGTTGCTCCTGGACAGGGCGCGTCGGGTTCATGGGCAGCTTCCACTCTTTCCGAAGCACCACACTCAGCATGTTCGGCTTTGCTCCAGGTCAGGCTGGCGATAGTAAGCACTGTCCCCAGAGCTTCCCGAGCAAATGCTGGCTCCCATGTGCAGAACCATGTCTGTCACCGGCCCGTGTCTCTGTGAGTTTGTGCCTGAGAGCAGCTGGCCCGAGGCAGTGTGCAGCGCACTGCGGGCAGCACCTCAGAGCGCACAGGTCTTAGGCTGCCTTTCCCTCAGACCCGTCTGCTTTTCACATAAAGTCTGTGTATAAGTTCTTACATGACTGGAAAATTTGTCTGGCCTATGGTTCTCATATGTATTCATATTCATATGTAAAACTTCTACACAGATCTCAGTTGTCTAAAAGTTGCCATTTATTTCTAAATCCACCTGAATTAGTTCTGAATGCACCCTTTCAGAAAACAGCATTTAATTACATGGATCAGTTGTAATTTTCTGTTATTCAAGAAGAAACAGAGTTTGTTAGAACACTTTTCTTGTTCATCTTTTATTGAAAACTGTTTTGTTTTCAATAAAATAAAAATGAGTTTAGCATTATGAGGATGTCCTTGTCTTTTTCCTCAAGTTTTTTATTTGGAAAAGTTTCAAACCAAGAGAATAGTTGAAAGGCTGTTACAGTGAACACTCAAATATATTTAACCTAGAATTTACCTTTTTTTTTCCTACACCGGAGAAAAACTTTCTTAAAGTACTTAAAAATATACGGGGGAAAAAATACACGGGAGAAGACAAACATACAAAGGCATTGTCATACAACTTATTTCTAAAGTCAGTACTTTTGAAATGTAAAACAATGATCATTATCCCCAAAAGTCGGTTTATTGAAAAAATTTGATTTTAAGTTGGTCTATAACTTTTCATTCAATTTTGTTTACAAATAATTACTAGGTTTCTCAGTTTCATCCCATATCAGAACTTTGTTTTTTGGAAATATTTACTTCTCAAAGTTGTGTATAGTTACTCTTGCAATTAATGTTAGCAACTTCTCTAAGTCACAAGAATTCAGTAGGCTGCTTTGGAAATAGTTACCATATTGGGTTATCTATAGGAAGATTCGTGTACTGGAATTCCAAATATTGGGAAAAGTATGAGGACTGAGAGCAGGAGGACCAAGAAAAGATGGTATATCTTTAACTGCAGACCTGCTAAAAAAGACTCCATTAGTTACTGTGGTACGAGTGCTCAAGAAGCAGTTGCTGCCAAACCACAAGCTGGCTGTATAACTGTCCACTCTCTATTTCCTTCTCTAAAGAATGGCAGACTTAAATAATGAGATTGCTCAATCACATCAGCAGAGACTTTTAAGTTAGAATATACTTTAACTGTGAAATAAATTATTTTCATAATTGGTTTAGCAGCCGTGGGTCTGCAAAGGCAGCAAACCCCATTTTGTTTCACAATTGGAAGGCTGACTCAGAGGCTGTTTGTAAGATGCCTAACCACCTTCTATCGCCAGTCAGTCGTGAACATGGGCCTTCCTGAACTCAGTAAGTTACTCAATGTGACAACGATCTCATCATCAACACACAATGTTGAGCCAGCAAAATGAGGGGGGAAAAAAAGTCCACTCACAAGGTAGGAATTGGCTGATGTAAATGAGAGGGCTATGTCCTCTTACACAGCACAGGAGGGACATGAATGGCAAAAAACAACCTACATCAGGCTTGGGAAGAGATGGTTTGGGTTACGTGTAAGTTGGCTTAAACTGACCGTGGCGGAATGATTGGAAAGTTTCTTCTCCTAACATAATGCCCATTCGTTATAAACTAAGCTAGTCTTAGTTTCTTATAAATCTTATTTCCTTGGATTTACCTACTACACCCTCATTCTATAGCCATTTAACTTATAAGCTGGGCCTGCCCAGCCTACCTCTAAAGCCTCTCTTGAGAAGGGTACCAGATGCATTGAACACAGGCATCCTCCAGTAAGAATCTGCACTTCAAATCACATGAAGAACCAGCGCTAGGCTCTCCGTGTAAATGCCTCTCACTTCACACTATCATGGAAGCAGTGAGTTTACCAACCACTCCTTCCTTACAGGCAACTCAGTAGCTGTAAAAGCTTTTCTTCCGTTTCAAAGCTTTTCAATACTTGTTAATTCCAAAAATCCGAACTCCATGCAGCTGTGACACTTTGGGAACTGGCACACTCAGGAGAGGAGCTGTTCAGCATGAAGTGAGTTGGAGCTACTTCGTATAGAAACTTGCCAGGAAATACAGAATTGTTGGAGAAATTGTGAGAAACCTCCGTGAAGATGTGAACTGGACTCCATAGTCCAGTTCCAAGGAGTTAGGAGCCTTGCTTTGCCCTGACCGGGAGTTTCAAAGGTGTTCCTTTTACGGCATGCAGAAACACATGCATCCCAGCTCACGTGTAACATGTGTTAGGTCCACGTCACAGGAGCACTGAAGCAGGGAATGCTGAGGAAGACAATATGAAGCGAGCCAACGCCCAACGCATGTGTCCGCCACATCCCTGGTTGTTCATTGCCGGGTATTTGGGTTCACCTCGCTGTGGGCACCTCCAACATTCACGTTTGCCCCTCCGCCACACGCCCAGCGGCCGGCGTGGAGGAGGACCAGCTCCGCGGACAGCGTCTCCTCGCAGCCGAACGCCAGCGGCCGGCTCCCAGAGCCCTGGATTCAGTTGTTAACAAATGCCATATTTATCTCTCACCTGTGTGTGCATGTGTGTATAACAATCCCAAGTATATGTGTATGTTTGCGTACAAACGTGCACTCACATATTTTCTGAATTACTTGAAACCTTACACATCATGCCTGAATTCTTCAGCGTGTCTCACCCCAGTGCCGTCTCCGCACGCCTCCGCACTTACTCCTGAGCCAGTCACATTCGATAATGCACAGTTCAAACCTCTCCATCGCCCTCGTAATCACCTTTACAGCTATTTCGTTTTGATCAGTCTTTTTTAATCTAAAGTAGCTACCTGCTCCTTTTTTTCTTTTTGTCTTTTATGCTGACTTTTTAAAGAGTTCAGACCAGCTGTCTTGTGTAGTGTTTCACAGTCTGGCTGTTTCCTCATGGTGAGATGTCAGTTACGTGTCCTCAGGAGGAACCCCTAAGTTGGTGTATGTGGCCCTTGCCCGAGGGGCCATGTGTACAGCCTAGTCGCCCCTTAGATTCAGCAGGGAGCGCCAGATAGAGCCCGCCCTGCCCGCTCGGTCCTGGCGCACCTGCCTGAGCAAAGCGGCGTGGCTGACCTGTGCTGCTCACCCAGCCCCGGGAGGTCAGGGGTGAGCAGACGGGCGATTCCAGGCTGGAACGAGGCCCCACCTGCCTCGCTGCTGTGTCTCCTGAATCCCTAGGCTGCCAGTGGGTGAGACTTCGGTCTCCTTGCTCACACCCTCCCATGGCCAGGACAGTGCGTCCTGAGCAAGAGCTCTCCTTTCTAGAGCAGCAGTGCCAGCCTCTCGGACCTCAGGGCTGATGACCGCTGTTCCAGAACTAACCCCTTTCTTCATGAACCTCAGACAATTAAAATGCCCTAATTGTAAATTCTGTTACGATACAAATTATAATTAGAGAAATTCTTTTTATTGGGTTTGGGTTAGTATTTGCTTTATATCAGAAGTTACTTGTTTTTCTAAGAATGGAGGTCTGAATTATGGGTGTGTGCATCCTTGCCCTAAAGAGTGTCTCTGGCCCAGCCCCGACTTCTGACAGCACGTCCACTGGAACAGGTCCCCAGTGACTCCCATGTACATCAAGGTGGGTGACCCCAGCGTTCCTTGGCATTTGCTCTACTCACCACCAGGGGCCCAGCTCTAGAGATGAGGTTTTTTTGAAATGCTGAGAGGACTGATAAATTATATTGGACTCTGTCCTACCCCCTGCCCCTCCAAACCACTGCGGCAAAAACAAATTAACTTTGTTTCTTGTTTTCCTCCAGATTAATGCTTTATCTTTTGATCTCTGTAGTGCAATTAAACTGAGGCCAAAAGAAGGGGAGACGTACTTTGATGTCGTGGCCATCGTTGACCCTGTCACCAGAGAATCACAAAGACTGGCCCCACTGCTCTTGGTATGGACAGTGCGGGGTGGTCATACCATCCTCCTGGGAAGTGACCGCGTGCCTGTTGCTCTCGGAGGCCGTCAGTGTCCCTTAGTGATCCGCGGAGGCATTGGAAGCCCCGGAAGGCCTCTTGGGCGAGCTCATGTCTTCGTGCAGAGTGGCAGCAGCTCTGCCAGCAGCTTCGTAACCTTAGCTGGCACAGCTTTGATTGCTTGGCTCGTGTACTGAAGAGAAAAAAGTATCCTTACTTAGAGCACAATGTCTTTGAATTAAATTGATTATGCCATACTGTAATTTATGATGATGAAGAGCTAAAAAGGTAAAAGAATTTTGCTTTATCATTTTCCCTTTTATAACTAGTATGTCTTAGATATGTATAAGGCATTGCAGTTTTGAGAACATTTAAAAGAGCTCTGCCTAAAAGACCGTTGCTTCAACTTGTTTTATGTTGTGGGTTTTTTTTAAAGAAAGTTTTAATGAAGTGTAACGAACTAACCTTTTGTTGTGGGTATTTGTGTGCACGTGTTTTCATACCACAGTATGTAAGCTGCACCGAGGGGACTTTAAAAATGCTGCTGCTTCACACCTGCGTAGGGCCGGTGGCTGCAGTGGCCGTGGCGTGCGTGCGTGCGTGCGTGCGTGCGTGTGTGTGATTTAGATTGTGCGCTAGAGTGTGTCTCTTTTCTTAAGAAGTTAAGAAATGTTCAGTCTTTTAGTATCAAGAGATAAATTTATGTTTTGTCATCTGGTTTGCTCTTTTAGGTGTTAACTCAGCTGATCAACATGAATCTAAGAGTATTTATGAACTGCCAATCTAAACTTTCTGACATGCCTTTAAAAAGGTAAAGCAAGCTCTTTAAGAAATCAACAGCTGACAAACATCTAAAAGCTGGGTTTATAAGTGGATTGTCATGTTTGAAAAGATCATTTACTGAATGCTTAGGTTTGCTAGCTCCCTGCTCTAATCAGAAGTTGTAGGAACTCCCTGTGGGTGTGGGTGGGGTGTGGGTGCACTTCTGGGGCACTAGCCACTCTCCCTGAGCTGTGCGCGCGTGCTCTCTCTCTCTCTCTCTCTCTTTCTCTCTTTCTTGGTCAGAATTATACCGTTCTCTAATTTTAGAACGTTTGATCAGTGTAGCTGTTACATTGACCTCTCTGTGCTGCGCTGAGAAAAGACTTGTCTGTGCGTCTTTACCTTAAACTCCGAGCAGTGAGTTCAGGTGGAGGATGGACGTCCAAGGAGCTCGCAGAGGCTCCTGTGTGTGCATCTCCAAAGGAGGCAGCTTCCTCTTGGAGCTGAAATGTCCTTATGAAAAAAGACACAAAAAGCAGTCACTGGTCACAGTGTGACACACGTTGGGGCTTTGGGAAATTTCTGATTTACAAATATGCTGTGTTCTATAGGTTAGAGTCTAAGTGAGTTTATTTCTGTACTAGAGGCCCAGTGCATGGTGGGGTCCTGCTGATCCACCCCGATAACGGGGCCGCCCGGGGAAGGGGACGCGGGAGGTTGGCCGGCCGGTCTCTCGGTCGAGAAACACATTGATTGTTTGCCTCCTGCACGAGCCCGGAACAGGGCCCGGGCCAGGGAGGAGCCTGCAACTGGGTAACATGCCCTTGACCAGAGTCAAACTCAGGACCCTTCGGTCCACAGGCCAACACTCTATCCATTGAGCCAAACTGGCTAGGGCTGATTCTAATTGAATTTAAACAGTGTTTGAAAGAGACAAAAGAGTTCCCAGCTCCCACCATTGCCCTTGTTCAGGAGAAATGTTTAAATTATTACATACAGTGTTTTCAGGGTGCATCTGACACCCAGTCACCATTTAGGGCTCTGTAAGATAAAAATGAGTTTTCTCACTGAAGAAAGGCAAACACTCAGGAGACGCCTGCAAGCCCACACCTGCACCGGAGGGGTGGCCTCCCTCCCAGGCCTCTTCCTCTGGCTCTTCTTTGCATCTTCAACAACCACAGGAGGCCAGTTAGGTCAGGAAACAGTTTTGGAGATACCTTCCCAATCTGGAAGGAACCCTTCCAGATCTGTGTGTTATAAGCCCATCGACCTTTATGGAGACCTGTCATCTCAAGGACTGTGGTTGTATTTTTTTTTAAATTAACACTTTCCTTTTTAATTTCAGCTTTTACCGTTATGTCTTAGAACCAGAGATTTCTTTTACTTCAGACAATAGTTTTGCTAAGGGTCCAATAGCCAAATTTTTGGATATGCCACAGTCTCCTCTGTTCACTCTGAATTTGAACACACCTGAGAGTTGGATGGTAGAGTCTGTCAGAACGCCGTATGATCTGGATAACATTTATTTAGAAGAGGTAAGCATGTCAGCGCGTCCAAGTGTTAATCATGTGAGAACCTGCTTTAGGTGTAGTGGTGATAGTCCCTGACTGAACAGACTGGATCACCGTCTAGGCAGGCCTTTGAGATGTCAATATTCAGGTGTAATTATATTCTTTAAAATAATAGCTTCATTGAGATCTAATTCCCATACCATAAAATTCACGCTTTTAAAATGTATAGCTGAGTAGTTTTAATATACTCACAGAGCCCTGTAACCACATCGCTACCTGATTATAGGGTGTTTCCATCCCCCTTAAGGAAACGCCACACCCGCTAGCAGTCACTCTCATTCCTCCTGGCCACCACTACTCTAACCTTTGTCCCTATGGGTTTGCCTGTTCTGACATTTCATCTAAATGGAAGCATATTTTTATGACTGCCTTCTTTCACTTTAAATTTATTTTCAAGATTTATCCTTGTTGTAGCATATGTTAGCACATTGCCAGATAATTTGTTGCCGGATAATATTCCCTAGTATGGATAGACCACATGTCAATTATTTGTTCATTGATAGACATTTGGGTTGCTTCTACTTTTTGGCTATTATGATTAATGCTGCTGTGAACATCCATGCACAAGTTTTTATAGATATGCTTTTATTTCTCTTGGGTATATACTTAGGAGTAGAATTGCTAGATCGTATGATAATTCTATGTTTGACCTTTTGAAGGATTGCTGAGCTGTTTTCCAAAGTGACTATACCATTTTCCATTCCTGACCCAATGACAAATGATGATAAGCATTTTTTAATGTGTTTAATGTTCATCTGTATACCATCTTTGAAGAAATTTGTATTCAAATTTTTTGCCTATTTTTAAAAATTGCTTGTCTTTTTGTCAAATTGTAAGAGTTCTTTATATAGCCTGGATACTGTCCCTTATCAAATACATTATTGGCAAATAAGTTTTTTTCATTCCATGGGTTACCTGTGAAGCACAGACGTTTCAAATTTGATGAAGTCTGATTTACCTGTTTTTTTCTTTTGTTGCATTTGCTTCTGGTGTTCTACTTGAGAAACCATTGTTTAATACCAGGTCACAAAGATTTGCTCCTATGTTTTCTTTTAAGACTTCCAAAATTTTAAACTCTTAAATTTAGGTCTTTGATTCATTTTGAGTTATTTTTGTGTATAGTGTGAGGGTGTCAGCTTTATTCTCAGTGGATTTTCAGTTGCATCATTTATTGAAAAGACCGTTCTTTTCCCAACTGAATGGTCTTGACACATTTGTTGAAGATGAATTAATCCTAAATGTGAATATTTAATTCTAGACTCTCAGTTCCATTCCATTGATCTGTGTGTCTATCCTCAGGCCAGTACCACATGTCAATACCACATGGCTTTGTAATGAGTTTTGAAATAGCTTTGTGTGAGTTTTCTAATTTTGTTTCTTTTTCAAGTTTATTTTGGCTCTTTTGCCTTTTGGAATCAGCTTGTTAATATCTGCAGAAAAGGCTGTGGGATTTTAATAGGAATTACATTAAATCTCTAGATTTGGAGATTTGCCATTTTAACAATACAGTGTTCTTATCTATGAATATGGGCTGATTTTCCATTTATTTAAGTCTTTAATTTCTTTCAACAACGTTTTGTAGTTTTAGTATATACAAGCCTGTACAAGATCATGTCACCTGCACATAGGGGTAATTTTACTTCTTTCTTTCCAAACCAGATTTCTTTAATTTTCTTGCCTAATTGGGAAATTTAAAAATTACCAATTCAATCTCTTGTTATGGGCCTATTTAGATTTTCTGTTTTACCTTGTCAGTTTCCAGAGTTTTTATATCTTAGGAATTTATCTTTCTACCAAGGTTATCTAATTTGTTGGCATACGGTTATTCATAACATTTTCATATAACCTTTTTCTTGCTAATTTCAGTAAATTGGCTCTTCTCTCTTTTTTTCCTGGTCATTCTAGCTAAAAGTTTGTCAATTTGTTGATATTTTTGAAGAACCAGCTTTTGGCTTCACTGATTTTTCTCTATGTCCTGTCTTCTTGGGCATTTGGAGATCAGAACTTAAAAATAGCCACCAGAGGATTTCTGTCTTTTTCATCGGGTTAAACCAGTCCGGTTTCTTTAAGAAGGGTCCCTTAGGCACTGAGCTAGGGAAGCGTGTTTGTGTGTGCACACTCACCTCACTCCCCACCACAGTCTTATTGACCATCTTTGTAAGAAATAGGAAGTCGAGTCTGTGCTCCCGAGGAACCAGCTTTTGCTGACGAGGCTATGAAACAGCCACAAGCAGCACTGAAGAGCAGTACATGGAGGCACAGAATCAGGTGCAACACAAGGTTTCCTCCATGTCTTCAGAGCCTGGGTGCTCGTTTCTGTTATGACTAGAGGCCCGGGGCACAGATTCATGCACCCTCTTGAAATCCAGGACCCTTCAGGGGATGTCGGACTGCCGGTTTCGGCTCTAGTATGCATATAAGATCTTCGGTTAATCTCTTCCCGCCCTCCCGCTTCCCTCCTTTCCTCTGAGATTCAACAGTCTGTTCCATGTTTCCATGCCTTAGCGTTGAGCGTCTGCCCCCTGGTGGTCAGTTTGCATCATAGCTAACGGTCGAATGGTCACTTAGGCTTTTATATAGAGAGACTAGAGGCCTGATGCACGAAATTCATGCAAGGGGCTCAGCCCTCTCAGCCCTGGCTTTGTCCAGAAGGTTGTCCGGAAGGACGTCCGGAAGGTCGTTTGGCTGTCTGGTCTAATTAGCATATTATGCTTTTTTTATTATAGATTATTTTAAAAATTTATCTTTATTATTGAAAGTATTACAGATGTCCCCCTTCTTTTCCCCGTTAACCTGCTCCACCCCATACATGGCCCCCCCCCCACCCAGGCCTTCACCACCCTACTGTCTGTGTCCATGGATTATGCATATATGCAGGCAAGTTCTTTGATTGATCTCTCCCACACCCCCAAGGCTTTCTCTTGTTTCTTGGCATTGCATTGCACACCCAGGGCCTGGGCTTGGTGAGCGAGTGGAGGCTTACCTCTTAGCTCTTGTTACTGCGCTTCTGGAATGGAGGTTAGCATTGCGTTGTCACTACATAGTGGCCCCAAGGGTGCATCAGTAGCATTAGATTGGTTACAAAGCCAAGCCTAGGGCAGAAACTCTTTAATAAGTGAAATCCAGGCTTCCCCAAGACACTGCAGCCATGTTTTCTGCAAGGAATCAGGGGTAACTTTGCCAATTGGTGTAGAACATGGATGATTCTGTGCCATTATGGAGCCATTTTGGACAGTTGCATGTAGAATAGCAGTATTTTCAGCTGTAATCTGAAGGGCAAGATGAATTTGCGTCTCTGATGTTTCTTGGATTTTTCTCATTGTTTCCATGTTATCTTAGTAATCGAATCCTTGTAGGATTGTCTTTTCTATCTTCTCCACTATTTAGATCTGTTCATTTGTTTGGCAGTTTCTGTTCCATGCTTGCCCTGTACTACCTTTCTAGTTAGAATCTCCCCATCCTGCTTGTGGAGTAACCTCTTTTTTTTTAAATCTTTTTTCAACTCACCTTAGTTTTTAAAATTGTATACTGTCTGTAACCACAAGCCAGTGAAGTTACAGAGCAGTCCTTCACCCTGAAAGCTCCCCGGGCCCCAGGCAGGCCGTGCCCTTCCCACTCTTGGCCCAGGCAACTGCGGATGTTCTTTCTGTCACTCAAGTTGGCTTTTTTTAAATTTCTTATAAATGTGTCCTACGATATGTCACCCTTAAGCATAAGCCTTCATTCACTTTGCATCGTGCATTTTCGCTTCATCCATGTAGTTGCATGTTGTTTCTCTTTACTGCCAAGTGGTCTAAGTGATGGGAGTGTGGTGTTGCAGGTGGACAGCGTGGTGGCTGCTGAGTACGAGCTGGAGCACCTCCTCCTGGAAGGTCACTGCTATGACATCACCACCGGGCAGCCTCCGAGAGGCCTGCAGTTCACGCTGGGAGCTTCAGCCAGCCCCGTCGTCGTGGACACCATCGTGATGGCCAACCTGGTAATGACCCGGCATCGAGGGGGGCACCGCGTCCTGTGCTTTGGCACTGCAGTTTATGATGGCTGGACCCCCGGTGGGTGTGCAGGAGGCAGCCAATCAGTGATTCATCAAGCATTCTGAACATGAGTGAGATTAAAATTCATGGCTAACTACATTTGGTCAATACAGAAATCCTGTTTAAAATTACAGGTTGTAGTTATATGTCGCTTTAGAAGAAAACGTGCTGGAATGGTCCACTCTAAAGCACATTGGAGCCTGCACACACATTACTTAGGAGCTGAAGCGTCCTCTCCGTTGGCGGCGTGCAGCTTCCTCCCACGTCACACACTGGTTCTTTACTGAAGGGCGGCTCAGGGCAGGCTCTTGGCTGGACTGACCTGTATTTTTCTAGTGTTTCTAATATGTAGATTTTTTTGTGTTGCACTGATTTGTTAGCTATCTTATTTTAAATATAGGTGACTATTTAAAAAAATAAATAATTGTCCCTCAAAAACAGGATATTGATGTTTGAAAGAGAACTAAAATTTGTCTTGTTTTTTAAGATGAAGACAAGCTATTTATTTTAATGACACCAGCAATACATGTGTACAACCTCCTTGTGATCATTTTTTTCAAATACAGATAAAGCAAACAGTCTCCATTATTAAGCCACCAATTTCTCTTCCTAAAATTAACCACAATTCTTCTAGAATTTTCTATGTATTTGCATGCATACATGTAAGTATAAAATATGTAAATTTGTTTTGTGTGTTCGTACTGTATTGTAAACACTGTCCATTGTTCTGCATCTTGTTATATAACAGTGCACATAGATCCACCTCATGGTTTTTAAAAGCTGCAGAATACTCCAACAGAATACACAGGACCCTAGTTGAGCAGTTCTCCAGGTGTGGTCTGGGAACCCTAGCAGATGCTCAATGGGCCTCTTGGGGTCAGAATTACCTTCATCGTAACGGGCGAGAACTGCTCGCGTTGCAGCCTCACTCACAGACGGGCCGTGCCGTTGTCCAGAGGCTCCATGTGTGATAATGTCAGTGCTCTGACAGCAATGAAATGTGTACGCGTATTTCTTTTCCAACATGTTCTAAAGCAGGTTTAGGGTATAAATATGTGCATTTTCAAGAGATTAACTCTGTTCTTGGACTCCTACTAAAATTTGTCTTTTCTTCTTATCCTAGGGTTACTTCCAGTTAAAAGCCAACCCAGGAGCTTGGATTCTCAGGCTGAGGAAGGGACGTTCTGAAGATATTTACAGGATCTATAGGTAGGAGTAAGTGATGCACACTGAACACTACATTGGCAGTTAGCCAGGGTGTCAGAATTGAATTTATAATCCGGTGCTCCAGATGTCCTCGGGCCTGGCACCCCTCCCCCTGAAGGCCTGGCCTCTCCTCTGCGTGTACAAGACCTCCAGAAAGTCCACGGCCTCCGGCGACCCCAAGGTCGGTGCCGCTGATGCCCCGGCTATGTAGCGGGACCATGTAGAACAGGCTGCGGCTCCTCCTTCACCCTGATTTTCTTGGGCCGGGGTAGCCCTCGTTCATCCCACACTGATAGTCCTTGGAGGGACGCTGCAGGCAGCTATGAAGCAGCCACCACCTTGCCATCCTCCCCACTCAGGCTGCACAGCAGGGTCAGTGGATGTGGGTCCAGCTGCCAGCAAGAGCCTTTCACTTCAGGAGACGGAGTCAGACCACAGAGATCCCAGGATGCACTTGCTGGGCCCGCCCTGCGCCTCTGGCCCCTTGCTCCCCAGGCGCTGCTGCTGTGCAGGGAGGCCTGCTCCGGTGGGCGGCGCACTGGCAGCCGGCGCCTTCTGCTGTACACAGCGGGCAGTAGTTCTAGTTCGTTCTCTGCCTGGTGGCACCAGATTCTACCAGCTTCCATGTGCTTGGGTCATTCCGCACAGCTGCCTCAGAAAGAAGCCCAGCCTTCGGCAGGTCCCCCTCCTGAAGTCACCGCTCCCCCATTCAGCCTCGGCCCGCTCCCACATGGCCACGGTGACGGCCAGCTCTCGCAGAGCCACTCCGCACGCCCTCGGGGCGCCTGCGCGCTGGGCGGGGGGAGGGAGAGATGGGCCTTCAGGTCCCGTTTTCTTTCTGCTGCCAGCACCCCGCTGTCAGTCATCTCGCTGTGATGGAACCACGCTGGAGAAGTCAGTCATCTCAGGAAGGGAGGGAGGAAATGTGGGACAGTCAGACTTCCCCACCCCATAGCCTGTTTCCCGACCCTGAGGTGCAGGTGAGCAGCCCTGTGAGCTTCAGCGTGGGTCCTGGTGCGCACGGGCCTGGCCTGCCGTGGGCTGGAGCAAGGCTTCAGGCCGTCTCGTCAGGAGCAGGGGTTTGGCTTTAAGGTTTGTAACAAATGACTGTTGGTTTTAAAAATTACACCGCCTCTACAGAGGGGTGGTCTGAATCCTGCTGACGCAGTTCAGGTTGGTGAGCTGTGCGGAAGGCTTCCTCTCGGTGCACAGAGGACATGGCTTCCGTGGCTCTGGTTCGCACGGCCTCTTGCTGTGTCCGCCTCTGTGCTCCCTGGACCGGCCTGACAGGGTGTTTCCTGCCCAGGACATGAAGACTCTTGTGTTATAACACGTTCTGCATTATCAACAGTAGTTCTCTCCCAACGATGTTTTCCCCAAATAGGATTTCACAGAATTGTGATCTGCCGTAAGACGCTTCTCTGTTTTTCTAAACCGCGGTCCTCCGCGTGCCTTTCCCTGGCCACTTGCCTCCCCCGGCCCGTTCCCACCTCCAGAGCCTCTCGGGCGCCTCTGCCTGAGAACTCGCCCTGCGTGACAGCGAGCCCAGCGGGTCCTCTGCCTGGCTCTCCGCGCTGCCCACGGGCGGCGGGGCGCGGCCGTCACAGCTGGCGGCCCTGGCGCGCTCACGCTGAAAGGTCATTTCAGTGACTCGGGAAGGAAGTCTGGGCTGTGACGGACGGGGATGCACGGGGTTTAAAGCAGAGACTTTGGCAAGTGCTTCTGGTACCTTGAAGGGGCTTCCTGCGGCCGTGGAAATAAATTTGTTCTGGAAAACTCCGTACGCTCCAGTGAGGGGCAGTATGGGATGGGTGTCAGCATTTCCTGCGTCGGGAGCTGTGGTTTGTAGCGTCCCTCTTACTGCTCCCTTTCTCCTCAGCCATGACGGGACAGACTCTCCGCCCGATGCTGGTGAAGTTGTTGTCGTCCTCAATAACTTCAAGAGCAAAATTATTAAAGTGAAGGTGAGTTTGGTGTATCAAGGCAGCCGCTCTTTTATAGTTGTTAAAAGGAGCAGGACTCTGGCATTCGGTAGATATTATCTAAAATATGTATTGCGCCTGGCTAGTGTGGCTTGGTGGTTGAACATCAACCCATGAACCAGGAGGTCCTGGTTCGATTCCCGGTCAGGGCACAGCCGCCCGGGTTGTGGGCTCGGTCCCCAGTGGGGGCATGCAGGAGGCAGCCAATCGATAATTCTCTCATTGTTGCTGTTTCTATTTCTCCCTTTCCCTTCCTCTCTGAAATCAGCTTTTAAGTAAAACATATTAAATAAAAATATGTATCAGTCTAACGAATCTCAGAAGGAAGGTGGGGGTGGGGAGAAATTAACCAAAGAATTTATAAGTATAACCCATGGACACAGGCGAAGGCCTGGGGGAGGGGGTCAAGTGGGGGGAAAAGGGGAGGCACCTGTAATACTTTCAACAATAAAGATATAAAATTTAAAATAAAACATTGTTACACTGAAAAAATAAAAATATCTTGAAACCAGCCCCAAACTTTGTGAGTTAATGGATGTGTTAACTCCAATAATAATCTATGTGGTAATCCTTTCACAGTATGTATGTAGACAAAATTATCACATTGTATACCTTAAATTTATACAATATTATTTGTCAGTTATGTCTCAGTAAAGCTGAGAGGGGAAGAAAAACCCAAGACTAATTAATCATTGGAATTTCACTGTTGTGTTTATAGGAATGCAGCTTTAAGTATAAAATGTCTTTTCTAAATACATTTGTGCCTGGCTTCAGCCGAGAGCCCACCTTTTGGGTGATCTCAGTGAGCAATAGAAGTCTCATTTCAGATAAAATGTTTTCATAGACATTGTGGTGCAGATACGCCATAATTTACATGGTTATTCACAATTTTATTCGCAGAAAATTGGGGATAATGCCAGTGAAAATTTCCATAATTATAAATGGGAGCTCATTTAACTTCTTTTCACTTCTTTCTACTCTCAGATGTTAAAGTCCTTAGTGCCTTAAATTCACAGGTCTCACGGAGTAAACACGGGCATGCCCCATTTTACTGCACTTTGCTTCATTGTGCTTCACAGATTTTGTGTTTTTTACAAATTGAAGGTGAGCCCCTCCACCAGCAAAAAGATTACGACTCACTTTGTTGAGCAGCTACTCACTTTGCTGTGCTGGTCAGGAACTGAACCCACAGTTCTCACGCCAGGAAAGCCTAACGCAGCCGACATCATGGCGGGAGCCAGCCCTCCCTGTGCTGTCCAGGAGCCCTGCTGGCTCGGCCAGTGAATCCGGACAGAGGCTGCGCACACAGGCCTCCTGCTAGGACACGCAGCTGCGCCTCCCCTGACAGCTGGCTCTCGGGTGGTGAATCACACTTGCAGTTTCACTCAGACTGTGTTTCCTACACAGTTGTTTGAGGGTTTTTTTGCCCATTTTGCAAACTGAAAACAGTGACTGTCTAATGAAAGGGGGTTGCTGTCTTTTCACTTCAGGTTTGGTGTTATGTGATTAAGATATTTCTGTTGAATACATGGAGCCTCGGAGTGGCTGTGCTGCTTATGGGAGAATTCATTCCCGGGGGTTGGCAGTGCCCACAGTGGACGTCAGTTCAATGCCTGTTAAACAACAGGAGGACTGAGGCCGTCACCCGTGATTGCAGGTTCAGAAGAAGGCAGACATGGTGAATGAAGACTTGCTGAGTGATGGAACTAATGAGAATGAATCTGGATTCTGGGATTCCTTCAAATGGTAAATTGGCATAATAAAAAAGTGCTTTCTTAGGAAAACAGACACAAGCATCCTCCCTCTCTGCTAAGCATTCTGTCTTAGACCTTCCAGGTGCCATCCTGCGTGTGCAGCCAGCAATGGCCCTTCTGTTCGTGGGCACGCCGCGGTCCTGGGGAAGGGCCCTCTCCCGCTCTTGCCCCTGCAGCTGTGCTGCTCTTGGCAGGGCTGGCGGGCGTCGCTCAGGCTCCTGTCCGCTGAGCTCGCTGCCGTCTGTGTTCTGTCTTTTCCTGCAGCTGCCCCTCTCCTCACCCGGCGGGCGGGAGGGGCCCTGCTCCTGGTTCCGCTGCGCCACTTGCTAGGGAAGGCGCGGGACTGTCAGGCCCATCTCCCGCTCCCCTTCACGGCCGCTGTCTGTCTGAGCATTTCTCCTTTTGTGCTTTTTTCCCCCCTTTATGATTATAGGGGCTTCACAGGAGGACAGAGGACCGAGGAAGTGAAACAAGATAAAGATGACATAATTAATATTTTCTCCGTTGCATCGGGTCATCTCTATGAAAGATTTCTCCGGTTAGTCCTGTTGGTGTTTTCCGTATGAATATATGAGTGAATTTGTCACTGTGTTCTTATTGAGAGAGGAAGTGCGCACTCCTGCCCGGCACACTTCTGTGCATCCGGAGCACTCTGAGGGCTGTGAGAGATTTCCATAGAGTTATTTTGATCTGGCTAGCAGCATGGACTGAAGCTCTATAGTGAGAGCACCGGCTCTAACCCTTTAATATCATTGTGCACATATATAGATGGTGTTTAACTGGCCCCCAACCATCAATTAGGAGGTTAACATAGATAACAGATGTGGGATGGGACCATGGACCTGCCTTCGAAAGACTCATGGGGTTTGAGAGCTGCAGTGGGGCCTGTTTCATAGACAGCTAGAGACTCAGGGCGAAGGGGCCTGCCTGAGGTCACGGCCAGAGCAAAGGAGAGGCCCCGGCTTGGGCTGGTTGCCCCAGGGGTTGCTGGGGGAGGTCCTGAGGAGTGCCCTGCCTGAGGCACTTCCCGAATGCCAGGCTCTTGTTGCTTTAATACTCCACTACAGAGCTAGTGTAGCAAGTCATCAGAATGTCATCTCACTCCTGTCTTAGACCTCCTGTTTCCAAGAAACAACATCTGATCAAAACAGTAAGGCCAGATGTTGGTAACAACTAAATTTAATTAAAATCCTTGACTCAAAAGTATCTTTTTTAATATATTTTTATTGATTTCAGAGAGGAAGGGAGAGGGAGAGAGAGAGAGAGAGAAACATCAGTGATGAAAGAGAATCATTGATCGGCTGCCTCCTGCACACCCCCCACTGGGGATCGAGTCCATACCCAGGCATGTGTCTTGACCGGAATTGAACCCGGGACCCTTCAGTCCTCAGGCCAATGCTCTATCCACTGAGCCAAACCCGCTAGGGCTCAAAATGTATTTTTGTTTTCAAAGTAGGAAATCCTGGGACTATAACCAGCTGCCGTTCCTTTCCACCACCGTCCCCAAACCCCCCCCCCCCCCACTCCCACCCCCCCGGCCTTCTCCTCACGGCCCCACAGGCTTGGAGGCAGCCAGGGCTTTAGGGGCGCAGTCAGCACAGCCTCCGCTTTCAGTTGCTTCATCACTGACATATCAGGTCACGGAGCAGTCTCTCTAGGAGGCAGCAGGCCCGAGCCCTTGGCCTTGATCAGTTGTGTATGTTTGTGGTGAGAGATGCCCCTCCTCACTCGGTGATGGGTTCACGCCGAGGAACGAGTGCCGCTCTCCATTGCGAGGGTCCCTCTGAGCCTCACGAGCCATCAGCTAGCTCTGCCTGCAGAACTCTTGGTGATTCGTCCCTCACGACTGGGGTTGTTGAGATGAAAAGCATTGGAAGGTCATTAGTGTTCTTTCTTTTCTTGGGCAGCATCATGATGCTATCAGTGCTGAAGAACACCAAGACTCCTGTGAAATTCTGGTTTCTGAAGAATTACTTGTCCCCCACATTTAAGGTTTGTTCCTCAGAAAAAAGAAAAACATTCTTCTTAAGGAGATAGTCAGGGAGACAATGCACATGACCTCATGGACATGTGGGCTCTGAGAACACTATGAACTGACAGACAAAATGGGTCCTGAGGCCCGATGCATGGAGCAGACGACAGATTGGGGAGGTGGGAAGAGATTAGCTAAGAGCGGGTATGCATAGCCCAGGGACACAGACAGTGGGGTGAAGGCCTGGGTGCTGGCAGGGAAAAGGGGCATCTGTAACAGTGAACAATAAAAAGTCCAGCTCAAAGAAGTGCTTTACTGATCGAGTCTAGACAAATGAAGTTCATGTATCTTAAACACACCCACACAAATGCCAGTTGTCTAAAGGCTTTTCTTGAAGATGTCTGTTATTTCATGTAGTACTCAGAAGTCATAAAGAAAGGGGGATTTGGCAGAAGTTCATACGTATTCTTTTATGTCCTCACAAGTGGACCAGGGTCTGAGTTTTTATGAGATCCTTGGGACTTGTCATTAAATGTGTTTTGTGCCATAATCGTGACGGTTGTCTTCTGTTCTGAAGCCAGTTTTCTTAAAGTAAGTGGTGGTTGTTCCGTGTCTGGCAATAGGAGTTTATACCTTACATGGCAAACAAGTACAGCTTCCACTACGAGCTTGTCCAGTACAAGTGGCCACGGTGGCTCCACCCGCAGACGGAGAAGCAGCGCACCATCTGGGGCTACAAGATCCTCTTCCTGGACGTGCTCTTCCCCCTGGTCGTGGACAAAGTCCTGTTCGTGGACGCCGACCAGGTGAGCGCCTGGAGGCCGCGCGAACCGTCTGCAGGAGGCGCTGGGCTTCCTTTTCCTTTTTGAATTGTTTTACTTTTCCAGTCATGAAAAATACGTGTGTATTTCACATTATTTAGAATATATGGAAAAGTAGCACCGAGATGTGATCACTTTTAACATTTGCATTTGATGTGTTCTTTTTCTATTTTCTTCTATGTCTTTGTTACATAGTTGTCGTTACATCATGATTTTTATCTTAATTCATTTCACGTACAGACTAAAAATAGGCATTGTTTCACATGTGTTTGCATATTAATTCACATAAACCTCCCAGCAGTCTTGTGAGTTTCCCATTTTACAGATGAGGCAACTGAGTCACAGAGAGGCTAAGCAATATGAATTTGTTTATTTCTCCTCTCTGTGTGCCAAGCGCTACATTGGGTGTCTGCCTGTGAGGGGTGTCTGCCTGCTGGTCAGTGGAAGAGGCAGGTGTGGCTGGCGCTCCCGCTGCAGCCTGAGCCTCAGTGCGGCTCAGGAGGCCAGGACACGCTGTCTGTGAGGTTGTGTAACAGATGACTTATGACCTTTTCTTCAGATTGTACGGACAGATCTGAAAGAGCTAAGAGATTTCAATTTGGATGGTGCCCCTTACGGTTACACCCCGTTCTGTGACAGCCGGAAGGAAATGGATGGCTACCGGTTCTGGAAGTCAGGGTACTGGGCCAGCCACTTAGCTGGGCGCAAGTATCACATCAGGTACTGAAAATGGCCCGCTCCTAACACTGCTTTTATTTTCTTCAAATTAATTTTGTATATTTAATACTGAATAGCTAATACACGAATATGGTTCATAAATAAGAATTATAAAAAGTATACATTGAAAAAAAAAGTGAATCCTGTCTCTATTCCACCCGGTTTTCATTCCACAGCAGATAACCTCCTCTGTTAATTTACTGTATGTCCAATGGAATTCCGTAATTCCTTTATTTATTTATTTATTTTTACTTTTTTTATTGATTTCAGAGAGGAAGGGAGAGGGAGAGAGATAGAAACATCACTAATGAGAGAGAATCATGGATCGGCTGCATCCTGCACACGCACACGGGGGATCGAGCCCGCAACTGGAGCATGTGCCCTGACCGGGAATCGACCCGTGACCTCCTGGTCTACACTCAACCGCTGAGCCACACCTGCCAGGCGGAATTTCTTAATTCTTACATGAATAACACTGCTTTCTTTTCGCACAAAATATGAATTCTCTTTTACACCAAATATACCATCCCATTTATAGTTTTATGCCTTGTTTTTTTTAATGTAATCTCTCTAGTAGATCTCATATGTAGAGAGATAACTTATTCCTTTTTACATCTACATATTATTCCACTAGTGTTACTATATAGTCTTTTGCTATGACATTATTGCACTGGATAATTACAGACATTGCTTTGTATGTTTCAGTGTAGCTGTAGGATCAATTCCTAGAAGGGGAACTCCTGGGTCACACCATGTGTGCATTTGATGCTTTCCAACTGCACATTGCATGGTCTTCTCAGGCAAAGTAGGATTGAAAGGTTGGAGCGTGGGGCTTCCAGGGAACAGCACACACGGGTGAGCGTGGGGCTTCTAGGGAACAGCACACACGGGCTCACGTTGGGGGCTTCCAGGAAACAGCACACACGGGCTCACGTTGGGGGCTTCCAGGAAACAGCACACACAGGGGCTCACGTGGGGCTCACAGGGAACAGCACACACAGGGGTGAGCGTGGGGGGCTCGCAGGGAACAGCACACACAGGGGTGAGGGTGGGGCTCCCAGGGAACAGCATACACGGGTGAGGGTGGGGGGCTTCCAGGGAATAGCACACACAGCGTGGGGCTCGCAGGGAACAGCACACCCAGCGTGGGTGTTGGGGATTATGATTTTAGTGCTCAATTTGTTTTTGGTCCAGAAGAATGGTAGCACTTGTTTTTTTTCCACTTGCAACGTTTAAAACATCAGCAAGACATCTTGGACTAATGCTTATTTAGTAGTTACTATACCTTTTATTACCTAATCTGCCGACATTTGCTAGAAGAGGTTAAATTATTTCTTTTGGAAGGCAATTAAATAAGAACAGTGACAAAGTGCACTTGTGGTGGCGGGATGTGGGGTCTGTAATAATTTTCTTAGCCATCTTTGGGGTGGCATCTACTGACCCCAAGGTCCACTCTCCGCTTACCTTTCAAATGGAAGCCAGAGTGTTTGCCTAATGACCCGTCCCTTGTCGGCGCGGGCACGTTCCTGCCATAATGCGTGGTTGTAACAAATGGTCTTCTCTGTCCAGTGCACTGTATGTCGTTGACCTGAAGAAGTTCCGGAAAATAGCTGCTGGTGACAGACTCAGAGGACAGTACCAAGGTCTGAGTCAGGACCCAAACAGTCTTTCCAATCTGGACCAGGTAAGGGTGTTGTTGGGGCACGTGCAGTGCGGGGAGTGCAGTGCTGTGTCTGGAAAGGAGGTGTTGGCTGCACTGTGCTCCCTCTGCTGGGACAGTGCTCTGTTGCTTCAGGGGAGGAGTTGTGTGCAGGGGGTGTGGCGTGTCCACCTGTTCTCCTGAGAAGACACTGGGGGGAACGTCCTGGGCTCAGGGTTGCTGGAAGGGATGGGAGGAGGCACCAGCTCCCTGAACATGCCTGGATCTTTTCAGTTTGTACCCAAGCTGCTCAGATAAGTTTGTTTCTCTGTCTGCTAGGGTCAGTTCATTCCTTTCCTCTAGGAACTAACCAGCTGCAAGTCACAGTGTAGGGTACAGTATCACAGACTCCTTTTTCTGTCAGAAACCATGGTGTTTGTTAAGAAATTTAGCTGAGCTCAATACTGTTCATTGGTGCTAAACAATTTTCAGAGGTAAAATTATAGTTTAGATGTTGTATATAGTTTCACATAACTTGTTTTCCTTCAAAGTCTGCTTTAAACACATTTAAGCCTTTTTGTGCTGTGTAGCACCCATAAAGAAAAGTGTACAAAACAAAAATATTCATGTGCATTAATAAATCACCACCGAGCAAATGCCCATGTACCACCACCTAGTTTGAGGCATAGAACACTGCTAGCGTCCCAGAAACCACCCTTCTCTAACAAGTGTCCCGCATCCTGACTGCTGTGGTAGCCATCCGACTGCTTTTCTGTAGAGTGACTCTACAGAGACATACAGTACACTTGTTTCCTATAAACTAAACTTTCGTCTCCCTGTTTTTCCCCTTCCTGTCTCTCTGGCATCATAAAGATGAGCTCTTGTTCAGCGTTGTGTTGGAGGTGCACCCATGTGGTGTGCATGTCGTGCATGATGCTTTGTTTGTTCACCTCCATGGGGAATGCTCTGTGGTCACTCACGCACGTGTCTGGGTGCACATGTACAGTTTTCAGTTGCATGTACAAATAGAATTGCTTGGTCATCAGACTTGTGTGTTTTTATCTTTATTAGATAATTCCAAACAGTTGTCCAAAGTAGTTTTAATTTATACTCTCATCAGCTATATAAGAATTCATATTTGACCAATACTTGTTGGCAGTGTATTAATTTGGTAGGTGTGAGCTGACATCCCATGTGGCTTTCAGTTAAGAGTTTAATGCATCTGCACTTACTGTAATTATCAGTGAGATGGGATTCACATCTGCCATTTCCTGTTTGTATCCTATATATCCTCTTGTGTTCCTCACGTCCTACATCATGGCCTTTTACGTTGGATATTTTAATTCCGTTGTTCCTTTTGCTATATACTTTTGAGTTATTTTCTTAGTGGTGTCTTGATGTTTATCATTAATAATTTAATTTATGACAATCTAGTTTGGATTAATAACAACTTAACTTTAGTAGTATCCAAAAGCTTTGTACCCCCATACTGTTATTGTCATATAGTTTAGATGTTTACACATTATATGCCCATCAATACAGATTTATAATTATTGCTTTTTGTAGTTGTTTGTTTTCTAAATATATTTTATTTTATTTTTCAAATTTTAAATTCTTTATTGTTTAAAGTATTACATACAGTATTACGTATGTCGCCCTTTCCCCCGTTGAGCTCTCCCCAGCCAACCCACACTCCCAGCACATGCCCTCACCCCCCTGGTGTCTCTGTCCATTGGTTAGGCTCATATGCATGCATACAAGTCCTTTGGTTTCTCTCTCCCCCTTTCCTGCCCCCCCACCCTCCTCTGTCTTCCCTCTGAAGTTTGCCGGTCTGTTCGCTGTTTCTCTGTCTCCGGATCTGTTTATGTTCATTATATCCCACAAATGAGTGAGATCATGTGATATTTATCTTTCTCTGACTGGCTTATTTCACTTAGCATAATGCTCTCCAGGTCCATCCATGCTCTTACGAATGGTAAGAGTTCCTTTTTTTTTATAGCAGCGTAGTATTCCTTTGTGTAGATGTACCAGTTCTTTAATACACTCACCTGCTAATGGGCACTTAGGCTGTTTCCAAATCTTAGCTATTGTAAATTGTACTGCTATGAACATAGGGTTGCATATCTCCTTTCTGATTGGTGTTTCTGTTTTCTTAGGATATATTCCTAGAAGTGGGATCACTGGGTCAAATGGCAGTTCAGTATTTAATTTTTTGAGGAAACTCCATACTGTTTTCCACAGTGGCTGCGCCAGTCTGCATTCCCACCAGCAGTGCATGAGGGTTCCTTTTTCTCCACATCCTCGCCGACACTTGTCGTTTGTTTATTTGTTTATGATAGTAATTTTGATTTGCTTCTCTTGGATGATAAGTGACTTTGAGCATGTTTTCATATGAAGTCTTTTGGCCTTCTGTATATTCGCCTTCAGAAAGTGTCTATTTAAGTCCTTTGCCTATTTTGTTATTGGATTTTTTATCTTCCTTTTGTTACGATGTATGAGTTCCCTATAAATTTTGGAGATTGGGCCCTAATCAGATATAACATTGGCAAATATGTTCTCCCATGCAGTGGGCTTTCTTGTTGTTTTGTTGATGGTTTCTTTGCTGTGCAGAAGCTTTTTATTTTGATGTAGTCCCATTTGTTTATTTTCTCCTTAGTTTCCATTGACCTAGGAACTGTATCGGTAAAGATATTGCTACGACATATGTCTGATTTTTGCTGCCTGATAGATTCTTCTAAGATTTTTATGGTTTCCCGTCTTACGTTTAAGTCCTTTATTCATTTTGAGTTTGTTTTTGTGTATGGTGTAAGTTGGTGATCTAGTTTCATTTTTTTGCATGTATCTTGTCCAGTTTTCCCAACACCATTTACTAAAGAGACTGTTTTGAACTCCATTATTTGCTCTTACCTCCTTTGTCAAATATTAATTGAGCATAATGGCTTGGGTCAATTTCTGGGTTCTCTGTTCTGTTCCATTGGTCTATATGTCTGTTCTTGTGCCAGGACCAAGCAGTTTTGAGAACAGTGGCTTTGTAGTAAAGCTTGATATCTGGTATTGTGATCCCTCCAACTTTGTTCTTTCTCAAGATTGCTATGGCTATTCGGGGTCTTTTTTTATTCCATAAGAATTTTTGGAACGTTCGTTCTAGATCTGAGAAATATGCCATTGGTATCTTAATGGGGATTGCGTTGAATCTATAAATTGCTTTGGGTAGTATGTTGATTCTACCAGTCCATGAACATGGTATATTCTTCCATTTGTTTATGTCTTCCTCTGTCTCTTTTTTCATTGTCTTATAAGTCATCTCTACTCCTGGCCCAAGTATAGGTCTTTTACCTCCTTAGTTAAGTTTATTCCTAGGTATCTTAATTTTTTTGTTGCAATGGCAAATGGGATTGTTCTGTTCTTTTTTGTTTCTCTTTCTGTGAGTTCATTATTGGTGTATAAAAAGGCCATAGATTTCTGGGTGTTAATTTTGTATCCTGCTACATTGCCAAATTCATTTATTAGGTCTAGTAGTTTTTTTATGGAGTCTTTGGGGTTTTCTATGTACAGTATCATGTCATCTGCAAATAAGGACAGTTTTACTTCTTCTTTTCCAATTTGGATGCCTTTTATTTATTCTTGTCTGATCACAATGGCTAGTATTTCCAGTACTATGTCGAACAGGAGTGGTGAGAGTGGGCATCCCTGTCTTGTTCCTGTTCTTAGAAGAAATGGTTTTACTTTTTGACCATTGAGTCTGATGTTGGCTGTAGGTTTGTCATATAAGGATTTTATTATGTTGAGGTATGTTCCCTCTATTCCAATGTTGCTGAGAGTTTTTATCAAGAAAGGGTGTTGATTTTTGTCAAATACTTTTTCTGCATTAATTGATATGACTGTGTGATTTTTATCTCTCAATTTGTTTATTGATTTGTAGATGTTGTACCATCCTTGCATCCCTGGAATAAATCTCACTGGCCATGGTGTATGATCTTTTTAATGTAATGCTGGATCCGATTTGCTAGAATTTTTTAAAATATATTTTATTGATTTTTTTACAGAGAAGAAGGGAGAGGGATAGAGAGTTAGAAACATCTATGAGAGAGAAACATCGATCAGCTGCCTCCTGCACACTCCCTACTGGGGATGTGCCCGCAACCAAGGTACATGCCCTTGACCAGAATCGAACCTGGGACCCTTCAGTCTGCAGGCCAACGCTCTATCCACTGAGCCAAACCAGTTAGGGCACGATTTGCTAGAATTTTATTGAGGATTTTAGCATTTATATTCATCAGTGATATTGGCCTGTAATTTTCTTTCTTTGTAGTGTAGTGGCTCTCTGGTTTTGGGATTAGAGTAATGCTGGCTTTATAGAATGAGCTTGGAAGTGTGCCTTCCTCTTGAATTTTTTGAAATAGTCTGAGGAGGATAGGTTTTAGTTCTTTGAATGTTTGGTAAAACTCCCCTGTGAAACTATCTGGCCCAGGGCTTTTGTTTGCTGGAAGTTTTTTGTTTACTGCTTCAATTTCCTCCATAGTTATAGGCCTATTCAGATTTTTAAATTCTTCCTGATTGAGTTTTGGAAGGCCCTATTTTTCTAGGAATATGTCCATTTCTTCTAGGTTGACCAGTTTTTTGGAAGAGTTGTTCATAGAATTTTTTTTTTTTTATAATCCTTTGTATTTCTGTGGGGTCTGTTGTTACTTCACCTCTTTCATTTAGATTTTGTTTATTTGAATCCTCTCTCTTTGCTTCTTGGTGAGCCTGGCTAGAGGTTCATCACTCTTGTTTATCTTTTCAAAGAACCAGCTCTTGGTTTCATTGATCTTTTGTATTTTTTGTTGTTGTTGTTCTCTATGTCATTTACTTTCTCTCTGACCTTTATTTTTTCCTTCCTTCTACATACTCTGGGCTTCTCTTGTTGCTCTCTTTCTAATGCTTTAAGTTGTAGAGTTAGATAATTTATTATCAGTTTTTCTTGTATTTTTGAGGAAGGCCTGTAATGCTATGAACTTCCCTCTCAGGATTGCTTTCACTGTGTCCCATAGATTTGGGGTTGTTGTGTTTTCATTTTATTTATTTCCAGGATGCTTTTTATTTCTTCTTTGATCTCTTTGGTAACGCAATCATCTATATAATCTAAGCCTCAGCGACCGTTAAGGTGGAATAACTAGTCACTATGATGCGCACTGACCACCAGGGGGCAGACACTTAACGCAGGAACTTCCCCTGGTGGTCAGTGCGCTCCCACAGGGGGAGCGCTGCTCAGCCAGAAGCCGGGCTCACGGCTGGCTATCACAGCTGCCACGGCAGGAGCATCTCCAAACTCCGCAGCAGCAGGCTTGGGATAAGCGCAAGTGGTGCGATGCCTGGCCCCAATTCGGGCTCCTCCCTGGTTGCCACCTGGTGCAATGCTACATCCCTTGAGGGGTCCCAGACTGCGAGAGGGTTGTCCATAAGGATCAGGCCTAGGCCTGCAGTCAGCCATCCCCCAGAGGCTCCGGGAATGCGAGAGCCACCCTCCCCCCAGTGCAAGAGTTTCATGCACCGGGCCTCTAGTTGTTTAATAACGTGCTATTTAGACTCCAAGTGTTTGAATTTTTGTGGTTGTTTTTATTGTAGTTTATTTCTAATATTATGCATTGTGATCTGAGAGGATGCTTGATATGATTTCATTCTTCTTGAATTTGAAAAGACTTTGCCTGTGTCCCAATATGTGGTCTGTCTTTGAAAATGTGCACTTGAGAAGAATGTATATTCTATAGCTTTGGGGTGAAATGTTCTGAAGTAGTCGATTAATTCCATGTGATCTAGTGAATTGTTTAGAATTGATGTTTCTTTGCTGATTTTTTGTTTAGAGGATTTATCCAGTGATGTCAATGGGGTATTAAAGTCCCCTACTATGATTGTATTGTTGTCGATCTCTCCCTTGATGTCTTCCAGAAGTTTTTTTATGTATTTGGGTGCTCCTGCATTGGGTGCATGTTTACCAGAGTTATATCCTCTTGTTGAATTGCTCCCTTTAGTATTATGAAGTGGCCTTCCTTATCTCTTGTTATGGCCTTCACATTGAAGTCTATTTTGTCAAATATAAGTATTGGTATCCCAGCTTTTTTTTTTTTCCTTTTGCCTTAAAAAATTTTTCCATCCCTTCACTTTCAGTCTGTGTGAGTCCCTTGTTCTGAGGTGGGTCTCTTGTAGACAGCATATATATGGGTCGTGTTTTCTAATGCATTCAGCCACTCTGTTTCTTTTGATTGGAGCATTTAGTACATTTATGTTTAAAGTTATTATTGATAAGTACTTTTTTGTAGCCATTTTCATTCTTTATGCCTGTGTTCCTTTTTCCCTTTGTTGTTGTTTTTTTTTCTTTTTACAGCAGTCCCTTTAGCATTTCTTGCATTGCTGTCTTGGTAGTATTAAACTTCCTGAGACTTTTTCTGTCTGTGAAGCTCCTGATTTCTTCTTCAATTTTGAATGATGGCCTTGTTGGATAGAGTATTCATGGATTCAGTCCCTTGCTTTGCATCACTTTGTATACTTCATTCCACTCCCTTCTGGCCTGGTGTGTTTCTGTTGAGAAATCAGTCGATAGTCTGATGGGGGTCCCTTGTGGGTCACTCTGTGTCTGTCTCCGGCCGCCTGTAAGGTTCCCTCTTTGTCGTTAACGTTTGCCGTCGTAATTGCGACGTGTCTTGGTGCGGGTCTCTTTGGTTCATCTTGTTTAAGACTCTCTGTGCCTGTGTGACCTTCCCCAAATCAGGGAGGTTTTTGATTATTTCTTCAAATATGTTTTCTAATTCTTGTTTCTCTTTTTGTCCTTCTGGCACCCCTATTGTATGTATGTTACTTTGTTTCACGTTGTCCTGAAGCTCCTCCTGCTTTCTAATTTTTTTCTCCAGTTGCTGTTCAGATTGGGTGTATTTCCCTGCCCTATCTTCTGACTCACTAATTCAGTCCTCCACTTCTTCTAGTCTACTGTTAAAACCTTCCATTGTGTTTTTTATTGTAGTTATATCATTTTTTATTTCCTCTTAGTTCTTATATAAGTTGTTGATTTTTCTCATCCATATGGTTTATGAACTGTATGACCTTTACTCTGAATTCTTTTTCTGACATATTGAATGCCTTTGTTTCATTTAGTTCCTCTTCTGGTGATTCCTCCTTTTCATTCGTTGGGGGTTGTTTCTTTGTTGCCACATTTTTGCTGTCACCAAAGGGTCCAGGCGCTGTGTCACGCAGGGCCTGTGGCTGAAGCAAAGGGCTCAACGGGAGGGTGTGCATCCCGAGAGTCACCAGAGAGCCCAAGCGCTGGGACACATGGGGCCTGTGTTTGCAGTGGCCGGCCGGCAGGAGCGTTGTGCACCGCGATAGTCACTGGAGAGAGAGCCCAGCTGCCAGGATGTGCGGGGCCTGTGCCACAGCAGTGGGTCGGGGGGTGGTTGTACACTCAGGAGCCACCTGCGGCCACTTTTATATCCTTTCTTCCTTTTGGAGCGTCTAGGGAGGGGAAGTGGCCATGGTGCCTGAGGCTGACTTCCCGGAGTCTGGCGGCACTGTTGGGATCGTGCCGGCAGCACTGATGCATCGGTGCATGGCCTTTTCTCCAGAGATTGGACCTGCAGGACTACTGAGGGAGTGAGTGGCTGCCGCCAGGCTGGTGGGCCACTGAGATGGGTCTGTCAGCAGAGCGACACTGCTGCTGCTGTGGGAGTGAACTACCACCAGGGGGAAGCTCCTGTTTTGAGTATCTACACCCTGGTGATCAGTGTGTATAATAAAGACCGGTCGTTACATTCGTAATGGCCGCTTAGGCTTTTACATATATAGACTAGAGGCCCGGTGCACAAAATTCGTGCACTGGATGGGGTGTCCCTCAGCCCAGCCTGCACCCTCTCCAATCTGGGACCCCACAGGGATCAGGCCTAAACTGGCAGTCAGACATCCTTCTCACAATCCGGGACCGCTGGCTTCTAACTGCTCACCTGCCTGCCTGCCTGATTGCCCCTAACTGCTTCTACCTGCCAGCCTGATCACCTCCTAACTGCTCCCCTGCTGGCCTGATTGGCCAGCCTGATCACCCCCAACTGCCCTCCCCTGCAGGCCTGGTCACCCCTAACTGCCCTCCCCTGCAGGCCTGATTGCCCACAACTGCTCTCTCTTGCCAGCCCAATCGCCCCCAACGGCCATCCCTTGCTGGCCTGTTGTCCCCAACTGCCCTCCCCTGCCAGTCTTATTGCCCACAACTGCCCTCCCCTGCTGGCCATCTTGTGACACCTAGGCTTTTATTAGTATAGATAGTATACTAGAGGCCTGATTGGGTGTGGCCGGCCGGGCGGCGGGGGGGGGGGGGGGCCTGCAGGTGGTTGGCCGGCCAGCCCCGCCTCCTAGTCAAACTCCTGGTTGAACTCCCAGTTGAGGGGACAATTTGCATATTAGCCTTTTATTATATAGGATTCTTTGTTAACTATGTTGCAAAATTTCCTACTTTGACTCTCTTAAAGGGATCTTTTGTAGTCTCACTGGTCAATATCTTCCTTTATGGTTAATGCTTTTTAACTCTTGTTAAGGTCATGTAGATTTTAAAAATATACATATTTTTATTGATCTCAAAGAGCAAGGGAAAGGGAGATAAAAACATTAGTTATGAGAGAGAATCATTGATTGACTGCTTCCTGGACACCTTCCACTAGGGATCGAGCCCACAACCTGGTATGTGCCCTGATTGGGAATCAAACCAGTGACTTCCTGGTTCATTGGTTGACGCACAATCACAGCCACACCAGGCAGGCCATGTAGATGTTTTGTATATGAGCCTTATTTTTCTTTTATATTTAGATCTTTATTCCAGTAGGAATTCGTTTTATGTATGGTGTGAGATAAGAGTTCAGCTTTCATTCTCTCTGTGCATACAGCATGATTTTCTTCTTTAGTGAAACCTGCTGTTCAACAGTGACTTCTTTGTCAGATATGAAGCACCATGGATTTGGTTCTTGAGCCTCTATTTTATTCCATTGGTCTGTTTGTCTGTCTCATACCCATTTATTCCATTGGTCTGTTTGTCTGTCTCATACCCATTTATTCCATTGGTCTGTTTGTCTGTCTCATACCCATTTACTCCATTGGTCTGTTTGTCTGTCTCATACCCATTTACTCCATTGGTCTGTTTGTCTCATACCCATTTACTCCATTGGTCTGTTTGTCTGTCTCATACCCATTTATTCCATTGGCCTGTTTGTCTGTCTCATACCCATTTATTCCATTGGCCTGTTTGTCTGTCTCATACCCATTAATTCCATTGGTCTGTTTGTCTGTCTCATGCCCATTTATTCCATTGGCCTGTTTGTCTGTCTAATACCCATTTATTCCATTCGTCTGTTTGTCTGTCTCATACCCATACTAAAAATATTTCAGTTCCTGTGGCTTTATAATGAGCCTTGATTTCTAGTAATTCAGATACTCCTGCCTCATTCTTTTTCAAGAGTGTCTTACAGTATTCTTTGTCTTTTGTTTTCCTATATATATTTGAGAATTAGATTGTCAGGTTCAGGAGAGGAAAAAACATTTGCTAGGATTTTATATTTGGGTTGTGTTTAATTTCATTCAATAAGTTTTCTTCATAGAGATCTTGTAAGAGTTATTTTTTAAAACTTGTTTTTTATTTGTTGCTAGTATCTTTGATTTTTGTTCATTGGTGTAGTCAGTTACCTTGGTAATCTGTATATACTTTTGTATTTTTTATTTACATAATATTATCTACAAATAATGATAATTTCACCCTTTTTCCAATCTTACTTTTAAAGATTTTTTTTCATGCTTTTTCTATTTGCTAGGACTTCGATACTGCTGAGTAGAAATGTTGATAATGGACATGCTTGAATCAAAAGGAAAGTTTTTGGCTTTTCAGCCCTAAGCATTGCATTTGCTGTATTTGTGCTGTAGGTGCCTCTCATTCAGATTAAGAAAGCTCCTTGTATTCCTAGTTTGCTGCTCTTTTTTGAAAAATCTCATGTTAAATTTTGTATGTTTTTAACACCTGAGATTACATTTTTCTTTTATTCTATAATGTAGTTAATTATTTACTTAATATAATTTCTAAAATATATTACAATGTGGTCATGATTTATTATTGTTTTCTGTATGTTCCTGAATTCTTTGTGCTGGTGTTAGTTTAAGGAATTTGCATTTATGTTTTTGTGTGACACTGGCTTGTAATGTCCCTGTCAGGTGTTGGTAACAAGCCTATCTATGTTGGCTTAATAAAATGAGGTATGTTTTGTTCTTTTTCATTTAATTTATTGGATTATTTATTTCTTAAATGTTTGGTGGAATTCACTAGTGCAGCCAGATAGAGCTTTTCTGTGTTTATTTTTATTTTTAAAGTGGAGGGAGATAGTTTCCTTTGTAATTTATTGATTTTTGAGAGAGAGAGAGAGAGAGAGAGAGAGAGAGAGAGAGACTTGTTGCTCCACTCATTCATGCATTCGTCCGTTGATTCCTGCATGTGCCCTGACTAGGGATCTAATCGGAAACCTTGGTGCATGCGGACTACATTCCAACCCACTGAGCTACCCAGCCGGAGCAGATAGGTTTTATTTATTTATTTATTTAATATATTTTATTGATTTTTACAGAGAGGAAGAGAGAGGGATAGAGAGCTAGAAACATCGATGAGAGAGAAACATCAATCAGCTGCCTCTTGCACACCCCCACTGGGGATGTGCCCGCAACCAAGGTACATGCCCTTGACCGGAATCGAACCCGGGACCCTTGAGTCCGCAGGCCGACGCTCTATCCACTGAGCCAAACCGGTTTCGGCCTGTGTTTAAATTATGACCCTAATTTCTTTAACATTTATGGGACTGTTGACATTTTCTGTTACTTCATTTGTCAGTATTTTTATTAAGTTGTATCTAAATGTCCTAGCATGTTGTCACTGAGTTATTTGTACTAAATTTTCATCTTTCTTATTGAGATATAATTTATATAGAATGACACGGTTAAGTATACTGTTTAATAAGTATTAAAATATGTTTATCAAGAACCAGAATGTTTTCATCACACCAGCTATCTTTTTTAAAGTTTATAGGATCTGCACTTATTTCCTTGCTCTCTCCCTCTCTTTCTCTCTCTTTAATTCTTTTTTTTAAATATATTTTATTGATTTTTTACAGAGAGGAAGGGAGAGGGATAGAGAGTTAGAAACATCGATGAGAGAGAAACATCGACCAGCCACCTCCTGCACACACCCTACTGGGGATGTGCCCACAACCAAGGCACATGCCCCTGACTGGAACCAAACCCGGGACCCTTGAGTCTTCAGGCCGACACTATCCACTGAGCCAAACCGGTTAGGGCTCTCTTTAATTCTTGGCATTGTTTATTTGTGCTTTCTCTTTTTATCCAGCTTAAAATAAATCAGTTTTACTAGTCTTTTTAGAGATCTAGTTTTTAATGTTTTTCATCTTGTCTATAGTGTTTCTTTTCTGTTTCACTCATTTCTGGTTATTATTTCTTACCTTTTATTTAATTTCATTTTTTTTCTAATTTATTGAGATATATGTTTAGTTCATTATTTTTAGTCTTTTCTAATATATGCATGAAAATTTCAAATTGTGCCTCAGCAAGATTTTGGCTGCATTCCACATGGTTTCTATGTGGTAATCCCGTATCATTTGATTCAGTATGTTTCTAGTTTCCATTGTGATTTCTTCTTTGACTCATGAGTTGGAGAAGTGACCACAAATACACGGGGTTTCCCGTTACATGTGTGGTTTTTATTGCAATGCTTGCTTTCCTCCGTGGTCTGGATGGGGACCTGCAGTGCCTCTGTGTGCGCCTGCGCTGTGCTGAGGCAGTGAGTGCAGAGTGAACCGACGGTGCGCTCCCCTGCCCCCAAAGACAGCGTGACGAGGCCCTCGCAGAGGAAAGGACTGCCTCCACAGGCAGAAGCCTCCGGTCCCCAGCTGCAGCCAGGTGGTTTGCTCCCAGTCTTGATTTGCGGAAGGTAAAGCCTCTGAACCCCAAGCGTTCTCCATCTAGGTCATCACCCTCAGCCGGCCACTTCCTGCGCACTGCCTGGGCTCTGCCCTCTCCAAAGACGGCGCTCCCGAGCCGCACCCCCGCCCTCTCCGTGTGCAGAGGCACCATCTTCCAGGGGCCCCTTCGCACGGTGGACGGCAGGATGCATCCTCACACCTGCCCTGTGTTGGTCCAGGTGGGACTGCTGCGCCCACACGATTGTCCGCCCTGCAGCTGTGGGGGTGCGGGTGCTGAGCCCAGCCTCACCCCTATGCACAAGGCCGTCTTTGTTAATGATGCCATTCCAGCTCCTTCCATCCTCTGGCAATAGGGCCCTGCCCTGGGCTAGGGCAGGCTTCCTGGGGGTGGCCACCCCACCTTTACACTGCCCTCCCACGCACGGGCGCTGCCTCCACCTCAGTGCCCTCCACCACAGGTGCTGCCCCGCACCGTCTTGCTCTGACAAAACACTGAATGGTGGTGGCCTCCCGCTGTGATTTTGTTAATTTCTGGCTCATTTGCTCTGTGATCTGAGCATGTATTCCCTGTGATTTCAGGCACTGAAGTCTACTGAGATTTGCTTTTTGACTCAGATATGGTCAGTCTGGGTAAACAATTCATCTGGCTTTATATTCTACTAGTAGCCCATTTGCAGGAAAAATCCTGCAAGCGGCCGCTGCTGCCGCGTGCGCTGCTGCTGCCGCCGCTGTCATTGCGGCCGCCACCGCCCACCCCGCCCCGCCCCGCTCTGCCCCTCTCCGCCCCGCCCCACCTGGGCTTTCCCTCTGGCAGCCACCTTGCTTTCTGCTTTTCCTCCCTCTTCCTTCTAAGTTGTCTTCAGTCTTCACTCCTCCCTCCCTCAGCGTATGCAAATTGACCGCCATCTTTGTTGGGTATTTGCATACTCGCCCTGATTGGCTGGTGGGCATGGCTTTGGCTGGTGGGCGTGGCGTGGGCATAGCGAAGGTGTGGTCAATTTGCATATTACTATTTTATTAGGTAGGACTAGAGGCCCGGTACACAAAATTTGTGCACTGGGGCAGGGGTGTCCCTCAGCCCAGCCTGCACCCTCTCCAATCTAGGATCCCTTGGGGGATGTCCGACTGCCGGCTCCCAACTGCTCACCTGTCTGCCTGCCTGATCACCCCCTAACGACTCCCCTGCCAGTCTGATCAACACTTAACTGCTCCCCTGACAGCCCAATTACCCCCAACTGCCCTCCCTTGCAGGCCTGGTCGCCCCCAACTGCCCTCCCCTGCAGGCCTGGTCCCTCCCAACTGCCCTCCCTCTCCTGCTGACCTGATTGCCCACAACTACCCTCCCCTGCCGGCCATCTTGTGGTGGCCATCTTTGACCACATCGGGGCAGCCATTTGTACGAGGGCGTGAGGGTCAATTTGCATATTACCTCTTTATTATATAGGATAGTCATTAGGTGTAATGATTTTCCATATGTGCTTGTTAGGGCAAGTTTAGCAATATGTTACGTGTTTTATGTCTCTTTTCTTTTAGTTTCTGAGAAATTGTCTTAAAATCTTTTTCTGTACCATAAAATCTTTCTCGTTCTTAGTTTTGTCAAGTTTTGCTTTACGTATTTTGAGATTGTTATTGAGTGGCTAGATACTTAGAAGTCATATACATATTTCTGACAAATTAACTTTTTATTATCTCTAGTAATACCTTTTTAATTTTTCTTTTTGGGCCTTAAAGTGTGCTTATTCTTATGTTAGTCTTCCTTTCAGTTAGGGTTACATTATATATTTTTAAAAACCTTTGTTTTCAATTTTTCTCTACCCTTATATTTTAGTTCTGTTTTTTCACAAATAGCTTGTATCTGCTTGTTCTTTCATTTGGTGTAACTGTCATTTAATTTGAACTTTTAGCCCATTCATAGTTAGTATAACTACCCAAAAGTTTGTCTTTTCTATATTACTCCTACTTATTACATGTATCTGATGTTTCCTTTTTCTCCTCAGTCCGTTTCTTTCAGATTGAGTGAGAGTTTTAATTTCATTTTCCCTCGATTAAACTATACACTCTTTTACAATTCTTTTAATGACTATTCTACCAATTATAGTGTGTATGTCTGACTTTCCAAATATTAGTTATTTGGTATATTTTACCCACCTACCAGATAGTGCAAAACAATTGGGAAATTTGGTGTCAAATTTTAGCATGCATAAAAGAATCACCTGGAGAGCTTACCAGAGCCTGACCCCTGTATCCTGTGGGCACAGGGTGATTCATAAATGGGTGGCAGGGCTGCGAGTCTGCCTGCTCCCAACGCATCATCCCAACCTGATCATCTGCCGCCTTGCGTTTGCATCTCTCTGCACTTCACTCTTCAGGAGAAGTCCTTGATGAGCAGTCAGTATCTAGATTGAGGTTTACTTATGGAGTTGCCTTTTGGTTACTCGTCATTCTTCCCGGTCTTTCTGGGCTTCTATAAAGGGTCACTTTTCATCTGCCTGAAGAATATTCTCTAATTTCCCTTACTGTGAGTTCACTAGTAAAAAAATTAATTGTGGTAAAATATACATAACACAAAATTTACCATTTTAGTCATTTTTAAGTGTACAACTCAGTGGCATTAAGTACCTTCATAGTGTTGTGTAACTGTCCATCTCCAGAGCTTTTTTATCCTCCCAAACATAAACTGTGCACCAATCAAAGAGTAATCCCCCACCCTTGCCAGTTTGGTTCAGTGGATAGTGTCAGCCTGTGGACTGAAGGGTCCTGGGCACATGCCCCGGTTGCGGGCTCGTTCCCCAGTAGGGGGCGTGCAGGAGGCAGCCGATCAGTGATTTTTCTCTCATCATTGATGTTTCTGTCTGTCTTTCTCCCTCTCCCTCCCTCTCTGAAATCAGTAAAAATGTATTTTTTTAAAAAGAGTAATTCTCTTTTTCTCCTTGTAACCGCTAGTCTATTTTCTGTCTCTATGAATTTGCCTATTTACATACTTTTTGGAATTATACAAGACCTTTCCTTTTGTATCTGGCTTATTTCACGTGGCATGTGTTCAAGGTTCATTCACGTTACAGCAGGTATCAGAGTTTTCTTCCTGTCCAGATGGTGTGATACTTCATTGCATACATGTACCATGTTGTGTTTACCCATCTGTTGATGGACATTGGCTTATTTCTACCTTTTGACTATTGTGGGTAATGCTTCTATGAACATTGTCAGACAAGCATCTGTTTGAGTCCTTTTTTTCAGTTCTTTTGTGTACATACCTGGAGTGTAATTGCTGGCTCATAATGGAACGTTTTATTGTGTCAAACACAAAATGTTTTCTGAGAAAAAAAGCTTCAAAGCATAGGTACAGTTGGCTAGAAAACGTGTGGGCTTCATCCATTTGGGACCAGGCCTCGGAGGACAAGATGAATTCAGAGCTTACATTGAGCAAAACTGAACAGAAAGAGCCAGACTCTGTTTTGAAAGTTGACTTTCAAAAGGTAGCAGTACTTATTCTTAAAATTGCCCTCGTGGTGGAAAGTCCAGGTGCAGGCTCTGCAATGTTTTTATGGACTCTCTAACTTTGTGGTTTTTAAAAACACCATAAATAAGTATTTTAACTTCTCTAAGGTTTTTGGTAAGCACCTTTTCAGTTCTGAAAATTTGTGACTGGCACGTGTTATGTGATGAGCAGCTAACATCACTAATTTGCTATGCATTTATTTAAATTTCCCCTGAACTTTACATTGTTGTATTGTTGGTTTTTTTTACCAAATAGGATTTGCCCAATAACATGATCCATCAGGTGCCAATTAAATCGCTCCCTCAAGAATGGCTGTGGTGTGAGACGTGGTGTGATGACGCCTCTAAGAAAAGGGCCAAGACCATTGACTTGGTAAGCTGGCCGCCGCTCCTGCCTGTTCCGGGGTGTGTGACCGACAGTCTCGGGGCGCATAGTCTCATCTGTCCGCCTCTGCAGCGTAGGTTTAGGGGGCGCGGGGAGCAGCCCTCCCGTGTGTGCGGCTGTCCCGGAGCCAGGCCCGCTCCGCTCTGCTGACAGGCCTCGGGTGGGTGAGGGCCTGAGCAGAAACACTCTGAGCTCTCTGACGCACCTTCTCCAGCTCTGCTGAAGCACGTGTGTCATTTCTCTGGTCTTCACAGTGTAATAACCCCATGACCAAAGAGCCCAAGCTCGAGGCAGCTGTTCGCATTGTCCCCGAGTGGCAGGACTATGACCAGGAGGTCAAGCAGCTGCAGATCCGCTTCCAGGAGGAGAAAGCGGCGGCAGCCCGCGGGGAGGAGCCGGCGAAGGAGCCTCGCGCAGACGGTAGGCTAGGCCGGCGTGGCTTCGGGAAGGCCTGCCTCGCAGTTCTGGTTTCTGGGGCTGCAAACAGCAGGAGAGTGGCCTCTGTCCTGGCGCTGTCCGTGTTCCTCACTCCCTCCCTCAGCCCCCGACAGGAGTGGTCACCCCGCAGTCGCTGCCTTTTCTTCCTTTTTTTTTTTTTGAGAAAGGGTGCTTTCCTTGTATTGTTATTTAGGTTCAGGAGTTTGTGTTACGTAAGCCAAACCTGACAGTAGATTGAAATCCCTTGCCAGATCCCTTGGTTTTTCATGACTCCGTCCAGGCACCAGTGAGTGAACACATTCGGGACCAGCAAACATGCGTGTCTGTGACTCAGGCCGCGAGCGGAGGGCCGTCTGCACGCCGGCCTCGCGCTGTGCCTCCTTGAACGCTGGCCATTAGGAAAGTTGTTAGAACCCAGCGTGCCTTCTGGGAACTGCTCAGCTGAATTCTGGACTTCACACTTACTCAGCTCAAAACTAACTTTAAAAAAGCAGCTACACAACATGGATCTTGAGCGATGCACCCAAACATCCTGGAGATTGTATCATGATATTGACTATCACAGCTTAAAGGGTGGATATTCAAGATACAAATAATTCACATTCATGGGTAAAACTTCAAGGATTTCCATAGACGGGCAGAGGATGTAGACCTCCTGCTCAGTCAGAGGGAAGCACATAGAGTGGATCTGAGGGAACACTAGGGAGGCGATAGGAGCCCGTATGGAGATGTTCTACCCCGGGGAGCTGTTCATCCCGACGCGGCCCGGGGGCCACAAAGCAGCGAGGCGGAGGCCGGCCTCAGGTGGCGCCAGGGTCTGCCTCAGTAATTCCTCTCTCGCAGAGTCACCTCCAAGAAATCACTCAACAGAAGAAGTTATGGAGAAATTACTTGACAAATATTTATAAGCCAGAGGCGTTGAAAACAGCTTAAACACCCTAGCATACCAGTAGAGATGGTAAATGAGCTACGTAGGAAACTGTTTATTAAAGGAAAGAGGAAGGCCTGACTGAAATAGTGCATTTTACTGGAAATAAATACTGTGCTTTGAAAACAGTTCCTATTGTGTTTCCTTGTAAAAATACAAATGTCTTTTTTGTTGTTGTTTTTGCTTTCAAGCATATCAAACCAAAGTTTCTAAAAATTTAAAAAGAGATAAAATGCAGGTGTGGGCACAAATAATAGGTCATAGTACTAGAACATGTCCAGTCTGTATTTTATAACTTTCTTTGCAATTATTGTCTTTTTCTATAGGACCTCAGACTCATGAAGAATTATAATCTGCAGAGAAGGATAGGAAATCGCACCATTTGGAAAACACTTTGTATTAAACGCTCGTTCTCTGACCTGTCTGTACAACTGCTGACGCCTCGGCTGGGCAGGAGCCCAGCGCCTGGGACTCAGAGCATTGCCTTGGGCGTGGCGGCTCTGAGTCCGGAGTGAGGAAGGCCAGTGGCTGAGCTTCCGGGACTCTGTCAAGAGCCGTCTGTCTTCTAACCAGAAGGAAAACGGCCAGGGCACGGGGGGCGGGGGGACCAGCCCTGTGCGCCCACCCTGAGCCACCGGCCCCTCGGCCTCCTCGCCTGCCCTGCGGCCGGCCGTGCCCACGCTCTGCACCTCGCGCCTTGCGGTTTGCGCCCGCCTGAGCCCTGCCTGCTTCTCCCAGCGCCCGTGCAGCGGAAGGAGGCCAGCCAGCAAGGGTCGCCAGCGTGGGCTCAGGGAGGACGTGAGGAGCAGAGGCTCTGGGGCGCACGGGGAGGGGAGAAGGGGGGATGGGCTGTTCTCTTGTAAACATCAGAACCATTGTGACTAATTGAAATGAAAACATCCTGTTCCCACCCACTTCGCTGAATACTTTAGGTAATTATTTGTAAACAGTTTTTGTATCTGTGAAAGTATTTGCTTTTTCCCCATTTTCTAAACATTGTTTTTACTGCTTTCCTGACTGGGAACAGCCAGAGGACGCCCAGGGCCAGGGCTGCCCCTGAGTCACCTTGTCGCTCCCTCGCCACCTCCGAAGACTGTCCTTTCCCACACAGGGAAGGGGCTTTGGCTTTCTCCACTGGAGACGCTGACACCTGAGCCAGGACGGTCTGGGCTGTGTCTTCATGTTCTCCAGCCACCGTCTCTGCTCCTGCTGGCTCCCCGCCCTGCCTTCACGGCGGCATCCTGAGACCACATGAGCCCACAGTCATGGAGTGGCCTGTGCTGGGAGCCGGCAGAGCGGGCAGGCTCCCTCGGAGGGGGCTGGGGGCTGGGGGCTGGGGCCTGTGGTGGGCGGTTCCAGGTCGCTCTCAGCGTCCTAGCCGCAGGCGACAGCGCAGGAGCATGGCCAGGGGCTCCTATTCGCCTGCTTTTTAAAAATACGAGGAGGGCGCACGTGGATAGCTGTGGATAGCTCAGCCCGGTGGCATTAATTTGCAGGTTTTTTAAAATCTAAATCTTATGATAAATATCAAGTACTTTATCATTTCCATATTCCAGACGAAAGGTAGCTTAGGAGTCTCTCAAGCACTCTGACGGAGCTTTGGAGTTTGCTTCTATAATCCCATTAAGCATGGCGTGGGGGGGTGAACAGGCACGAGTGGACGTGTCCTGGGAGTCCCTGCAGCACGAGGCCCCGCCCAGAGCAAGCAACGCCTCAGCTTCGGCTCGGAGCCTTCAAGCTGCCCGAGCTCCCGGGCAGAGCCGCCTCCCTCCCCGGGGCGGTTCCGGGAGGCTGAGCAGGAGCAGCCCTGGGGTGTGCCTTGGGCCGCTGCTTCCCGTGGGCCCTGCGCCAGGCCACCTTTCTCCGGGCCTTCCCACGGGGCTCGGGTGGGACAGTGTGAAATCCTGTCACCCCCTGCACGAGGTCTTCATGTTTGAATTTAAATATGCAAGACGCAGCTTGCTTCTGAAGTGGCCTGGGCTCTCCTCCTGCCCGTGATTCTGACTCCCGACTCGGAAAGCAGGTCGTGGTCAGCTCCTCCGCTGACCCGCTGTGTGCGGGGTGAGCGCCCGGGAGGCCGGCGAGGGCTCGGAGCACGAGGATGGATTGACGGGAGCTGGGCGCCCCGGAAACAGCGCCGTTCTCCCCACCTGCCCGTGACGGGTTTTCCCTCGCGATGCCGTGACGGAAATGCCCTTTCTGAACGAGGGCCGGGAGGATGTGAGGTGCTGTGACCCTTCTGTCCCAGGGCCAGTGGCAGCGGACCGAGCTCAGGGCCAGGCACAGCCCGCTGCGGGCAGGCCCCTGTGTCGTGTGGAGCTGGTATTCAGTGCTCACACTGAATGGCGGCATGTTCCTTTTCCGTAAGATTGACAAGTGTCAGGTCTGTCAAAATGGCACTTCACAGGGGAACAGACACGTCTGCCTGCCCACCACGTGTGCATGCGTCACTCTAGGCCCATGTGGTGTGTGCACCCAGCTCTTGGGAGAACAAAGATTTCAGTATACTAAGAAGTGGTTTCCAAGAATGGAGCTTAATGTGCTCTGCTGCCTGTAATTGCTCTCATCAGGGCCGCTCTGCCTGAGGGGACACTGCACTCTGGTTGCAGGCTAACCACCTGGAGGAGGCTGCACGCGGGGGGGGGGGGGCGGGGGGCGGGGGGCGGAGGGCAGCACATTCCCCCCTCCCCAGACTGGCCTGTGCTGGGGAGGAAGGAGCCCGTGACCCGGAGCTGGGAAGCAGCTTCATCGACAGCACCTCATGGCTATGAGGGAACACCGGTCCCTACCCCCCCACACCCCCCTCCGAGGACTTGAAAGCAGTCCTTCTCCAAGGTTGCCGTGAATGATTAAAAGAAATAATTCAACCCAAGAGTCACGGGACCATCTATCCAGTGCATTTTTCTGAGCAAAACGTTACTGTGACACCAGATTTCATGGGATGGAAATGTTTTGGTCAGGACACCTAAGGAAACTTCCTTGGTAACACAAGTGGGGGGTGCATTATGTGCAAACTGATTTAAATACACAGACCATTGCTGTGTGATTTTATGATTAGTTTTTCAAATATTTGATTTTATGGGGGAAATGTGGGGGATAATTAGTTAATCAACTTAAATATAGCTGCCGTGTGTCTGGTTTGGTTGGACCACATTTTAAATTTAAATTTGTGTTTCCCTGCCTGCATGCAGGAGGGGAAGATCTGTCAGGCCTGTGGTCATTATGTGGTTAATTCACCTGGGAGACGCACTAGCTCGTGTCTTCATAGATATTTCAGAGCGTCCTGAGGACACCAGGTTCTCTTTTGTTATTTGGTTTCTGATCTCTGCTCTGCCACGGAAGGGACACTGCGGCCTGAGTCCGCGCTCAGGGGCCCGCCCCTGGGACTGTGCCGACTGTGAAAAGCACCCCAGGGTCAGCCGAGCACGGACCCTCCATGGTGAGGACGCCAGCAAGAAGCCATCTCCTGAGTCTCCCCGTTACTTAGCAGCGCCTGGGCCGGGTGTGGAAGCTTTAATTGCGGAGGATACAAGATAGGGTCTGAGCGAAGGCCTTCATCCCGTCTGTAATCTATGCAATGCCTTAAGATTTAGATCTCCAGAGAAACAGGCATACTTCCTCTTCAAAGTGAAAGTATGAGAATACATCAACGTGAAGTCAACAATTTGAGAAAAAGGTGGCCAAACACCATGTTTTCAAACCAGTTATCATTGGTATAACAATGTAAACATGGAAATCTGGAGAAAAATGTTAAATTTTTTAAAATCTATGTACCTAAAACACACACCCTTTTTATAAAAACTTCAATTTTACTGTAATTCTGTTCCACTAATTGCAACATAGGTCCCGGTGCTGCCCTTGCGTGGCACACGCTCTGGGCCCTAAGGTGACCTGTGAGTGAACCTCCTGCTGCTGTCACAATAAACTTCTCTTCTTTACAACTGTCTGGTTGGTCATCCAGCTCGTACGTCTTAGAAGGCAGAGTGTCCATGCCTTCATCTGGCAGAAGCAGCAGGCCAGCCAGGAGAGCTTTGCCTGACCCTCACGCCTGGCAGTGGAGCTGGGTCTGGCGGCAGCCAGTTTGCTGGAGCCAGGATAGCGCCCAGGCCTCTGCTAGGGACCCAGCCTTGCGCAGCGCTAACCGTGACGGAAAGGAGGGCATGGGCTTCGCTCATTTGCAAGTTTGAGCTCCCACTCGAGCCAGATTTGGAGTTGAAGATGTGGTCCCTTCTGGCAGGTTCTCATTGGACACTGCAAGCGCGTGCAGTGAGTGCCCTTGCTGAGCTGGAGGTCGTGGGTGGGGACCCTGTGGCTGTGCAAACACCACAGAGGGCACCTAAGGTGTCGGCAAGGGGGCTTCGTGGTCAGGAAAAGCTTCTGCAAGATGATGTTTAAATTGAAACCTGAAGAATAAGGAGTAATCCATGGGGGGGGACAAGAGTTATTGTATCTTATTGAGGGAGTCATATGGGAACTTCTGTGGCCAGAGCCATGGCAGGAGAGAAGTTCCAGAGAGGGAGTCTGAATTTGATCCCAGGCCACAAGAAAGCCTCTGAGGGGTTTTAAACTGGGTGCCAACATGAATCTTTTTCTTGTAATATTTTTTTAATTGACTTATAGCAAATGTAGACACAAGTACATAAACATGCACCTTGATAGCTTTTCAAAGTGAACACATTGTGTACCCATCACCCAGATTAATAAAAGAAAGGAAGTTGGATTTTATTTTATCTTAAACTAAAGGCCCGGTAGACAAAATTCGTGCAGGGAGGGGAGGGGTGTCCCTCAGCCCAGCCTGCACCCTCTCCAATCTGAATCCCTCTCACAATCCAGGACTGCTGGCTCCCAACTTCCCGCCTGCCTACCTTCCTGATTGCCCCTAACCGCTTCTGCCTGCCAGCCTGATCACCCCCTAACCACTCCCCTGCCAGCCTGATTGATGCCTAACTACTCCCCTGCCGGCCTGATTGCCCCTAACTGCCCTCCCCTGCTGGCCTGGTCCACCCAACTGCCCTTCCCTGCAAGTCTGGTCCCCCCCAACTGCTCTCCCCTGCAGGCCTGGTTGCCCCCAAATTCCCTCCTCTGATGGCCTGGTCACCCCTAACTGCCCTCCCCTGCAGGCTTGATCACCCCCAACTGCCCTCCTTTCAGGCCTGGTCCCTCCCAACTGCTCTCCCTTGCTGACCTGATCGCTCACAACTGCCCTCCCCTGCTGGCCATCTTGTGGTGGCCATCTTGTGTCCACATGGGTGCAGCCATCTTGTGTGTTGGAGTGATGGCCAATTTGCATATCACTCTCTTATTAGATAGGATAGAGGCCTGGTGCACGGGTGGGGGCCGGCTGGTTTGCCCTGAAGGGTGTCCTGGATCAGGGTGGGGGTTCCCTTGGGGTGTGGGGTGGCCTGAGCGAGGGGCCTGTGGTCGTTTGCAGGCCGGCCACGCCCCCTGATGACCCAAGCGGAGGCCCTGGTATCTGGGGTTTATTTACCTTCTACAATTGAAACTGTAGCCTGGAGCGGAGGCCTGGGCTGGCTAGGGTGTGCAGGAAGCTTGGCTTCCTCCATCACTGGGGAAACCCAAGCCTCCTGCTTGTTCCGTGGTCACAGCCATCTTGGTTGGGTTAATTTGCATACTCCTGATTGGCTGGTGGGCGTGGCTTGTGGGCACAGTGGAGGTATGGTAAATTTGCATGTTTCTCTTTTATTAGTGTAGATAACATGTAGATTTCTGATTACAATCTGGCCTCCAGTAATGGCAAGGGCATTTATATCAGACTAACCTATTGGTCATTATACACACTGTTGAAATGCACTGGGAAGTGACCAGAGACAGGCAAAACCAGGGAGCAGGGCTCCAGCACAGAAGAGAGATGAGAGGATCCGCTGCGGCCACTCCTCACGTGCCCACAGGGAAGGAGACGAGTGGCAGTCTTCCTGGGCTGTGGAGCTACGCAGGGTTTGGGGCTGCCGGCACAGCTGGAAATTGGAATGGAAATTCCAGGAAGGAAGAGGCCACAGAGCCTTGAATTTGCCCTACATGTTCCCCCCAAACCCTTGACTGACTAAATGAGGATGAACAGGACAGGATTCCAAGAGGCCCAACAGAAAGCAACAACTGGGTCACTCGAAATCTCTGGCAATTTTAGCAGATGCCTGGTGCTGGGGAGTGGAAGTTTGAAATTTATGTCCCACCAAATTAGAGAGGCTTGGTAAATACTTTGGGCTTTCTATTGAAAACTTAAAGGGCTATACTACCTTAGAGTAGAACCATATCACAAAGCTCAGGCCTAGGCCCTCGGACTAAGGACAAAACTAAAGTAGATCCACTCTAGCAAAGCCTAAAATCAAGCCTGAAGAATCAAGGTGACCTGCTAGTAACTTAACTGCCTACTAAACAAAACCCAGCAAGCTTCCTGAAAAAAATAATTGAATTCAGAGTCTCTAACTGAGTCACTCAGACTGTTCAGTGCACAACCACAAATCAGGAGACATAAAAAGACACCAGAATATATAACAATAACCAAGAAAAAATGGAAAGAAACACCCACAGAAACCAAGATGTTGAAATTATTGAATAAGAATGGAGCATTTAATATGTCTTTGGCATATGTCTTCAGTTTGGCACAGATAAACATAAAAATTCTCGTACTAAAAAAATTTATAAACATGTTAAAGAATCTATGGGAAAGGGTAGATGCATTGGATAAAGATGTGGGGAAATTTAGGCGAGAAATGAAATTTTGAAGATGGATTTCATGAATAAGCTTAAAAGAAGATTAAACACTGCAGGAGAAAGGATCAGTGAGCTCGAAGACAGGATAACAGAAATCCAAATTGAAGAGCAAAGTGGGGAAAAAAGATTGAAGAAGTAAACAGATGCAATGATATGTTAAGTGGAGTACTAGAAAAAGAGAAGATATTTGGAGAAATATTAGTCAAAATTCTTCAAAGTGTGATGAAAATGAAGTCAGTGACTCCCTGAAGTATCATTTCTTAAAATGCTGTCTTCACCCAGCTTGAGGCCCTGGCTAGAGTCCAGTTATCTTAAACAACTGATTAAATACACACCTTAACCACCTCACTTATTGGACCTTCACACTCTGTGCCACTGTGTACCCCCTTAATCACCCAAGGCCAGGTAACAGACAGCCAGTGACAGCTCTTATGCCCCAGAGCCCATTGGAATTATTCAAATGAGCCAATCCTAAACCTTCTTCCCCTGCCTCACCCACCCATTCCTGGGGGGAGGGGGGTGCACAATAAAGGCTCTCACCCACAGTCTCTACCTTGCCAACCCCAGTGCTGCTGAGTGGCCCTGTGTGTGTGCATGAACTGTGAGTATACTAGTAACAGCACTAAAACTCTCCTGGCTTCTCTCTCTTGATCTGTATCTGGCCTCACCATATGCCACCCCCTCCCCAAAGCAGGATAAATATAAAGAAACCACAAATAGGCACATCCTAGAGTCTAGGACCTAGACCAATGTGGACTTTTCATCAGGGAAACAGAACAGATGCAATGACGTTCTAAAATGTGAAAAGAAGGCTGTCTTAACATTCTGTATGCAGGGGACTTATTCTTCAAAATGAATGTGACATAAAATTTCATAATAACTGAATGCTGAGAGCATTCCTTGCCAGTTGACCTGGACTAAAAAAAAATGGTAAAGCTTTTTCAGGCTAAAAGAGAAGTGATGCCAGGTGGGATTCAGATCTACAGGAAAGACTGAAGATCACTGGAAACAGTGTGTGGGGATTTATACTGTTTTTCCCTTTAAGTGACTTGATGGATTGATGCAAAAATGGTGCCTATGCTTATATTGTTGGGTTTATAACACGTCAAAGTAAAATATTGCACCAAGGATGCGAGTTACAGATTCTTACATTGCATGTGAACTGGTGTGATGGTAATGCAAGATAAACTCTGATAGCTGAGGAAGTGTATTGTTTTCCCTAGAGCAGCCATTTAAACAAATACAGTAATAGGAAGAGAAAGAGAAATGGAATGCTTAAATTAAATTTTAAAAAACTTTTATCAATTCAATAGAAACAGGAAAGAAGGAACAAAGAAACAAGTGTAGAGGAGATAAAGAGTAAACAAATGGATAAATAATGGACTTTAAACTGAAAAAATTAATAGTTGCGTTATATATTGACCATTTTAAACATTCAATAAGAGGCTGAGATTTTTCAGATTGTATTTTTTGAAGCAATTTATGAGCGATGCACACTAAATAGAAATAGATGGGCTGAAACTAAGAAATATACAACACTGCTCTGGCCCGTTTTGCTCGGGGGTTAGAGTGTTGGCCCGCCAAGTGAAGGGTTGCAGGTTCGATCTCTGGCCTCAGTTGGGGCATGAGTGGGAGGCAACTAATCAATATGTCTCTCTCTCTCTCTCTCTCTCTCTCCTATCTACCACCCTCCTTACACTCTAAAAATCAATGGAAAAAATATCCTCGGGTAAGGATTTAAAAAGAAAGAGAGAAATATGCAACGCAAACACTAATAATAAAACTAGTGTGACTATCTTAATATCAAACAGAGTGAAATTCAAGACAATGAGTGTTACCAGAGGAAAAAGGACATTCTAAAATGATAGAAGTAAAAAAAATCAAGAAGACATTAACAATCCTAAATATGTGTGCACTGAATGATTATTTAAAAATACACAGTGCAGGAGTGACAACATGCAAAATTGTAGACTACAGATTTGGGGTCAGTCACTCCACTAAGTCCATCACTAAGCTAGAAAGAGCCCGTGGAACCAATGCTTTGGGAACTCTGAACAGGGGTGGGCACTCTGCAGCCATGGGGAATGCTTCATGGTTGGAAATGCTTCTGACCTTTGTGAGTGGCCTTCACAAGCCAAGGGCCAGTCCCAGTGGTTAGCACCTCCGCTAAGGGGCAGCAGCCAATGTTCCGGGAACAGCTGGCTGGTGCGACTGAGCAGTGTGACCTTGTCCTTAAAATACTTGGATTTGTGCATTTGGGCTGGTCTAGTGATGCCTGACGAGTTGGCATAGGTATTTGCCTTGGTTTTGGCTCTCAGTAGACAAGACCCTTTGTTTTCCTTATTGAAGATGGACATTTACAGAAATTGTTCTTCGGGCACTGCTTGACTAAAGAAATAATGGAACAGAATTGTCAGGGGAAAGTGAAAGCTACACTGACACTCTCCCAGGACCAAACTGGAAATACAATTAAAATACAGAAAAGCCACCCTGAAAAATCAACTGAAGACTAGCTGGAGAGAACCCTGATAACTAAGGATGGAAAGTGGAGACCCCATAGAGACTGGTAGTAAGTGTGGAAGTGTGAAGAGGCTGGCTGGGCTCCCACTGACAGCAGCTGAAGTTTTGGAGGGATATCTCAACTGTGGGGGCGGGGGGGGGGAATTCCCACTGAGAACTCTGGGGTCTAAACCCCATGCTGGGCTCCCCAGCCCAGAGCACCAGAACTGAAAAAAAGTGTCCACTTAACACCTGGCTGTGAAAAGCAGCAGGATTGCTGTCTGCCAGAGAGAACTGAAAATGTAGGCACCCTCTTTAAGGGCCAATGCACAAAATTTCGTATGCAGCCACTCACCTTGGTCTCCAGCAGTGGGAGAGCAGAGTGGACCGGAGCTGTGAGCAGAAGCCAGGGTTGGGGGCTCTGGGGTTGGAGATCGGAGGGCAGCCACCCGGTTTCCTGTGCTGGGTCATTCCCTCATGCTGCAGAGGACATCTTTCTCCAATGGACCTTTTGCCATCCAGGCAGTTTTGGCCGGGGGAAAGGCAGTCGCCACAGCCTGTTGGAAGAACTCTTGCCCTGTCCTGTGGTATATAGCCTAAGGCCAATCAAGGCTGTTGACAATCAGACAGCAGGCAGAGGTGGCTCTGTGGAGGCTTTGAGTCTTTGCCTGACCTCCTTCTGGGCCCAGAGCTAGGAAAAGCAGACTCTGGAGCATATCTTGGTCCTTTCAAAGGCACCCGGCCCCAGCAGAGGGAGCCACAGACTGTGGATTGCTGATAGCCCCAAAGAGGGGATTCAGGGAAAATCAGAAACAGCGTGTGGTATTGTCCCACACTAGAGACTGGGAGTTGTAACAGATCCACCTAACACACAGACACAAACCCAAACAGGCAGCCAAAATGCAGAGGCAAAAAACAACCTGCAAATGAGAATCCCTCAGAAGAAGAGATAAATGAAATGTAGATATGAAATGTATCTAATATAGAGTTCAGAATAATGATGGTAAAGATGCTCAACAACATGAAAAAAGATATAGTAACTATGAAAAAAACCCATGGAAATAAAGAATGGCATAGCACTAATAAAGAACACACTGGAAGGAATACACAGCAGATTAGGGAAATCTGAGGATCAGATTAGTGTATTAGAAGACAGGGTAGAAAAAAAAGCACTCAATTAGAGAATCAAAAAGAAAAAAACAATAAAATAAAAAACAGGAGGACAGCTTAAGGGAGATGTGGGACAACATGAAACGTAACAATATTCACATAGTAGTCATGCCAGAAGGGGAAGAAAGTGATCAAGGGATAGAGAACGTGTTTGAAAAAAATAATAGCAGAAAAACTCCCTAACCTGGTAAAGGAAAAAGTCACACAAGTTCAGGAGGCACAGAAAGTCCCAAGCAAGAGGAACACAAATAGGCCCATGTCCAGACATATCATAATTAAAATGACAAAAATAAAGACAAAAAGAATCTGAAAGGAAGCTCCCATAAGGCTGACGCCTGATTCCTCATCAGAAATTCTGCAGGCCAGAAGGGAATGGCATGAAGTACTCAAAGTAATGAATAGCAAGGCTGTGAAACCAAGATTACTATATCCAGCAAGGCTATCATTCAAAATAGATGGTGAAGTTAAGAGCTTCCCAGACAAAAGCTAAAGGAATTTGTTACCACCAAGTCAGCACTATAAAAAATGCTAAATAGACTGCTATAATGAGAAGACATATATGTAAACAGGCATACAGAATTAAAATGGCAATAAATAAGTATCTCTCAATAATAACCTTAAGTGTAAATGGATTAAATGCTCCAATCAAAAGGCATGGATGAGAGTGAAGGGATATATGGGGGTTCTCCAACTACGACCAGCACGGCTAGAGAGCAAACGAGTCCTGAGTAGGGGTGACTGGGGATTGAGAAAAAGAAAAAGACAGACACAGAGACAGTGGGTAAAGCTGGGACCAGGAGGAACACTGTTCTTGGATGGAGAGACAGTGACCCAGAGCTAGTACAGCACGTTTATTATATATAGCATTATACCAGGAAGTATTACTAGAGTTTAAGACAAAGGAAATTATGTGAAATCATACTTAAAGATCAAGCTGCAATTCTTCATCCTTGTGGCTTCTTGTAATCATCAGGCCTGACTGGACCCTGATAACTGCATCTGCCCCTGGTGCCTGACTGAACTTAGATAATGACACCCACCCCATCCACCCCCGGCATCTGAGCTATATGTAGGTCAGGACTGACAACATTCTTACCTTTTGGCAAGGTATGTTTTCCAGGACACAGCTTTGTCGACGCCACTGGACTCAACCAATGACCCTCGCTCAGGTGCTCTTCCAGGTGCTCTCTACATCATGGAAAAAATTTTTACAGGCAAATGGAAATGAAAAACAAAGCTGGGGTAGCAATCATCAAATCTAACAAAATGGATTTCAAAATGAAGGCCATCACAAGGGACAACAAAGGTTACTACATAATATTAAAGGGATCGATCCAACAAGAGGATATAACCCTCATAAACATATGTGCACCCAACATAGGAGCATATATACTTCTAAAGGACTTTAAGGGAGAGATCAACAACAATACAGTCATAGCAGGGGACTTTAACACCCCACTGACTTCACTGGATAGATCTTCCAGACAAAATTAACAAAACTGTCATTTTTCTCAGATGACATGATATTGTACATAGAAAACGCTATAGACTCCACTAAAAAACTACAAGATTTAATAAACAAATTCAGCAATGTAGCAGGATACAAAATTAACACCCAGAAATCAATGGCATTTTTATACACCAATAATGAACTCACAGAAAGAGAAACTAAGCAAATAATCTTATTTACCATTACAACAAAAAAATTAAGATACCTGGGAATAAATTTAACCAAGGAGGTAGAAGACTTATACTCAGAAAACTACAGGGAAAGAGATAGAGGAAGATATAAACAAATGGAAGAATATATGTTCATGGATTGGCAGAATTAACATCATTAAAATGTCCAAAGCAATCTAGAGATTTAATGCAATACCTATTAAAATACCAACAGCACATTTTACAGATCTAGGACAAATACTCCAAAAATGTATATAGAACCAAAAAAAGACCCCAAATAGCCGCAGCAATCTTGAGAAAGAAGAACAAAGTTGGAGGGATCACAATACCAGATACGAAGTTATACTACAAAGTCACTGTGCTCAAAACAGCCTGGTATTGGCATAAAAACAGTCATGTAGATCAATGGAACAGAACAGAGAACCCAGAAATCGACCCAAGCCATTATGCCCAATAGTATTTGACAAAGGAGGCAAAAGTATACAGTCTCTTTAATAAATGGTGTTGGGAAAATTGTACAGACACATGCCAAAAAAAAAAAAAAAAAAAAAAAAAAAAAAAGAAACTAGACTACCAACTCACACCATAACAAGAATAAACTAAAATGAATAAAAGACATAAAAGTAAGTCAGGAAACCATAAAAATCATAGAAGAAACCACAGGCAGCAAAATCTCAGACATTTCTCATAACAATATGTTTATGGATACATCTCTTAAGGCAAAGAAAACTCAGGAGAAAATAAACAAATGGGACTACATCAAAATAAAAAGCTTCTGCACAGCAAAGGAAACCAACAAAACGAAAAGGGAGCCCACTGCATGGGAGAACATATTTGGCCATGATACATCTGATAAAGGGCTAATACCCAAAATATATAAGGAACTCAAAAAACTTAACAAAAGGAAGATAAAAATCTAATTTAAAAATGGGCAAAGGACATAAATAGATACTTCTCCAAAGAGGACATACAGATGGCCAAGAGACATATGAAAAATGCTCAAAGTCATTGATCATCAGAGAGATGCAAATTAAAATGACAATGAGGTATCACATCACACCTGTCAGAATGGCTACCATCAACAAATCAACAAATGACAAGTTCTGGCGAGGATGTAGAGAAAAGGGAACCTTAGTACATGGCTGGTGGGAATGCAGACTGGTGCAGCAATTATGGAAAACAATATGGCGTTTCCTCAAAAAATTAAATATGGAACTGCCATTTGACCCTGTGATCCCACTCCTAGGAATATATCCTAACAAACCTGAAACATCAATCAGAAAGGATATATACACCCCTATGTTCATAGCAGCACAATTTAAAATAGCTAAGATCTGGAAACAGCCCAAGTGCCCATCAGTAGATGAGTGGATTAGAAAGCTGTGGTACATCTACACCATGGAATACTATGCAGCAGTAAAAAGGATCTCTTCTTTTTTAAAAAAAAAATATATTTTATTGATTTTTTTACAGAGAGGAAGAGAGAGGGATAGAGAGTTAGAAACATCGATGAGAGAGAAACATCAATCAGCTGCCTCTTGCACACCACTGGGGATGTGCCCGCAACCAAGGTACATGCCCTTGACCGGAATCGAACCTGGGACCCTTGAGTCCGCAGGCTGACGCTCTATCCACTGAGCCAAACCGGTTTTGGCAGGATCTCTTCTTCTTTGAGACAGCATGGAGGGACCTGGAGAGGATTATGATAAGTGAAATAAGTCAGAGAAAGACAAGTATCACATTATCTCCCTTATTGTGAAATCTAAAGAACAAAATAAAGTGACAAACAAAACAGAAGCAGAGACAATGAAGCATGCCACAGAATAACAAATTTCAGAGGGAAGGGGTGGGTGTGGGAAGAAATTAACCAAATAATTTATATGCATATATTCATAACCCATGGACATAGATAATAGGGTAGTGAAAGCCTGGGATGGGTGGTGGCAGTGGGCTCAAAGGGGTCAAGGGGGAATAGGAGGACATATGTAATACTTTCAACAATATAGATTTAATTTAAGGGAAAAAAAGACATCAGGGAACACACATCAAGGAAGGTATATTTTGTAAAATTAGTTTGGGAAAGTCATAGACCCTCAATAAGCTAAAATTGAGAAGTGGGAGAATCAGATTTCCAGAGTTAACATATTATAATACCCAGAATGTCCATTTGTCAACAAAGAGTTAAACACACACACACACACACACAGTCACAGGGAAAAACATAATTTGGAAGAAACTATCCCTGAGGCAGCCCAGATATTGGAATTATTTGACAAAGACACTGAAGCAACTAATTTAATGTGCTCAATGAGCTAAAGGAGGTGATGGGCAGAGAACTAAAGTAAATCAAGGAAATAGCATATGAGCAAAATAAAAATATTAAAAAAACAAGAAATAGAAATTATAGGTAGGAGCCAAACAAATTCTGGAGCTGAAAAGTAAACTATTATGAGCATTTACTAGAAGGGTTCAACAGCAGGTTTGAGTAGGCAGAAAAAATAATCAGAGAAATGAAGATTAAGACCATTGAAATTACCAGTCTGAGGTCCAGAGTCTATGGACGCTTGGGGCACCATCTATGTATCATAGATGTCCTAGAAGAAGAAAAGTGAAGGAAAAGAATTTGAGAGAATAATGGTGAAAAACTTCCCAAATCTGTTGAAGGACATGAATCTGCATATCCAAGAAGTTTAATGAACTCAAAATAAGATAAATTCAAAGAGATTCACACCAAAGCACAGTCGAATTGTTGAAGCCCAAGGACAGAATTTTAAAAGCAGCAATGGAGAAGCACTTTACTACGTACAGATCCTCCTAAGATTAACAGCCAAATTCTCATCAGAAGCCAGAAGATAGTGAGGTGACATATTGATGTGCTTAACACAAACAGGAATTCCATATCTACAACTGTTTTTGAACAATGAAGGAGAAATTAAGATATGCCTAGATAAAAACTGAAGGGGTTAATTACCAGTAGACCTGCCCTGCAAAAAATGCTATATTTAGCATTCAGGCTTAAAGGAAAAACACTAGATAGTAACTCAAAGCGATAAGAAGAAACATTGGTCAAAGTAACAACATCGGTAAATATAAAAGCCAAGTAAGTATTAACTTCCTTTAACCTCTTTTTTACCTATACGATTTAAAGGGAAATACTTAAAATAATAATTAAAATTTCATGTTAATGAGCACAAAATAGTAGGGATCGACAGTAATATAGTGACAACAGCCCTCTTTTGGTTACTATTTGCATGAAATATCTTTTTCTGTCCTTCCACTTTCAACCTCTTTTTGTCTTTGTATCTAAAGTCAGTCTCTTGTTGAAACATATAGATTGATCAGTTTTATTTTTTCCCCCCAATCTGTCAATCTCTGCATTTTAACAGGAGAGTTTAATCCATTCTATATAATAAAAGCCTAATACACTAAGCGCCCAACCGTTTGAACCAGTCGCTATGATACACACTGACCACCAGGGGACAGACACTCCGACTGGGAGGTTAGCTTGCTGCTGGGGTCTAGCCGATGGGGACTGGGCAAGATGGGCCGGACACGCCCTGTAGCCCTCCTGTGGTCACTCCCCGGCCCCAATCATGCACCAGTGGGGTCCCTAGGCCTGGCCTGTGCCCTCTTGCAATCCAGGACCCCTTGGGGGATGTCGGAGAGCAGGTTTCAGCCCAATCCCTGCAGCAGTGATGGAACTGGTGTGTCAAACTTCGCCAAAACTGAGCATAACTCGGGTAGTGTGTCACTTTGAGGAAAAAACTAACTCCAAGACTCTAGTCGCAAATGTTTCATCCTCGGCATGTGGCCGCGTGCCATCAGAAATGGCTATGCGTGTCAGTGCTGACACGCGTGTCATAGGTTCGCCATCACTGCCCTGCAGGCCAGGCTGAGGGACCCCACCGGTGCATGAACCCGTGCACTGGGGCTCTGGTTTACATATAAAGTAAATACTGCTACAAAATGACTTGCTTCTGCCCTGGCTGGTTTGGCTCCGTGGATAGAGCGTTGGCCTGCAGACTCAAGGGTCCCAGGTTTGATTCCAGTCAAGGGCATGTACCTTGGTTGCTGATGTTTCTAACTCTCTATCCCTCTCCCTTCCTCTCTGTAAAAAATCAATAAAATATATTTTAAAATAAATAAATAAAAGAACTAATTATTTAAAAAAATGCTTTGCTCCTGCCATTTAGCTATTGTTTTGTCATACAGTTGATCAGTTCTTCCATTACTGAGGCAGTTTTTGAAGTGGTCAGCTTCACCTGATCTTGGCCCCAAAGCTGCGCGCTCCTCTGCCTGCCTCCTGCCTGGGTACAGGGCCCGGCCGGCGGCTGGCTCCCTGGCTGGGCAGCCTGGGTCCGGCCTTGCCTCGCTCACCTGCTGTCCTCACTGGCACAACAGGTGTCCTTTCCTTCCGGTGAGTGTGTGAAGCAAGCCTGCCTTTAACCCGGGAAGGGATGTTGGCCCCCAACTGGACCCTCCGGGGGCTGGAAGATGAGCAAGCGCCCGGTGCGGGAGGGAGGGGCGCGGCCCACCTGCCCCCTGCCCCCCCCCCCGCCCCCCCCCCCGGCCCCCTGCCCCCCCGCCCCACCTGCCCTCCCCTGGCCCCCTGCCTCCCACCGGCCCCCTGCCCCCCCCCCCCCCCCACCTGCCCCTCCCCTGGCCCCCTGCTGCCCCCCCGGCCCCCTGCCCCCCCCCGCCCCACCTGCCCTCCCCTGGCCCCCTGGCCCCCCCCCCCCCCGGCTCCCTTCCCCCCCCCCCCGCCCCCTGCCCCCCCGCCCCACCTGCCCTCCCCTGGCCCCCCCCCCCCCCCCCGCCCCACCTGCCCCCCCTGCCCCGCCTGCCCCCCCTAGCTCCCTGCCCCCCCGCCCACCTGCCCCCCGCCCACCTGCCCCCCCCCGCCCCCGGCCCCCTGCCCCCCGGCCCACCTGCCCCCCCCGGCCCCCCCCCCCCCCCCCCCCCCGCCCACCCCCCCCCCCCGCCCCCACCCCCCCCCCCCGGCCCACCTGCCCCCCCCCGGCCCCCCGCCCCCCCCCCCCCCCCACCTGCCCCCCCCGCCCACCTGCCCCCCCCCGGCCCCCAGGCCCCCCCCCCCCACCGCCGCCCCCCCCCGGCCCCCCCGGCCCCCCCCCGGCCCCCAGGCCCCCCCCTGCCCACCGGCCCCCCCCCCCCCCGGCCCCCCCCCCCCCCCCCCCCCCCCCCCCCCCCCTGCCCCCCCCCCCCCCCCCCCCCCCCCCCCCCCTGCCCCCCCCCCCCCCCCCCCCCCCCCCGGCCCCCTGCCCCCCCCCCCACCCCCCCCCCCCCCCCGCCCCCCCCTGCCCCCCCCCCCCCCCCCCGGCCCCCCCCCCCCCCACCCCCCCGGCCCCCCCCCCGGCCCCCCCCCCCCCCCCCCGGCCCCCCAGGCCCCCCCCCTGCCCCCCCCCCCCCCCCCCCCCCCCCCCCCGCCCCCCCCCCCCCCCCCCCCCCCCCCCCGGCCCCCCCCCCCGGCCCCCCCCCCCCCCCCCCAGGCCCCCCCCCCCCCCCCCCGCCCCCCCCCCCCCCCCCCCCACCGGCCCCCCCCCGGCCCCCAGGCCCCCCCTGCCCACCGGCCCCCCCCCCCCCCCGGCCCACCGCCCCCCCCCCCCGGCCCACCGGCCCCCCCCCAGCCCACCTGCCCACCGGCCCCCCCCCCGCGCTCGGCAGTGGCTCCAACCACAGCGTCTGCCCACATCCGGGCTGGAGGCCGGTCCGCGTCCTTCCTCCTTAAAGGGGCGCCAGGCCCCGTGACCGCTGACCATAAAGGCCTCCCCGAAGCGTCCTCCCCACAGCCCGGGGCTGGGCCGGGGTCCTTCCTGCTCGGGGGGCTGCAGGGGGCGCTTGCATCGTGCCCGCGGGCAGAGCTGCCCGGTGGGAGGGGAGCGGAGGGGAGGGGAGGGGAGGGAGGACGGAGGGGAGGGGAGGGGAGGGGGGAGGACGGAGGGGAGGGGAGGGGAGGGAGGACGGAGGGGAGGGGAGGGGAGGGGAGGGAGGACGGAGGGGAGGGGAGGGGATGGGAGGGAGGTCGGAGGGGAGGGGAGGGGAGGGGAGGGGAGGGAGGACATAGGGGAGGGGGAGGGGAGGGGAGGGGCGAGGAGGGAGGACGTAGAGGAGGGGAGGGGAGGGGAGGGGAGGGAGGACGTAGGGGGAGGGGAGGGGAGGGGAGGGGAGGGGAGGGGAGGGGAGGGGAGGGGAGGGGAGGGGAGGGGGAGGGGAGGGAGGATGTAGGGGAGGGGGGAGGGGAGGGGGGGGGAGGGGAGGGGAGGGAGGACAGAGGGGAGGGGAGGGGAGGGGAGGAGGGAGGACGGAGGGGAGGGGGGGGATGGGGAGGGAGGTCGGAGGGGAGGGGAGGGGAGGGGAGGGAGGACATAGGGGAGGGGAGGGGAGGGGAGGGGCGAGGAGGGAGGACGTAGAGGAGGGGAGGGGAGGGGAGGGGAGGGAGGACGTAGGGGAGGGGAGGGGAAGGGAGGGGAGGGGAGGACGGAGGAGGGGAGGGGAGGGGGGGGGGGGGGGGGGGAGGGAGGACGGAGGGGAGGGGAGGGGATGGGAGGGAGGTCGGAGGGGAGGGGGAGGGGAGGGGAGGGGAGGGAGGACATAGGGGGGAGGGGAGGGGAGGGGAGGGGCGAGGAGGGAGGACGTAGAGGAGGGGAGGGGAGGGGAGGGGAGGGAGGACGTAGGGGAGGGGAGGGGAAGGGAGGGGAGGGAGGACGGAGGGGAGGGGAGGGGAGGGAGGATGGAGGGGAGGGGAGGGGAGGGGAGGGAGGATGGAGGGGAGGGGAGGGGAGGGGAGGGAGGACGGAGGGGAGGGGAGGGGAGGGGAGGGGAGGGAGGACGGAGGGGAGGGGAGGGCGGGCGGAGCTGCCCGGTGGGACGGCTCTCGGAGGCTGCGCAGGGCCGTGTCTGCCCGGTCTCTTTCGGGGAGAAGGCGGCTTTCGTGGGGTTCCTGGAGGCCTCGGCCCCGAGTTGGGAGGAGCGGGGCCCCCGAGCCTGGCAGCTGAGGCTGCAGGGTGAGCCCGAACCTGAGCTCGGTTCTGCGCGCCCCCAAGTCTGTGCTGCGGCCCGTTTTGGCCCCCCGCCCAGCCCGCGGCCAGGTCCCGGGCACTGCCCCGCCGCTCCACGCAGACGGGCACCCGGCCCGAGGCGGGCAGAGTCCGGGCCGAGGTCACGTCGGCGCGTCTCCCGCGCAAGGCGGGCGTCCGGGCTGGGCGTCGGGGCTGGGTGTCCGGGGCTGGGTGTCCGGGCTGGGTGTCCGGGGCTGGGTGTCCGGGCTGGGTGTCCGGGGCTGGGTGTCCGGGCTGGGTGTCCGGGCTGGGTGTCCGGGCTGGGTGTCCGGGGCTGGGTGTCCAGGGCTGGGTGTCCTGGGTGTCCAGGCTGGGTGTCCCCCGGGCTGGGTGTCCCCCGGGGCTGGGTGTCCCGGGGCTGGGGTGTCCGGGCTGGGTGTCCCCGGGGGCTGGGTGTCCGGGCTGGGTGTCCGGGGCTGGGTGTCCGGGGCTGGGTGTCCGGGCTGGGTGTCCGGGGCTGGGTGTCCAGGCTGGGTGTCCGGGCTGGGTGTCCGGGCTGGGTGTCCGGGGCTGGGTGTCCAGGCTGGGTGTCCCCCGGGCTGGGTGTCCGGGCTGGGTGTCCGGGCTGGGTGTCCGGGCTGGGCGTCCGGGGCTGGGTGTCCAGGGCTGGGTGTCCCCCGGGCTGGGTGTCCCCCGGGCTGGGTGTCCCCCAGGCTGGGCGTCCCCCAGGCTGGGTGTCCGGGCTGGGTGTCCCCCGGGCTGGGTGTCCGGGCTGGGCGTCCGGGGCTGGGTGTCCGGGCTGGGCCAGCCTGGCCGCGGCCTCTCTGCGGCTCGTCCCCACCGGCACCGGCTGCGCCACCAGGAGGCTTCCTGGCAGTTATGCCTTCCTTTGTCTCGGAAAACTGTAAGCTCCACAAACCAAAACTAATGCCGGCCTCCATTAAAGCCGAGAGCTCGTCTTCATCACGAGAGCCGCCACGGAAGCCCCAGCCCGGCCGCGGGCGATGAGCGCCGACCTAGGAGCCGGGGTCACGGGTCGGCCCGGCGCGCACAGGCCCGGGCTGCACCCCTTGGGGACTGCACCCCGTGGGGACTGCACCCCGTGGGGGCTGCACCCCGTGGGGGACTGCACCCCGTGGGGGCTGCACCCCGTGGGGAATGCACCCCGGGGGGAATGCACCCCGTGGGGAATGCACCCCGGGGGGAATGCACCCCGGGGGGGCTGCACCCCGGGGGGAATGCACCCCGTGGGGAATGCACCCCGTGGGGAATGCACCCTGGGGGGAATGCACCCCGTGGGGAATGCACCCCGGGGGGAATGCACCCCGTGGGGGCTGCACCCCGGGGGGAATGCACCCCGTGGGGAATGCACCCCGTGGGGAATGCACCCCGTGGGGAATGCACCCCGGGGGGAATGCACCCCGGGGGGAATGCACCCCGTGGGGAATGCACCCCGGGGGGAATGCACCCCGGGGGGAATGCACCCCGGGGGAATGGGGGAATGCACCCCGGGGGGAATGCACCCCGTGGGGAATGCACCCCGTGGGGAATGCACCCCGTGGGGAATGCACCCCGGGGGGGAATGCACCCCGTGGGGAATGCACCCCGGGGGGAATGCACCCCGGGGGGAATGCACCCCGTGGGGGGAATGCACCCTGGGGGGAATGCACCCCGGGGGGAATGCACCCCGGGGGGAATGCACCCCGTGGGGAATGCACCCCGGGGGGAATGCACCCCGGGGGGAATGCACCCCGGGGGGAATGCACCCCGGGGGGAATGCACCCCGGGGGGAATGCACCCCGGGGGGAATGCACCCCGGGGGGAATGCACCCCGGGGGGAATGCACCCCGGGGGGGCTGCACCCCGTGGGGAATGCACCCCGTGGGGAATGCACCCCGTGGGGAATGCACCCCGTGGGGACTGCACCCCGTGGGGAATGCACCCTGGGGGGAATGCACCCCGGGGGGAATGCACCCCGTGGGGGCTGCACCCCATGGGGAATGCACCCTGGGGGGACTGCACCCCATGGGGAATGCACCCCGGGGGGAATGCACCCCGTGGGGGCTGCACCCCGTGGGGAATGCACCCTGGGGGGAGTGCACCCCGGGGGGAATGCACCCCGTGGGGGCTGCACCCCGTGGGGAATGCACCCTGGGGGGACTGCACCCCGTGGGGACTGCACCCCGTGGGGAATGCGCCCCGGGGGGAATGCACCCCGTGGGGGGAATGCACCCCGTGGGGAATGCACCCCGGGGGGAATGCACCCCGTGGGGAATGCACCCCGGGGGGCGTGCGGGAGGCAGCCCGCCGCTTCTCGGCCGCCCCCGTCCCTTCCCGTCTCGAAGCCGTGAAAACACAGAGAGCGTCAAGCCGAAGACCGACCGGGCGAAGGTGCCCAGAGCCGCCGGCAGAGGCTCCTCTCAGGCTGCCGGGCCGGTCCGGGGTGGCGAGGGCGGCCCGCAGCCCTTCCCCCAGCCGGGCGGGGGCAGCGTTCACAAGGCCCGGAGGCACCGACCTTGCTGCTTCTCCGGTACGTTTGACGCCTCGTAGGTTCCTGGTTCGGTGACTTTAAGTCTAAACTAAATGATAAAACTCAGGTTCCCAAGGCGTATTTCTGGTCACAATAAACCAAGCTTCTAAACAAAGACCCAAAAGCCTACTACTCTTAAACATAAAACTAAATGTGCGCCACATACACATGTAAGAAAAAGCAACACCAAGGTGACGATGTTCCAGTTCAGGGCCGAGGGTGGGGACTGTTCAGGGATTGAGCGCCCCCCACGCGGACCCCGCCCACCCACACCCACAGCCACAGCCACAGCCACAGCCACAGCCACAGCCACACCCACAGCCACACCCACAGCCACACCCACACCCAAACCCACAGCCACACCCGCACCCACAGCCACAGCCACACCCACAGCCACACCCACAGCCACACCCACAGCCACACCCACACCCACACCCACAGCCACAGCCACAGCCACAGCCACAGCCACAGCCACACCGCACCCACAGCCACCCACAGCCACACCCACAGCCACACCCACAGCCACAGCCACACACAGCCACAGCCACAGCCACAGCCACAGCCACAGCCACAGCCACACCCACAGCCACAGCCACAGCCACAGCCACAGCCACACCCACACCCACAGCCACACCCACAGCCACAGCCACAGCCACAGCCACACCCACAGCCACACCCACACCCACAGCCACACCCACAGCCACACCCACAGCCACAGCCACAGCCACACCCACAGCCACACCCACACCCACACCCATACCCACACCCACACCCACACCCACACGCACTCAGCTGGGACAGTGCGGCACCGGGTCCGTCACAGGAACCCGCAGACGCGGGGAGAAGGTGCAAGCACCCCTCAGCGCCCCGGCCGAGAACCGCTCTTCCCTCATCAAGACTGTGATGAGTGATGAGTTACTCGATGGCCTGCTGGAATGATGAGAATTGAAAAGACCAACATTAACAATGGTCGGCAAGAATGTGGAGCAATGGTGACTGTCATCCATTGCCCGTGGGGATAGATTAGTTCAAACACTTTGAAAAACTGGAAGTTTGTTATAAAGTTAAAATGTACTTTTCTATGGCCCAGAAGTTCTACATTTTGGTATTTACCCAAGAGAAATAAAAATATGCCGTAGCCGGTTTGGCTTAGTGGATAGAGCGTTGGCCTATGGACTGAAGGGTCCTGGGTTAAAGTCCAGTCAGGGCACAGGCCTGGATTGTGGGCTCGATCCCCAGTAGGTTGTGTGCAGGAGGCGGCTGATCAGTGATTCTCATCATTGATGTTTCTATCTTTCTCTCTCTCTCCCTTCTTTTCTGAAATCAATAAAAATATATTAAAAATATATATGTCCACAAAATTAAATTTTTTTCTTTATAAAAAATATGTTTTTGTTGATTTTAGAGAGAGAAAGGGAGAGGGAGAGAGAGAAACATCGATGCATCAGTACTGATAGGGGCTCTAGGTTGTGTCCCCAGAAACAGAGAGAGCAAGGGCTCAGGGCACCAGGCCGTGCAGACACATGGGAAGCCAAGGAAGGGCAGTGTGTCTAGCAGGTCTGTGAGGCAACTGGGACCCCAGCAGACGCATCCCCCTTGTCCTGGGGCCACGGAGCCTCCAGCTAAAGGCCTACCTCATGGGAGGAACAGGCAGCCACGCCCTCCTGGCATCGCCAGCCTCACAGGAGCCTTCCTTGCACAGCAGGAGTACGTGAGGAATGAGAGGCTCTGCCCAAAGCTGGCATTTGGGGAGCGGGAGGCAGAGCCACACACCCCTTCCGGGCCAGGGGAGCGTGTGAGGGCAGGCCTGGGGCAGGGGGCCCAAGGAGAGTGCGGATGAAGTATAGTAATGATCCCTCCTTTGGGAAAACTGCTGTTTGAAACTGCTGTTCTGAAGTTCTCTGCTATTTCTTGCTAGTCCCTTGTTCCATAAGTTAACTCTTATTTTTAGACAGTCTCTTATTCTGTAAAAACAACTTTGCTTTTTAGCTTAAATAATAGAAAAGGTAAACTTAACTATCTGACCTTTCAAGCTAGCCATCTAACGGAGCTGATACACTAATAGTGATAATAATTCCCATATTCTCATGCCAAGTGTTTGCTCATTGTGTATCCAAGGTTGCAGGTGTCTGTATAGATATGATATGACTCAAGGTTACAAGCTGTCTGTATAGATATGACAGGTGTTTGTTAGATATGATATATACTCAAGGTTACAAGCTGTCTGCAAAAATAACTTACACAAAGACCTAGAAGGATATATAAAAAGGGAATGCTCCTTCCTTTGGGTTGTTCAGAATTTGACAGAGATATTCTGCTCTGAACCTGCACGAAATAAATGACTCCTAATTAATTGGCTTGTTAAGGTGTCTTGTATCTAGCTTGCTGATTGACACTACAACATTTGGAGGCCCCAGTGAGAGAAGAGACAAGTGCCCACCAGCACCTGGTCTCAAACGCCTGGGACGGACAGCCTCCCCCGCCTGGCCGCCAGGCCCTGAGGATCTCTAGGGGAGGTACCACCTGATGAAGTTCCAGGGCCCCAGAGACACTTCTCAGTGGTCGTGACAGCCAGACAAGGGACACCTGACATGCCCCTGCATTCTTTTGGAGTCATCGGAAAAAGCCTCCAGAGGTGAGTGAATTCAAATGCAATTAAGGAGTTTTGAGTTCACTTTTCTGTTTGTTTGCTTGGGACTAGTCATCTTGCTACCAAGAGGAGTTCTGGACACAGTCTTAACTCCTCCAGTAGGTTCTCACCGAGATGGTGGTCAAGAACATTGTCTTGGGGCGTGGGTGGCAGGAATGCCCCCACATCCACGGGGGGAGTTGGGCAGTGTTTTGGTTATCTGTTTAACTCCCAAGCGTGCTTGTCTGCTAAAAAAGTGTGAGTGTGGGTGTTTATCTGTCTGTCTCAGCATAATTATCTGTTCATTAACTGGTCTATAAATGTAAGTGTGAGAGTCTGCATAAAAGTGAAAGCCACTTTGTGTTATTTTGTACTTCTGTTGACTCGTCTGGCTAGAACGTTTGATTGATTTAAGGCTGAATGTCGTGACAAACTGCAAATGTCCTAAGCAGTGCTACTGAGATTTATTTCTCTCAGGAACGTTTGCTGTCTGTCAAGGAGGGAATCAGCCCACTTAGCTAATAAAATTTCTGTCTATATTTGTACAGTGGAGGCTTTGGTTTGCTCTTCCCTAATTTGTGATTTTGCTGTATTATGTTAAAATTTTGGAATTCTGGGGTTGATTTAAAGGTATAAATTTGTAAAGGGTGTAGCCCAGAGAAGGTTAAAACAAAGGCTGAGTAGGTTCCAAGATTCCTTATAAGAAAAAGCAAGAGAAAAGTCTTCCCAATTAACTATTTTGCAACATAGTAGTAAAAAGCTATAAAAATTTCAAGGAACAAAGAACTTGTTATTTACAGTTTTCTTATCTCTTCTGGCTGATGGAGGTTTCCAAGGACAGAAAGAGAGGCAGGACTTGCTGAACTCGGCAGGGCGGAGAGATTTACAGTGCCCTGCCCCTGCCTGTGACATCATAGTCCCACGCAGGCCAGCCGAGGTGGAACTAAGGCTTATGCAGTAGTTCTCAACCTTTCTAATGCGTGACCCTTTAATACAGTTCCTCATGTTGTGGTGACCCCCAACCATAAAATTATTTTTGTTGCTACTTCATAACTGTAATTTTGCTACTGTTATGAATCGTAATGTAAATATCTGTGTTTTCCGATGGTCTTAGGCGACCCTGCTAGCGGTTCTCAACACAGGTTGAAAACCGCTGCTGTAGTGCCTAAGACCATCACTATTCATTAACAGCTGCAGTCTGCAGCTTCCCTGGTGATTTAGAGCTGGTTGCTAGGCAGACCAAAGATTCAGCCCCCCCACAAGAGCCAGGTGAAAGAAGGCGGAGGGGCTAAATGCCTAAGCCACCTGCAGCTGCTGTCCATAAGAAGTAGCAGCAGTGAGCAAGTGGGGGATGCCAGGCAATGCCAGGCAGACCTGACATCCAAGCTGCTGCCAATGAATTATGAATTAATTTTACAACACAGAACAAAAAAACTTAAACATTTGACTTACTGGTTAAAAGTAAAAATGACAAACAACGGGCCCTGAGATCAGCTGGCAATAGAGCTGGTAAAAGTTTCCTGGTTGCAAATGTACTGAAAGGGTTAAAGCTTCAACAACAGCTGGTACAGCAAGGAGTTAACAGGAGAGAAGAAACTCCTTTGAGCTGGAAGACTCAGGACTTTGAACTCTCCTGGGGAAGTGGAGAAAGTTAACCCCTTACACCAAGGGGTGGGCAAGACACCGGTTTGGGGGGGGGGGGGGGGGGGGGGGCGGCCTAGATGCCCCATTCCGGCAAGGGAGCCCGCAGAGGAGGCCTCGGTCTCTGCCAGGAAAGAGGGCAGGTGGGAAGGCAGAGGCCTGACGCCCAAGCCACCGCCACAGGAGCGCTTTGCTATGTGCAAACTTGTCTCTCCCTGCAGCCCTGGCTGTGTTTGGCTCGCCACTAGAAACCAAGCAGTGGTGAGATACAGGGATGGCAAGGCCCTGTAACCGGTAAACAGGGTTAACAGGAAAGGGTAAAGGGAAGGCACTCTCCATGGACCAGAGAGCCTTCAGGACTTTCAGACTCTCCTGGAAAGGAGGAGTCTGACTGAGGGACTGGCCGAAACCCCACTGGGCTGGGAGCATCTGAGGCTGCATGTTGGACTTGTAGACCAAAGTTTGCTGGTCAGATGTTCAAGCCCAGTTGTGTAAAGGTTAGCTGCCTGTGTACAGCAAAACAACTTTCTCCCGTGCCAGAATGCATTTTAGGGAAATTGGACAGACTGTGTTTGTGGCTAGAAAGAAGAACTGGCCACCACTCACAGCCCTGACAGTGGCCTGCAGGAAACTGTATAATAGACTTAGATGATGCCTGCGTCTACATGGGCATGACTCCAGAGAGACAAGGACAATTTTGCTTTGTGTGGAAGGTCAAAAATGGACTTTAGTCACCTCCCTGAGATGTTCGTATAGCCCAACCATGTGTCATGTTTGGTAGCAGAAGATTTGGCTGTCTGATATGGCCACAGTACCAATATTGTACTTCATTATGACAATATGTTATGTTAACCTTTGATTCTCTTGCAGATCTGAATACAGCTGCCACCAATGACTATAGACCTGTGCTAGTCTACAGACCTTGGTAGTATTTGGGAGTAGCTGGCGAGTGTCATTGTTATGGCCATATGTTAGCTGTCCTGGAAGAGGGTTATATAGGGTTGAATCCCAAAGGAAGTAAAGGGTTCCTAGCTGCCAGAAGGGCAGGTGCACAAATGGGCAAGGAAAATCAGAAGATCTTAAAGCAGGTCAGTATATTTTTCTCCTTATGCAATTCCTCCAAAATTTGGCAATTCTTAATAAATAAATCATGTCAATGTATTTCTTTGCATAAATTCAATAAGACCGGTTTCCAATAGTAGTTTTATTGACTGAAAACTTTGACTGGAGTATCATGTTTTAAAGAGCCCTGTCTGAACTCTGAAGACTTGAAGCCAATAAGAGTGCCAAGGAAAAGCCTGGTATCCTGCTTGGGAGCACTGAAAATAGATAGTGCTGGAGTGTCAGGCCCATGCCCTACCATCGCTGGTGGTTGGTCAGAGTAAAAGGGGAGCAACGAGGGCGCCTCTGCATCCCTGCGGGACCCCCACACACTCTGAGCTGCAACGAGTAGGAGGGCTGAGATGGGCCTTGAAGCCTAGGGTATGGGCCTAGGTGGAGTCACTACAGGTGAGGAATTCACCTAACTCAGCAGGTACTACAGGCCGGCCTGATGGCAGCTGGATGGCTTGGCTTCCCGGCCCTATGGGTCACATTAAGATTCAATCATGAAATTCTGGCAAAGGTAGTCAGTTACCATTCTTATTGTGTTTATGCAAACAATCAGGCCAAATTAAATACAATAAATAAATTAGTCTTGATTTGGCTTTTTTAATAAACAGAAGAGTAATTTTAAGGATAAAAATTCTATATCAATAAAAGTTAATAGAACTAAAATATTTTCTTTCCCTTGCCCCAGACCATTTGTTATAACTCTTGCTATTCTAATTGCTCAATAATACTAAATTTTATAATACAGTTTGTCTCTGCCAGGTCACAAGCCCACCTCCTTCTGTGCCCAGGCCTCCTTGTCCCTCTGACAGATAGCAAGGATCTCTTGGCTCTGAGAGAAACCTCTGTCCCTCTTCAGCATGGAAGTAACCAGAGGAGTCCCACCGACGTCCATTTTCCCTAAAAGAATTCAGAGCCAGGATCCTTGAGGTAATATATTAGGCAGTAAGACAGACATGAGCAGAGCAAGGACAATGGGCCAACTGGCGCTACCAGATGTAACTAAGTCTTTCCACCTCTACATATATAGGACAAGGGGCTTAGACCGAACCCCCTGGTCTCAGGCACTCACCCGTGGGATGTCAGCACAGAAGGCCAAATAAATTACCCTGATTCAGGCTCTCTGGTGGGCAAAAGTTAAATCAGTAACAATTTATACTGATAGCAGGCACGCGTTTGCAACAGCTCACCTACACAGTGCTGTTCACAAGGAACAGGGAACTTTTAACTTCAGCTGGGAAGGACATCAAAAATAAGAAAAAAATTCTGGCACTACTAGAAGCCATCTGGCTGCCTAAGGTAATGGCATTGGTCCACTGTAAGGGGCACCAGAAAGGGACTCCCCAGAAGCAAGAGGGAACCACGCCATGGACAAAGCGACCCAGGAGGCTGCCCTAAAAACCAGTGGGGCCTCTACAGATTCTAGTGACTCTTCCAGACCCTGACGTACCCGACTGACTCCTACCTGGAAGGGACCACACACCATCATCCTGACCACCCCTACGGCAGTCAAGGTCGATGTGATCCCAACGTGGCTTCATCATACCCGGCTCAAGGCAGCACAGGCAGAATAGAGAATCCAGGACTCTTCGGATCCTCTAAAGATAAAACTTTCACATGCACCGTGTTATTAATTCTCTTTATAGGACTTGGTAAAGGAAACCTCAAAGCTGAGTGGGTTAACAATGTTAACAACCCCCTCCCCAACAATGACCCACAAGTCATTTTACTCATTTACATAAAACCAGTGGGGAGTGAAGCATAGTAATCCCTCCTTTGGGAAAACTGCTGTTTCAAACTGCTGTTCTGAAGTTCTCTGCTATTTCTTGCTAGTCCCTTGTTCCATAAGTTAACTCTTATTTTTAGACAGTCTCTTATTCGTAAAAACAACTTTGCTTTTTAGCTTAAATAATAGAAAAGATAAACTGTCTGACCTTGCAAGCTAGCCATCTAATGGGGCTGATACGCTAAGAATGATAATCTCATATTCTCATGCCTAGTGTTTGCTCATTGTGTATCCAAGGTTGCAGGTGTCTGTATAGATATGATATGACTCAAGGTTACAAGCTGTCTGTATAGATATGACAGGTGTTTGTTAGATATGATATATACTCAAAGTTACAAGCTGTCTGCAAAAATAACTTACACAAAGACCTAGAAGGATATAAAAAGGGAATGCTCCTTCCTTTGGTTGTTCAGAATTTGACAGAGATATTCTGCTCTGAACCTGCACGAAATAAATGACTCCTAATTAATTGGCTTGTTAAGGTGTCTTGTATCTAGCTTGCTGATTGACACTACAACATGGGGAGTGTGTGAGGGCAGCCCCCCGGAAGAGGGAGCCCAAGGAGAGTGTGAAGCAGAGCGTGTGAGGGCAGAACTGGGTAGGGGAGCCCACAGGAGCCCTTCTCTCCTAGCCCATCGGAACGGGAGAGCCCTCAGGGCTGAGGCAGGAGCCTGGGGGGCCCCACATCCTGGCCCAGTGCCCCCACCATCATTAGACTTCATCTGGTAAGTCCCACAGTGGCCCAGCCCTAACGGGAAGACAGGCCCAGGCAGGAACAGCTCACAGTGGCCTTCCAAGGTGGTACCCTAAGCAGACTGAAAAGGATTAACTGCAGAGGAAAAGATTCCAGGCAGGTGCTGTGGCCCCATCTCCCGGCCCTCAGGCAGGTGCCGTGTCCTGTGAGGGTCCCCTCTGCTGTCAGGAGGCGTGATCTGAGTATGTTTGCTGGCAGAAGGTGGGAGCAGAGGGACTTGAAGGGTCATTGCTTTTCCTCATCTCGGTTTTCTGAAGACACGCTGCCTGTGGTCCTCCTTCGGGCTGATCAGAGGGAATGGTGGTGTCCGTGCTGAGGCAAGAATAACCAGGCCCAGAGCTGCTGTTGACATAGAATCTTTTAGATGGAGCTTCTGGTGTGAAGGAGACCTGGGCCTGTTCCTCCTGCCAGCTGCTGCGGACACCTGGGAATTTATACAGAAAGACAGAAATCCATGCATTTATATGTCCAGACAGAAGATCTACCTTCTACTAGTAATATGTAACAAGTGTTATCTACCTACCGATCATCTACCTACCTATCATCTATCATCTATCTATCTTCTATCTGTCAATCATCTATCTATCTATCTATCTATCTATCTATCTATCTATCTATCTATCTATATCTATATATCATCTATCATCAATCAATCATCTATCTGTCTAGATTCTAAAAGATAGGGAAAAGAAGACAGCAGACCAGTGAGGGACCTTGAGACCCAGGAATGACAGGATGTGAATCCCTGGGGTTCTTTGTCTCCCGGAATTGGAGCAGAAGCAGCCATCAACCCAGAAACACCCAGGGGATACACAGAAAAGCCCCCAGAAAGCCTGCTCTCTTAGCCAAAAGGCCAAACAGAAATTCTTAGGCAGACACCACAGACCCACCTCCACTGGCAAAGGGCCAGGGGGTCCTGGACGGGACACAGCAGTGTCCTTGCAGGTGATCAGAGAAGGCTGCAGGAGAGAACTTGCACCCACTGTGGAGCCTCTTCGGATTGCAGGAGAGGCCTCGTGGGAAACCTGGATTGCTACCCACACTTGGGCCTCTGGTGTAGGGGAGGCTGGGGCCACCCTGGGGAAATGGCGGATCCCTCCGGTTCCTCCAGCAAAAGGACATGAAACAAATGCTCCCAGCTGCACCCTCGGCCCCACCAGCCATGCCCCAGCCCCACCCGAGTCACACTCACAGCCACACCCCAGCCTGGGTTCTGGGCCTGGGTGCCTGCAGGGCCCCTGTCTCAGGGCCTGAGTCTGGGCCGCAGCTTATCCCACTCTGCCTCAGGTGCAGGTTGTGTTAGTAATGAATGTATTTTGAGAAGCATGAAGCCACATGGAAAAGTATAAGGAATATCATGACAAACCCCGATGGACCCACCACCCAGAAATGACAGTTGTTATTCTTTTACTTGCTTGTTTTCTTTCTTTTTAAAAAAATTTCTTTATTGATTAAGGTATTATATATGTGTCATCATCCACCCATTACCCTCCAAACCACCCCCACATTCATGCCCTCACCCCCTGTTGTCTGTGTCATTGGTTAGGCTTATATGCATGCATACAAGTCCTTTGGTTGATCTCTCCCCCTTACCCCCACCCTCCCTACCTTCCCTGAGGTTTGACAGTCTGATCGATGCTTCTCTGTCTCTGGATCTGTTTTTGTTCATCAGATTATGTTGTTTATTATTTTCCATAAATGAGTGAGATCATGTGGTATTTATCTTTCTCTGACTGGCTTATTTCACTTAGCATAATGCTCTCCAATTCCATCCATGCTGTTGCAAATGGTAAGAATTCCTTCTTTTTATAGCAGCGTAGTATTCCATTGTGTAGATGTACCACAGTTTTTCAATCCAGTCATCTGCTGATGGGCACTTAGGCTGTTTCCAAATCTTAGCTATTGTGAATTGTGCTGCTATGAACATAGGGGTGCATATATCCTTTCTGATTGGTGTTTCTAGTTTCTTGGGATATATTCCTAGAAGTGGGATCACTGGGTGAAATGGGAGTTCCATTTTTAGTTTTTTGAGGAAACTCCATACTATTCTCCACAGTGGGTGCACGAGGGTTCCATTTTCTCCACATCCTCGCCAAAACTTGTCGTTTGTTGATGATAGCCATTCTGACAGGTGTGAGATGGTACTGCATTGTCGTTTTGATTTGCATCTCTCGGATAATTAGTGACTGAGGATGTTTTCATATGCCTCTTGGCCTTCCTTCTGTCTTCTTTAGAAAAGTTTCTATTTAGGTCCGTTGCCCATTTTTTGATTGAATTGTTTATCTTCCTTTTGTTAAGTTGTATGAGTTCCCTGTAAATTGGAGATTAAACCCTTATTGGAGATAACATTGGCAAATATGTTCTCCCATGCAGTAGGCTTTCTTGTTGTTTTGTTGATGGTTTCTTTTGCTGTGCAGAAGCTTTTTATTTTGATGTGGTCCCATTTGTTTATTTTCTCTTTAGTTTCCATTGCCCTAGGAGCAGTATCAGTGAAGAAATTCCTTCGGCATATGTCTGAGATTTATGTTGAAGTCCTTTATCCATTTTGAGTTTGTTTTTGTGTATGGTGTAAGTTGGTGGTCTAGTTCCACTTTTTTGCATGTATCTGTCCAAATTTCCCAACACCATTTATTGAAGAGGCTGTCTTAACTCCATTGTATGTTCATGCCTCCTTTGTCAAATATTAATTGAGCACAGTGGTTTGGGTCGATATCTGGGTTCTCTATTCTATTCCATTGATCTATATGTCTGTTCTTGTGCTGGTACCGGGCTGTTTTGAGAACAGTGGCTTTGTAATATAGCTTGAAATCTGGTATTGAGATCCCTCCTTTGTTCTTCTTTCTCAGGATTGTTGCAGCTATTTGGGGTCTTTTTTTATTCCAGTAGAATTTTTGGAGAGATCTTTCTAGGTCTGTGAAATATGCCGTTGGTATTTTAATGGGGAGTGCATTGAATCTATAGATTGTTTTGGGTAGTATGGACATTTTAATGATGTTGATTCTACCAATCCATGAACATGGTATGTTCTTCCATCCGTTTATGTCTTCCTCTATCTCTTTTTTCAGTGTCGTGTAGTTTTCCGCGTATAGGTCTTATATCTCCTTAGTTAAGTTTATTCCCAAGTATCTTAATTTTTTTGGTGCGATGGTAAATGGGATTGCTTTTTTAGTCTCTCTTTCTGTAAGTTCACTATTGGTGTATAGAAATGCCATAGATTTCTTGGCGTTAATTTTGTATCCTGCTACATTGCTGAATTCATTTATTAAGTCTAATAATTTTTTATGGAGTCTGTGGTGTTTTCTACGTACAGTATCATGTCATCTGTGAATAAGGACAGTTTTACTTCTTCTTTTCCAATTTGGATGCCTTTTATTTCTTCTTGTCTGATTGCAATGGCTAATACTTCCAGTACTATGTCGAACAGGAGTGGTGAGAGTGGGCATCCCTGTCTTGTTCCTGTTCTTAGGGGAAATGTTTTTTGTTTTTGTGCATTGAGTATGATGTGGGTTTGTCATATATGGCTTTTATTATGTTGAGGTATGATCCTTCTATTCCCACCTTGCTGAGAGTTTTTATCAGGAAACAGTGTTGGGCACTAATGGGTTTGGTTCAATGGATAGAGCTTCGGCCTGTGAACTCAAGGGTTCCAGGTTCGATTCTGGTCAGGGGCATGTAACTGGTTGTGGGCACATACCCGGTTGTGGGCACATACCCAGTGGGGAGTGTGCAGGGGGCAGCTGATCGATGTTTCTCTCTCATCCATGTTTCTAACTCTCTCTCCCTCTCCCTTCCTCTCTGTAAAGAAAAATCAATAAAATATATTTTTTTAAAAAAGAAATTGTGTTGGATTTTGTCAAATGCTTTTTCTGCATCAATTGATACGACTATGTGATTTTTATCCCTCAATTTGTTTATGTGATGTATCACGTTTATTGATTTGCGGATATTGCACCATCCTTGCATCCCCGGGATAAATCCTGCTTGGTCATGGTGTATGATCTTTCTGATGTACTGCTGGATCCGATTTGCTAGAATTTTGTTGAGGGTTTTGGCATCTATGTTCATTAGAGATATTGGCATATAATTCTCTTTCATTGTGTTGTCTTTATCTGGTTTTGGTATTAGGGTGATGCTGGCTTCATAGAAGGAGATTGGAAGTGTTCCTTCCTCTTGAATTTTTTGGAATAGTCTGAGGAGGATAGGTTTAGTTCTTCCTTGAATGTTTGGTAAAAACTCCCTTGTGAAGCCATCTGTCCCTGGGTTTTTGTTTGCTGGAAGCTTTTTGATGACTGCATCAATTTCTTCCATAGTTATCGGCCTATTGAGATTTTTAGAATCTTCTTGATTGAGTTTTGGAAGGTTGTATTTTTCTAGGAATATGTCCATTTCCTCCAGGTTGTCTAGTTTGTTGGAGTAGAGTTGTTCATAGTATTTTTTAACAATCCTTTGTATTTCTGTGTGGTCTGTTGTTATTTCACCTCCTTCATTTCTGATTTTGTTTATTTGGGTCCTCTCTCTTTGCTTCTTGGTGATCCTGGCTAGAGGTTCATCAATCTTGTTTATCCTTTCAAAGAACCAGCTCTTGGTTTCATTGATCTTTTTTTTTTTTTTTTGGTCTCTATGCCATTTATTTCTGCTCTGTTCTTTATTATCTCCTTCCTTCTGCTCACTCCGGGTTTTTCTTATTGCTCTCTTTCTAATTCTTTGAGTTGTAGAGTTATGATTTACTACCATTTTTTTTTTTTTTGAGGTAGGCCTGTAGAGCTATAAACTTCCTTCTCAAGACTGCTTTCATTGTGTCCCATAGATTTTGGATTGTGTTTTTATTGTCATTAGTTTCCAGGATGTTTTTAATTTCTTCTTTGATCTCATTGGTAACCCAATCATTACTTAATAGCATGCTATTCAGCTTCCAAATGTTTGAGTTTTTTTGATTGTTTTTATTGTAGTTTATTTCTAATTTTATGCCATTATGGTCTGAGAAAATGCTTGGTATGATTTCAATCTTCTTGAATTTGGGGAGACTTTGCTTTTGACCCAATAGGTGTCTATTTTTGAAAATGTCCCATGTGCACTTGAGAAGAACGTATATTCTGTGGTTCTGGGGTGAAATATTCTGAAGATGTCAATTAGGTCCAGATGATCTAGTGAGTCATTTAGGATTTCTGTTTCTTTGCTGATTTTTTGTCTAGATGATTTATCCAGTGATGTCAGTGGTGTATTAACGTCCCCTACTATGATTATATTGTTGTCGATCTCTCCCTTGATATCTTCCAGGAGTTTTTTTTATGTATTTGGGTGCTTCTGCATAGTGTGCATATATGTTTATCAGGGTTATATCCTCTTGTTGTATCGATCCCTTTAGTATTATGAAGTGGCCTTCCTTATCTCTTGTTATAGCCTTTACTTTGAGGTCTATTTTGTCAGATATAACTATTGCTACCCCAGCTTTTTTTTTTTTTCATTTCCATTTGCCTGAAAGATAGTTTTCCATCACTTCACTTTCAGTTTGTGTGAGTCCCTTGTTCTGAGGTGGGTCTCTTGTAGATAGCATATATATGGATCATGATTTTTTATCCATTCAGCCACTCGATGTCTTTTGATTGGAGCATTTAGTCCATTTATGTTTAATGTTATTATTGAAAGGTACTTGTTTGTAGCCATTTCTATTTTTTTGTGCCTGTGTTCCTTCTTATCTTTTTATTTCTTCTTTTTACAGCATTCCCTTTAGCATTTCTTGCATTGCTGGCTTGGTAGTGATAAACTCCCTTAGCCTTATTTTTGTCTGTGAAGCTCCTGATTTCCCCTTCAGTTTTGATTGATAGTCTTGCTGGATAGAGTATTCTTGGATTCAGTCCCTTGCTTTGCATCACTTTCTATACCTCCTTCCATTCCCTTCTAGCTTGATGTGTTTCTTTTGAGAAATAATTTGATAATCTGATGGGGGATCCTTTGTAGGTAACTCTCTGTCTCTTGCAGCCTTTAAGATTCTCTCTTTGTTGTTAACATTTCCCATTGTAATTATGATGTGTCTTGGTGTGGGTCTTTTAGGATTCATCTTTCTTGGGACTCTCTGTACTTTGTAACTTTTTTCTTCCCCATATCAGGGAAGTTTTCTGTCATTATTTCTTCAAATAAATTTTCTAATCCTTGCTGCTCTTCTTGTCCTTCTGGCAGCCCTATTATATGTATGTTACTTTGTTTTGCATTGTCTCAAAGCTCCCTTAGTCTCTCCTCTTGCTTTTTAAGCTTTTTTTCTCCAGTTGCTGTTCACATTGGGCTTGTTTCTGTACCTTATCTTATAACTCACTAATTCGGTTCTCTACTTCTTCTAGTCTACTGTTGAAACCTTCCATTGTGTTTTTTATTATAGCTATATAACTTTTCATTTCTTCCTGATTTTTGCATAGGTTGTTGATTTTCTCGTCCATCTGGTATATGACCATTACTCTGAATTCTTTTTCTGTCATGTCACATGCTTCCATTTCACTTATTTCCTTTCTTGGCGATTCCTCCTTTTCTTTCCTCTGGGGATTTTTTCATTGTCCCCCCATTCTGACTATCACCAGAAGATTCAAATGTTGAGTTGTGGGGGCCTGGGCTGTGTGAAGTAGGAGCTTTGCACCCCCCAAGTGTCACTGAAGAGCTCTGACTCCAAGACATGTGGCTGCTGTGGGTTTGTGGGAGCCACGCTAGCCCAGGATCAGAGTCACAGGAGCTTAGTGTGGCCTTGTATGTGTACCTAGAATCAGGGACCCTGCCTGTGCCATGCTTAAAGAGACCCCGTTGGCATGTGCCAAAAATCAGAGTCCCCTAGTGCAAGTCAGCCGTCAGAGACCCCCTGTGTCTGTGCTGAGAATCGAGTATCAGTCTCTGTTGCTTAGTGTGGTCTTGCGCCAAGAATCAGGGTCCCTGTGTGCGCATGCACCAAGAATTGGAGTCACTGGCTCTTAGTGTGAATGCACTGGGAATCAGGGATCCCAGGCATATGCAATGAGAAACAGAGTCTAGTCACTGGTGCTCCTTGCTGCCTCTTGTGTGGAGATTCAGGGTCTCTGATCTGCTTGGGAAACCAGGTTGCACAGTCGCACTGTGTCAGCAGGAGGTCCACTCCTGCCCTGCGGAAAACAACCTTCTGTGTGCGCTTGCCCTGAATCAAAGTCAGGTGGCATTGCTGCCCAATGTGGGCGTGGGGTCTGGTCACGCGGGTGTGCACTGAGGGAAACAAACTCCCTGTGTCCATGTACCCAGGCTTGAATTAGCACTGCCCTCCTGTGTGGGCACAGGGTCTGGTCATGGGGAACAAACTCCCCAAGTTTGCATGTCCAGGTTCAAATTTAGCGCAGCCTCCCTGCTTGGGTGCAGGGTCTGGTCATGGGAAACAAACTCCCTGGGTTTGCACCCCCAGGCTTGAATTCAGCCCCCCTGTGTGAGCGCGGGATCTGGTTGCAGAAAACAATCTTCCCAAGGTCACACACCTAGGCTCAAATTCAGCGCAGCCTCCCTGCCTGGGCATGGAGTCTGGTCGTGGGAAACAAATTTCCCGTGTCCGCACAGCAAGGCTCAAATTCAGGTAGAGCTGCCACTGCTGTGTGTGGGCAGAAAGCCTGTTTGTGCGGAGAGGGTCTGGCAGTTCCTATGCCACTGCTGCGTGGCCGGCAGGGAGGGAGATTGGCTTTGTGACTCACAGAAATCCGCGGGCCCTAACCAGTGTGGCTCAGTGGATAGAGCGTTGGCCTGCGACTGAAGGGTCCCAGGTCCGATTCCAGTCAAGGGCATGTACCTTGGTTGCGGACACATCCCCAGTAGGGGGTGTGCAGGAGGCAGCTGATCGATGTTTCTCTCTCATCGATGTTTCTAACTCTCTATCCCTCCCCCTTCCTCTTTGTAAAAAATCAATAAAAAATAATAAAAAAAAGAAATCTGCAGTCGGGGTGCCTGGTGTCTTGGTGTCCGTGGATCTGCAGCTGTGGTCGCAGGTCTTTTACCCGAGTGGCTGTAGGGTCCCCGTTTCAACTGAGACCAGATTGGGTAGTGGCGAGGCTAGGATCCTAGTCTCGAGCAGTTCTGTTCTTCAAGATGGCGCGGTCTCTGTGCTGGCAGTGTCCTCTCCGGAGTGTTTGCGGTGATAGCGGGGTTTTGCTGTCTAAGACTGCCCGGTTTGGCCGCCCCTTGGAAGACCTGCAGGATCTAACTGTCCCTATTTCACTCTCACACACACAACCACACACGTCCACCCACTCCTCTATCGCTCCCTCACTCTCTCACACACTCTCCCTCCCTACCTTCTTGCCAGTCGTCATCTTTTTTCGAGTCTACTTGCTTGTTTTCTAACTGTAACATGTAGCATGTTCCAAAGCTGAAGTTCCCCCACTCTTCCATCTGAGTCTGCCCTCTCCCTGTTCTCCCCATTCTGAGAAAATCTGTCATGAATTTCGCAGTTCCCTTCCGTTTTGCTTTGCGTTTGTTTTCACCTGTTTCCGATAGGTAACTCATTCACGCTTCACAACTCCAAAGGTACAGAAACAGCCCTCCACTCGCCGCTGCGGAAGCAGAGTGAGGGGGCAGGAACAGACGCCCAGCAATGGCCACCTGGGCTGCAGCGACCGCTGAGTGCCATGTGGAGTGGCTGCGCGTGCGGCCCATGCAGTAGGACGAGCTTTAGTGGAGTGACAGAAACCCAGCCGCACCTTACCTGCGGTTACCTGAGGCCCATGCTTGATCCTCTTGTTCATGAATCCAGGCTGGAGGACCTGCCCAAGGTGGGCAGGTGGCCTGTAACCCTCAGGGCCTGTGGGCGGCCCTCCCACCCTTGCACAAGGCGCCTCCTTCATGGTTCAAGTGGCTGCCTGGCCTCCAGCCATCACCTCCCCATCCCAGCGATGGCGGGGAGGGAGCAGGGAGGACCACTGCTTTCCCCAGACCGTTTCCTGCAGCTGCAGGCTCCCTCCTCCCACTCCAGGCGGCATGTGGTGAGCCACCTGCCGGGGGTCGGGGGTGGGGGCTAGCGCGCACACGCAGTCTTACTTGATGCTGGCTGGCTGAGCTCCACTGAGAGCGGGAGGAGGAGGGGGAGACAAATATCAAGGGACAGCCAGCAGGCGCCTCCTGAGCTTTAAATCCCTTGACTGAAGAAATTGCCTCCGGATTGCCCTGCAGTGTGTCCCGCCCGGCCCAGAGCGCAGGGCCCAGCAGCTTCCTAAAGAACAAGGAGTATTCCAGCTGGAAGCCAGTTCCCCCAAAGCCCTTCCTTCAGGGCAGGCCCTCCGGCCTGTGTCCCTGCAAGCGGCCCCTCCCCAGGCTTGCTGTGCTCAGGGCCAGGCCGCCTGCAGCTACAGGGCCCTGGGCCCGCCTCGAGGCTGCTGGAGGGCCAGGTTGGCTCCCAGGACCTTGGAGAAGCCTCTCGTTTGAGAAAAGTGTGTTCCCACAGCCCCACGTTCATTTCTGACAAATCCCAGGGTTCCAGGAGCCACAGGGTAGGGCTGACCCTGCGGATGGGCCCATTAGAGGGGGTGGTGAGAGCCGCGGAGGCAGCCATGGCCTTTGGCAGGGTCAGGCCTGAGGACAGCGTGGATAGGCTGAGAGGAACGGCCTTGGACTAGTCGCAGTGGCACGGACATGGCCATGCGGCAGACCAGAGCCAGGCCTCCATGGCTGTGGGGGGTGGGGAGAGGGACCTCTGGAAGGGGGAGGGGCAGCAGGGCCAAGGGAGCCGGGGGCTCAGCAGAGTGTAGGGGGACAGACTGCTGCGAGGGACCAGTGTCTCACCCAAGCCGAGAGCTGACAGTCCCACCGCCCAGCGGCCAGGCCTGATGGCTTTACTGACACGGTGGCAGGGGTGAGGAGGGGCCGTCATGGAACAGGAGTGCCCCGGGCCAGGTCCCACCAGAGCACAGGGGACCCTGACCCACTGGCTCGAACTAGGAGACAATGACATTGAACCAATGAAGGAAAATCAATCCCACTTCAGAGGAAATGGGAACGAAGTCAGGATGTGAGCAGCTTCTTTAACAAGGGCACATCTGGGGGGGATCTGGGCAGGGCCCTGTGAAGTCAGATCTCCTAGCCTGCCGGGAGCCAGGTCCCCCTAAGCCCGAGGCTGGTGTGAGGACCCAGGCCTGGGCCGAGGCTGCTGCGCTGCTGGGAGAAAAGGTCGTGCCACCTGCCTGACGAGGTGGCTGGCAGCGGGCTGGTGGGCGGGAGGCAGGGACGCAGAGGAAAGGAGGTGGTGGTGCTTCGGTGAGCCCCTCAGAGGGCTCCGCGGTGTGGGGGGCAGCGAGGGGGTGGGACCGAGTTGGTCCACCGGAGTAGGAGCTGTGAGGAGGGGGCTTGGGGGCCAGGAAGGTGCTGAGCAAAGCGTCCCCCCACACTGCTGCACCCAGTGTCCCCCCCGCCCCCCGCCTCCACGTCCTGAGGTCCCCGAGGCCCGGTTCCTGCCCAGGGGACTGCAGGCTTCTCTCAAGGCTAGTGACACCCCAGGAGCCCTGAGTGCCCTGAGCTGCGAGTGTGGGGGCTGTTGCAGGGTGGGGCAGGGCGACCCCCTAGGTAGAGGGGAGGAGGGGGCCGAGCATCCCATGAGGACAAGCGCTTGCTGAGACCGTCTGAGGTGAGGACACAGGAAGGATGCAGGGAGCAGGCCACCCAGGAAGCTGCAGCTGCTCATCACAGCTGAGTGCTGGGTGTGACCAGGGCACAGAGGGGGGAGCAGGCCTGGGGGGCAGCAGCCACGAGGGGAGGGGCCCAGCAGTGGAGGCCTGGGCCCCTCCACCCCGGCTGGTCCTGGGCCCGAGGGGCATCTGAAAAGGAACCGAGGCCCTGGGCACGGTCAGACACAGACACCAGCTCCGCCTCAGGGTTTATTTCATCAGCAACATCCGCTCTTGCCCGCGACAAAAACAGTTAGATTATGACTTGTCTCCCATCAACTCAGTTTTTGTACGAATAACCAAAGATTTCTTCTCAGCACTTTGTTTTTAAACAAGAAGCTATAAATAAATAAAGCTTTAAATGCTCCTCAGTCCAAGTTAAACGCTTCCAGTTCTCAGAGTTCAGGCTCAGGCACGCTGGCCTGGCAGCCACCTGGAGGGGCCTGTGGGGGCGAGGGGGCCTCCCTGTGCTGGTTCTTCCTCAGCGCCAGCAGGGTCTGCGTGGGGCCACCTGTGCCACCAGGGAACCCCGTCCTTGGCATCGGAGGACCCTGTCGGCATGAGGACGCTTTCTCGTACAGCAGGCGGCCTGCACGGGGCAGCCGGGCAGGAGACTGAGGGCTGCGGGGGAGCTGCCTGCCTGCACTCCTCTGGGCACCTCGGCCTGGGCGCTGGCCGAGACAGCGCTGCTCTCCAGATGCAGCCCGGGCACCGAGGAGGGCCCGTTTCCGTGGGAACGGGACCAGGCCCTGGCTGACACATTCCCCGCGGGCAGCAGGGTCCCGTCAGGCCACCCCCGGGAACTGCTGCAGCAGAACCGGCCGGAAGGCCTGAGCACCCGCCGGCACCTGAGGCGGCGCCTCCCAAGCTCTCGCATGTCCGCTCCTGCGCCCGCAGCCGTGCTGAGCGCCTGTGCAGGCCCCTCGCCATGTTGTCCTCTGCTTCCCTTTAAGAGCCACCAAGTCACCTGGGTGCTGGTCTCCGCATGCCTGCCCACCGTGGGTGGCCCTGGGCCGGACTGGCACAACACCCATCACCCATCGGCCCGCTGGCTGCTCTGTCTTTGGACACAAGATGGAGGGGCCAGCGGAGGAAGCGGACAGGACTAGGCCGTGGGCAGCCACCTCACCTGACACCGGCGGCTTCCTGTGCCCCGAGGCTCCTGCTCGAACCCTCACTCCCCGGGGCGGGGTCTGCCTGTGAGGCTGCTGCCCTTGCTGGCCCCTCGTGGGCGGCCTGTACCCTGCCTGCTGCCTCCGGAAACGGGGCGCTGGTCCTCCTCAGTGTGGGGCTCACTCAACTCCCCGGACCCCAGGTCTGGGCCTCATTCAGGAAGGCACGCTCAGGAGAACGGGCGTGCTCAGAACAGGGCTCTGCAGTCTGCAGCACCCGCCAGCCTTGGGGGGGCGGGGGCAGGGCAATGCCAGGTGCCCAGGTGGGAACCAGAGCCCGCGCTCCCTGTCCTGCCGTCCACATGGGGGGGCCTCCGGGCCAGGCAGTCCTCACAAGTACCAGGGGCCAGAGGAGGGCAGGAAGGGGCCCTCAGCTATGCCCCCTCTGACTTTGAGCTGGGCTGATGGGGGGCACCCCAACAGCCGCACTTGGGCGCAGCCTCCCCACTCCCCACTCCTGGATGTGTTCTCCACGCCTCCTGTCGGTGGTGACAGTAAGGGGGTGGGGCCAGGAGGTGTGTCCAACCTTCTGACCCAAAACAGGAAGCTGGGGGGCGGGGCTGGACCAGTGTCTTCCTGGCTTCAGAGGGCCTGTTGCTGAACAGGGGCGAGTGTGGAGCCCCCTCCTGACACCTCAAGGGCTTGCAGGCCCAAGGAGGGGGCTGGAGGCCCAGGGCTGCAGGATGGCTCGAGCTGGAGGAACCCTACCACCAGAGAGAGAGAAAGAGAGAAAGAGAGAGAGACAGAGAGAGACAGAGAGAGACAGAGAGAGAGAGAGAGAGAGAGAGAGAGAGAGAGAGAGACAGAGAGACAGACAGAGAGACAGAGAGAGAGAGAGAGAGAGAGAGAGAGAGAGAGAGAGAGAGAGAGAGAGAGAGAGAGAGAGAGAGACAGAGAGAGAGACAGAGAGACAGAGAGAGAGAGACACAGAGAGAGAGACAGAGAGAGAGACAGAGAGAGAGAGAGAGAGACAGAGAGAGAGACAGACAGACAGAGAGGGGTGTGTAGTGGGCGGGGCCACTCCCCACTCACGGCTCCTCCGTCTGTCCCGTCTTCACATCTCCACCTGCTGCCACGGCCACAGGACTCCGCTTGCCCCCGAGCCCGTGGGCGGCACAGGTGGGTTCCTCAGACCCAGGCCTGGGAACCCGGGAGCACCAGCCCCACCGGCCACTGCCCATCCCCGTCTCAGTTCTGGACGCACCTGCCCTCGGGGAGTGGACCTGGGACTCTTCCCACCCGAGTGCGGGAGGCCCCGCCCCTCGGGCCTCGGGCCGCCACTACCACTTCTCGATGATGTGGCTCATGTAGTCCTCGGTGGGCACGCGGCCCGGCTCCTCCGCCTCCTCCCGCGGCGCCTCCTGGGCGCGGTGCAGCAGGCGCTCCTCGCGGCTCCGGAGCCGCTGCTCCCGGCGCTCCAGCTGCCGCTTGTACTGGTAGCGCTGCTGGAACAGGTCTCGGGCGTAGTCGTAGAGCTGCACATCCAGGTCGTTGAGCTCCTCGATGCGCCGGACGGTGTCTGCGTCCACCTCCACGCCGCCGGCCCGGGTGCTGTTGTACTGCATGAAGGGCCGGATGAACTTGAGGTTGAACGTCCGCTCGAACAGGTACTGCGTCTTGCGCTGGAACTCCGTCAGGCCGAAGAAGGCCATGCCCCGCAGGTTCTTCTTGGCACTGTCTAGCAGCAGCTGGGCCCGCCGGGCCTCGGGCACGAAGGACAGGTTGTAGCAGCCCACCAGGCTCAGGTCGGCCAGCATGCGCACCTGGCGGTTGTTGGCCAGGTTGTAGGGACAGTCCATGAACTCCTGCAGCGTGCAGCCCGACCAGTCCGTGCCCTCATAGCAGGGCGGCAGCTCCTCGGGCGTGGGCGTGCGCCCGTCACACATGTGCAGGGAGGTCTTCCAGGTGGCCCCGCGCTGCACGTGCCGCCACTCGCTCAGGTAGCGGGACACGGGGTCGCGCAGCAGCGTGATGTAGTAGAACTTCCTGCAACGAGACGGGGCAGTGAGGTGCAGAACACACGGGGGGGGGGTGCGGGGGGAGGGGATGGGGATTGGGGGCTGATCTGTCTGACACTGGGTCTCACCATGGGCCCTAGACTTCACCTCTGATGCGAACCCTTAGGCTGAGATCTCAAAACCCTTAGGCCATAAATGAGACCCAGCCACCGTCCTGGCCGCGTGTGACCACCCGGTGCTGCCTTGGTGCCCTGCCACTGGCCACAGTTCCCGGGACAGCCTGGTCTTACCTGCTGGGCTGGAGTAGTGAGCCCCTGAGCCCATGCACTTCGAACCAGTGGCTCAAAGAGCCGTTCCCAGCACAGGCTCAGCGCCACCGGGCCCACGTAGCAGGGCACTAGCTGGGGCCTCTCACGGGCACACCACGCCCAGGCTCCCTAGAGGCAGGGGGGCGCACCAGCAGAGCCCAGCCCAGTCCCCGGGGTGCACTACAATCCGTAATTTGTGCTGTTTCCTGAGAACCGTGCCAGCCCCTGAGCCGGGCCTCTCCACAGGGCGTATCCACACAAGGGGAGAAATGACCCCAGGGAGGTTCTGACCCACTTCCGGGGCAGATACCGATGGTGACCATGTCCCTGTGACGCATCCATCTTCTATAAAAACTGCTGTTTGAAATTTTAACCCTGCTATTTGGCTTCTGTAGACGCGTGCTGCTTAAATAATAAGGAAAATAAGACTACTCCCATTCCAGAGAGGCCATAAACCTTCCCCAGACCAAGTTTTCAGTGCTGGCGCCAGGCCAGGCCTTGGTCTCAAGGCCCCTTCCCAGCACGCAGACCTTCTTTCCCAGAAGGCCCAGAAGTCTCATTCCAAATCTGGGAGACAAAAGAGCTAGGTCAGTGGTCAGCAAACTCATTAGTCAACAGAGCCAAATATCAACAGTACAACGATTGACATTTCTTTTGAGAGCTGAAAACTGACTTCTGCGCATGGGCCACGAAGTTTCAATCGCGCTGTACGTGTGCGCCCACATGTGGTATTTTGTGGAAGAGCCACACAAAAGGGGCCAAAGAGCCGCATGTAGCTCATGAGCCGCAGTTTGCCGACCACTGACCTAGGAAAAGTATAAATAGAAAAGGTTTCCTCCATGTGAGGGGCCCAAAATTTGAAAGGCACATTTTTCTCTGGCCCTGCCCTTAATAAAACGTTGGTTTTTCCGGTCTTCTGTAACACCTGAAGGACACGAATGGCTAGCCCCCAGGGGCCAGGGCACCTTGAGCTGGAGCCCAGGTGTTCCCAGGACAGGCCTGGGTGTGGGCTGCGCCAGCTATTCTTGGAGGGCCCCAGGGCGGGGAAAGCTGACATGCAAAGTGGGGTGGGCAGCAGGGGCCAACTCGGCCCCACACACCACTCCCGCTGGACGGCACCCACACTACCCTCACCCACACTACCAAGAGCACCCGACTCATCCGCCACCCCTCACACCGCCATCAGGGAGAGCCTCGGCGTGCGACACACCTGAGAGTTCTGCTGGCATTGCCCTGGTCTGACCATGGTAAGAGGGCCCCAGGGGTAACGGCAAGGACAAGGTGGGGCACCGACGGAGGCGCTCTAGCCGCAGGAGGGCACCTCCAGGACACTGGAGGACAGCAGTTCCTGAGTAACTTCCTTAGGGGGCTGGGCACCCCTTCCCCTCCAGCAGGGCCCACGCCAGAAGGGTAGCTCGCTGACGCTCCGAGCAGAAGGAAGATGGGTCCCGTGGTGTGCAGCCAGGGCACCTGGCCACCTCCAGCCAGTCCCCGGCTGCCACGGCTGGTGCTGTGCCGTGGAGGCCGCCACCCAGTGCGGGCAGGGCCCTGTGCAGCTCCTGTTCCATCCCCTCCAGAGGGAGGAGCTTGTGGCCCAAACGTGAACCCCCAGTTCCTGTGGAACCTGCTTCAGTGGCTCTTGCCGCCCTTGGGAGAGGAGCGAAGGCCACCTGCACCCTCGAGTCCCTCCCTGGCTCCTGGGGCCTCCCCTTGGCCTCTCCTGGCTCCCAGGGACCCCAGGGCCTTGCTCTGGCTGTGTCCGCTTCCCTCGCTCCTTCAGTGCTGACCCTGGCCTCTCCTCTAGGCCTCAGCCAGACCCCCAGGCAGCCTCGCTCTGCAGACGCCTTCCTCACGGGCCTGGCACAGCTGTGGCTGCACCCTGACCTCTGAGCTCACCCTCGGGCAGGGAGTGGATGGCAGGCGGCCGGCTCCTGTGTGCGCACTGAGCTAGGCCACGGTGCCCCCTGGGACAGGACCGAGAAGGAAGGGTGAGGGGTCCCAGGGCAGGGGCCTCACCTTCGGCCCCAGGAGAGGACACTTGCCCTGAGGCGAGGCAGCGGCCTGGTGCCCATGGCCCCAGCACTGGGGTGGCCGGTGGCCAGGCTGCTCCCTGCAGACTCCGGTTTGGTGCCTCTGGCCAGTGTGGAAGCCTCAGATGGGGCCAACCAGGGCGTCAATTCACCACGGGCCAGCATCCCAGAGACCAGGTGTGAGACCGTGATAGATCCTGACCCTACAACTACTTCTAAAGAGGCCGAGACAGGACACGCCCAGACACACGTGTGTTTACGAAGCACACACACATGCATGCATGCACGTTCCCGGGAGGTTCTGTGTCTGCTGCCACGTCCAGCCCCGCCCGCCCAGGCCCCACAGGGTGGCCGCCACACAGAACCCCTCCCACCAGGAAACAGACGAGTGTGGGGGTTCTTCCTGGACCCACAAAACCAGGACGTGCATGTTACCTGGCAGATGTGTGTCCCCAGCTAAGGCCGTATGGGCTCTGCCTGGCTCCACAGGTGACCTCGGAGGGCAGGTCCCGGCACGCATGTGGAGCTCCTGTCTGCCGGCAGCCGCAGCCCCTGCAGCCACCTCACCCAAGGTCCCGCCATGAGGGGGCCGGCAGGCCCCGCTGCCCCTGTGCACACGGCCCCGGGCGTCGGAGGAAGCTTGCTACCTGCATCCCGAGGCCTAGATGCCAGCTCTGCGGTCGGGCACCCAAGGGGTCTGCGCTGGAACCTGGAGGGCCAGCACAGGGGAGCCACCCTGCCTGAGGGGGCCCTGCTTCCAGGTCCCCCGTCACAGCCACAGATGGCAGAAGACTTGCCTGCCACACACTGAGCTGTGAGGCGGCGAGTCCCTGCTGGCAGGCCTAAAGCCCATCACAGAAGACGCCCCTGCTGCCAGAGGACCGGCTGACTCTGTCAGAGGTCTGGGTGCCTGAGGGCCCATGGATGGAGCTGCTGAGGGCCACAGAGGTGCCGTCTGCACTGGGTATCGACAGGCGGCAGGAGATGCGCATGGGCCTTGGGTCCCTGTTTGCCCTCCTGGTGGAGCGAGGGGTGACCAGCCTCAGGGCCTGTCACTGACCCCACAGTTCCCCATCTGCCACATGGACGCTGAGGGGGGTGGCTCTCCTTGCTGCGCCCCAGGTTGCTTCCCGTCTGGGGAGCAGGGCTGGCCCATGAGGAAGGGTGTTAGGATGGGGCACACACACCTTCTCTGCTCAGGACACTGCCACGCCCTGGGCCCGTCTGCCAGACAGGCCTGTGGGAGAGGGCCAGCAGCCCAGTCCCTGCTGACGGCCTCGCCTGCTCCTGCGGGAGGGCTCAGGAGCCCTCTTCGGGGGCTCGGGCACATGCCCACCTCCGGCCGCCTTGCCTGCCCGCCTGCCCTCGCTCACTTGCTGCCACTGCACAGCAGCCACTGCGGCCACAGCCTGGGCCCGGCCGCCCCCCGGCCCAGAAGCCCCTCCTCCATCTCCCTCGCTGGGCTTTTTGGCCCATTAGCTCCGTCCCCAGGCACACTGGCTGTTTTTGTTCTGGTTTATCGTCTGCTGCCTGGGGCTGCAAGGGCCGCCAGGGGGTGCAAGGGCTGCCAGGGGCTGCAAGGGCCGCCAGGGGGTGCAAGGGCCGCCAGGGGGTGCAAGGGCACGTGTGATGTGGGAAAGACCCCGAGGACGGATCCCACACCCAGGCGGCTCGCCAGGATGACCTGCTCGGCATTCTCGGGGTGCTTACACTCAGACACGAAGACGTGGGCCAGGCAAACAGCTGTGCACATGCGAAGGTGTCCCCCGCCCTGCCACTGCTAACCAACCCCCCCCCCCCCCCGCCCCCCGCCCCGGACACAGGAGGGCCTGCCTCAGAGCACATTTCTTCCTGCGCTGACATCTGGGGGCTTTCTGCCTGACACCCTCCAGCAGGCCTGCCCATCCAGGCAGCCCACGTGCTGACCGGTTTCCAGAGCCGGGAAGGGAGGGGAGGAGAGAACCTCATTCATTCAGGGAGATGGCTCAGGGGACGTGGGCTCAGACACGGAGAGGGCTGGTGTCAGAGCGGACTCAGCTCCTCAACGGTAACACCGAACCCCAACCCGGCAGACACGGGCTCCCGGTGTGGGGAGATGGCCTCGACTTTATACCTTTTAAGATATCGACCGAGTGTGATGGGAGAGCAGGCAGTCTGCCATGACCAGTGAGAAGGGCTCCGGAAACGCCTTCCCAGGAATGCTGCTTTAGGAAGAGACTGGCGTGTGCATCTCATCCAGCAAGTAAGAAACAGAAAAGGGAGAGCCAGGAGCCTGGAGCACCAGCCTCGAGAGGGAGGGGTGTCACTGCGCCTCCTGCTGGCCAGTCAGGGCGGCGGCAGATAGGCAGCCTCACACAGCGCCTGTGGAAGAGCCATGCCCATGGCGGGTCTTTGGAATCAGTGACAAAAATTAAGTAGGAGGCAGAAAACAAGCAAGTGAAAATATAGGGCACTTGGTGAGCCCAGGAAAAACAAAATGTAGCATTAAAAAATGAAGTATGCCACGAGGCTCAGAAGTAAACGTGGTTTTATTTTTTTCTTTTTTAAATGTATTTTATTGACTTTTTACGGAGAGGAAGGGGGAGGGATAGAGAGTTTGAAACATCGATGAGAGAGAAACATCGATCAGCTGCCTCCTGCATACCCCCTACTGGGGATGTGCCCACAACCAAGGTACATGCCCTTGACCGGAATCGAACCCGGGACCCTTCAGTCCATAGGGCGACGCTCTATCCACTGAGCCAAACCGGTTAGAGCTAAACGTGGTTTTAGAGACATTATAATGTAGTGATTACTGACTTAGTAAAAACCTGAGCAGCCCCCTGCCTGGCAGATAGGTGGGGGATGCGATGGCGGGGATGGTGACGGCGGGTAAGGGCACTGGGAACAACCTTCACCTTCCAGCAGAGTGGGTGGACACGGCTGACGCCGCGCTTCACCGCTAGCACTGAGCTGCTAGACGCAGAGCTGGGCGCCCGGACTCGGAGGGGCAGCATGGCTCGGGCTGGCTGTGAGCAGGCCTGCTGGCTTGCACCATAACCTCTGGGAACTATTATTTTTCTTTAAGTAGGCGTACAAACTGTACCTGGAAAAACTAAAAGAAAACAAGAAAACAGGGTTAAAGAACATATGGAGAGACTAGAGGCCTGATGCATGAAGATTCATGCAAGAGCAGGCCTTCCTTCCCCTGGCTGCCGGCACCGGCTTCCCTGTGGCACCCAGGACCCTGGCGGCTTCGCTCCGGCCGCCGCCGCCACCCGGCCGCCACCAGGCACCTGGGACCCGGCTGCTTTGCTCTGGCTGCTGCCGCCACCCATGGGAGGGCGTGCTCTGAGCTGTGCCGCGGCTGCTCGGAGCACGCCCCCACCCCTGGTGTGTGTCCGCTGGGGCTGAGGGCGGCACGCAGTCCCCTCCTGCCCATCTGCGCCTGCAGCTCCTCCTGAGCTGTCATGCTGCCTTAGGGTGTCCCGGCCAATCTGCATATTACCTCTTTATATATAGACTAGAGGCCCAGTGCATGATTGAATCATGCACATGTAGGGTCCCCTACACGCTTTGGCTTTTGATCGCGGTGGAGCTGGGTGCCTGTCCGCTGGTGCACCAGGCCTTTCAGAAACCTCCGGCTCGGCCAAGGCTTCCAAAAGGCCTGGTGCCGGAGCAGACAGGCACCCAGCTCCACGCTTTTGATGGATGGTCCGCTGCCGGACGTGAGCTCACTGCCACAGAGGCCCCTTCTGTTCCACAGCACAGCCATCGCGCAGACGCTGAGCTCGCGCCACCACTGGCGACGTGAGCTCAGCGTCCTGCCGGCCCAATCGGCTACCCCAGCCACCCCGAGTCCCGCCCCCTGCACCTCCCTCTGGCCCAATCGTGGGCGTAGCGGAGTGATGGTAATTTACATATTACCATTTTATTAGGTAGGATTATATCTATAGATGCCTACTTCCTGCCACTGAGGAGATGGCCAAGGGGATCCACCCCCACTGAAGCAGCAGGCAGAAGGGGTCCCATGAAGCAGCAGGCAGAAGGGGACCCAGACACGGACCCCTTCCCTGCTACACGTCTTCCCGGGACATGACACACCATCCGGGAACCCTCTGCGCCGGACGACGGGACAGGTCTGCTCCTGCCGCAGCGCCTGCCGCAGCGCCTGCCGCAGCCGCACGAGCGCAATGACGACGTGGGTTCCAACCGAATGTCGCTCAGCAATAAACAGGAACAAACCACAGCCACTCACACAACTTGGGTAAATTTGATGACTAGGAGGTTGCAGGAAAAAAGCAAATTAAGAAAATGTAACAGAGCACGACGATACTGTTTATCAAGCTTCCAAAAATAAAAAGCAAAGAAAACACTCCTTAGCGGCACATACACACACGCTGAGACTGTTTCTGAAAAGGTGTGACGTGATGAACACCAACGTTCATGCCGCGGTGAGCCCACGTCTGGGCGGGGGACCGGGCGGCACCAGCACGGGCGTGTCACGCTGTATCTCTTATGCACGTCACACAAGTTCTTTCATATGCTCCAAGCACTTCTTGATAAGGAAACAGTTTTAAGAATTTTATAAACAAAACCAAGATTCTTCAGGGCAGCATGAGGGCCCCAGCCAGCCTTACAGGCGAGCCAGCCTTCTTGCCAAACCAGGAATCGGCTCCCCAAATCATGAGGGTCCCCGAATCCTGCCCAGTGCTCACTCTGCTGCAATGCCACCCCTCCTCTGGTGTCTGCCAGCCCCGCCTTGGAGCCTTCCCCGTTCCCTCCACCTTCCTGCCGCCCTGCCCAAGGGGAGGGTCCTCCGGGAACGGGAAGGGTGGCAGGTCGCTGGGAGTTGACCAGCACTCACTGGCCGGCCCTCAGCGGCCTCTCCAAGCAGCGACCACAGCTCTTCCCCAGCCAGGCGTCAGCTGGTGCTGCTTCCACCCCGCCGGGAGGGCCGCTCCCCAGGCTCCCGCCGCGGCCCCGGGTGCGCGGTGCCGAGACCACGTTCAGGAGACCACGTTCAGCGTCGTGGCGGGCCAGGTGTACCTTCAGGGAGAAGAGCTTCAGCCTTCCCACAGGCGCAGCCTACAGCACACCCTGACCTGAGTGGGTGCCACGGAGCCCTGACTCCAGGGCCGTCTGTGCAGCACCGCCTGCCACGCCCGGGGGGGGGGGGGCGGGCACGCAGGGCCTGGCGGGCAGGTGGGAGCCTGCCCTCGCCCTCTGGGGCTGCAGCACGCTGGCTGCTCACACTCCCCGCCTGGCAGCGGCAGGACGTGGCAACGCCCAGGCGAGGGAGTGCCCTGCGGAGGGAAGGCGGCAGGCCTCTCTGAAGGAGGGAGAGGCAGGCGGCGGAGAGCAGGGGGAGCATCCCGACCCCCAGGATGAAGGGGCTGCGTCAGACACAGACGGCACTCCACACTCCACGACGAGAGGAAGGAGCGGGCAGCTCCAATGGGAAAGGACGCTGTCACCAATGGTGGGAACACACAGCATTTCTGTCCTTGTTTCAAAATTCCAAGTGGCTGCTCTGGGCAGCGAGGCTCAGTTGGTTTAATGTCCACCGCGCACCCCAGGGTCGCTGGTTGGATTCCCCGTCAGGGCACATGCCGGGGTAGGCTCGATCCCCAGTAGGGGGCGTGCAGGAGCCAGCAGATCACACATGGAGGTTTCTTTTTCTTCCTCACTCCCCCTCTCTCTAAAAATAAAGCAAAACTAAAACAAAAAAATCTTTAAAAATATTCCAAGTTTCTGAAAAAATATGAAAAAACACAAAAAACAAGTTTTACTAGTTTAGGCTTAGCAACACCTCGCCAGCCCTGCTCCTCCACAGTATCTGCGGTCTGCGGGCCAGCAGCAGCCCCTGGGAGTACATTCCAGGGGCCCAGAGCCCCCCTCCTCCCGAGGACACGCTTCCAGGAAGTGGGCTCCATGCCTGTGAGAAGCCCCAGGTCCCCCCCCCCCTACCCGCCGGGAGACCACGGGGCCGGGGCCACTTCACCCCTGGTCCACGGGCACTGCTTCCCGGCAGCAAAGCCCTGCCCCCGAGCCCTGGTGGGAATGGCAATGACACAGCGCACACGCATGTGTGCACATGAGCAGAAGCACGTCACAGCTCGCGCTCACACGGACCGGCGACCCAGCGGAGAGGTGGGCGGACGCCCAGCCATGCCCGGCGACTCAGAGGGGCTTGTTTCTGGGTCTGAAGCCCTGCTTTTAGTGGTTCTGCATTTTCCCAGTTTTATAAAACCCAGTACGTATCACCACCCGACAGACAAAGGGGCGCCATCGGAGCTGCTTTTCTCACAGGTCAGAGCTGGCACGGGGAGGCTGCTGGGCCACAGACCATGGCGACCTGCTTTCCTAGGGGTGACGGGGTCTGGCCTGACCCCACGGCTCACAACACCCTCCTCCCAGGATGCCACGCTCTCCCACGCGGACTCGGGGCCTTTGAACAGCGGGCAGGGGCCAACCCTACCCCTTCCCAGGCACAGGCGTCAGGGCGGGCCGGGAAGGGTGGCCTCTGCAGACAAGTCCAGAGACCTCACAGCACACTGCACAGAAGCTGCCGGGTGCCCCCTTTCTCCTGAGGCAGCACAGCTGGGGGCCGGGGGGGAGGCGTGCCTGACCGATGAGCTGGGAGAACAGCCACCTTGGCAGTGACCACTGGTCCTGGGGGGTCTGCGGTCCCTCCCAAGCGCTCCTGTGGTCGGGATGGGAGGAAGAGCAGGCCACTGAGAAGGGCAAGAGCCAGAATGGACTCACCTGCTCTCGGCACAGGGAGGGGAAGGGAGAGGGGAAGGGGGAGAGGGAGGAGGAGGCGGAGGGAGGAGGAAGGAGAGGGTAAGGAGGAGGGGGGAGAGGAAAGGGGAGGAAGGGGAGGGGAGGAGGAGGTGGAGGGAGGAGGAAGGGGAGGGGGAGGGGAGAGGGAAGAGGGGAAGGTTAAGGAGGAGGGGGAGGGGGAGGGGGAGGAGGAAGGGGAGGGAAGGAGGAGGGAGGAGGCAGAGGAGGGGAAGGAAGAAGGGGAGGAAGGAGAGGAAGGGGAGGGAGAGGGAGAAGGGGAGGGGGAAGTAGGAGGGTAGAGCCGCCAAATAAGTAGCCCGGTAACCTTAAGAAAAAGTCAGAGGGAGCAGTTAATAATCCTCCTACAAGTGCTGTGGAATGCCTGCAGCCTAATTTCAAGCAGTTCTGCAGAGAAGGAAGGCAGGCACAAGTACATGTATGCCAGACACACACGGATGTGCAGAGCGAGAGCTAGCGCACAGGCACCGCCACCAGGTTAACGTCCGTGCGTCTGGGGGAGGCCGAAGGGCTTTCTGAAGTGAGTTTTTCGGGGTGACCCCGGTTAACAGGTTTCAAGTGTACAATTCCGTGACAGGATCTGGTGCCATCAGCCAACGTGAACCACCTCCGTCACCTAAGAGTTTACGCCTATTTCCACGTCTTCGTGGGTCTGACATTTCAGAACCGTGTGTGGGCATTCCTACCAGGACACGCCAGGCTACTTCCATCGGCTGTAAAAGCACCAATTCCCGGCCGCCCCCGCCTCTGCAGCACAGGAAGGAACAGCCAGCGAGGCCACCTCACTCCAATGCCCACGTCAGCCAAACCCGGGAAGGCAGGCTGGGCCGGTGCGGCGAGGGCGCACAGGGAATCCACCGGGACTCCGCATCCCAGACACGGGTCTCCGGGGGGACAGGGGCACTTCCTAACGTTCAGTGTCGGTCAGTACAGCAGCCATGGAAGAGCATTCCCTTCGCCTGAAGCAAGTCCCAGACCCAGGACCACGCCGCAGACGGGGGCCAGGCCTGTCCGCAGGGAGAGGGCAGGTGGCGGGCGGGGAGAGAAGCGCCAGGCCCTCGTGCTGCCACAGGCCCAGCTCAGGGCCCGTCCTGGGAGCCGGTGTGGGTGGGGCCCTGGCGCAGACAGGCTGTGGAGACGGTCCCGGGTCAGGGGCTCCCGCCCACGCACTCGGGCACCCACACGTGCAGACGAGGGAGCAGTGGCCCTGCCTCCCCGGAGAAGCAGGCGAGTGCCCTCAGCAGGGTGTGCCAGGCCCTGGGGGAGGGCAAGGGGAGGCTGAGGCGGGCCTGGGCCCACTGCCCTGCTCTGGGGGCACGGATGGTGCCATGGGGACCCCGGAGCCGAGGCGGGGACACCTGAGTGGATGGGCAGCATGGCTCAGTGACTCACTGGGCACAGGGGAAGTGGTGCCATCAGCTGACAGGCTCCAGAGGGAGGAAGAGGGCTTGACTCACACCGGAGGCAGGAGACAGCGGGAGGGAAGAGGGCGTGGCCAGAGCCACGACCCACACCAGGAGCAGCCCTGCTGCCCCGCCGTCTGTCCGAGGACGCAGCGCCGGGCACTGGGCCGACGGTGGGACCCCAAACACCTCAGGGCGCCCACAGGCAGGACAGCCACTCGGCCGTCGAGGTCCCCCCTGGATATGTCTGTGTCCAGGCATCTGGTAGGCAAAACCCAGGCCGAGGCCTGCCTCAGGCTCCTGGGGGCCCCGCTGCTGGGAGCTCAGGTGGGTTCCCACTTCGGTGCCTCTTCCACCCGGCACCACACTTCTCAGGGCTCCCGGGTCTGGCATTACCTGAAGACACAGCCCCTCTGGGACCCAGGCTCCCGATGGGGAGCCACACAGCGGCTGGCCAGGATCCCCAGGAGGCGGCCTTGTCTGGCCCAGTCCTCCCCACTCCCTCCCACCGGTCCCTATCCGGTTGCACACGGTCCTGGGGCGGCCTGGCACTCGCCGGGGCACAGCTGGGCTTCCTAACCCCATGGGTCCTGGGGGTCCTGGCAGAGCTGCTCCCCTCCCGTCTCCATGGCCGAGCCCTGCTGTGCACCGATGGGCAGCCCAGAGCCCCCCACTCTACCTCCTGGTCCACGGCTGAGCTCTGCCTGGCCTGACTCAGGTCACCTCCTCCCGTCCCTCTCCTCCTGGGCCCACGCCAGCACGGCACGCACACCGGTGCTTCTCCCCTTCCCTGGCGGCCTCCCGCAAGCTGCGCCGCGCTGTGCCGAACCCACCTGCCCGCATCCCAGGGCGGGCGGGGCTCAGCACGCAGAGGCATTGGGGTTGGACAGAACGGACCAAGTCAGTGGGGGCAGCTTCAGGGGCCATCACCCACCTCGGGGCGTCCTCCACCCGAGCCAGGGAGGCTCCAGAAGCCACGCCCCTCCCTGGCGAGGAGGGCAGCGGCGGCCACCAAGGGCCTGTGCAGGGATCTGGAGAGCTCAAGGGCTTGGCCGGCAGCCCGGCCTCCTCCAGCCCAGCTGCCCGGCTGCCCTCTGGGAAGGAAAGCAAGTCACACACTGAGCACAGATAACAGCTGCTTCCCAAGGCCAGGGGCAGGAGCTAACCCAGCCCGGAGGGGCGGGCCGCAGGGGGCAGAACCCACCCGAGCCCGGGAGGGGTGCCAGTGGCCACGAGGAGAAGCCCGGGGTGGGACCTCTAGACCTTCTGCTGGACACCTGCCACCGACCCACAAGCGCCCCTGGGCCCCGCCTCCTGCGTCGGAGGCAGGGCACCCGTATGCAACACCCTCGGCAACGGGATGGGAAGGGAGAGGGGAAGGGGGAGAGGGAGGGGGGAGGAAGGCGAGCCGAGCCAGGAAGGAAGACAGCGGCGAGGACGTGGAGAAACTGAAGGCCGAGGCATTCCCGGTGGCAATGTGAAATCGGGCGCTGGTGCCTCAAGCTTAAACATGGCTGTCACACGACCCGCAATTGTACTTTGGACACGCACACAAAGGCACTGCAAGCAGGGCCACGGCGTGCCCGCCGTTCCCCGCTGCGCATTCACAACAGGGAGGGGCCGCCGTGTCCTCCGATGGGGGACGCGGACAAGGAAACAGCACTGGGCCTCCAGGAGCGAGTCCGGGCGCCTTAGGTGAACCTAAAGCCGTGGGGCTGGGGAAGGAAGCCACACGCACCGCAGCCTCCAACCGCAGGCGGAGGCGCCGGGCTGGGAGGAGGGGACTCAGTGTTTCACGGGCACAGTCTGTGCGAGGAGATGGGTCTCACTCGCCAACGTTGTTCGGCACTCACTGCCACGACTGTGCGTTAAAACGGGCACACGGGCACGTTTGATGCTATTTACACAGGATACTAGGGACCCGCGGCAGGACTATTCCTGCGAGACTTCTGGCGGGCTTCCCTCCCGCCACGGCCACCTCTCCCGCCCCCCCCACCTCTCCCGCTGCGGCGGGCGGAGCGGGTGCAATGGGTGGGGCGCCCCCCCAACCCAGCCTGTGGCTACCTCCACCTCCACCTCCGCCTCCGAGGCTGCGGGGGACACAGCCACTGCTGCTGCAAGCCTCACCCCACACTCCCGACCCTCCGCGCCCGCTGACGCAGCTGCCTCTGTGGCCGCCTCTGAGCACCCTGACCCGCCACGTGCACTGCCACCACCTCCGCTGCGTGGGGCCCACCGCCACGGCCACCACCGCTGCGGCCTTGCACACCGCCTGCCATGCCCCACCCACTGCCACCACCGCCTCTGAGGCCACCATGGCCGCGTGCTCACAGCCGCACCGCAGCCTTGCTTTCTGCTTTCTTCACTCCTCCCTCCCTCAGCATATGCAAATTAACCGCCATCTTGTTTGCTCTGATTGGCTGTGGGCATAGCGAAGGCAGTCAATTTGCATATTACTCTTTTATTAGATAGGAGGACCACACTCTTTAGAAAAGGCTCTTCTCCTCAGAGCGCCTGCGGGCAGACCTGGCTCGCGTGCTCTCAGGAAAGAAGTCCTTGGGCACCCCACTCCAACGCTCTGGCCGCAGGGTGGCGTGGAGCCCGGTCTCACCTGCCCCACATGCGTGCTCTGGGATGATGGGACCAGAGGAGGCCTTGGGCGGGGCAGAAAGGCACTCAGACATGGCCCAGGACTCAGGGGTGACCTGCGGGAGCCCCATTTGTTCTTTTGGACAGAGCAGGGCTCAGCAGCAGCCCCTTCAGGCCCTCCGGCACCATGCCTCACCCCACATGGATTTGGTCCTCACACCCCCCACAGCCCAGGGCCACCAGAGGAGACAGCCTCGGCCTCAGCCTGCCCTTCCCACTGCTCTCAATAAACTTCAAGAAGTGAGGACAAACTGTGAACAGACCTAGTGATGGGAACCACTGCCTCTGGGGCTCCACGAGTCTCAGACTTCGACACGAGAGTGGATAGGACAGACAGCACGGCGCCCCCGGGCAGGACCCCGCACCTGGCACCAGACTCCGCACCTCAGGCGAGTGGAGAGACCAGCACCCGCCCCATTTAACAGGTGAGAAACTAAGGCACACAGGTCACATGTATGTACTAGAGGCCCGGTGCACGCCATCCGTGCACTGTGTGAGGGGAGGTGTCTCTCAGCCTGGCCTGCACCCTCTTGCAGTCCAGGACCCCTCCCATGGGGAGTGGGCCTAAGCCGGCAGGTGGACATCCCCGAAGGATCCTTAGCGCTGCTGCAGAGGCGGAAGAGGCTCCCACCACTGCCGCTGCGCTCGCCAGCTGTGAGCCCGGTTCAGGGCTTCTGGCTGAGCGGCGCTCCCCCTGGGTTGAGCTTCTTCCCCCTGGTGATCAGTGTGCATCATAGCGACAGGTTGTTCCACCGTTTGGTCGATTTGCATGTTAGCCTTTTATTATATAGGACAGATATAGTTAATCCTCACCTAAAGACATTTTTCCCATTGGTTTTTAGAGGGAGGGGGAGAGAGAGGGAAACATCAATGTGAGAAAAAGAAAGACAGTGATGGGCTGCCTCCCACACGTGGCCTATCAGGCCAAGGATTGAACCTGCAACCCAGGGACCTGCCCTTGACCAGGACTCGAACCTGTGATCCTTCGGTCCGGGGCTGACATTCCATTTGGCACCACCGCCAGGGCAGCAGAGCTCCTATGTGCCCAAGTCACACTGGTGCCAGCCTCTGCCTCAGGTCATGACCTATTCGGCTAGGACCCACAGGTGAGCCAGGACGGTCCCACCTACTGGTGGGACAGAGGCCGACAAGCGGGCTGTGCAAAAACCCTCCCGGCCTCACCCTCGGGGCCGCACTCGCTGCCGCCTGCAGGCAGAGGGGTTTGGTCTGCAGCACTGCAAACACCAGCCCTTCCTGCCCTCACCAGGCCCTGCCTACCTGCGCCCGTCACCCCGCCCAGTCTGCCAACATCACCAAGCAAAGGGCTGCCTTGCTCCATACCTTCTGCAAAATTTCACACACACACACACACACACACACACACACACACATACACACACACACTCTCTCTCTCTCTCTCTCTCTCTCTCTCTCTCTCTCTCTCTCTCTCTCTCTCTCTCTCTGACCCGAGGTTCCCGCAGCTGGAATCACAGGCCGTCTCTAACCCCAGCATGTGCTGAGGGCAGGACTGGTGCAGGCCATCGAGTCTCCTTGCAGGCAGGCAAGGGACCCCGTTACTGAAACAGCCTTGGCAGTTCTTCAAGCTGCTCAACTCCGAGTGCAGCTGGGTGTACGCCACACCCACAGCCCGCCCGCGCTGGACGAAGGGCCATCACCCCGACAGCCCCCTGCAGTGCCTTCCCGTCAGGAGCAGCCACTCCTACGAGGGGTGGTGCCCATGGGGTCCCTCAGGCCTGAGGAGCTGCGTGTGTTGTCAGCCCACAGAAAAGAATACACCTGCCCAGGGCTCCCTGTGGTTAACTGGGCCCCAATCCGCCCGAGGCTCTGGTGCCTCTGCCACGGGGTAAGCCGCAGTCTGAGCGGCCCCTTCCGGAGGGCTCCAGCATCACACCTCTGCGGGCCAATCAGGACAGTGCCATTTGGACCAAGCAAACTGTGTGAGTATGGATTCCTCATCTGCATGAAAGTGGGCCAATCAGGGACTCCCCTCTATAAGCCAGCCCCCGCTGTTTGTATGGTTTCCCCAGCTCTCCGCCTGAGGTGCTCTCACTAAGCTGTGTGATGGAATAAGGGGTCCCTTTTCAGCACCTCAGTTCAGGGGCTCCTGTTGGTGTTGGAATTGCGGGCAACAACCTCTGGATGACAGTGTTTCAACCTGGGTGTGTGTGTCCACCTGGGGGTGTCTGTGGGATGTGTCAGGGGGTGCTGTGCTCGTGGGGGTGGTCTCAGCTGCTGAGTAGCCCCAGTGGCAGGTCTCCTGTCCCCAAGACCCTTCCCCCGCCGTGGGGAAGGGGCCTCCAGACCCCACCACCTGCCAATGCCATTTGTAACTCACCTCTTCGGGGCGCACGCGTGCACAAGCCTCAGAGCCTCACAATTCCCCAGGCATCGCCAGGCCCTGTGAGGCCATCCCAAGGGCGTGCCCACTGCAGAGCGAGCTCTGCCCCAGCAGCACCGCCGGCCTGCGTGTGCTGAGGGTGGAGGTGATGCAGACACAGGGCGTGCCCCACACCCTGTAAGGCCTGCCAGGAGCGCAGGCGACTTACTGTCCTCACCATTAGCCAGGCCCCTTCTCCTGGAAGGCAGGAGGAGGGAGCCCGAGGTCCCCGACCCCCACAGCCTCCCGCAGAGCCCAGCATCAGCGCCCCCACCTCTGTATGGACTGGGACGCGAGGGGCCACAGGCAGACTCCAGCCCCCGCGACCCCTCCAATTCTGCAGCAACAGAAACTCGCCCTTGAAAACACGGTCTCTCGTGACCTGGCTGGTCCTGAGGGCAGGTCCAGGGGTGGCCCTGCCATGGGGTGCAAACTTACTATCTCTAAAGGGGGATAGCGGGGAGGGGGAGGGCAGGCCCAATGTGCCAGCCACTTGTGAGGAGGAAGGCCGCTCACCGCCGGGGCCTCTGTAGCCTGGCCAGCCCTCAGCCCGCAGCCCCGCCTGGGAGGACACGAAGCCCACTCCCAGCCCAAGATCACTGCTCCGGGATGTCTCTGCTTCATGGTGACAGGGAGACAGATCACCAACTGGACACAGGCCCGGGCCACGTGGCCAGCCCAGAAGAGGCTGCGACCATGCCCCAGCAGCAGTGGCCTGCTCCCATTGTCCAGGTGCGCACAGCAGTGTGGGTGGGAGGGGCTGGGAGCCGTGGAGCCCGTGGTCCCCCCGGGGCCTGGGCAATCCGCACAGGATAGAGGTGGAGGTGCTTGTCCCAATCTTGGGGACGCTGTGTGCAAGTTTGAGGCCCGTGGCTCTGCCCACCAGAGGGTCCTGGTGCCTGGAAACCATGGCTGAGCTCACCCTCAGGTTGGCCTGTTCCTCCACCAGCCACAGGGTTGGAGCCCGAGCAGCTGGAGACAACATGCTGCCCTGGCCGCACTGGAACCACGCAGATGCCGCTCAGCGAGAAGGCAGAGGGCAGCTTCTGTGGTGGCCATCAGGGCCGCTCCACGAACATGCATTCCCGCCTGCAGCCCCTGGAAAGCGGCTAGGCCCCGCCCGCCTGACCCCTCACGCGCAGTGGCCACCTAAGAAGGCTTTCAGCCGCCTCAGAGGGGCAGTGAGGGAGGTGCCGGGCCCAGGCCAGGATTCCCTCTGCTCCTGAGCTACCACAGGTGCTACTGTTATAGGAAGAAGAACTTAAGGTAAATATTTAAAACTAGTGACCTGGTGCATGAATTCGTGCACACTGAAAGGAAATTAATTAGAAGAAATATCTTAATATCGCTATTCACCTTTTCTCTATAATATAAGTGTCAGCCAAATTTATGATTGACAATGGCAGATGGAAACACGTGTGCAGTTGGCACCAGCAAGAGCTTTATATGTAACACACATGCGTGAGTCAACTTAGCCTTTTATAGATATAGAACAAACTTGCTTCGTTAGACCGGCTTTCTGACGTAGCTAAACTTTTTCCAGCCCAGTGAAACACCCCAACGTCTCTTTCAGGTAATTGTCAGCAACACAGCAGTAAATATCAACACGAAGCAAATTATTATTGTAGATCACGCAGGGAGGACACAGGTGAAATATTTAACTGCAGCAGTGTTCGACTATATTCTGTGCAGTGAGAAAACCTGAAGCCATTTTCAAGGTCCACCATTTCTTCTTTTCAGTTGGGTCAAGTTTCTAAGCTTTCTAAATCTGTTTTCTGGCTAATCAAAAGAAAATGGGATTCTACCGAGTCTCCTATCTACCTACTCGAGGACTTCTGTGAGGATCAAAGGAGATGAGGCACAGAAAATGCTTCACAGACATTTGGTTAAAGTGTGAAATGTTTCCACCTGGCTATAAAGCAAGTCATGTTCCTGGACTGGAGAAACTGCAAGGAGGCTAGTCACTAGGGAGAGGAAGCCGGGCGTTGCTACGTGACGTCATTACCTAGACCTAGACAGTCGGACACTTAGCATATTAGCCTTTTATATACACTGAGTGGCCAGATTATTATAATCTCTGAATGCATAATAATCTGGCCACTCGATGTATGTATGTATGTATGTGTGCGTGTGTGTGTATACATACATATATATGTGGCCCGGTGCATGAATTCGTGCATGGGTGGGGTCCGGCCAGCCTGGCCAGGGGGAGGGGACATGGGCGGTTGGCTGGTCTGCCTGCTGGTCGAACTCCTGGTCAAGGGGACGATTTGCATATTAGCCTTTTATTATATAAGATATACATTGAGTGGCTGATTATTGTGCGTTCAGAGATCTTAATAACCTGGCCACTCAGTGTATATAGATAGTGCTCAGGTCTAGTCCTGAATGTCCATGGCCCTGAGCACCCCCTGGCACCCGGGGAGACTGTCGGCTCTGGGCAACATGGCCTGGGCCCGGGACGCGGCTGTCATGCAATGGCCTCTGGCTGCTCCGGGGCAGGAGGCCTGGGAGCACTGCCTCCTCTCCTGGCTCCGGAGACAGCTGCCAGGTGGCCCTGCCACGTGGGTGGTGCAGCCAGGGCTGCAGGCCTCCCTGAGGCAGAGGAGTGTGGAGCGCCCTCAGACAACCTGGAGCATGCCTGTGCCCAGACCCATGCGGGCCGGGGCTGAGCTGCCGCTGGAGGCCAGAGCAAGGTGTGAGCGAAGGGACTGACCTGATGGCCCTTGGAGAAAACCAGTGTCTGGCCCGGCAGATGGACAGCAGAAATGCCACCAGAGGGTATTGGGGCCTCAGTTCCCCCCGTAAACTCAGTGGGGCCACAAGCATAACCCAAGGGAGATGCCAAGACCACCCCCCTGGGCCCTCCCAACCCCGAGCTGCCCATCAGACACAGCTGGGAGCCCTGGTGGGCGTGGGGCTGGGTCTCATGTCAGTGTCCCTCTCAAGACCGAAAGGAGTGAGGACTCCGTGAAACCTGTTAAATTAAAAGACGTAAAAGGCTCTGACAGAATCGGGCTGGGGTTCCTGTGCTACCTCGACAGCCCCAGCCACAGAAGGGCCCGTGACCAGTGCCCACACACAGCGCAGGCCAGCACCCGGGGGAGGCCGGTGACCAGTGCCCACACACAGCGCAGGCCAGCACCCCCAGGCACACCTGAAGGAGCGTTTCCTCCGGCAATTACCTGGGACAACTCTTGGGAGGGGCTGGATAGACGGTCACCGCTGAGCACGAGGTGGTGGGCAGGAGCGCCACCCATGCTACCACCAGCCGGGGCACTCTGAGACCTGCACTACCACCCCACCAGCAGCGCTGGCACTACCGCCACCCCCAGGCTGGGCATCACCTCAGGCCACCCCTGGCCTGGGCAGCAAAGGGACCCAGTGACCAGACGTAGGGCTCAGGCTGGGGGGTGCGGAATGGGCAAGAGGGGCTGGAAGGGCCGGCTCAGCCTTGCTGTGCCAAGCGAGGCCCACCTCCCCAGCCAGGAGTTCCGGGGTCCACAGGGCCCTGCCACCTCACAGCTGCCTGCGGCCCCAAGGACCTCAGGGCAGGTGCTGGCCCCGCCTCAGCTCTCCGCGGTCAGGCAGGTGAGGTGGGCCGTGAGGGGGCAGCCAGAAGAAAGGCGCCTCGGGCTGCGAGGCCCTTCCAGGCTGGGCTTCTGCGGGCCTGCTGTGGTCCCGTGACCCCCGCCGGGCTCCGCTGGCCGGCCCTACTCGCCCGCCGCCCGCCTTCCACCCACCTGGCTGAAACCTGACCGCCTTTCACTTGATAAAAATGGTGTTTTCTTCTGGGAACGTTGCCAGCCCAGCTTCCAGAGAAACACACAAGCCTCTCCTCACAGCACTGGCTGACCGCCGGGCCTGCGGGAGCAGCAGGCCGCCCGCTCCCGGCCGTGGTGAGCGCTGGGCCTGTGTGAGCCGCCCGCCCTCCCCCAGGCAGAGAGGAGAGCCTGAGCTGCAAGAGGCGGGTGAGGCGGCCATGCCAGGCGTGAGGCTGGTGGGGGCCTGGTCCTCCAGGAGCAGGACTGCGCTCGTGGGTGGCCGTGCCCCTTGCCTGGTGCCTGCAGGCAGGACCTCTCCTCACAGGTGACACCGAAGCCTCCAAATCGCCCCGGAGGCCGCGTTCTGCCGCCCCCTCCACCTGCCTTCACCGCTGGGGGAGCAGCCCTGAGATGTGACTCAGCTGGTCCGGGCAGGTGACCCCGGGCAGCTGGCTCAGGGAGGGTGAGCTGCTGGGCACTGGGGCCTCCCTCCAGGCCCCTGTACCATTTGAGCTCCTGGGAAAGCGCGTCATTAAAGCTGCCCTGCGGCCCTCCACAGGCAGGAATGCCCGCTGCCTGGCTCCCTCCTCGCTGGACCTGCCTGCTCCCTGCCCCTGGAGAGGGGTAACAGGGACCTGGGACACAGGCCTGGGGCATTCCGCTCTGCTACACGTGCCCTTGGGAGACAAGTCATTGAGGCCCTGAGCCTCAGTTTTCTCATCTGACCTGTGGGGGCCCCAAACGGCGTCAAGAACAAGGAAGGCCTGGCACTCGGTGGGGTGGGAGTCTTTCCAGCCACTGGGCTCCGACGGTGCCCTCGGCAAGGCGCCTGCCCCCACCCAGCCAACTGGGCACTCGGAAACAGCACCACAGCTTGACAGCCCTCCGCCAGACCAGCTGGGCTGGAGGCTGCCTCCTGCAGCTGCAGTTTCCTCGGTGAGAAGGTGACCCCGGCTTAAAGAGAAAACACCATACTGCACCCCAAACCTGGCCCAGCTCCAGGATGACCCCCCATGGCCCCTCACGGCGGTGACATGACTGCAGAGCCTCAGAGGCACTGGCACCGAGTTTGTGGAGCTCAGGGCTCAGGGGCGATGCTCACCCCACCCGCAGGCTCGAGTGAACTCTGCCCACGCTGGTCCCGGGGCCCTGGGCCCGTGGGGCTGGGCGAGGTGCACCCAAGCTGCTGGGATGATAAGGGAGCCCTGCCCTCGTCCTTCTCCTCAGCGGGGGCAGGGAGCTCTGCCCACAGGAGGGCCCTGCAGAGCGGCCCCGGGTGTGGCTGTGGAGATGGGGTGCAGGCTGGGCCAGGCTGGGAGCACAGGGACTCCTGCAGGCCTCACTTTGGAAGCCCACCTAGATTTCCATCGAGGGAGGAAAGGCCCTGACTTCAGAGCAGTGGCCTCCAGCCTCTGGTTCTGGCTACAGGACCCTCTCTTCCAACCAACCTCACAGGGAGCCACGCCAGGGCTGGTGGGTGCCAGACGCCAGGCGGGAGGCCCCCCACTTGCCTGGCCTCCGGGAGCGGCTTCAGCAGCAGGCACGGCCGAGGCCTTCCAAGGCAGGCCCTGGGGACACCCCTGCTGCAGGGAGGAGGGCTGGCCACCATCTGTCCCCAGTCAGCTCTCCAGGCCTCCGGCAGAGCCCCAATGCATGGGGTTCCCAGGAAGGTCAGAGGTCAGCAGGGCCACTGCCCTCCAGCGCTGCCCGTGCACGGAGGGCAGGGGTGTGCTGTCCACTCCCTATGGTGCGAACGCTCAGAACACACGCAGTGTGGAAGGGCAGACGGGTGTCATCGCCGTAGAACTTCGTAACAGAACACGTCGGGGGACAAACCAACCCTCTGGGCCGAGACACCGACAGCAGCCAGTAACCCAACGGGACGCCGGCCACACCGGCCATGGGAGCAGTGTGCCAAGACCATGGCGACTGGCCTGGCAAATGGCAACGCTGACGGTCCAATCGGTGGGGGAGCTCGGGCACGGCATGGGGGGCAGTTTGGAGGAGCCAGGCTGGAGGGCGCTGGACCTCTCGAGCAGAGCTGAGGATGGAATGCCCTCTGCTGGGGAGGAGCAGGCTGGCCAGTCGCCGGCCCGTAAACTCTTCCTCTGCTCGGAGGACAAAGCACAGGCGAGAAAGAGCCGTGTCCAGACAAACTCGGTGCCACACCAGCATCCATGAATTAAACATGCACGCCATGCACCGACGTGGATCAACCTGGCACCGAGACCGCGGTGGATCAGACCGGCATGTGGTGCGTGTGACCCCAGCCCAGGCCGAAGGAGCCGGCCAGGAAGGGGAGCAGCCGCACGTCCTAGGCCCCGCCCAGCACCCACCTTGTCACCTCTCCCCTTGCCACCGAGTGCCCCCGGCCGGGCCTCACGAATTCTCAGAGCCAGGTGGACACCCGGCCGCCCTGCACATGCCCCGAGGCCACGCCACAGCCCGTTCGTCTGGGCTGCCCCCCAGCCATCGGAGCTTTCTGGAGATCTGGGGAGCAGACATGGCCAGGCCGCCGTCGGGGGCCAGGATGCCGGGCGCCAGCTGCTGGGCGGGAGCCGCGGGCACTCCGAGGGGGTCGGGAGCTGATGCCTCGTGCTCTCTTCTCCGAGGGAACAGCAGCCTCTTGTAAAGAAGTCCCCGCGCCCGCACCGCCCCTGCACCTCCTGTGGGCGGGCACCCTCAGCCGCCCGCTCTGCAGAGGGGACGGGGCACGTGTGTCACAGAGCTTGCGAGGGGCAGAGCTGGGACCCCACCCATCCTCCACGGTCACGGGCTTCTGGCTCCGAGGAAGGGCCTCGCTCTCCCACGGCTGGAGGCTCTTTGCTCCGAGCGGCTTCCTGGCTGCCAGGCCACCCGGACCACCAGCCCTCACTCAGGCGGAGGCGGACCGAAGTTCCAGGAGCTGACCGCGTGCACACCAAGTCCTCCTGCCACCGCCACGCAGCGCCGCATGTGGCCCTGGGACAGGCCGAGCGGAGCCGCCTGAGCGCTGCCCCCTCACACCGAGGCCTCCGCGCTCAGGGCTGGGCCGGGGCTACAGGGCGGCTCCGACTCAAGAGCTGAGGTTCAAATGTCAGCCCTGGGGCATGAGGCCCCCTGCAGGGGCGCTGGTCTGCAGCCCCCGCTGTGACCTGGGGGTGGGACCCCCCTCCGATTCCACAAGCTTACAAACAGCTAACTCCAGGGTTTTACCTCTCAGCCATCGCCACGCCAGACAATCACGGTTTGCTGGTCCCTGCGCTGGGCCGGTGAGTGTTCCTCATACAAACAAACTGGGGCGGCTCACCTGCTCAGACATCAGAGCCCCCGCCCCCTCCCAGGGCCCGTGCCGTGCTCCCCGCCCCCTCCCCCAGCCTGCTGAAGGGCGTGGGAAGCCCCCGAGGGCCCACTCCTGGCAGCAGGCCTGGGCGCTGCCTACGGCAGAACAAGGCATGGACATGGGGCTGGAGTGGCCAGGAGGCCACAGTGCCTCAGGCACACCAGCAGCCACCCCCCTGGGAGACGGGCCCTGGGCGCCGAGAGGTGGTTTCCTGTGCTGCCCACAGACCGCGGACTCCAGAACAGGGGCGAGGCCGCCCGGGGCCCCCTCCTCCTCCGGTGCCCAGCTGGGCCCAGAGCCAGAGCGGCTGCCCACATGGAACTCTGGGGCCACATCCCACATATGTCGCCCCCCTGGTGTTCCAGAGCCCCACCTGTACAGAGAGGGTGAGGCCCTGAAGTGGACTTGTGAAATTCAGGGCATGTCTGTCCCCACCAGCAGCCTGGTGAGCAGGGGCCCAGACCCAGCGTGCTTGGCTGAGTGAACACGCCCCCGCCCAGTGGGAGGTGGGGGGCTTGAAACAGTGACCCTGGAGGCAGCCGTAGGGCCAGGCCACCCGTGGCCCGGGGAAGGCCACACCCCCTCACGCGGAAAGGCTGCCATCACTGAAACAGGCCCCAGGCCCCAGTGAGGTTGGCAGGGTGAGTGGGCGCCACAGCTGGCGGCGTCCTCGTGGCTGCTCCTGGGGTCAGTTAAGTGTCCCCGCAGCCCGGTGGTCTGGAGCTAGTCCTCTCACTGGCCTGTGGATATGTGCACCCACATTCTTCCCAAATGCCTGGCCCTGAAATCGGGGTCTGGGACAACATCACACCAGAAGAGGGCACTGTCAGGCTGCAAGTCCCACAGCCAGACGGGCCTGCGTTCAGGGGCAGACGGGGAGCCAACGCCTGGGCCTCTGCCTGCCTGCGGAAGCCAGTTCCAGCTGTCAGCAGGGCTGAATCATCTGGAGTGGTTGAGGGCATTTCCCCAAACCTGAAAAGATGCATAAATGATTGCTTGCTGCCAGACAGCTAAGGGCATCTTAATCTTCATGTTATTGCCTCCTCCTGGCCAAACACCTGAACAGCCGAAGGCAATTCTTCCAATCTGACCATAAATTGTGTATGCAAACCTACCCTTTGATGTGAATATCTCCACCTTGCCTTAGGACAAATTGTGTTAACAAAAAACAAGGGGTCCTGAGACAAGGAGAACTTGGTTTCTTTAGCCAAGCTCCTCTGGTCCCCCAAATGCCTTTCAAAATTATGTTTCGTCTCTGGACTCTTGATTAATTTACATACAGTGCCTTCTCCAGGTTCCTGAACCTTCTAGGTGCCGGATCAAGACCACCTGGGAGAGCCCTTCTCCACTCACACTGTCCCCACCCCACTGCCACTTAGGCCCTACTTGTCCCTACGAGTGGCTGTGTCAGAGGACGAGGACGTGTCTAGAAACCTAACAGTGGATCCAGAGCACCACTTCCTTTGTGTACTCCTATTCATCCTGCAAAACCCTATGTGGAGGCAGCTTCTGCAAACCCCTCAGATGCTCCAGGGCACATCTCCTGCCATCAGCACTCACTTGCTGGACTATTTTTGTGGCTGGGGCAGCATCTCATCCTTTGTGGCCCCAGCCAAGCTTGATACTTTTTTCCTGTATAACACCCCCATTCCCAAGAAAGAAAAACACAAACAGACGGCAAAAACTTCATGGGAAGAAAGAGCCAACTGAGTTCTGGAAGAGGCAAGAACAAGTCTTAAAAGAGAAAAACCTTCTTACAAACATGTCTTCTCACCTGTGAGTGCTGGCAGGTGAGGCCGAGGCCCGCCTCAAGGAGGAGCCGGCGTGCACTGAGAGGCTGTTGCGAGAGGTTTTAAGTGACGTGAGGAGAAACGCTCAGAAAACGTCAGGAGAGCCCAGCCCCTGGCGGCTTTGTGTGCTCCCAGGTGCGTCACGTCCTGGCCTGAATGACACAGCTTCCCGCGCCCCGTCCACGGGAGAGGAATTGCCTTGCTGCCCAAAGCCCTTGCTCGGGCACCACAGTCTACGCTGCCGCCTGCGAGCTTCCCAGGCACAGCCAGAGCCGGGGGTGTGGCCCGATCAGGGTCCAGCGAGGCTGCAGATGGTTCCCATAAACGGAACCCTCCAGAGACTTCCCAGGGCAGGAGCCCATGTGCTGGGCCTGGCCGGCCGGCCCCAGGCTGGCTACTGCTCACCACCACCAGCCTCCCAGCTGCAGCTGAACGCTGGCCGGGCACAGGCTTGGGACAGACAGATGTCCGTGGCCGGCTGTGGGCTCTCTAGGCCAGGGACTCCCCAAGTTCCCCGACTTCCCTGGGCCCTGCCTGGCTTTCTTGTGGAAAATGGGGCCAACATCACACGCCTGCCTGTGGGGCCGCGACCAATGAGGACGCTCTAAACATCGCAGACCCGGTTCCCGGACGTCTCCCAACTCCAACAGTTTGGTTCTTAACCAAGTTGCTCACAGAAAAAATGTCTCCATTTTCTAACAGAGCTGCAGTTCTCAACTGGACAGCCCTCCATGTGGACACATCCGCACGACAAAAAGCCTCTCCCGGCCACACACCCAGGAGATGTCGACTTCACTCCTAACCTGGGTTCACTCCTCAACCTGGAGTACTTAGCATCTCAGGAAATCATGAATATTTTTGTGGGTTTTTTTTTTTTTTGCTTTTGTTGCTGGTGCAATGGACAATTAGCACAATTTTAAAACATAAAGAGGTCACCAAGAGTGCTCATGTTGCCCTAGCCGGTTGGCTCAGTGGATAGAGTATTGGCCTGGGGACTGAAGGGTCCCGAGTCTGATTCCGGACAAGGGCACCTGCCCGAGTTGCGAGCTCGATCCCCAGTAGAAGGCGTGCAGGATGCAGCCAATCAATGATTCTCTATCACCACTGATGTTTCTCTCCCTCTCCCTTCCTCTCTGAAATAAAAATATATTAAAAAAAAAGGAGTGCTCATGTGGCTAAAGGTGTGAAAGTGCTCACAAAACAAAGCTCACAGGCAAATGGAAGAGGCAGGAAAACGTGTTGGTTTGGATAGAGGAATAGCAGTTAGCCAGTGACTGCATTTGTGAGGCAGAGATATGTGGACAAGCTAAGATGCTGCACCCCAGGACCGAGGGCTGAAAGTGATCCGCTTAAGGCTAGTAGGGGGTGGTTCCACAAATTTATAGATTAAACAGCACATTAGACATGTACTGTATACAGAAAGGGTAAAACAGGGAATCATTTGGGGGTCTGGAATGGATTAATTCAATTTACATCGTTTCTAATGGGAAAAAAGATTTGGGTTTCAAACAAATCTCGATTTAAGTTTGAGCAGCAAGGTTCCTCTGCACCTACCGTGTGTGAGGGAACCCGACCAGCCTCCTCCGGACTCTTCAGTCCCACAGGGGTGCTGCCGAGACAGGCACCCCATTCCACGAGGCAACACAGGCGCAGACTTGCTGAAGAGTAATTTATACGGAGAGCATCGCACATCCCGACCATTCCACTCAGGAGCTCCACTCGCAGGAATTCCAAAAGGAAACCGGAGCTATGCGAAATATTCACAGCCGGGCTCGCTGCAGGGCGGCTCCGGGCCTCGGGGAGGACGCGGGCGGGACAGCGGGCCTGCGGCCCTGCTCGGTTATGCTCAACCACACGGAACGTTTACAGAGAAGTTCTATGACGGCTTCAATGACAGAAAACGGGGATGCGTGGAGAACAGGCCTTTTCTTTTCCACCTCACTCCCAACCCTCCCTTTACGACAGAGGAGGGGGATGTGAAAGGAAGACCACAGGCCCTCCCTCCGGACAACAAATGCCCTCACCGCCGCGACCTCTCCCGAGTGCGGCCGCCACACCTCTCAGACCTTCCGCAAGAAAGAACAGTGCTGGCCTCACTGGTCCGGGCCAGGGCGGGAGCTGGGGCACAGGAAAGGCTGACCCAGGAGCGGACAGGCCAGACCAGAGCCAGGCCTCGCCAGCGGCCGGCACTCTGCGCGGCCGGCTCCGCAGCGGAGCGCCGCTGAGGACAGAAGCCGGTCCCGGGCGCCCGGGACAGCACGAGGCCTCGCGCGTGATGATTTACAAGCCAGAGCCGTTTACAAGAACCGTCCATAAACCGGTTCAAAGTTTGCTTCAAAAGCAAGTTCTCCTGCATCTGCTGAAAAAGATGTTTTTTCCCCTTTCTTAAAAAATGAAAATGTGTCCAGCTGGGTGTAGCTCAGCGATTGAGCATCGACCCAGGAACAAGAAGTCACCAGTTCAATTCCCAGTCAGGGCACATACCCAGGTTGCGGGCTCGAGTCCCAGTGTGGGGATTGCAGGAGGCAGCCAATCAATGATTCTCTCTCATCACTGATGTCTCTCTCTCTCTCTCCCTCTCCCTTCCTCTCTGAAATCAATAAAAAAAATATTAAAAAAATGAAAATGTAATTCTGAGCATTTTGACCTCAGCTTCTTTCTGTCTCAACCCAAGTGCTCTCTAGGTGCTTCAGGCCACTGTGACGCCCCAGCCAGGCCTTCAGGCGGCCGGGTCCTGCTCACTGTCCCAGCCCTGTGCGCCGGGTGACACCTGCCCCTTGTAGGCGAATGCGGCTTGGTCCCGATAGCACAGAGAAGTGACCGGGAAGGCGAGGCGGGCGCTGCTGTGTTTCTTGGGGCCGGCGTTGCACACAAGGCCAATTTCCTGAACCCAACTTGTCTGGGTGAAGCCCGCGGAGCACAGCTCCCGAGAGGCTGTGGGTCCTGGTGGAGAGTATTCTTGTCGGTGCCAACGCTCGGACATGACAGGATGCAGAGCACCACCGGAGCGCTGCCAGGGCAGCTTCCTGGCGCGAGAGGAGCAGAGCTGGGCTGCGGAGAGGTGCAGCCTGCCGAGCAGTGGCAAGATGAGGGCAAGCCGGGCAGAGGGCAGCACAAGCCTATTTCTGGAACCAGACCTCAGGGTGGTGCGGCAGGGCGTGGGACCGTTGATGAGGCACAGAGCCGAGGGCACACTCTACTGACGTAGGAGCTTCTGGGCACTGTGCCTCTGGGCGCAGTCTCCACAGGCAGCACCCCCCGGGACACTCCAGGGGCCGTGCATAGGGGTGGCCAACCCGGGGTCCCACTAAGGTGGCCCAGAAGCCACACTGAGGTCCCAAATGCCCTTGTTGGTTCCCAATGAAGCCTACGTGACTCCAGGGCCACCCAGGCCAGACCTGGCATTGCCATCAGGCCGACGGAAGGAGGAAGGAGGGTTCTGGCCCTTAGAGCACCACCCGATCCTGCAGGGTGACACAGGAGTGTGGGGTGCAGAGACACTCACCAAAGTAGCTCCTGGCAACAGTCAGCCACCTGCCTGCCGCGCAGGGGCAGCCACACCTCTCCAAGGCCAGTCCTGCCCTTACAAGCCCTCCGGCTGATGCCAGCAAGTGCGGCAGCCCCCCCCCGCCAGACACAGGACAAACAGGAACCCGCCATGGCCTCGCACACCTGCTACTCTCTTCCCGGTCAGGGAGCTCCCGGGGGCTCGAGCACATCCCAGGGAGGGACCCTGCCATCTCCCCGTGGCCCCTCAGCACAGGCCGGAACGCCCAGCCTGACCAGGAGATCAGAGGCAGAGAGGAGCACCCTCACTCCGGCACAAGGCCCACCTCGCCTAGGCCGCAGCGACCGGGCCTCAGGGGCTGGGAGAGGCTTGGCGGAGAAATTCTCCAAGTGCCCCTCGTGACAGAAAGGCATCTGCCCAGGTCCTGCAGTGTGCCCGGCCTCACCTGGGCCCAGACCCCCACGGGCCGTGTCAGGACAGCTCTAGGGGCCAGGGCCAGCCCTCCTCAGACCCCAGCTGGAGGGTGCCACACCCATGGGGAAGGTGGGACCTGGCCCTACTGGAAGGAGTGAGGGTGACATCCGAGGCTCATGAAACCAGGCACCACCAACCCCTGGCACTCAGGGAGGACGGGGCACAGAGGACGGGCACACTTTCCTGAGGGGTGCTGGGCCCCTGCAAACATGGGAGAGCGGAGCCCACACCAGCGACCAGGGCCGCCTCCGCGCTGGCTTCAGGGCAGGCGCATGTGGCACAGGCCGAGGCTGCGGGGCCTCAGGAAGCTCAGTAAAAAGCAGCCTATCGCCGAAACCGGTTTGGCTCAGTGGATAGAGCGTCGGCCTATGGACTGAAGGGTCCCAGGTTCGATTCCGGTCAAGGGCATGTACCTTGGTTGTGGGCACATCCCCAGTAGGGGGTGTGCAGGAGGCAGCTGATCGATGTTTCTCTCTCATCGATGTTTCTAGCTCTCTCTCCCTCTCCCTTCCTCTCTGTAAAAAATCAATTAAAAAAAAAAAAAAAAGCAGCCTATCTCGTTCCTGGACAGAATGAAAGGGGAGGGAGAGCCAAGGCCAAGCTGCCACACAGACCGCTCCGTGTGCACCAGAGCAGGGCCTCCAGCACCCCGAGACCCCCTCCAGACGCTGCTGTCGCTGAGCTCAGCAATTAAGGTGGGGGGGGGGGGCGGGCTGGCAGCCCACCCCAGCAACAGGCATCTGGCTGACCAGGCTGGGCATTTAGTTTCCATTCTTGTTACACACCCCCTGGGTGGGGCCCTCGGGGCCCGGTGCGCACAGGGGTGGGGTGTGCAGCCTGGTCATCAGGACAAACTCCAGAACAGAGGCGAGGAACCTTCACCCCGTGACCCCAGGGAAAACCAACTGCAGGAGGCGGGGCTACGGGAAGAACAATCTGGTTGCAAACAGGGCCAAGGCCATCAGCCTGATTCAGGCCCTCGCTGGGCCTGCCAGCCAGCTCTGCACATGCTCCCTAAGGGGCTCTCAGGGTAACTCCCTTTGGCAGACCAGCCCCCTCCTACCCAGGGACGTGCCTGCCTAGGGCCTAGGCCTACCTGGGTTGGGCAGTGCCCAGTTCCAGGGGCCTACAGCCCCCAGCCACGCTCAGTCTAGCACAGGGAGGATCAACCATGGGTGTGTGTGTGCGTGTGCGTGTGCGTGTGTGTGTGTGTGTGTATGAGTGTGTGTGTGAGAGAGAGAGAGAGAGGGGCTGGGAGAGAGAGAGAGAGGGGCTGGGGAAGAGAGAGAGAGAGAGAGAGGCTGGGGGAAAGGGTTGGGGGAAGGCTGGCAGGGGGGGGGGCGGGTATTAGGCCAGGAAAGTGCATCTGTGCAGAGCTGATCAAGTGTGGGCGGAAAGCAAAGCTCAACGTCCCTGGATAGGCAGGTCCATAAGCACCCGGCTGCTGGAGACCAGGAATGTTCTCTCAGGCTGAGAGCTGCTTTTTTGTGGGGGAGGGAGCAACACAGCCATGGGAAAGGGGGAAGATATCCCCCAACTCCCCCAGCTTTAGGGCCAATTCCCACCAGCCTGGGAAAGACCCTGGAAAAGGACTGCAGGGCTGAGCAGGGGGAGCAGTGCATGGACACTGCTCAGCTCCCCTGGACAGATGCCCGCGTTCCCCCCCGAGACCCGCGCCTTCCAGAGTGCCGACAAGCAAGACTCCACCAGCCAGCCCCCCACCCAGCCCACTGCGCACAGGCCTAAGGCGAACGGAAGACAGACCCACCGCAGGCAAAGCCTCCCCGCCTGGGAGAAGGCCCCCCAGGGCACCCACACACACAGCCTGAACCACCCACAACCCAGCACGGTCCTGCGTGCCTCCCGGGAGAGGTGCCCCCCATTAGGTCAGTCCTGTGTCCTCAACCTCCACAGGATAGGGGGTCCCCAGGAAAGGTGCCTGGCTGCACCTGCCCCTCCCAACTCAGCTCCCCCCAACCTGGCTTTTGTTCCTCTTTCAGGGCAAGCTCACACTTGGTTCGGGCCCAATCTGCCGTGTCTGCGAGCCAGCAGCCAGGCTACACTCGGGCCTTTGTTCTAGGGGCACACAAGCCAGCAGCCGTCCCAGCCCCTCGAGGCAGGCTGGGGCCCACAGGGGTAGGGAGAGGGGTCTCCATGTCTCGCGCTAGCTGAGGGTGGGAGTGCCTTAAGAGAGCGGCACAGGAAAGCGCACGCACCAGGTGGGAACACACGCCCAGAATCTCCTGTCCTGCCCCCGCGACCGAGGCCGGCTTGGGCTCACACGTGGGGCGGCCCCGGTTCACACCGGCCCGCGATGACCGGCGGGAGCCCAGGCACTCCAGGCCCCGTGGGAGATGGGGAAGGAGCGAGACTGGGGCAGGAGGGCGAGCGAGGGCAGGTGGCTGGGCACATGGGGCTGCGGCCGGTGGGACTCGCAGAGGGCAGGGCGGGGGAGCGGCCAGCGCGGGGGTGCGCGCTCGGTCGGACCGCGTGGCCGCGGGGTGGGCTCACCTGGGCGCGCGCAGCGCGGCGGGGTCGCGGCGGTCCAGCACGCCGGGCACACAGCTGGTGAGCTCGGTCCAGTCTGCGTGCAGCCCGCAGCTCCAGCCCGTGGAGAAGCGGGAGAAGAGCCAGGTCTCGCGGCGGTTGGGGCGGTAGCAGGTGCACTTCTTCTGGCCGGGCCGGCAGTCGCAGGGCACCTCGAGGCGCACGTTCTGCACGAGGTGGCGGCCGAAGGTGGTGCCGCCCGTCTTCTGGATGTGCAGGAAGACGATCACGTCGTCGCCCTTCATGTCGAAGCGCAGCGAGCGCTCCAGCTCGCGCGTCGGGAAGTAGTACTTCCGCTCGTAGTGCGGGTCGGGCGTGGGGAAGAGGTCCAGGTCGTCGGGCGGCGCGCGGCCGGGGGCGCCGCGGCCCAGCCCGGGGCCCGCGTACTGGTAGAGGATGAGCATGAAGCACGCCGAGCCCGCCACCACCAGCACGAACCGGCTGGCGCGCTCAACCATGGTCCCGCCGCGCCGCCGCCGCATGTGTCACCATCGCCGGCCGGGCGGCCTGCGGGCGGGCGGGCGGGCGGGCGCGGGCGCTGCTCCCTCCGCCGCCGCGCGTCGGCCCCGCCCGGCTACTCGGCGCCCGGGTCGCGCGCAGAAGCTCGGGCCCCGGCCCCGCGCGGCGCCATGACTGCTCTCCGCCAGCCCGTCAGGCCCCGGCCTCCCCGGCTCGGCTCCCGCCGCCTCCGCCCGCCCCGCGGCCCTCACCGCCCCGCGCGCCGAGAAGACTGCGCAGCCCCGCGCGCTGCCGCGTCCGCCCGCGCCCGCCGCCCCGCCCACCGCCCGCCGCCCCGCCCGCCGCCCGCGCGGTGCCTCTTGCCGTCGCCGCCCGCGCCGATCCTCGGCTCCGCCTCCGGAGCTTGCGGGCCCGGCCCAGGCTGTGCGCCGGGACCTTCTCCGGCCTCGGGGGCCTCTCCGAGGCGGCAGGCCGCCCACTGGGAACCGTTCCCGCGTGCAGGGTCGTGGGGAGCGCCTGGCGACGTGACGCGGGAGCGGCGGCTCTTCGTGCGGGAGGGCGTCGGCGGGCCTGCACCCTCCTCCCGGACTCGCTGCGGGGAACAGCTTCCCCCCTCTGGGAGGGGGCCTGGAGCTTGCATGGGGAGACGGGGAGGGGGGGCTCCCTTGCGGGGACCCGGTCGCGCTGGACCGCCCCTCGTGGGGAGACGCTGCTGTGTCTGCGAGGCCTTTCGGCCGTTCCACGCAGTTCGCCCTTGGTGTGCATCTGTCCTCCATGATTATAACCCTAATGAAAAAGTTGTAAAAAGTTGAGCCAAGCCGAAACCGGTTCAGCTCAGTGGATAGAGCATCGGTCTGCGGGTCTGCGGACTGAAAGGTCCCAGGTTCGATTCCGGTCAAGGGCATGTACCTTGGTTGCGGGCACATCCCCAGTAGGGGGTGTGCAGGAGGCAGCTGATTGATGTTTCTCTCTCATCCATGTTTCTAGCTCTCTGTCCCTCTCCTTTCCTCTCTATAAAAAAATCAATAAAATATTAAAAAAAAAAAAGTTGAGCCAATATTTACAAAATTGCGGGAGTCCACAAAAGCGCAGTGGGGCCTGTGCAGGGCTCCACAGGTGCCTTGCCTGCCCAGGCTTACCGCCCCCACCCCCCCCCCCCAGCCCCCGAGGAGGGCTGGCTGGCGTGTGGGACCCTGCGTGGCCCCAGCGGGTCAGCAGCGATGGGCCTAGTGTTTTGACTCCAGCCAGAGTGGCCTCTGGGAGGGAGCCCAGCTGCCAGGCCTGGGTTCAAATGCCCACACCATCCCCTGCCAGGGGTCCTTGGTTTCCTTCTGTTGGGGTCCCTGAAAGCATCGAGGGAGGGTTTGTGAGGGTTTATTGTGTCAATTATACCTCAGTGACATTGCTAAAATATATTAAATCACACCACAAACTCCTGGAAGCAAACCAGAGAACTGGAACAATCACCCTGACACCCCAAAACCTATTAAGACAGATTTGATTGAACAGCCGCTGGGGACAGAGGGTGCAGTGTCCCGAACACAATGAGAATGACTTAGAGCTGGCGGGGGGTCGTGCCACCTCCACCTGCAGTCACTTGACCCTCTTTGGGCTGAGTCCTGGGGAGTCTCCCTTCATGGCCTGGAGGGAAGCGCAGGCCCAGGTAGAGCCGCCCGGGCAGCCAGGCGTCTTGATCTAGATGACAGTTCTCTACCAAATGGTCAGTCAGAATGGAGGCTGCTCTTCCATCGGAACTACCATATGATAGATCCTCCCTTCCCCCAACTGATGGACGGAGTATGACGTAAACTCCACCTGCAGCCGGACATTCCTGAACACCTTATATGGACTGTACATTGAACCACCAATCAGCACCTGCCAAATACCCTAAGCCCCCAATTCCTAAATCCCTAGGCCCCTAACCATGTACCTTACAGGATACCACCAATCAGCGTGTGCTGAGTGCCCTAAGCCCAGTCCCCTCTTTTCCTCCCCTTAAAAGGCACTCTCACCCCAGCAAGCGCCCTCTCTCTCTCTCTCTCTCTCTCTCTTTCTCTCTCTCCCCCCTTTTCCCTTCTGGAAGGCGGCCAGCGGGGTGATCGCCAATAAAGCCTGTGTCCTGGTATCCCATGGTCTCCAGCCCTCTGTTTCATCTTTCATCATGGTGCTGAACCCTGGGTGAATGAGGACGATCTCCGAAACCTAGCCCCGAGCTCCTGACTCCTGCTCTGGCTCTGCTCGGCGGCATGGTTCTGAGTCGATTGGCCTGCTCAGAACGCTTCTCGAACCCTGCCGTACCAGGACACGTGGGAATCTCTTCACTTCCTTCTAACCGGTAGGCTTCAGGGATTTTCCCAACCCCCACTCCCCCCACCCCGGTTCCCTTGACCTGGAAGGGCCTCAGAGTTTCCCGACTACGCGTTCTACGTTCTACGTTCTACGAAAGCCCAGGTGCCTGGCCGGGAAACTCTGCCCTCCTCCACGGGAAAGGTTCCGGGTGACAACCTTGCAACCTTCTCCTGTCCTTTTCCTACAGGTTGGCAGAGGGAGAAGAAGGACGCTTCTTATTCCTTCCCCAACTTCTCGGTGGCCCTTTCCCTCCGGTCACGGGAACCCCTCAATCCAAACCCTCTCGTAACTTCAAAGAAGCTCTACCTGGCCACAATATAAACTCGACAATGTCTCTCTGTGGCCTGAAAATTCCAGTATCCTCCGAGATCTAGATGATTTTGCCGCCGAATTGGAAAGCGTTTGAGATTCCTACGAACAGGTTTCCCCTCCCCACCCACCCTCCCGCTCTCCTCACTTGCTTTACTCAGGTTCCACCCATCAGACCCTCCTCTGGAAGTCCTCTTTGTCCTCTCGGACCCCTTTCCCTGTCTTCTGACTCTTTCAGCCCAGCGGATCGTTTCTCTCCACGTGTCTCAATCTCGCCACCTCCTTACAATCCTAAACCTGTCCCTGTCTGACTAAGCACTCTTTTTCCCAGGTCAACGCCGGAGTGCAGGAGTCCTTGGAGGACTCCGGGAGTAGTTTTGACCATTTTTTTTTTCCTTTACACACACTGGTCTCACCCACGGACCGGGAGCGGCGGCAGCGGCTGCTGCATTTATAGCCCCTTCCTCTCCCTCAGGGTGTTCGCTTCCTGAGTCCTCAGTCTCCCTGCAAAGCCCCTCCTGGTCCCGCCCTCATTATGGGAGGTAGGGTGGGCCATTTCTACCTCTGAGAATTCTAACACCCCCTCCACCCCCCCACCCCCCCACCCCACCCCCACCTTCCCCTGTGCTCTCCGCCTAATCTCCGCTCCTGTGGCCTCCAGTAAACAAATTCACAGGTGGCTGGCCATTTCCCTTCTCACTCTCTGACCTTTCTCAAATTGAAAAACGCCTAGGCTCTTTCTCTTCAGACCCTCTTAACCAGCAGCCGCCTTCTCCCCAGTCCCTGAGAGCCCAAATCCTGAGAACCTGAGCTCTAAAACAGCCTTTCCATCTAACACTCATTCTCAGGCCCAAAGACTGCCTTCCGCAGCAGCCTCTTCTATTCCCACGTCCACTCTACCCCTGAGGGAGGCAGCAGGAACTGAGGGCACACTCTTTGAGTCCATGTCCCATTCTCTATGTCCAGCCTCACAGATTGAGAGGCATCTCAAATTTCTTTTTCCACTGACCTGACCACCTTTACTCCCCGACATACGCCACAACTGCAGGTCCACAAACCCCTCAAAAAGACCTCGTTAACCTACCTTTAAAATCTTTAATAATAGAGACAAGGAGACCCAAATCCAAAATCAAAGTCGAGATCAGGCCAAGGCTCAGGCCCAGTAGGGAGTCTTCCAGCTCCTAGCCACCGCTTTCAAACCCCAAACGAAGTGCCCGTCCTCCAACCGCGGGTAAGTCAGGGGCTAAGCCTCCTCCGGGCCCATGCCTCAAATGCAGCAAGGAAGGAACTGAGCCAAGTCCTGCTCAAACCCGAGACCGCCGCCTGGGCCCTGCCCAAGGTGCGGAAGGAAGGCCACTGGAACTCAGACTGTAGTCTGGCTCCTCCAGGTCTGGCCTCAGCCAGTCCAGCAAGGCCGCCCTCTGGATCCGGTTTGGAGCTCCCAGACCTCCTGGGACTGGCCACTGAAGAAGCTGCCCAGGCCCTGACAGGGCCCCACAGACTTACATCACCAGGACAGAGCCTCGGGTAACGACTGTGGTGGCAGGTAAGCCGATCTCCTTTTTAATTGACACTGGGGACACTTACTCTGCCCTCCCTGAATTCGCTGGGACCCTTGTCCACTCCTCAGTCTCTATTATGGGGGTTGACGGATTAGTCTCACAGCCATTAACCACCTCACGTCTACACAGCATCTTACTAAATTCCCCCATTCACTCTTTTCTCATTCTACCTCGGTGCCCAGCCAGGGCTACCATGCATCCCCTCTTAAAACCCAGTTGTCCCAAACCACAGTCACCTACCTCAGTTTCACTCTCTTACCCCAAAAGGCCAAGCCATTCCTTGGACTGAAAACGCCTTATCTCCTTATCTCCTCTATGATCATTATCTGTAGGAAGAATGTGGCGGTTTGGGACTCAAGCGGCTAGAGGCCTGGCTAGCCTGGGAACCGGCTGCGGAGCCTGCTCCCTCCCCCACTGCCTTTTCTAGCGCACAATACTGAAACATTGACTGCTAGACATGTTTAGAAATACTTAATAGAAGGTCTGAGGCATGGTAATGCATTGTTGAAGGACATAGAAGGAAGGTTTGAAGGCTAATTTGAAATTGTGAAGGTTTGTGCATGTGATGAGATGGAACAGAGAAAAGTAGAAAGAAAGAAAGTCCTCTCAGCAAGAAAGTGAGGCTTCAGTCTCCAAGCCTGGCAGGACAAGGTTGCTGGATACTTCTTAAGCTAAACCAGAATATTCAGTGTTTAACCTCTTATCCAACCATCCAGGTCCCTGACTCTCACTATTCCTTTCCTTCCCTTTCCCTCCCACTTTCACTGCAACACAATCTCAATCACTCATCTGTCACTCCTTATTGGTAGTGCCATGGTGACCACCCTCTCAGCTTGGAGTGCGGAACTAGAAAAAAGGAATCTCGTACCCTTTAGCCCACCTCCTCTCCTTACACCTTTCAGCTTGTCTCCATGATAGGGATTTTTCTTCCTCTGTTGGGAAAAGCACATACATCTGTCTCCCCATCAGCTGGACAGGAACCTGTACTCTCATCTATCTCTATGCAGCCCCCAATAATCAGTCTTTACCTGTCCCCGTAACCCATCATATCTGACACAAAAGGGCAGTCCAGATCACCCCTATCCTAACCCTCAGCATCACAGCAGGAGTCGGAACGGCCACAGGGAGCTTAACCACTGCTCTACCCATACTTTGAAACCCTGTCTCAGGACCTACAAGAAACATGTGGATCCCAGCAAGGGGCAAAACTGGGAAAATAAGAACCTCACCCCCAGGGTAACCTATTCTCCCCTTTCATATCACTAGTGAGGCAACTGAAACCCTACTCTTTTCCCCCCTAAAAATAACATCTAGGTCTCAGTTGTCTTTCAGCTCCAGGCCCAGAAAAGCAGCAAAACCAGACAAGTGACACTGTGGCAGCCTCAGGACCAGCTTTTACCTCCCAAGTCACTCAACAGGATCGCTCTCAAGACTTCACCAACCAGTCTCTTAGGGAAATCATGCTGCTTCACTCCTCGTCCAGCCTCCCATCATTAGGCCAACTGGTGTCTATTTCTTTACCCCCTTTCTCATGTGCTGTGTCACTAGTTTCTTTTGCAGAACAGAATGCAGGCGTTCGCCAACCAGAAGGTGGGAGAGATCTATCTGGCACTGAGTTTAGAACCTAACACCAGAATCCTTGAGACCCCGGGTAGACGCCCCTAACGACGCCCCCTCTCAGCTGGAAGCAGTTACAGAAGATAGACCTTCACCCCCTGACCTTGCCCGGACTCTCAATTTTTTTAAAATATTAACAAAAGCCTGGAATGATAGATCCTCCCTTCCCCTAACTGATGGACGGAGTATGATGTAAACTCCACCTGCAGCCGGACATTCCTGAACACCTTATATGGACTGTACATTGAACCACCAATCAGCACCTGCCAAATACCCTAAGCCCCCAATTCCTAAATCCCTAGGCCCCTAACCATGTACCTTACATGAAACCACCAATCAGCGTGTGCTGAGTGCCCTAAGCCCCATCCCCTCTTTTCCTCCCCTTAAAAGGCACTCTCACCCCAGCAAGCGCCCTCTCTCTCTCTCTCTCTCTCTCTCTCTCTCTCTCTCTCTCTCTCTCTCTCCCCCCTTTTCCCTTCTGGAAGGCGGCCGGCAGGGTGATCGCCAATAAAGCCTGTGTCCTGGTATCCCATGGTCTCTGGCCTCTGTCTCATCTTTCACTATAGATGTGTCCTTCCTAACCCATCAGCCAGCCTTCGGAGTAACGATGGTACCCATTTGGCAGAGAGGAACACAAGCTCCAGTGGGGTGAAGACCTGGCGAAGGTCACATGGCTGCTGGTGGGCTCCCTCTGGCCCCTGAGAGCAGGGCGGGTAAACCCCAGCCAAACACTTCCCATGGGCACCACTGCCCCAGGCCCCGGAGTCTGGGCCCGGCATGGAGCCCACAGGTGTCCGCCAGGGCACCCAGCTCCTCTCCTGTGAGAGTGACAGAGCTGAGCTGCTCATCGTGGGCTGTCTGGCTCCGGAGCCTGCCCTCACCCCCTTGCTCCCCGCTCTCCCCAACAGGGCCGAGGCTGGGGTGGAAGCTGTGAGAGGCTTTAGAGGGCCAGCCCTCGGCTCCTGACAGCCACCTCTGCTGCCGAAAGGACGTGGGTCCAGCGTGCTCATGAGGAAGCTGGGGTGTTGTCAGTGCTTGGCCTGTGGCCCCACCTTGTGACCATGTGCTGTCCCAGGGGGGAACTCGGGAGAACGGCCTTTGCAGGGTCCCAGAGGGCGGCGCCCCTGCCAGGAGCCCCGCAGCAGGGCCCAGGCAGCAGCTCCCCCAGGGAGGCGGCGGACACCTGCATGCCTGCTGGGGCGGCTTCCGGGAGTTCTCTGGAGGGGAACGTCTGTCCCCCATTTGGCTGTGGACTGCGCCCCACCTCCCCGCAGGCCAGAGCGCCGGGCCGCGGCTGCAGGCGACTTCCATCCCGAAGCCAGGCCAGGGGAATCAGGGCTCCGAGCCCGAGCTGCTTCACAGCTGGAGGCCGAGGGCACCCTGGCGGCACGCCTGGGGCGGGCGCTCTCTTCAGGCCCCGGGTGCAGGGTCACCTTGGGTGCGGAGCGGGGGGCTGGCGGAGCGCACGCTGGGTGCGCGGGGCCCAGGGCCGGAGGACTAGGCCCGGTGGGAGGACGGGGCCCGGGGCCGGAGGACGGGGCCCAGGGCCGGAGGACGGGGTCCGGCGGGAGGACGGGGCCCGGGGCCGGAGGACGGGGCCCAGGGCCGGAGGACAGGGCCCGGCGGGAGGACGGGGTCCAGGGCCGGAGGACGAGGCCCGGGGCCGGAGGATGGGGCCCGGCGGGAGGACAGGGCCCGGGGCCGGAGGACGGGGCCCGGGGCCGGAGGACGAGGCCCGGCGGGAGGACGGGGCCCAGGCCCGGAGGACGGGGCCCGGCGGGAGGACGGGGCCCAGGGCCAGAGGACGGGGCCCGGCGGGAGGACGGGGCCCGGGGCCGGAGGATGAGGCCCGGGGCCGGAGGATGGGGCCCGGCGGGAGGACGGGGCCCGGGTCCGGAGGACGGGGCCCGGGGCCGGAGGACGGGGCCCGGGGCCTGAGGATGGGGCCCGGCGGGAGGACGGGGCCTGGGGCCGGAGGACAGGGCCCGGCGGGAGGACGGGGCCCAGGGCCGGAGGACGGGGCCCAGGGCCGGAGGACGGGGCCGGCGGGATGACGGGGCCCAGGGCCGGAGGACGGGGCCCGGCGGGAGGACGGGGCCCGGGGCCGGAGGACGGGGCCCAGGGCCGGAGGACGAGGCCCGGGGCCGGAGGATGGGGCCCGGCGGGAGGACGGGGCCCAGGGCCGGAGGACGAGGCCCGGAGTCGGAGGATGGGGCCCGGCGGGAGGACGGGGCCCGGGGCCGGAGGACGGGGCCCGGGGCCGGAGGACGAGGCCCGGCGGGAGGACGGGGCCCAGGGCCGGAGGACGGGGCCCGGGGCTGGAGGACGGGGCCCAGGGTCGGAGGACTGGGCCCGGCGGGAGGACAGGGCCCAGGGCCGGAGGACGGGGCCCGGGCCGGAGGAGGGGGCCTGGGGCCGGAGGACGGGGCCCGGCGGGAGGACGGGGCCTGGGGCCGGAGGACGGGGCCCGGGGCTGGAGGACGAGGCCCGGCGGAGGACGGGGCCCGGGGCCGGAGGACGGGGCCCGGGGCCGGAGGACGAGGCCCGGGGCCGGAGGACGGGGCCCGGGGCCAGAGGACGGGGCCTGGGGCCGGAGGATGGGGTCCCGGGGCCGGAGGACGGGGCCCGGCGGGAGGACGGGGCCCGGGGCCGGAGGACGAGGCCCAGGGCCGGAGGATGGGGCCCGGCGGGAGGACGGGGCCCGGAGGACGAGGCCCGGCGGGAGGATGGGGCCCAGGGCCGGAGGACGGGGCCCGGGGCTGGAGGACGGGGCCCAGGGTCGGAGGACTGGGCCCGGCGGGAGGACGGGGCCCAGGGCCGGAGGACGAGGCCAGGGGCCGGAGGACGGGGCCCGGGCCGGAGGAGGGGGCCTGGGGCCGGAGGACGGGGCCCGGCGGGAGGACGGGGCCCGGGGCCGGAGGACGAGGCCCGGCGGGAGGACGTGGCCCAGGGCTGGAGGATGGGGCCCAGGGCCGGAGGACGGGGCCCGGCAGGAGGACGGGACCCAGGGCCGGAGGACGAGGCCCGGGGCCGGAGAACGAGGCCCGGCGGGAGGACGGGGCCCGGGGCCGGAGGATGGGGCCCAGGGCCGGAGGACGGGGCCCAGCGGGAGGATGGGGCCCGGGGCCGGAGGATGAGGCCCGGGGCCGGAGGACGAGGCCCGGCGGGAGGATGGGGCCCGGGGCCGGAGGACGGGGCCCAGGGCCGGAGGACAGGGCCCGGCGGGAGGATGGGGCCCGGGGCCGGAGGACGAGGCCCGGCAGGAGGACGGGGCCCAGGGCCGGAGGACGGGGCCCGGCGGGAGGACGGGGCCCGGGGCCAGAGGACGGGGCCCGGGGCCGGAGGACGGGGCCCGGCGGGAGGACGGGGCCCGGGGCCGGAGGACGGGGCCCGGCGGGAGGACGGGACCGGCGGGAGGACGGGGCCTGGGGCCGGAGGATGGGGGCCCGGGGCCGGAGGACGGGGCCCGGGGCCGGAGGACGGGGCCCGGCGGGAGGACAGGGCCCAGGGCCGGAGGACGAGGCCCGGGGCCGGAGGAGGGGGCCCGGCGGGAGGTCGGGGCCCGGGGCCGGAGGACGGGGCCCGGGGCCGGAGGACGAGGCCCGGCGGGAGGACGGGGCCCAGGGCCGGAGGACGGGGCCCGGGGCTGGAGGACGGGGCCCAGGGTCGGAGGACTGGGCCCGGCGGGAGGACGGGGCCCAGGGGCGGAGGACGAGGCCAGGGGCCGGAGGACGGGGCCTGGCGGGAGGACGGGGCCCGGGGCCAGAGGACCGGGCCCGGGCCGGAGGTTGGGGCCTGGGGCCGGAGGACGGGGCCCAGGGTCGGAGGACGGGGCCCGGCGGGAGGACGGGGCCCGGGGCCGGAGGACGGGGCCCGGGGCTGGAGGACGGGGCCCAGGGTCGGAGGACTGGGCCGGGCGGGAGGACGGGGCCCAGGGCCGGAGGACGGGGCCCGGCGGGAGGACGGGGCCCGGGGCCGGAGGACGGGGCCCGGGGCTGGAGGACGGGGCCCAGGGTCGGAGGACTGGGCCGGGCGGGAGGACGGGGCCCAGGGCCGGAGGACGAGGCCAGGGGCCGGAGGACGGGGCCTGGCGGGAGGACGGGGCCCGGGGCCGGAGGACTGGGCCCGGGCCGGAGGAGGGGGCCTGGGGCCGGAGGACCGGGCCCGGGCCGGAGGAGGGGGCCTGGGGCCGGAGGACGGGGCCCGGCGGGAGGATGGGGCCCGGGGCCGGAGGACGGGGCCCAGGGCCGGAGGACAGGGCCCGGCGGGAGGATGGGCCTGGGGCCGGAGGACGGGGCCCGGCGGGAGGACGGGGCCCAGGGCCGGAGGACGAGGCCCGGGGCCGGAGGATGGGGCCCGGAGGGAGGACGGGGCCCGGGGCCGGAGGACGAGGCCCGGGGCCGGAGGACGAGGCCCGGCGGGAGGATGGGGCCCAGGGCCGGAGGACGGGGCCCGGGGCTGGAGGACGGGGCCCAGGGTCGGAGGACTGGGCCCGGCGGGAGGAGGACGGGGCCCAGGGCCGGAGGACGAGGAGGGGCCGGAGGACGGGGCCGGCGGGGAGGACGGGGCCCCGGAGGACGGGGCCCAGGGCCGGAGGACAGGGCCCGGCGGGAGGATGGGGCCGGGGCCGGAGGACGAGGCCCGGCAGGAGGGGGGCCCAGGGCCGGAGGACGGGGCCCGGGGGAGGGGGGGACGGGGGGGGCCGGGGCCGGGGACGGGGCCGGGGCCGGGGGCCGGGACGGGGGGGACGGGGCCCGGGGCCGGGAGGACGGGCCCCGGGGGGGACCGGCGGGAGGACGGGGCCTGGGGCCGGAGGATGGGGGCCCGGGGCCGGAGGCCGGGGAAGGGGGGCCCGGAGGACGGGGCCCGGCGGGAGGACAGGGCCCAGGGCCGGAGGGAGGAGGATGGGGCCCGGCGGGAGGTCGGGGCCCGGGGCCGGAGGACGGGGCCCGGGGCCGGAGGACGGCCCAGCGGGAGGACGGGGCCCGGGCCGGAGGACGGGGCCGGGGGCTGGAGGACGGGGCCCCGGAGGGGGCGGGGAGGAGGCCCAGGGCCGGAGGACCCGGGGCCGGAGGACGGGGGCCTGGCGGGAGGACGGGGCCCGGGGCCAGAGGACGGGCCCGGGCCGGAGGTTGGGGCCTGGGGCCGGAGGACGGGGCCCAGGGTCGGAGGACGGGGGCCCGGCGGGAGGACGGGGCCCGGGGCCGGAGGACGGGGGCCCGGGGCTGGAGGACGGGGCCCAGGGTCGGAGGACTGGGCCGGGCGGGAGGACGGGGCCCAGGGCCGGAGGACGGGGGCCCGGCGGGGAGGACGGGCCCCGGGGCCGGAGGACGGGGCCCGGGGCTGGAGGACGGGGCCCAGGGTCGGAGGACTGGGCCGGGCGGGAGGGGAGGACGGGGCCAGGGCCGGAGGACGAGGCCAGGGGCCGGAGGACGGGGGGGCCTGGCGGGAGGACGGGGCCCGGGGCCGGAGGACTGGGCCCCCGGGAGGAGGGGGCCTGGGGCCGGAGGACGGGGCGGGGGGGCCGGAGGAGGGGGGCTGGGGCCGGAGGACGGGGCCCGGCGGGGCCCCCGGGGCCGGAGGACGGGGCCCAGGGCCGGAGGACAGGGCCTGGCGGGAGGACGGGGCCTGGGCCGGAGGACGGGGCCCGGCGGGAGGACGGGGCCCAGGGCCGGAGGACGGGGCCCGGGGCCGGGAGGATGGGGCCCGGAGGGAGGACGGGGCCCGGGGCCGGAGGACGAGGCCCCGGGCCGGAGGACGAGGGGCGGGAGGACGGGGCCCGGGGCCGGAGGACGGGGCCCGGGGCTGGAGGACGGGGCCCAGGGTCGGAGGACTGGGCCCGGCGGGAGGACGGGGCCCAGGGCCGGAGGACGAGGCCAGGGGCCGGAGGACGGGGCCCGGCGGGGGGGGGCCCGGGGCCGGAGGACGGGGCCCGGGCCGGAGGAGGGGGGCCCTGGGGCCGGAGGACCGGGGCCGGCGGGAGGACGGGGCCCGGGGCCGGAGGACGAGGCCCGGCGGGAGGACGTGGCCCAGGGCTGGAGGATGGGGCCCAGGGCCCGGGGCCCGGCAGGAGGACGGGGCCCAGGGCCGGAGGACGAGGCCCGGGGCCGGAGAACGAGGCCCGGCGGGAGGACGGGGCCCAGGGGCCGGAGGATGGGGCCCAGGGCCGGAGGACGGGGCCCCGGGGGAGGACGGGGCCCGGGGCCGGAGGATGAGGCCCGGGGCCGGAGGACGAGGCTCGGCGGGAGGATGGGGCCCGGGGCCGGAGGACGGGGCCCAGGGCCGGAGGACAGGGCCCGGCGGGAGGACGGGGCCCGGGGCCGGAGGACGGGGCCCAGGGCCGGAGGACGGGGCCCGGCGGGAGGACGGGGCCCTGGGGCGGAGGATGGGGGCCCGGGGCCGGAGGACGGGGCCCGGGGCCGGAGGACGGGGCCCGGCGGGAGGACAGGGCCCAGGGCCGGAGGACGGGGCCCGGGGCCGGAGGATGGGGCCCGGCGGGAGGTCGGGGCCCGGGGCCGGAGGACGGGGCCCGGGGCTGGAGGACGGGGCCCAGGGTCGGAGGACTGGGCCCGGCGGGAGGACGGGGCCCAGGGCCGGAGGACGAGGCCAGGGGCCGGAGGACGGGGCCTGGCGGGAGGATGGGCCCGGGGCCGGAGGACGGGGCCGGCCGGAGGACGGGGCCCAGGGGCGGAGGATGGGGCCCGGGGCCGGAGGACGAGGCCCGGCAGGAGGACGGGGCCCGGGGCCGGAGGACGGGGCCCGGCGGGAGGACGGGGCCCGGGGCCGGAGGACGGGGCCCAGGGCCGGAGGACGGGGCCCGGCAGGAGGACGGGGCCTGGGGCCGGAGGATGGGGGCCCGGGGCCGGAGGACGGGGCCCGGGGCCGGAGGACGGGGCCCGGCGGGAGGACAGGGCCCAGGGCCGGAGGACGAGGCCCGGGGCCGGAGGACGAGGCCCGGCGGGAGGACATGGCCCAGGGTTGGAGGATGGGGCCCAGGGCCGGAGGACGGGGCCCGGCAGGAGGACGGGGCCCAGGGCCGGAGGACGGGGCCGGCCGGAGGACGGGGCCCAGGGGGGCGGAGGATGGGGCCCGGGGCCGGAGGACGGGGCCGGCGGGAGGACGGGGCCCGGGGCCGGAGGACGGGGCCCGGCGGGAGGACGGGGCCCGGCGGGAGGACGAGGCCCGGTGCCCGAGGACGGCGCCGGCGGGAGGACGGGGCCCGGGGCCGGAGGACGGGGCCCGGGGCCTCCGAGGCCGCCGGGGCCGGGTCTGTCCGCCCGCCGCCCCAAGGGCCCCGCTGCCGACGCGGGCGGGAGGGCTGGGTGCGGACAGGCTCTCCCACGGGAGCCGCAGTCCCACCGCGCGGCCTGCGGTGTCGTCCGGGCGGCTGTCGGGGGCCGGTCTCAGGCGCGGAGAGGCCGCCAGGGCGCCGGCTGCCCGGCCCCGAACTTCGAGGGGTCCGGGCCTGGGGGCGGGGTGCTCAGCTCTCGCGTTCTCGGCCGGACCCGCCGCCGAGGGCAGAGGGCAGAGGGCAGAGGGCAGAGGGCAGAGGGCAGATGGCAGTGGGCAGAGGGCAGAGAGCAGAGGGCAGTGGGCAGAGGGCAGAGGGCAGTGGGCAGTGGGCAGTGGGCAGAGGGCAGTGGGCAGTGGGTGGTGGGCAGAGGGCAGAGGGCAGTGGGCAGAGGGCAGAGGGCAGTGGGCAGAGGGCAGAGGGCAGAGGGTAGTGGGCAGTGGGCAGAGGGCAGTGGGCAGTGGGTGGTGGGCAGAGGGCAGAGGGCAGTGGGCAGAGGGCAGAGGGCAGTGGGCAGAGGGCAGTGGGCAGAGGGCAGAGGGCAGAGGGCAGAGGGCAGTGGGCAGTGGTCAGAGGGCAGTGGGCAGTGGGCAGAGGGCAGAGGGCGGTGGGCGGTGAGTGGTGGGCAGAGGGCAGAGGGCAGTGGGCAGAGGGCAGTGGGCAGAGGGCAGAGGGCAGAGGGCAGAGGGCAGAGGGCAGTGGGCAGTGGGCAGAGGGCAGAGGGCGGTGGGCGGTGGGTGGTGGGCAGAGGGCAGAGGGCAGTGGGCAGAGGGCAGAGGGCAGTGGGCAGAGGGCAGAGGGCGGTGGGCGGTGGGTGATGGGCAGAGGGCAGAGGGCAGTGGGCAGAGGGCAGAGGGCAGTGGGCAGTGGGTGGTGGGCAGAGGGCAGAGGGCAGTGGGCAGTGGGCAGAGGGCAGAGGGCAGTGGGCAGTGGGTGGTGGGCAGAGGGCAGAGGGCAGTGGGCAGAGGGCAGAGGGCAGAGGGCAGAGGGCAGTGGGCAGAGGGCAGAGGGCAGAGGGCAGTGGGCAGTGGGCAGAGGGCGCAGCAGGGCGCCCTGAGCTGCCCTCACCGAGCCTTGCTCTGCAGCCGGCCCTTTTCTCTCTCCTCCACCGCCTCCTCTTCCCCTTTCCAGCTGGGTTTCAAGGTCTCCTAAAACCTTTGGGAAGAAGGTGAGGGTATAAATAAATGAACGAAAATCAGAGCAGCAGACACACGGTGGCCCTGGCCTTCCACCTGCCTCCAGGGCCCAGGCTTGCAGCCTGCCTGCGGCCCGCCCCCGCCGGGCCCTGGCGGGAGCCTCTGTGGGTGGCTGGCAGGACTCTCTGGCCCCGCTGCTGCCCGGCCTGGGCTCCTTGTCCTGCACTGGAGTTTTGTCTGGGACCCCCCAGACTCCCTGAGCATCCTGGAGGGCAGGGTTGTTGACAGGTAGGTCCTGCCAGCTCGGGGAGGTGGATGGGGAGGCGGACGGGCACCTTCATCCCCAGGGCATTGTCCTTTTTCTCACACTGGAACCTCTCCCCAAGGTACAGGCCTTTAGGGACTCCAGGGCCAAGTCAGGCTCACAAAGCCGGGGTGAGGGGTGGGCACCTGTGGGTGTGGATGCCTGGCTCCCTGCAGGACCTCATCTCAGCTTCATCTCCTTTTTCTTCCTGGAAAGGGCCCTGCCCAGTTGGGTGGGAGGAGCCACCAGAGAGGGCACTGGGGCACTCTGGGAAGATTTCTGGGGCACAGTGGCCCTTTTAAGGGTTAAATGGAGTAGACTGAGTGGCACCTGGTGCTGCCACTGCCCCACCCAGCTCCATGAAACTGCTGGCCCGGGGGATGAGGGGTGAAGAAGGGGCCCTGATGCCTTTGCAGAGATGGGGGGCAGGTTAACTGCCCTCCTGTTAGCTTCAACTTTTTTCTTATTGATGGAATTTGTAGAGATGACATTGGTTTGCAGTACATACAGGCTTCAAGTGTACAGTTCAATTAAACATCGTCTGCACAGTGCACCAGGTACAGGCCACCCTCAAGCAAAGTTTCTTTCCATCAGCATTTCCCCCTGGCCCACCTCCACCTACCCTCACCCCATTCCCTGCAGCTGTCACACACTGTGGTCAGTGTCTCCCTGTTATGTATATACTAGAGGCCCGGTGCATGAAATTTGTGCACGGGGGCGGGGGTGTGTGTGTTCCTCAGCCCAGCCTGCACCCTCTCCAATCTGGGATCGGGCCTAAACGGGCAGTCGGACATCCCTCTCACAATCCAGGACTGCTGGCTCCCAACTGCTCGCCTGCCTGCCTTCCTGATTGCCCCTAACCACTTCTGCCTGCCAACCTGATCACCCCCTAACCACTCCCATGCCAGCCTGATTGATGTCTTACTACTCCCCTGCCAGCCTGTTTGCCCCCAATTTCCCTCCTCTGCCAGCCTGGTCACCCCTAACTGCCCTCCCCTGCAGGGTTGATTGCCTCCAACTGCCCTCCCTTGCAGGCCTGGTCCCTCTCAACTGCTCTCCCCTGCTGGCCATCTTGTGGTGGCCATCTTGTGTCCACATGGGGGCAGGATCTTTGACCACATGGGGGCAGCCATATTGTGTGTTGGAGTGATGGTCAATCTGCATATTACTCTTTATTAGATAGGATAGAGGCCTGGTGCACAGGTGGGGGCCAGCTGGTTTGCCCTGAAAGGTGTCCCGGATCAGGGTGGGGATTCCCTTGGGGCATGGGGCAGCCTGAGTGAGGGGCCTGTGGTGGTTTGCAGGCCAGCCACGCCCCCTGGTGACCCAAGCAGAGGCCCTGGTATGTGGAATTTATTTACCTTCTACAATTGAAACTTTGTAGCCTGGAGTGGAGCCAAGCCTCCTGTTCCCTCCATGGCCGGCAGCCATTTCTGTTGGGGTTTGTGTATCTTCTATAATTGAAACTTTGTAGCCTTAAGTGGAGGCCTGGGCCGGCCAGGGTGTGCGGAAAGCTTTGCTTCTTCCACTGCCAGGGGCAACCCTAGCCTCCTGCTCTTTCCAGCTCTGTGGCTGCCGCCATTTCTGTTTGGATTTGTTTACCTTATATAATTGAAACTTTGTAGCCTTGAGTGGAGGCCTAGGCTGGCAAGGGCAGGCGGAAAGCTTGGCTTCCTCCATTGCCTGGGAAACCCAAGCCTCCCTCCTGCTCTCTGTGGCTGTAGCCATCTTGGTTGGGTTTATTTGCATACTCACTCTGATTGGCTGGGGGCGTGGCTGGTGGGTGTAGCAGAGTGGTGGTTAATTTGCATATTACACTTTTATTAGGTAGGATTCTTATTCTTTATGCCTGTGTTCTTCTCTTGATCTCTATTTCTCCTTCTTACAACAGCCCCTTTAGCATTTCTTGCAGTGCTGGCTCAGTGATAATAAACCCTTTTCATTGTTTTTTTTTTTTTTTGCCTGCAAAGCTCTTTACCTCACCTTCAATTTTGAAAGATAGCCTTGCTGCATAGAGTAGTCTTGGTTTCAGTCCCTTGTTTTTAATTACTTTGTATACTTGATGCCATTCTATTCTGGTCTGAAGTCAACTGACAGCCCAATGGGAACTCCCTTGTAGGTGACTTTCTGTCTTTCTCTTGCAGTCTTTAAGATTCTTTCATTGTCTTTAATGTTTGCCATTTTAATTATGATGTGTTTTGGTGTGGAGTTTTTTTTGGGGGGGTTATTTATTTATTTATTGAAGTTCATTCCCCCCTGAAGGAATGCTTTATTGGTTATTTACGTGTTATTTACTTTATGGAAAGACAAATCAGTTGTAGCCCTGACTCCTGCCTCCTACCAGGAGTCTGAGATTCTGACTCTGAAGAAAGAACACTAGGTGGACCACAGTCCCTCAGGGTGTCTGAGGTGACCAGCAGACACTCTGGTCCCAGAGCACAGTCTACCAAAGTGGTCACTGAGCTCCTGGCTTCTCCCCAGGGGGTGCACCCATCACATGCAGGCAGGCCAGGCCTGGGCCCGCTATGAACCAGGAAGGCACAAGCTGCCCCTCCCGACACACCCGACACCTGGGGCCCTGAGTGAGGCTGCTGGGGTGTGGCAGCTTCAAAATGGGAAAGAGATCTTTGTAGCTCCTGAGAAAAGGCAACAGCAGAGGTCCAGCTGATCCCACACCCCGCCCTGCCCTGCCCTGCAGGGACCATGCACTTCTCGAGTGTCCTGGGCATGTGAACAGCAAACACAGCTGGAGCCACTGAGTGACGTGCCAGCTGCGCCTGGTCAGGCCTGGCCCACGAGGGCAGCACGGCAGCACTGTAAGGTGCTGGCTTTTCTTTCTCCTATCGCCCCTCCCCAAGGCCCAGGAGCCCTTTGGCCAGGGTTGTTGAGGAGAGAAGAGTGAGTTCCATATACTGGGAGTGTATTAGTGAAACAAAAAACACCACTGGTGCAGGCATGCAGCCTTTCAGGGGTTTATTTTGATTGTGACTCTCTGTGTTTCCTGATCTTGAGTTACGCTTTTTTCACCAGGTTAGAGAAATTTTCTGCCTTTTTTCTTCAAACAGGTTCTTTGTTCCTTTCTCAGATTCTGCTCCTTCTGGTACCTCTATAATGTGAATGTTGTTACATTTCATGTTGTCCCAAAGCTCCCTTAGATTCTCCTCCTGCCTTTTTAAAAATTTGCTGATCTGAATGGGTGTTTTTTTTACCTTGTCTTCTAATTAATTGATTCAATCCTCAGCTTCCTCTCGTCTACTGTTGAATCCTTCAGGGTATTCTTTTTTTAAAAAAAACATATTTTATTGATTTTTTATAGAGAGGAAGGGAGAGGGATAGAGAGTTAGAAACATCAATGAGAGAGAAACATTGATCAGCTGCCTCCTGCACACCCCCTACTGGGGATGTGCCCGCAACCAAGGTACATGCCCTTGACCAGAATCGAACCTGGGACCCTTCAGTCTGCAGGCCGATGCTCTATCCACTGAGTCAAACCAGTCAGGGCCTTCAGGGTATTCTTTATTTCAACTCCATGTTTCTCATTTCCAATGGACTCTTATTTAATGTTTCAGCCTCTCTTTTCAAGTTGGTGTAGCTCTCATTAAGGAACTTAATTCTTATTAAGTTGCTTGTAGCCTCACTGAATTGTTTGAGCACCCTTATTACCATTATTCCAAATTCTTTATCTGACAAATTGCTTGCCTCCATTTCATTTAGTTCCTTTCCTGGTAATTCCATCTTTTCTTGCATTTGGGGGTTATTTCTTTGTCTTCCCATTTTCTGTCCCTTTGTTTTTGCTTCTATGTAGTAGATCTAACTTCTATGCCTCCCAGACTTTGTGGGGTGGTCTTATGTATTAGGTGTTTTGTGAGACCCAGTGGTGCAGTCTCTTAGATCTCCTGAACTGAGTGATCTAGGAAAGCCTCTTAATTGAGCTATTTGGGTGCTTCTGTTGTAGTTGGGTCTTGAATGTTATTTTCCCATTCGTGGATGGAGCCTCCTCTCTGGCTGACTATGTGGCTCATCTCCAAGCACACAGTGAAAGCTGTTGTGGAGGTGCTGACTGAACAGAATAAAATACAACACAACAAAACATGAAACAAAAGAACAAAACAAAAATCTACAAAAGACCCCTATAGCACCAACAAAAGCAACCACCAGAGAGAGAGCATTAGGAAAGAGAAGAGAGAGCAAGAATGATAGAAACACACACACACACACACACACACACAATAGGAGGAGAAAACAAAACAAAAACCCCCCCAAACATACAAAAAAGAAGCACAAACAAAGAATAACAAAATGGGGGGAGGAATATGTAAATGCAGAGCTGAAATAAAGAAAATAAGAATAAAGAATTAGGGCATTAGGGGAAGGAAAACAGTTTAAAATGAAGGAGGATCGAAAGAAAAGAAAAGTAAGGAAGAAAATTATTGAAAAGAATAATAGAGGACAAAGCAGATAAACATTAAATAAGAAAAGGAAAAATGTTGGGAAAGCAGAAGAAAAAAGAGAAAGGAAGAAAAAAAATTGAGTAGTGAAAAAAAGAAAAAAATTTGAGTAGGAAAGGGAAGAGGAAAATTAGATATATGAATGAAAACAGTGACTAAAACAATAACAAATTAATAAAGTAGATACATAAAGGAGATAAATTTAAAACAAAGAAAGAGAAAAAAGGAAGAAGAAAAAAGGGAAGTGGCATCTGTTTCAGCCGAGTTTCGTGCCCCAGGGGAGCTGGCTTTGGACCCAATTCTCCTGAGCTTCCTGCGAGGCACTTAGGTGCTAACCACTGTCAGGCACTGTCCTTTGGCTTTAGGCAACCTGCTTGAAGCCCTGAGAGATCCACCGATCTGCTGTTTGTCTGTCTTCACAGGCCTTGGCTGCAGGTGGGCGGGGCCAATCTGCCCTGGACTGTAGGTTTGTTAGCAGCCTGGGCCCAGGGCTGCTCAGCAGACTCCCCTGGTTCCCTGGGCTCTGCCTCTGCCCAGCTTTGCCTGCTAGCCAGCTGTCAATCTTCATCACCAAAGTCTGTTTCTGAAAGGGCCTTAGGCGGGGAGGTGCTGTTTAGCTTTCAGGGGATGTGTCGGGTGTGTTTCCCTGTCCCAGAGCTGCTCCTCTGCACGTGGGCAGAGGTCCTGTGTTAACGAAAAAAAACCATTGAAACCTGTAAAGAATTTTTGTGAGTTTATTTGAGCCAAACATATGCGGGGAAGCAGAACCTCAATGAATTGAGATAATGCTCCGGAGAATGGCGGGTTACATCTGTATTTATACATTGCCATCAAAGGAGGGACAAAGGTGGGTTACATGAAATTCATTGGTGACGGATTAAGGAGGTGGGAGAAAGCAAAGCTGGGGAAACCCCTGGGATTGGATAAAAAGTGAAATGATGGACACACACTTAGGTGGGTGCAGGAACAATTAACATGATAATGAAGGAATCTGAGGCATCTGTCCTGGCGCCCACTACATTTGGTTGTGCTCCAGGGGCTCCAGAAAAAGGGAAGTTACAAGTTACCCAGACATCTCACAGATATGTTATCTTAGAGGCAAAAAGGCAAATGGGCTCAGGAAAGATCTAAGTTGATTGTTGTCAGGGAAAATATCGGCCTAGGACATGACTGCCCACTATAACCTGTTTGTAGTTAAGTATTTAATTTTCAAACCATCTTTTGTGGTTATTTTAGGTCTCTGAGTTTGCAAGACTGTCACACAGGCCTCCCCTGAGCTTGTCAGGTCAGCGTGTGGCTCCTTTTGCCCACACCTGTGTGGGGACCAGGGGGGCCGGCTGGAGACCTGGAGTTCCTATCAGCTCCCCTTGTGGGGAAGCACCAGCGGGTGCCCAGGACAGTGGGTGGACAGCCCCTCCCCCGATCCAGGCACTGATGCTCCTGAGACCTTTCAAACCCTTAGGCTTGGCCTCTGTTTTTGTTTCCTCTGAGAAGCTCAAATGCAGGGTGTGGCATGAGGCCTCCTGAGGGTGGGGCGGGCTGTATCACCCAGGGCGGGTTTTCTCCTTTCCCTGCCCTGTGGCTACTGGGAGCGTCCGGCCAGCTCCTCTCAGGAAAAATGTGTTTCTGTTTGGGGGTCTTTGGCGTAATACTGCTGGCTGCTGCTTTTCCACGTCTCCCATCGATGCTTCACTCCAGCCTCTCCTTTGGCACCTCCCTCCTTGCAAATGTAGCTGCAAATGAAAACTCTTGTGCTCTGGGTTTTAAAAACACACACAAAACAAACAAAACAAAACAATGAAACTGGCTTTCTCTCTGACCAGCTTTGGTCTATCAGCTCCCGTCTCCGCCATGGCCAGCAGCTCTGCCGCCTTTGATGGCTGGATCTTACCTGGGCTGTGGGTCTCGGCTCCGGTGCTCTGGACTGTGCGCCAGCCCCGATCTTCTCAGAGAACAGTCTCCCAAAGCAGGAGCTCCCTCCCCTCGGCCTGCTGCCTGCTGGCTGCCTCCCTGGGAGCTGGGGCAGCACCTGTCCAGGCTTCGCTCTTCCCACTGGTCTCCAGGTGGTTTCTGTCCTTCCTTGGTATGAGTCTCCTCCTCAGCTGGACCTCAGTGTGTAATTCCAGGTGCATGTTTTCTGATTTAGTTGTATTTCCAGTCTGAACGCGGGATGAGGTGCACAGCAGGTCTGCCTACTCAGCTGCCATTTTCTCCTCCTTCACAACAGGCTTTAAGGCCTTTGTTCTTTTTATTTTTTTTTAATAAGTCTTTATTGTTAAGATTATTACAATTGTTTCTCCTTTTTTCCCCCCATATTTCCCTACCACCCGGTTCCCACCCCCCCTCTGCCCTTACCTCCCCCCCCCGTTGTCCTTATCCATAGGTGTATGATTTTTGTCCAGTCTCTTCCCGCACCCCCGACACAGACACCCCTTTCCCCCTGAGAATTATCAATCCACTCCCATTCTATGCCTCTGATTCTATTATGTTCACCAGTTTATTCTGTTCCTCAGATTTTTAATTCACTTGATTTTTAGGATCACTTGTTGATAGATATGTATTTGTTGTTCATAATTTTTATCTTTACTTTTTTCTTTTTCCTCTTTTTAACCTTTTGCACTCGGATGTCAAGTGTGACTCGACACGGTTAGCATTAGAATAAAGGAATCGAGAAAAAAGCAAGCGAGTGCAAAGGGTTAAAGAATACCTTTCAGCATTTCATATACTGGTTTGGTGGTGATGAACTCCTTTAGCTTTTTCTTATCTGTGAAGCTCTTCATCTGCCCTTCAATTGCTGGGTAGAGTAGTCTTGGTTGTAGGTTCTTGCTGTTCATCACTTTGAATATTTCTTGCCACTCCCGTCTGGCCTGCATAGTTTCTGTTGAGAAATCAGCTGACAGTCGTATGGGTGCTCCCTTGTAGGTAACTAACTGTTTTTCTCTTGCTGCTTGTAAGATTCTCTCTTTGTCTTTTGCCCTTGGCATTTAATTATGATGTGTCTTGGTGTGGTCCTCTGTGGATTCCTTTTGTTTGGGGTTCTGTGCACTTCCTGAACTTGTAAGTCTATTTCTTTCACCAGGTGGGGGAAGTTTTCAGTCATTATTTCTTCAAATAGGTTTTCAGTATCTTGCTCTCTCTCTTCTTCTGGCACCCCAAAAATTCGGATGTTGGTACGCTTAAAGCTGTCCCAGAGGCTCCTTACGCTATCCTCACACTTTTGGATTCTTCTTTCTTTCCGCCTCTCTGGTTGGGTGTTTTTTTCTTCCTCATATTCCAGATCTTTGGTTTGATTCTTCGGGTACGGTGGTCTACAGTTGAGTGTCTGTATATTCTTTATTTCAGACAGTGTATGCATCATTTCTGACTAGTCCTTTTCCATTTTTTTGGTATTCTCATTAAGGTTCTTGAAGGTCTCTTCAAGTTTCTCAGCGGTTTTTAGAAGATTCTTGAGTAACCTTATAAATGTGGTTCTGAACACTGTGTCGTCCATTAGTTTGCTTTCCTCTATCTCTCCTACTCGTGACATACTTCGGTGTCTCCGCATTTTGGCTGCCTCCCTGTGTTGATGGAGTGGCTTTGTGTGGTCAGTGACCTATAGGGGCCAGTAGCTTAGGTTCCCCAATCACTCTAGGTGGTCGCTCTTGGTACACCCCTTTGTGGGCTGAGTGGAGAGTCTTGGTGTTGTTAAGCCTTGATTGCTGTTGGTACACTGGGAGGATTTGACGTCCAGGCCAGTTGGCTGTGAGGACCTGCTGTGTCTATAACGGAGGAATTGCTGTGCTGGAGACACAGTAAGGCTTTGGTGCTCACTGAGTCTGCCTCTTGAATGTGTCCCTTATGAGAGTGGTTGAAATCTGGTGTTGCCCACACCGACCACTAGATACCCTAGTGTCTGGATCTCCAATGGGGTGCAGGTCTGAGGCCTCCCAGCAGGAGCTACAGCAAGAGCTACAGTTTTCTCCTCTTTGCTTGGGCGGTTTTGGAGCAGTCTAACTGGAGCTGCAGTTAATTTGGTTGAGCTGCCACAGAACAGGCCATTTATATGTAAAGGCCACTGTGCGGAGCCTGGGCGGGTTTGTAGAATGTGCGGGACGGGGTCTCAGGGCAGGGCGGGGTGGGATCTCAGGGCGTCACTAGGCTGGGGCGTGGCCAATGGCGATGGCTGCCGTCAGCCGTCTCTGCCTTTCCGCGTTTCCAAGTCCCCGTGTCCCACGCTCCAGCGCAGCAAACCCTGATTGCTGGGCGCACCTCTGCAGAAAAGTCACTCTCACTCTCCGACCGATGGCTGAGAGTCCAGCTTCTCCCCGTAGGCATCTGGGTCCCCCACATGTCCCCAGAAACTGGAGTTCAGAGTGATCGGGAGTTTGTCTCCCTTCAGTTTGAAGAAAAGCCACGTGCCCAGTCACCCGCCGCCAGTCCGCTTTGCGCGCCTCCGTACCTCAGCTCTCCAGCATTTGCGCTCCCTTCTCTCTCTCTCTTTTTTTTAAAGATATTTATTTATTTATTTTAAATTTCTTTATTGATTAAGGTGTCACATATTTGTCCTCATTCCCCCATTCCCATCCCACACCCCTCCCCTCAGATGCCCCCACCCCCCTGCTGTCCCTAACCATTGGTTAGGCTCGTATGCATGCACACAAGTCCCTTGGTTGATCTCTCCCCCCTACCCCCACCCTCCCCTACCCTCCCTCTGAGGCCCGACAGTCCTATCGATGCCTCCTTGTTTCTGGGTCTGTTCTTGTTCATCAGTCTACATTGTTCATCATTTCCCCTAGATGAGTGAGATCATGTGTTACTAGAAATATACTTATAAGAACCGAATGTGAGATGAGCAATAATAGTTATGCTGACAGGCAAATGAATCAGTCTGTAGTGAGTTTCTTTCTGGACCAACAGTTCTTTTGAGACCCAATTTCAATGTCCACCAGTTCCTTATGTGTACATATCAGCACTGACTTTTCAGTTCTGGATGGTGGACAAATGGTGGTAATGCAGGTCCGACTCCCCCTGATCTGGTCTCGCCCGGACCCAGGGGTGCAGCCTCACCCGGACTCAGGGGCACGCGGCCTCACCCGGACCCAGGACCCAGCATCACCCGGGCCCCAGGGCGCGTGGCCTCACCCGGACCCGGGATCCAGCCTCACCCGGATCCAGGGGCACGCGGCCTCCCCCGGACCCAGGGGCGTGCGGCCTAACCTGGACCCGGGGGTGTGCGGCCTCACCCAGGCCCGGGAGCCAGCCTCACCCGGACGCAGGGATGCACAGCCTCACCCGGACCCGGGGAATGCGGCCTCACCCGGTCCCGGGACCCAGCCTCACCCGGACCCAGGGGCGCGCAGCCTCACCCAGACCCAGGGGCGCATGGCCTCACCCGGACCCGGGGGCGTGCGGCCTCACCCAGACCCAGGTCCCAGCCTCATCTGGACCCAGGGGCATGTGGCCTCTCCCGGACCCAGGGGCGCGTGCCCTCACCCGGACCCAGGGGCGCGTTGCCTTGCCCCGACCCAGGACCCAGCCTCACCCAGACCCAGGGGCGCACGGCCTCACCCGGGCCCGGGACCCAGCCTCACCTGGATGCAGGGGTGCGTGGCATCTCCCGGACCCAGGGGCACGTGGCCTCGCCCAGACCCAGGGACGCATGGCCTCACCCAGACCCAGGGGCGTGCAGCCTCACCCGGACCCAGGGGCATGCGGCCTCACCCGGGCCTGGGACCCAGCCTCACCTGGACCCAGGGGCGCGCGGCCTCACCCAGACCCAGGGGCATGCGGCCTCACCTGGGCCTGGGACCCAGCCTCACCCGGACCCGGGTGTGTGCGGGCTCACCCGGACCCAGGACCCAGCCTCATCTGGACCCAGGGGCGCATGGCCTCACCCGGACCCGGGGGAGCACGGCCTCACCCAGACCCGGGACTCAGCCTCACCCTGATCCGGGTCCCAGCTTCGCCCGGACCCAGGTGCGCGCAGCGTCACCTGGACCCGGGACCCAGCGGGGCTTTGTCTTCTTGATCCCAATTCCTGTCGGTCAATTCCCTCTCAGCAATTCCTTCGGCCATTTTCTCAAAGCTCCGGGGCGGCTGCTGCGGAACTCGCTGGGCGGCGGGCTTGGCGAAGCTCCAGTGCGCCCAGTACGTGGCGGCAGGCTGGTCCGAGGTCGCTGCAACGGCGCTTGGGTCTGCAGCGGCGGCCGGTCTCTGGGCGAGCGCTCCTGGATCTGGGACCCAGCGGGGCCTCGTCTTCCCAATCCCAACTCCCATCAGTCAATTTCTTCTCAGCAATTCCTCCGGCCATTTTCTCAAAGCTCCAGGGAGGCTTCCGCGGAACTCACTGGGCAGTGGGCTCGGCGAAGCTCCGGTGCACCCGGTACGTGGCGGCGGGCTGGTCCGAGATCGCTGCGATGGCGCTCGGGTCTGCAGCGGCGACCGGTCGCTGGGCGTGTGCACCTGGCCACTTCTGGGGTGCTGAGATTCTCGAAGGACTCGGAGGTCAGCAAGCACGGAGTCTCCCACCCCACGTCCCCAAGGGGCTCGTCTGTCCGTGCTCGGCAGCGAGTGGGGCCATCCCCTCAGCCGGAGACCGCCGGGGGAACCGCACTGAGCACGTTCCAGGCTGCCATTGTGTCGCTAGAGCCGTAGTTCTTAAAGTGTGATCTTTGGCTCACCGACATCAGCATCATCCCGCGTTCCCCTCTCTTTTATTCTAGTTGTAGAGCATCCACTCAGCCATCCCTCTGGTGGTTCTGGATGGTGTCTGCTCTGTTTTCCAGTTGTAGTTTCAAAATTGTTGTGGTAGGCAACAATCAGGCGTCCACCCTATGCCGCCATCTTGGTCCTCTCTCCATAAAAGATATTTAAATACTGCTGCATCTTCCTCCAAAATACAGGAATTTTTTTGGAAAACAACATTCTGAATGCTGGGACCTGGGCGGCAGGACCTGAGAGGCGCCGCTCCCCAAGGCTGGAGGGTTCAGTGGGGTCAGGCTGCGGGAACGCTGTGAGCAGAGAGGATCTGGGAGGCACGGAGATGCCAATCTTGGTCTGTTGGGGCTCCAGGAGCCTCAGACCCACCCTGCACAGCAGGCAGCTGCCTCCCAGGCCTCCTCCTACGCATGACCAGTGCCCTGAAGCCTGTGACTCCATGAACAGACCTAAGAGGTTAAAATGACCACCATGTGGAGGAGGGCGGAAATCCTCTCCCTTCTCTTCTTAGTTGTAAATCTACCACTCACCCAGCTTTCCCGTCATTCTGGGTGGTAGACGTTTTGTTTTTTAGTTGTATTTTTGAAATTGTTGTGCGAGGCGGCAGTTTAGTTGTTTAACTTTGCCGCCATCTTGGTTCCTCCCTCATGGTGTCAGGCCTTTGTTCTTGATAGATCCTCCCTTCCCCAAACTGATGGACAGAGTATGACGTAATCTCCACCTGCAGCCCGAACATTCCTGAACACCTTATATGGACTGTACATTGAACCACCAATCAGCACCTGCCAAATACCCTCAGCCCCCGATTCCTAAGTCCCTAGGTGCCTAATCATGTGCCTTACATGATACCACCAATCAGCATGTGCTGAGTGCCCTAAGCCCCATCCCCTCCTTCCCTCCCCTCAAAAGGTGCTTACACCCCGGCACGCCCTCTTTTTCCCTCTGGAAGGGAGCCAGCCGGGGTCTTCTCCTCCAATAAAGCCTCTGTCCTGGTCTCCGGCCCTCTGTCTCATCTTTCATCTTGGTGCCGAAGAACCTGGGTGAACGTGGACGATCCTCGGACCGGGCCCCGAGCTTCTGACTTCTGCTCTGGCTCTGCTCAGCGGCATGCTCCTGAGTTGATTGACCCGTTCAGAATACTTCTTGAACCCTGCCGTAACAGGATATGTGGGAATCTCATTGCTTTCTTACTAGTAGGCTTCAGGGACCCGCCCCCCAACCCCCTCCTCGTTCCCTTGACCTGGAAGGGCCTCGGAGTTTTCCCATCTCCTCAGCCACACATCTTCTCGAAAGCCCAGGTGCCTGGCCGGGAAAACTCTGCTCGACTCTACAGGAAGGGTCTCAGGGTGACGACCTTGGAATCTTCTCTCATCTCTCTCTCTCTTGGGTTGGTTGAGGGAGAAGAAGGATGCTTCTTCTTTCCTCCCCAACTTCTCATTGGCCCTTCCCTCCGGTCCTGGGACCTCTCATTCCAAACCCCCTCGCAACACAGATAATTTTTGCCACCGGACAAGGAAGCCTCAGAGATTCCTACGAACAGGCTTCCCCTCCCCACCCACCCTCCCACTCTCGCCCCTTGCTTTACTCATGTTCCACCCATCAGATCCTCCTCATGAAGTCCTCTTTGCCCTCTCAAACCCCTTTCTCTGTCTTTTGCCTCTTTCGACCCAGCTCAGCGGATCATTCCTCTCCACGTGTCTCATCCCGCCACCTCCTTACAACCCTGAACCTGTCACTTTCTGACTAAGCACTCTTTTTCCCAGGTCAACGCCAGAGTGCAGGAGTCCTTGGCAGACTCCAGGAGTACGTTTAACCATTTTTTTTCCTTAACACACACTGGTCCCGCCCACTGACCAGCAGCTGCGGCAGCTGCTGCGGAGGCATTTTCACACCCTTCCCGCCCCTCAGGGTGTTCGCTTCCTGAGTCCTCAGTCTCTCTGCAAAGCCCCTTCTGGTCCCACCCTCATTATGGGAGGTAGGGTGGGGCATTTCTACCTCTGTGCTCTCCGCCTAATCTCTGCTCTTGTGGCCTCCAGCAAACGAATTCACAGATGGCTGGCCATTTCCTTTCTCACTCTTTGATCTTTCTCAAATTGAAAAATGCCTAGGCCAGTGATGGGCAACCTTTTGAGCTTGGTGTGTCAAACTTTGCCAAAAAACTGAGCATAACTCGGGTAGTGTGTCACTTTGAGGAAAAAACATTATTTCGCGATATTTATAATTTAAATAACATAAATGTATAATTGTTATATATAATTGTATTTACTAAACCAAAAACTAAATATTTAACTTACCTGCTTAGTGACTTCTTTGTTCATCCGTCAGTCGGTTTCTTTTGTTGGTCTTGATATTATTTAGCTTGTGTGGGGTGCTGTGAACTAAGATAAGTGAGGGGGAGGGGGAATTCTTTAACTAACCTGCCTATTAGTGACTTTTTTGTTGCTGAATTTCATTGGCTAAATCTTCAATTGAAGGTTGGTATTTTATACACTTCAGGCCCAAACAAGCACTACTAACTTCATCTGTCAATCTGTTTCTTTTGTTGGTTTTGATATTATTTAACGCTGAGAATAAGGCCTCACAAAAGTATGTAGAGGGAAAAATTGTGAGTAAAGCCATTGCTATATTTTTCAGGGTGCTAAAAGTGTCTGGTAGTCGGTTCCAGGCACTCCAAATTTCCTGTTCATAGTGGCACTCCTCTTGATTCTCCAAGTGGCACCTTTCCAGATTCTCAAGCTTTGACCTCAAGTCGACAACACCTGAGCCCAGATACTGTCTTGAAATTCTGCAAGTTGCATCTCCAAATCATCAATTTGCATCCATTGGAAACCATTTAATTCCAAACTACTGTAGACTACTAAACCAGGATATTTAATGATTTTCATGGTCTGTTCTAGACTTCTAAATTGACTAAATATATCACTAAATTGGCCAAGTAACGAGTCTAAAACATGCTGATACTTCATATGCAAGAATTCCATTTCATTTTGTACAGCTGCACTGGCCTTCTCAAAATACTTTGTTACTCGAGGAAAATACTTATAAGTTTTAGTTTCTACATCTCACTTGAAAATTTTAACTTTACTTTCAAAAGCTTTTATGTATCCAAACATAACGTCAATACTTTTGTCAAAACCTTGTAACTTTAAGTTCAGTTCATTAATATGAACAGAGAGATCTGTAAAAAACTTCAGGGTGTTGACCCACTTATCATCATTAAGCTGCGGAAAGTTTCCCAGATCCTTATCGTCAAGAAATACCTTAATTTCTTCAAAGCACTCCACAAAGCGCTCAAGAACTTTGCCTCGGCTCAGCCATCTTCCATTATTGTACATCAGCAGTCCACTGTAGGTGGAATCAACCTCCAGTAAAAGTGCTGAAAATTCTCGCTTGTGAAGGGGGCGAGCAGCTATTAAATTAACTATTTTTGTAACAACTGACATTAAGTCATTTAAGTCGGTGAATCCTGCCTTGGCACATAAAGCCAAGGATAATACAATGAAAAGGCGCAATCGGATGTCCAATAGCTTCTGTAAACAATTTGACAAATCCGACTTTTTCCCCCACCATATTTGGTGCCCCATCTGTTGTCACTGACACAACTTTAGAGATATCAATGCTTAGGTCACAAAATGTTTGTATAACAACCTTACATATTTCGCTTCGTGATTTACTTGTTGACACTGATGCTAACTTTATCAACTCTTCTCTCATTGTGAGACCATCAGAATATCGACCAATAATGGCCAACTGAGCATGTGATGTGACATCAGTAGTTTCATCAAGAGAGATCGAAAAATATTTACACTTCCTATGTCTCTCTTTAATTGATGTTGTACGTTTGTGTGCAGTCTCATTATTCGGTCTTTTATGATATTTCTACTGAGTGGTAACTCAGATATTCTCTTAATAATTGCATCTTTATTCTGCATATCGTGAAATAGAACTGGTGCACATCTTAGGAGAGTTTCTTTAATAAATTCTCCCTCACTGAGCGCTTTTCCATGCTGAGCTACAGAGTGAGCAATGCTCAAACTTGCAGATGTTAAATTTGTAGAGCCTTTCATCAATTTAAGGATGGAATTAGATTGGCTCTTATAAAGGTGTAGCTGCCTGGAAATGTATTCCTTCCTTTCATCCTCACTTTTTTCCAAGAGCTGGGAATGATTAGTTTCAAAATGTCTATTTATATTCCACGTTCTGCTTACTACCGTTTCAGTACATAGAACGCAAAATGATCTGCCATTTTTTTCTATAAAGCCATACATCTCGGTCCATGTCTCTTGAAAGGGTCGGCCACTGCTACTACCACTTCCTTTACTTAACCTTAGTTTTTTATTTTTTGGGTTCTCCATCAGGGGGGCAGTGACAAAAGATAGAATTATAGACAGCTTGTTAGGCCTGCAGGCAGTTAGGGGTTAACTAGCCTAACTAACCACAAAATGGTGCATATAACTGTCTTTTAGGAAAGGGCAGGGTTAATAAGCAGAAATAGGGGTTAATAAGGATGTACAACAGTAATAGTGGTGAAATGGAGTCTGCACTATGGAGCAAGATGGTGTTCCTTATGTGAATTAAAATGGCTGCCGCTATTTCTAATGGTGGGAAACAGCACCCATAGCACGCCACAAACCCTCGCCTCTCCCAGCCTCCCCCTCACTTATCTCAGTAATGATGGATTAGAAATCCAGGACACCCCAGAATAGTAGATAATGGTTGCTGTGGTTAACTGTTATTTGGTTACTGGTAATGGCAGGGCCCCTTGGTAATGCGTCCCCTGCTGCGTTCCGCTGCTCCCTGCTCTGCCGGCAGAAGTGAGGGCAAAGATCCTGGCTTAACCGGAAGTCCCAGAACTAGACGCTCTGTGCCGGACTTCTGTTGTTTTGGTTTACAGACCTCCAGCACAGAGTGTCTAATAGGGGAGGATGAAACATTTGGTCCAAGACTCTAGTCGCCAATGTTTCATCCTCAGGAGCAGCAAATGTTTCATCCTCAGCATGCGGCCGCCTTAGCGGCCGCGTGTCATCAGAAATGTCTACGCGTGTTAGTGCTGACACGCGTGTCATAGGTGCGCCATCATGGCCTAGGCTCTTTCTCTTCAGACCCTCTTAACCAGCAGCTGCCTTCTCCCCAGTTCCTGAGCCCAAATCCTGAGAAAGTGAGCTCCAGAACAGCCTTTCCCATCTAACACTCATTCTCAGGCCACCCAAAGACTGAGTTCCTCAACAGCTCCTCCTATTCCCACGTCCACTCTACCTCTGAGGGAGGCAGCAGGAACTGAGGGCATACCCTGAGTCCATGTCCCATTCTCTATGTCCAGCCTCACAGATTGAGAGGCATCTCAAATTTCTTTTTCCACTGACCTGACCACCTTTACTCCCCAACATATGCTGCAACTTCAAAAATAGATATAGGTCCACAATCCCCTCAAAAGACCTCGTTAACCTGACCTTTAAGGTCTTTAATAATAGAGACAAGGAGACCCAAATCCAAAATCAAAGGCGAGATCAGGCCAAGGCTGAGGCCCAGTAGGGGGCCTTCCAGCTCCTAGCCACTGCTTTCACAAACCCCAAACGAAGTGCTGGTCCTCCATCTGTGGGTAAGTCAAGGGCTAAGCCTCCTCCGGGGCCATGCTTCAAATGCAGCAAGGAAAGACACTGAGCCAAGTCCTACTCAAACTCAAGACCCCTGCCTGGGCCCTGCCAAAGGTGCGGAAGGGAAGGCCACTGGAACTCAGACTGTCGTCTGGCCCTCTGGTCTGGCCTCAGCCAATCCAGCAAGGCCACCCTCTGGATCCGGTTTGAAGCTCCCAGACCTTCTGGGACTGGCCACTGAAGAAGCTGCCAGGCCCTGACAGGGCCCCACAGACTTACATCACCAGGACAGAGCCTCGGGTAACGACTGTGGTGGCAGGTAAGCCGATCTCCTTTTTAATTGACACTGGGGCCACTTATTCTGCCCTCCTAATTTGCTGGGACCCTTGTCCACTCCTCAGTCTCTATTATGGGGGTTGACGGATTAGTTTCACAGCCATTAGGCACCTCACGTCTACACTGCATCTTACTAAATTCCCCCATTCACTCTTTTCTCATTCTACCTCGGTGCCCGGCCAGGGCTACCATGCATCCCTTCATAAAACCCAGTTGGCCCAAACCACAGTCACCTACCTCAGTTTCACTCTCTCACCCCACAAGGCCGAGCCATTCCTTGGACTGAAAACGCCTTATCTCCTTATCTCCTCTATGATCATTATCTGTAGGAAGAATGTGGCGGTTTGGGACTCAAGCGGCTAGAGGCCTGGCTAGCCTGGGAACGGGCTGCGGAGCCTGCTCCCTCCCCCGCTGTCTTTCTAGCGCACAATACTGAAACATTGATTGCTAGACATGTTTAGAAATACTTAATAGAAGGTCTGAGGCATGGTTATGCATTTTTGAAGGGCGTAGAAGGAAGGTTTGAAGGCTAATTTGAAATTGTGAAGGTTTTTGTGAAGGTTGTGCATGTGATGAGATGGAACAGAGAAATGTGAAAGAAAGAGAGAAAGAAAGAAAAAACGAAAGAAAGAAGTTACTCTCAGCAAGAAAGTGAGGCTTCAGTCTCCAAGCCTGGCAGGACAAGGTTGCTGGATACTTCTTAAGCTAAACCAGAATATTCAGTGTCTAACCCAGGGGTCCTCAAACTACGGCCCGCAGGCCACATGCGGGTGTTTTTGCCGTTTTGTTTTTTTACTTCAAAATAAGATATGTGCAGTGTGCATAGGAATTTGTTCATAGTTTTTTTTAAACTATAGTCCGGCCCTCCAACGGTCTGAGGGACAGTGAACTGGCCCCCTGTTTAAAAAGTTTGAGGACCCCTGGGCTAACCTCTTATCCAACCATCCAGGTCCCCGGCTTTCACTACTCCTTTCCTTCCCTTTCCCTCCCACTTTCACTGCAGTACAATCTCAATCACTCATCTGTCACTCCTTATTGGTAGTGCCATGGTGACCACCCTCTCAGCTTGGAGTGCGGAACTAGAAAAAGGAATCTCATACCCTTTAGTCCACCTCTTCTCCTTACACCTATTAGCTTGTCTCCATGATAGGGATTTTTCTTCCTCTGTTGGGAAAAACACATACATCTGTCTCCCCATCAGCTGGACAGGAACCTGTACTCTCGTCTATCTCTCACCCAATGTAGATGCAGCCCCAATGATCAGTCTTTACCTGTCCCCGTAACCCATCATATCTGACACAAAAGGGCAGTCCAGATCATCCCTCTCCTCTTAACCCTCGGCATCACAGCAGGGGTTAGAACTGCCACAGGGAGCTTAACCACTGCTCATCCATTTTGAAACCCTGTCTCAGGACCTACAAGAAACATGTGGATCCCAGCAAGGGGCAAAACTGGGAAAGCAAGAACCTCACCCCCAGGGTAACCTATTCTCCCCTTTCATATCACTAGTGAGGCAACTGAAACCCCTACTCCTTTCCCCCCTAAAAATAACATCTAGGTCTCAGTTGTCATTCAGCTCCAGGCCCAGAAAAGCAGCAAAACCAGACAAGTGACACTGTGGCAGCCTCAGGACCAGCTTTCACCTCCCAAGTGACTCAACAGGATCGCTCTGGAGACTTCACCAACCAGTCTCTTGGAGCTGCACCCCCTCGTCCAGCACGGAAAACACTACCTGTTTTTGGCTCACTTACCCCATGTCTCCTCCCACTATTAGGCCCACTGGTATTTATACTTTTAATTTTGCTCTTTGGCCCCTGTCTCATGCATTGTTTCACTAGTTTCTTGCAGAACAGAATGCAGGCGTTCGCCAACCAGAAGGTGGGAGAGATCTATCTGGCACTGAATTCAGAACCTAACACCAGAATCCTTGAGACCTCGGGTAGATGCCCCTAACGATGCCCCCTCTCAGCTGGAAGCAGTTACGGAAGCTGGACCTTCACCCCCTGACCTTGCCCGGACTCTCAATTTAAAAAAAAAAAATTATCAAAAGCCTGGAATGATAGATCCTCCCTTCCCCCAACTGATGGATGGAGTATGGCGTAAACTCCACCTGCAGCCCGAACATTCCTGAACACCTTATATAGACTGTACATTGAACCACCAATTAGCACCTGCCAAATACCCTAAGCCTCCGATTCCTAAGTCCCTGGGTCCCTAATCATGTGCCTTGTATGAAACAACCAATCAGCGTGTGCTGAGTGCCCTAATCCCCATCCCCTCTTTTCCTCCCCTCAAAAGGCGTGTTCACCCCAGCATGCCCTCTCTTTTTCCCTCTGGAAGGGAGCCGGCAGGGTCTTCTCCTCCAATAAAGCATGTGTCCTGGTCCCTGGTCTCTGGCCCTCTGTTTCATCTTACAGTTCTGAAGTCTTTTTTCTCAGATATGAGTATTGCCACCCCAGCTTTATTTTTGTTTCCAATTGCATAGAGTATTTTTCCATCCCTCCACTTTCATCATGTGTGAATCTTTGGTTCTTAGATGGGTCTCTTGTAGACATCATATATATGGATCATGTTTTTTTATCCATTTAGCCACCCTATGGTTTTTGATTAGAGTGTTTCAGCCATTTTCATTTATGGTTATTACTAGAGGCCCAGTGCACAAAATTTGTGCACTGGGGGTGGGGGGGTTCCTCAGCCCAGCCTGCCCCCTCTCACAGACTGGGAGCCCTCAGAGGATGTCCTACTGATGGCTTAGGCCCGCTCCTCATCTGGCCTCCCTCTGCGGGAGGTGACCGGGCTGATCAGGGGAAGGCGCCAGCCCCATCACCCCACTGCTGCTGCCACTGCCAGTCACCGCAGCCACCAAGGTACTTTCATCAACACGGACTCCAGTCCCTTCACCACGAAAAAATGACAAGTTTCTTTAAGCATTTTCAAGATGCGTCTTTCATAGGATATGCATTTCTTTCTTTTTTCTTTTAATCCTCACTTGAGGATGTTTCCATTGATTTTTAGAGAATGTGGAAGAGAGAGAGACAGAGAGAAACATCAAAGTGAGAGGAACACTTCGATTGGTTGCCTCCTGCATGAGCCCTGACCTAGGCCCTGGCCAGGGAGGAGTGTGCAACGTAGGTACATGCCCTTGGTCAGAATTGAACCCTGGTGCACGAAATTCACGCACTGTGGGGTGTCTCTCTACCCAGCCTGCACCCTCTCCAATCTGGGACCCCTCGGGGGATGTCTGACTGCTTGTTTAGGCCCGATTCCACAGTGACATCCCCTTCAGCAGGCCGAGGCTCTATCCACTGAGCCAAACCGGCTAGAGCAGAATACAACATTTCTTAACCCTCCAGCAGCGGGCCTTCGTTTTTTCCTCCAGGAGTGAGGTGGAAAAACCCTAGATCCTTTCTTGGATTCTTATTACCCAAGTTACCAAGAACACTGCGAGTGGCATTCAGGGAGCTTAGCCAATGAGCAGTCAGAAAAGGTGTTTCCTCTGAAGCTCATGTGCAGAGGCCCCCCTGTGTTGTGTCCTTGGGCTGGGGCATGCTCTGAGCTGTACTGCGGTGGCTCGGAGCAGGCCCCCACCCCTGTGTGTGTCTGCTGGGGTGGGGCGTGCTCCAAGCTGTGCCGGTCGTGACTGTTAAGGCTTGGAGCCAGTCGTGACTGTAAAGGTGTCCTGGACAAATTTGCATATTACCTCTTTATATATATATAGATTGATATTTATTTATTGCCATTTTAATTCTTTATGCCTATTCCTCCCTTCTCCCTTTCCCGCCTCCTTCTTCTACTTAAAGCAATCCCTTTAACATTTCTTACAATGCTGGTTTGGTGGTAAGAAAGTCCTTTATCCCTTTTATTTTTATTTTTTTGGTCTGGGAAGCTCTATTTCACCTTCAATTCTGCTTTTTATATTTTTCTCTTTGCTGCTCTGATTGAGTGATTTTTTTCTACCTTGTCTTCTATTTTGCTGATTTGATCCTCTGCTTCATGTAACCTATTTTTTTTTTTTTCCTTCCAGTGTATTGTTGATACGAGATATGATATTCTTCATTTCAGGCTGGTTCTTGTTCATGGCTTCTATTTCTTGTTTCATGCCGTGGTACTTCCCACTAAGTTCATTGTAATTCTCACTGAGTTCCTTGACATCCTTATAACCATTACTCTGAATTCTTATAAATTGCTTGTCTTCCTTTCACTTAGCTCTTTATCCTGAGATTCTTTCTGTTCTTTCTTTTTGGGCCTGTTTCTTGGTTCCTCCATTTTTGCTGTTTCTTGGTGTTTGTGTCTGTGAATTGGATAGGACTGCTATGACTCACAGTCTTGGTGGGGTGGCCTTCTGTAGTGGTGTCATGTGGGACCCAGTTGTATAGTCTCCTCGATATCCCAAGCTGTGAGCTCTAGGAATGTCCCTTGTGTGGACTGTGGGCCCTCCCTTTGTCATTTGGTTTTGATTGCTCTTGTCCCATTCGCGGGAGTACTCAGCCCATGGCGGCTGACTGCTGCTATGTCATGCCAACTTTTATCTAGGTGCTGGCAGAACCAAACCAGACAAAACAAGACCACACTGAAAACAACACTACAAACAACAACAACAAAACACCAAAAGAATTAAATAAAGAATACTGAAAGGCAAGAGACCAAATGAATTAGAGAAAAAAATAGAAATGACAAAAGAATATGAAAGAAAAGAAGGAAGAGATAAGAAAAATGTTAAGAATAAAAAACAGCCCTAACTGGTTTGGCTCAGTGGATAGAGCATCACCCTGCAGACTGAAGGGTCCCAGGTTCAATTCTGGTCAAGGGCATGTACCTTGGTTGCAGGTACATTCCCAGTAGGGGGTGTGCAAGAGGCAGCTGATTGATGTTTCTCTCCCATCGATGTTTCTAACTCTCTATCCCTCTCCCTTACTCTCTGTTAAAAAAATCGATAAAATATATTTAAAAAAAGAATAACAAATAAAAGAAAAAATAATTTAAAAAAGTAACCATCCTATCTAATAAAGAGAGAATATGCGAATTGACCATCACGCTCTCACAAAGAGGGTGGCACCCACAGCCAATAAGGAGGGAATATGCTAATTGACTGCCACGCCCTCAAAGATGGCAGCACCCACAGCCACAAGATGGTGGTGCCCAGTCCCCTCAGCCCTGCCGGGGCAGCAGGCGCGTGGCACAGCTGGGCCCATCCCTAGGCGGGTCTGGCCACTCTGTGTGCCTGACTCTAGAGTCCCCCAGTCCCCTCAGGCCCCCGGCCTTCCAGGGCTGGCCCGAGGTGCAGATAAGCCTCTGATGGTGGCTGCCCACCACCCAGGGCCACCCGAGGCTCAGGTAACCAGGGTCAGCCAAGGCTTTTGCTGCCGGCAGTGGCAGCAGTAGAGGTGTGATGGGGGTGTCACCTTCTCCTGATTTCTGGGTTGCCTCTCACCCCTGAGGGCTCCTGGACTGTGAGAGGGGGAAGACCGGCCTGAGGGACCCCCCTCCAGTGCATAAATTTTCATGCACTGGGCCTCTAGTAATGAATAAGTAGAATAGAAAATGAAAATTGAATAAAAAAAATAGACACAGAAAAAGAGTAAGAAAAGGAAAGAGAAAAATAAGAGATATGAAAGAAAAAATAAGAAATTAAAAAGGTTAAGTGAAATATAAAAAAACTAGAGGCCTAGTGCACAAAATTCATGCACTGGGGGGTGTCTCTCTACCCAACCTGCACCCTCTCCAATCTGGGACCCCTCGGGGGATGTCTGACTGCTTGTTTAGGCCCGATTCCACAGTGACATCCCCCTCACAATCCGGGACATCTGGCTCCTAACTGCTTGCCTGCCTGCCTGACTGATTGCCCCTAACCACTTCTGCCTGCCAGCCTGATCGCCCCCTAACCGCTCCCTTGCTGGCTTGATTTGCTGGAAGCCAATTCCAACATGTCAGCAGGGCTGAATCATCTGGGATGGCTGAATGGCACCTCCCACAAACCTGGATAGGATTGTCTGCTCCCAGACAGCTCAGGGCTTTTTAATCTGCCTGTTATTGCCTCCTGTTGGCCAAACACCTGAACAGCTGTAGGAAATTCCTAAATCTGACAATGCTTCTGTAAACCCTACCCTTTGAAACCCTACCCTTTGAAGTGTATGTCTTTACCTTGCCTTAGGACAAATTGTGTTAATAAGTAGCATGGGATCCTGAGTCAAGGGGTAGTCTTTAGCTCCTTTAGCTGAAGCTCCTCTGATCCCCCAATGCCTTTCAAAACTTATCTTTCGTCCTTGGATTCCTTATCTATGCATCAGCTCCTTTCTCCAGAATGTTGAACCCTATGTAATGCTGGGACAAGAACCCCAGCATTAATGGATGCCCACCCAGGGGCTCCAATATTAATGGCCGCCCGAACTGGGGCTTGAACCCTGGAAGCACCAATATTAATGGTGCAAAAAATAAAAAAGAGTGAGATGCCGGAAACCAATTCCAACATATCATAATTACAAGAGTTTCATCACAAGGTTGGTGAAGATTGGGGGGCTCAACAAGGGCTGAACCACATATGTAGTTTACCTGTTGGAACGGCTAAAAAGCACCGATTGACACCTAACTGCTCCCCTGCTAGCCTGATCGCCCCCAACTGTCCTCCCCTGCCTACCTCATCACCCCCAACTGCCCTCCCCTGCTGGCCTGATCTCGCCCCAAACTGCCCTCCCCTGCCAGCCTGATGGTCCCCAACTGCTCTCCCCTGATCTTGTGATGACATAGGTGTGGCCATCTTGTGATGACATGGGGGTGGCCATCTTGTGATGATGCAAGGGCAAGATACCACCTAGGCTTTTATTAGTATAGATAAAGAAATTATTTTTAAAAAGTGTAGTTCACCTCTGCAGATTTTATTTCCTGCTGCAATTACCTACTGGACCTGCTATTTGGGATTTTTTTAAACATCTTTGTTGTTGAAAGTATTACATATGTCCCCTTCCCCCCTCCCACAGCCTGCCCCCCCAGGCCTTCAGCACCTTATTGTCTGTGTCCATGGGCCATGCATATATGCATACAAGTTCTTTGGTTTATTACCTTCCACCCACCCTCCCCTGCCTCCCCTCCAAGATTCCAAACACTATTCCATGCTTCCATGTCTCTGGACCTACTCAGTTCATCAGTTTATTTTGTTATTTAGATTCCACATATGAGTGTGATCATGTGATATTTGCCTTTCTCTGACTGACTGACTTCTCTTAGCATGATACTCTCTCTAGGGTCACTTCATGCTGTCTCAAATGGTAAAAGATCATTCTTCTTCTTCTTCTTTTTTTTTTTTACTGCTGCATAGTACTCCATGGTGTAAATGTACCACAACTTTTTATTCACTCATCTACTGATGGGCACTCGGGCTGTTTCCAGATCTTAGCTATTGTAAATTGTGCTGCTATAAACATAGAGGTGCATAAATACTTTCTGATTGGTATTTCCAAATTCTTAGGATGTATTCCTAGATGTGGGATCACTGAGTCAAATGGCAGTTCCATATTTAATTGTTTGAGGAAACTTCATACTGTTCTCCACAGTGGCTGCACCAGTCTGCATTCACACCAGCATTGTTCAGATTCAACTGGGACCACTGCGGCCCCATGAAACCCGCCTGCAAGCGCCACTTCATCCAGGACACCTGCCTGTATGAGTGCTCCCCTAACCTGGGGCCCTGGATCCAGGAGGTGAATCAGAGCTGGCACAAAGAGCGGATCCTGAACGTGCCCCTGTGCAAAGAGGACTATGAGAGCTGGTGGGAAGACTGCCGCACCTCCTACACCTGCAGGAGTAACTGGCACAAGGGCTGGAACTGGACCTCAGGGTCTAATGAGCGCCCGGTCAAGGCTGCCTGCCACCGCTTTGATTTCTTCTTCCCCATGCCTGCTGCTCTGTGCAATGAAATCTGGAGTTACTCCTACAAAGTCAGCAACTATAGCCGAGGCAGTGGCCGCTGCATCCAGATGTGGTTTGATCCGGCCCAGGGCAACCCCAACGAGGAGGCCAGGTTCTATGCAGAGGCCATGAATGGAGCTGAGCTCTATGGGACCTGGCCTCTCCTTTTACTCTAGTTGTAGAGCATCTGCTCAGCCAGCCCTCCGGTAGTTCTGGATGGTGTCCGTTCTGTTTTCTAGTTGTAGTTTCAAAATTGTTGTGGTAGGCAACAATCAGGCGTCTGCCCTATGCCGCCATCTTGGTCCTCCCGGGACCTGGCCTCTCCTGCTTGGCCTGTCCCGAATGCTGCTCCTGCTGCTCAGCTGAGCTCCTTTTACCTTCTGTTACCTGGTCATCCCCACGCAGTTCAGCCTCACGGCTCAGCTCCCATGGTGGGAGCTCTGTCCAACAGTTTGAATAAAGCAGATATCCCGCAAAAAAAAAAAAAAAAAAAAGATTCTCTTTTTGTCTTTAATTTTTGGCATTTTAATTATGATGTGTCTGGGGGTGGGCCTGTTTGTTTGCATTCTTCTTGCTTGGGACTCTGTGACTCCTGAAATTGTGTGACTTTTTCCTTAACCAGATTAGGGAAGTTTTCTTCATTATTTCATTAAACATGTTCTCTATCCCTTGCTCCCTTTCTGCTTCTTTTGAAACTCCTGCTATTAAAATATTGTTATGTTTCTTGTCCCAAAGCTCCCTTAAGCTGTCCTCCTGTTTAATTGTTTTTTTCTTTTTGATTCTCTGATTGAGTGATTTTTTTCAACCCTGTCTTCTAATTCACTGATTTGATCCCCAGCTTCCCCTAATCTGCTGTGTATTCCTTCCAATGTGTTCTTTATTTGTGCTATGTCATTATTTTTTAAAAAAAATATATATATATATATATATATATATATATATATTTTTTAATTTCTTTATTGATTGAGGTATCACATATTTGTCCTCATCCCTCCATTCCCATCCCTCACCCCTCCCCACACATGACCTCACCCCCCTGTTGTCCTTAACCGCTGGCTAGGCTCATATGCTTGCACACAAGTCCTTTGGTTGATCTCTCCCCTTGCCCCCACCCTTCCCTACCCTCCCCCTGAGGCCCGACAGTCTGATCCATGCCTCCTTGTTTCTGGGTCTGTTCTTGTTCATCAGTCTATGTTGTTCATTATTTCCCCTAGATGAGTGAGATCATGTGCTATTAGAAATACACTTATAAGAACCGAAAATGAGACAAGCAATAATGGTTATGCTGACAGGCAAATGAATCAGTGTGTAGTGAGTTTCTTTCTGGGTCAACAGTTCTTTTGAGACCCAATTTCAATGTCCAACAGTTCCTTATGTGTACATGTCAGCAATGACATTTCAGTTCTGGATGGTGGACAAATGGTGGTAATGCAGGTCCGACTCTGTCTGGTTTGGTCCTGGGCAACCTGCAGTGATGCACAGCTGTTAACTGCTAGTATGGGAAGGCCACATCAGCGTCTTCCGTCTCTGGACTGCTTCTCTTCTGTCTTCATGGCTGGAGTAGTCCTGTCGATTCCTCTCTGTTGCTGGAATCCACATGGTCTCGGAATTGTTTTCTGAAAATATACAAACATTTTCTCGACCAAAAGTTAATAAAGGAATATTTTCTATAAATTTGACTGGGGATCCTTTTTCATTTTTTGCCCAAATGATTTTCCTCTGGCTTGTTTTGTCACCTTGTGTGTTTTTCATGGGTGTCTTGCTTTTAGCCTTACAATTAATTTTCTAAAGTATTAATTTTCTAGATGTAATTTACTTACAGGATATTTTTCCTTACATGATATTCCTCTACTATCCCCTCCTTTTTTGATTTAAATGTTAGGAGGCTTTTGAAAATTTTATAATGTAGTCTTGATGGCTTTTAAATTTTAATTTTTTGCACTATAATATTACTGTTTTAGGTTCATTACATGGTGCACAATTTTATCATGAGATGAAGTACCAATAAAGATTTTAGTTAACACTTTAGGAACATCTTTTTGTCCAGTACAATTAATTTTTCTATTTAAATTTAAATTTGCCTGAAAACTTGACTACTGTTTTACTATCAAATTTATTACTCTAACAACAATCTTATTTTACCCTGTAAATATTGGTGGAAGGGATTATTTGCCTTCTTGAGTAGGTCCTGAGCATACCTGGTGGTAGGCTGGATTTAGATATCGTAAACCCACTTCCCCGCACCATGGGTACAAGACAACTCAAACAATTCTTGTTGGAGTGAGAGGGCAGCTGCTGTCGGCCAAGTCTCTGTCGGTCACCTGGGTCCTGATCTGAGCTGGGCATGGGAAGCACAAAGCAGCCATGGGGGCAGGAGACCTCCTTCAGAAGGGGCTATGATTCAGGCCCCTGCAATTTTGGGGGGGTGAGGGTCTGTGCCCCACCTCTGTTGATCTCCAAATTCTCTCCTGATGGCCCCTCTGCGACTGTGCCTGTCTTAGGTTGTTCCTTCCTTGAGGAATCTTACCCGTCTCTGGCTAACCAGCCATCCTCCGGGACCAAGCAGGGTGACGTGAGGTTCAGTTTTGTCTCCTTGGTAGCCTATGCCCCCGTGGCCTCCATGCCCAGCACCTGCCATGGGATCCCCTCGCCTGCTGGCGGGGCCCCAGCACTGATCACATATCTTTTGGAACCCGGGTTTCTTCTCCAGGGAGGGCTCAGTTTGCCCCACTGGGTGAGAGACAGATCCATGGCACCAGTCATCACGAGACTTCAACCTCGACATGAACAGAGAGCTCATGCAACAGCTGTGAGCAATTGAATTGTGAGAAGAGGGTCTCTCTTGGCCTAAAGGGTAAGAGGGACCAATATAGAATGCTCAGGTGCCTTCCCAGGAGGCCCTCTACACAATGAAAAGGGTTAAATCCTTACATGTCCTTTTTAAATTGCTGCCAGACATTCAAAGAATTAGTTTGTACGTTTGCTTGGGATAATTGTATATTATGCTGTAGTAATTCTAAAGTATCAAGAGATGTGTTAAGTTTGTCTCCAAGCACCAAACAGATGACTTTTTTTTTTTTTTATCCCCAAGGGTGCGAGGAACTATTACAAGTACTGGGGGTGATCCAAATCTGGGAAAAATTTTAATGATAGTGTAGAATAATATCATGCAAGGATATTCTTTGTTCTAGTCCATGGCAATTCCCTTTCAAACTGGCTGTCCATTTCTTTTTATATAGACAAGGTCTTAGTTACAATTTCTGCACCTCTACCGGGGGCACGTAGTGATAATAGTGACACCCTTTCTTTGGTGTCCACAGAAGCCAGAAACCTCTCTTTAATTGTACACACAAAGGGGCATTATTTTGATTTCGTGTCATACAAAAGGGAAGATGGGTGGAAACCCCTGTGTATTTATACTTTCTTGCCCCACCCATGGACCTCCTGGATGTCCAGGGTGTTTGGTATTATTGTCAGGGGATGAGCCCATGCAAGGGGTCTTACCAATGAAGGTTCAGGAACATCAGACCAAAATACTTACCCTCTTGTCCCAGGTAAAATTACCGTACATCTGATAATTGCTAGCATGGCTAGAAAGGCGTTCTCAGGCATTCTTGGGTTTCTGGTTACCTCACAATTTCTTCCCTGAGGTTTGATGTTCTGATTGATGTTTCTCTGTTTCTGGATCTATTTTTCCCCCCATCAGTTTATGTTGTTCATTATATTCCACAAATGAGTGAGATCATGTGATATTTATCTTTCTCTGCCTGGCTTATTTCACTAAGCATAATATTCTCCATCTCCATCCATATTGTTGCAAATGGTAAGAGCTCCTTCTTTTTTACTGCAGCGTAGTATTCCATTGTGTAGTTAAAAATATATTTTATTGATTTTTTACAGAGAGGAAGAGAGAGGGATAGAGAGTTAGAAACATCGATGAGAGAGAAACATCGATCAGCTGCCTCTTGCACACTCCCCACTGGGGATGTGCCCACAACCAAGGTACATGCCCTTGACCGGAATCAAACCTGGGACCCTTGAGTCCACAGGCCGACGCTCTATCCACTGAGCCAAACCGGTTTCGGCTATGTCATTCTTTATTTCTGTTTTCATAGTTGCTATATCTTTTCTCATGCTGTTGAGCATCTTTACCATCATTTTACTGAACTCTATATCAGATAAATTTCTTATCTCTGTTTCATTTATTTCTTCTTCTGGAGAATTCTCTTGTTCTTTCATTTGGGGATTGTTCCTTTGTCTCACCTTGACTTTCCTCCTTTTGGCTGCCTGTTTGGGTTTGTGACTATGTATTAGGTAGATCTGCTATGCCTCTCAATCTCTAGTGCATGACAGTTTGAAATGCTGTTTCTGACTAATTGGATCATGCAAAGACTCAAATCTTCCAGAGACTGCCTCTGTCTACAGACTGATAGGATTCCATCTTGAATTGCCTTCAGGAAATACTCCACAGATGTCGAGAGTGTTTTTTTTCAACAGGGTGGGGCTATTGCTTCTGTCTGGAGGCTAATTTTTATTCTCAGTATCTTAATAGGCAACAGAAACTGTGGGGCAAGGTGTTTTCCAATAGGAAGGGTCAACTGTCTTCCCCTGGGAAAGCCACCTGTATAGCAAATTTCTGCATGAAAATGGTGACCTTTGCAGTGTGAAGGATTGACTCAACATAGGAAACTGGGGTCTCTGCCTTCTGAGCTCTATACCAGAGCCTCTGATCCTGGCTTCTGCTCACACAGCTTCAGTCCACTCAGCCCTCCCTTTGCTGGACCATAAGGTGAGTGGCTCCCCATTAAAATTTGTGTGTTGGCCCTTTAAGAGGGTGCCAGCCATCTCTTCCTGGCAGACAGCAACCCTGCTGCTTTTCATGGACAGATGTTATGTGGGTACCCTTCTCAGTTCTGGTACTCTCTGCTGGGGGGCCCAGCCTGGGGTTTAGACCCCAGAGTTCTCAGTGGGAACTCCCTGCAGCTGAGATATCTCTTCGAACTTCAGCTGCTTTTTGTGGGAGCCCAGCCAGCCCTTTCACGCCTCCGTCCTTCCTACCAGTCTCTATGTGGTTTTCACTTTCCATCTTTGATTATCAGGGTTCTCTCCAGCAAGACTTCAGTTGATTATTCGGGAAGTTTTTCTGTATTTTAGTTGCAATTACAGTTTAGTCCTGGGAGCGTGTCTGTGCAGCATCCACTTCCCTTGCAACTTCTTAAGCCACCTCTGCCAAGCCTGTCACGTTGACTTTCTGTCTTCTGTTGTAGGTGAGGAATTATTTCATTGTTCCTCTTTATTAGATCCTTGAAGTGTTTAAAGAGTCCATTTTTGAAGTGAATCAGTTAAATGTTTCCATTTCCTTCCACAATCTCAAGCTGACCAGTGCTTTTTTCTGGACTTAACTTTTTAAATTATATTTTAAATTTATTTTAATATAATTTATTTTCCATTGCCATTTATCTCCCCTATCCTCTCTTTCACTTTCATTCCCCCACTCCCCTCACCCCACAATCATCACACTTGTCTGTGTCCATGAGTTCTTTCTCCTTTTTTCGTTTTTGCTCAATCCCTTCATCTTCTCCAAGCCCCCATCCCTGAATAGCTGTCAGCCTGCTCTCTATATATCAGTCTATATTTTGCTGGTGACTTCAGTTTGTTCATTAGATTCCACATATTAATGAAATGTTACTTATTTTTCTCTGTCTGGCTTATGTCACTGAATATACTGCTACTTTCAGTCTGTGTGTTTCTTTCAATCTGAAGTGAGTTTCTAGTAGACAGCATATGTATGGATATTGTTTTCTTATCCATTACTTGTATTCATCACTCTGTGTATTTTGATTGGAGCATTTAATCCATTTACATTTAAAATCATTATTAATAGGTATGTAGTTATTGCCATTTTATTATTTATATTTTTGTTTTTTTTCCCTCTTAACCCTTTGCACTCGCTTGTTTTTTTCTCGATTCCTTTATTCTAATGCTAACCGTGTCGAGTCACACTCGACATCCGAGTGCAAAAGGTTAAAGAGGTCCCTTTAACATTTCTTGTAATACTGGTTTTGTGGTGATGAACTGCTTTAGCTTTTTCTTGTCTGGGAAGCTCTTTATTTCTCCCTCAATTCTAAATGATAGCCTGTGGGTCGAATAATCTTGGTTGTTGATTTTTATCACTTTGAATATTTCATGCAAATATCTCCTGGCATGCAAATATCCTGTTGAGAAATCAGTTGAAAGTCTTATGGAAGCTCTCATTTAGGTAAATAACTGCTTTCCTTTTGCAGCTTTTTTTTTTCTTCTTTTGAGAGCCAAATTTTTTATTTTTTATTTTTTAAATTTAATAAATCTTTATTGTTCAGATTATTACAATTGTTCCTCTTTTTTCCACCCATAGCTCCCCTCACCCAGTTCCCACCCCACCCTCTGCCCTTACCTCCCCCCCACTATCCTCATCCATAGGTGTGCGATTTTTGTCCAGTCTCTTCCCACATCCCCACACCCCTTTCCCCCCAAGAATTGTCAGTCCATTCCCTTTCTATGCCCATGATTCTATTATATTCACCAGGTTATTCTGTTCCTCAGATTTTTTATTCACTTGATTTTTAGATTCACTTGTTGATAGACATGTATTTGTTGTTCATAATTTTTATCTTTACCTTTTTCCTCTTCTTCCTCTTCTTAAAGAATACCCTTCAGCATTTCATATAATACTGGTTTAGTGGTGATGAACTCCTTTAGCTTTTTCTTATCTGTGAAGCTCTTTATCTGCCCTTCAATTCTGAATGATAGCTTTGCTGGGTAGAGTAATCTTGGTTGTAGGTTCTTGCTATTCATCACTTTGAATATTTCTTGCCACTCCCATCTGGCCTGCATAGTTTCTGTTGAGAAATCAGCTGACAATCATATGGGTGCTCCCTTGTAGGTAACTTCTGTTTTTTTCTTGCTGCTTTTAAGATTCTCTCTTTGTCTTTTGCTCTTGGCATTTTAATTTTGATGTGTCTTGGTGTGGTCCTCTTGGGATTCCTTTTGTTTGGGGTTCTGTGCGCTTCCTGTACTTGTAAGTCTATTTCTTTCACCAGATGTGGGAAGTTTTTGGTCATTATTTCTTCAAATAGGTTTTCAGTATCTTGCTCTCTCTCTTCTCCTGGCACCCCCATAATTCGGATGTTGGTATGCTTGAGGTTGTCCCAGAGGCTCCTTACACTATCTTCAAATTTTTAGATTCTTTTTTCTTTTCTGGTTGATTGTTCTTTGCTTCTTTGTATTTCAAATCTTTGACTTGATTCTTGCATTCCTCTAGTCTGCTGTTGGATCTCTGTATAATATTTTTTATTTCAGTCAGTGTATGTTTAATTTCTAGTTGGTCCTTTTTCATATCCTCGAAGGTCTCATTAAATTTATCGGCCTTTTCTAGGAAATTCTTGAAAAGCCTTATAACCATGGTTTTAAAATCTATATCCAATAGTTTGCTTTCCTCCATTTCTTTCATTTGTGATCTGTTTCTGTGTCTCCACATTTTAGCTGCTTCCCTGAGTTGGTAGGGTAGCTTTGTGTGCTAGGTGTCCTATATGGCCCAGTGGCTCAGCCTCCCCCAATTACCTGAGGTGGATACTTTTGGTGCACCCTTTTGTGGACTGTGTGCACAGCCTTGTTGTAGTTAAGTCTTGATTGTTGGTATCACTGGGAGGAATTGACCTCCAGGCCAATTGGCTGTGAGGATCAGCTGTGTCTATGCTGGGAGAACTTCTGTGCTGGAGAAGACTTGCAAAAGCCTCTGTGCTCAGCTTGGATGGGACAGAGTCTCAGGGCGGAGCAGACAGCCTTGGCTTCCCATCAGCCCTGCCATATGAAGCCCCTGGGTCTCAGTGTCCCTCGGTAATCGCTGCAAGCACCTGTAAGAGTAAGCCGCCCTCAAGTTTCGCCTGCTGCCAGACATTCCAGTTTCTCCCCGAATGAGTCTGGCTTCCCAGAAACTCGCCCAGAACTGGTGTTCAGTGCAGTCGGGAGCTTCCATCTCCCTCCCGCTTTAGTAAGCCAGCCGCACACTCAGCCGCCCGTGCACTCAGCAATCAATCCTCTCTGCGCGCGCCTCTGGACCTTGGCCTCCACCTGTGTCTCAATGTGCTTTCTCTTTTTCTGACAGTCCAGATTCCGCCTGAATGAGTTTGGGTTCCCAGAGTCTCGCCTGGGACTGGAGTTCAGTGCAGTCAGGAGCTTCTGTCTCCCTCCCGCTTTAGAAAGCCAACCACACACTTAGCTGCTCATGCAGTCAGCCACCCATCCTCTCCGCACATGTGCGCATCTCCGTACCTCAGTCTTTTGCAGCTCCTCTGAGTCTCAATGTGCTTTCCCCTTTCCTTCTAGTTATAGAATTTCCCCTCAGGCAGCTTTCCTGTGGTTCTGGATGGTGTACATTTTGTTTTTTACTTGTAGTTTTGGTATTGTTGTGCGAGGCAGCAGTTTAGGTGTTTACCTATGCCGCCATCTTGGTTTCTACCTCCTTTTGCAGCTTTTAAAAGTCTTTGTCTTTAACTTTTAACATTTTAATTATGATGTATCTTGGTGTGGGCCTCTTTGGTTCATCTTGTTTGTTAATCTGTGCTTCCTGGACTTGTATGTCTGTTTCCTTCACCAGGTAGGGGAAGTATTCTGTCATTATTATTATTATTACTTAGTATATTTTTATAGATTTCAGAGATGAAGTGAGAAGGAGAGAAAGATAGAAACATCAATGATGACAGAGAATCATCAATCGGCTGCCTCCTGCATGCCCCCAACTGGGGAATCAAGTTTGCAACCCAGGTATGTGCCCTGACCAGCAATCGAACTGTGACCTCCTGGTTCATAGGTCAATGCTCAACCACTGAGCCATGTTGGCTGGGCCTTTCTCCACTTTTTAAATTGGAATGTTCGTCTTCCTTTGTTTAAGTTATATGAGTTCTTTGTATATTTTGGATATTAAACCCTTATCAGATGTGTCTTTGGAAAATATCTTCTCCCACGCAGTGGGCCCCCTTTTCATTTTGTCCATGGTTTATTTTGCTGTGAAGGAGCTTGTTTATTTTGATGCAGTCCCATTTGTTTATTTTCTCCTTTGTTTCCTTTGCCCTAAGAGATGTATTTGCAACATAGAGTTGTCTGAGATTTTGCTGCTGTTTGTCTCTATTTCGTTTACTTATTTTTTGAAGTTTTGTTTAGTTCTTTTATTTGGGACATGTTTCCTTGTCTGTTCATTTTAGTAGCTCCCCTTTGTTTGCTTCTATGTATTAGATAGAGCTGCTATATCTCCCCATCTTGGTCGAGTGGCCTTGTGTAGTAGGTCTCCTGGGAGCCTCTCTAATTACCCTAGCCTGGTGGTTCTGGTGTGCCCTGCATGTAGGCTGTGTGTACCCTCCTGTTGTAGTTAAGGCTTGCTTGCTGCTGGCACATCAATGGGGGGGGGCGGGGTGGTGTTTAACACAAGGTCAATCATCTTTGAAGACTGGCTTGTCTACTGTGGAGCAGCTGCTGTGCAGGGACTGACCCCAGGGAACAGGGCTCACTTAGCAGGACTCTGGTGCCTGATGAGGCAACCCCTTGAATATGTCACTTGGGGAGGTGGTTGGGTGGTGCTTCAGTGTGGTCTAAAGCTGGCCACTGTGTATGTTGACTCTGAGGTCTCCTGGGAGGTGCAGGCCAAGGTTAGCTACTGCTTGATTCCTGCCTGGGGCCACCAGACATTAGCTATAAAATGATCTACAGATGGCTGCTGCCTGTGCTGGGCTTGGAGGTGCCAAGGAGAGGCCAAGCTGCAACCAGTTCCAGCTTCTAATGCCAACCTTGAGGCTGCTTAGTGAGGAATACAGGGCAGGCTGTGGTCAGCTGCTGCTTGTTTGTGGTTTGTGGGCATTTGAGAGATTTTAAGAAAGTCCACAGCATGAGCCACGACAGGCTGTTTATATAGAAATGTTACTGGAATTGGCGTGGGTTAGGCAGGATCTTAGAGAATCACCAGGGCAGGGCAAACAGTGTGAGCCAGGTTGATGGAGACTCAGATATGGCATCTGCCTACAGGCTCTGTTGGGGGAGGGCTCAGCAAAGAAACAGTGGCCTGTACCAGTACTTCTATTTGGGAGAAAGCTGCCCCTCTAGCCCTTGCCCTGAAACCAAACAATTCAATTTGTCCTCATATGTCCCTGGTATCTCTCAAGGTGTTGGAGCTCAGAGTGAGTTTGAGTTAGTCCATGTGTGGGCCCTTTAAGAGGAACTGCCTGGGACTTCAGCAGCCTCTGTCTCACTCAGCCATAATCCCTGCTGGTTTTTACACCCAGAAGTTATGGGGACTTCTTTATCTGTCACTGGAACCCTGGGCTGGGGACCTGGTGTGGGGCTGTTCCCATAGGCAGCCATCAGTTAGAGTGTGGGCCTGTCTGGCCACTTTGGAGGGGTGGGCTGTGCAAGGCCTGTGCAGAGGATGTGGGTGCGCCAGGATCCAGTGGTACCAAGTACAGATGCCATCTGGCTCCCCTGGATGGGGAGAGGCAGACTGAGGACCATGCCATCTCCAGGCTTCCTGAGGGTGGGCTGCAGCATCCTCCCCACTGCCACAGGCAGTCAGATAGTTCCAGAGAGTCTCCCTCATGGGCCAAGAAGGCACAGGTGGGGTTGTTACGCCAAGCTCACCAAAAGCTAAAGAGATGGAGGAATGGGTAGGGCCTGAGCCAATGAAAGGTAGCAAGGTAATCTATATATATAAAAGGCTAAGCGACCGTCGCATCTGAAACAACTGAACGGAAAACCTAATAGGCTGTGTGGGGTGACCAGGCCGGCAGGGGGGTTAGTGAGGGGCGACCAGGCCAGTGGGGGGGGCAGTGAGGGGTGAGCAGGCTGGCTGGGTGGGGGGACAGTTGGGGGCAACCATGCCAGCAGGGGGGCAGTAAGGGGCAGTCTGGTGGAGGGAGGGCAGTTTGGGGCAACTATGCCAGCAGGGGGGGCAGTTGGGGGTGACCAGGCCAGCAGGGGGGGAAGTTAGGGGCAATCAGGCGGACAGGCAGGTGAACAGTTAGGAGCCAGAGGTCAAGGATTATGAGAGGGATGTCCCACTGCCAGTTAGGCCCAGGATTGGAGAGGGTGCAGGCTGTTCTGAGGGGATACCCCCATGCACGAATTTCATGCACCAGGCCTCTAGTTGGATAGAAAAAAGCCCTCCCCTTTCTATCCTTACAAGAACCTTGGGCTTGAGCAGGAAAGGGGATGGTCTTGAGACAGAAGTCTAGTGTTCTCCCAGGTCACGCCACCTGAGTACACCTTTTTGCACTCACACCTTTCTCACAAGATTGGCCTTTGTTGCGGCCAGCAGCCGAGCCAGCGTTTTCGGTTACAGGCGGTGAAGCCCTCGCTCCTCAGGAGGGACCTCTGCAGACGAGATCTCCCTCCCAATTTCACCTGCCCCTGTGGCTGTGGGGCCAGCCCATTCTGCATCCCTGCCTCTCACCAGCCGAATGATGGTTGTTCTGTAGTTTAGTTGTAACTTGTTATGGTTGTAGAAAGCTGTGAGTACAGCATTTACCTAGTCTGCCAACTTGACCAGAAGCCCCTATAATACTTATTTTCTATTGTATTATCTGATACAAACAATTTTATAGTCAAAGTCTACCACACTTTTAGTAAGTAATTTCCCTTAAATTTCCTTGATGTCAAAACTTGATAAAGTCAACACCTACACACGGATGCATGCACACAGCTACATAAAAGGTTCACTGTTGAATATAAACACAAAAATATGAAACAGTAGAAATTTAAATCTAATGACACTATACCATGACAAAATAAGATTTATTCTAGGAATACAGGAAGAAACCCACATGATTATCCTAAAGCACACACACACACACACACACACACACACACAATCGTTTGCAAGTGTCATGCTGTAGAGGGGGCAGACTTGTTTACCATTGTTAGGCCTGAGTATCTCAGACAGCAGTGGGGTGTCATCTTTGAGGGCAGGGACTCCCTCAGACACTGTGGATGCTCAATAAGCACTGATTGGACAATAAAATTAAGTCAACAATCATCTTACTGTCATTACCAGGCATGTTCAACCTCTAACAGAACCATCTGCATAGCCTCTTCCACCCCCTCAATTCTTTTTTTATTTTTTTATTTTATTTTATTTTTTTTTGGCAGTTGAATTATTATTATTTTTTTTATTCTCATGAAGATATTTTCTCATTGCTTTTTTTTAAAAATTTCTTTATTGATTAAGGTGTCACATATTTGTCCTCATCCCCCCATTCCCATCCCACACCCCTTCCCACGGATGCCCCAACCCCCTGTTGAACTTAACCATTGGTTAGGCTCATATGCATGCACACAAGTCCCTTGGTTGATCTCTCCCCCCTCCCCCCACCCTCCCCTATCTTCCCTCTGAGGCCCGATATTCCGATCAATGCCTCCTTGTTTCTGGTTCTGTTATTGTTCATCAGTCCATGTTGCTCATCATTTCCCCTAGATGAGCAAGATCATGTGTCACTAGAGATATACTTATAAGAACTGAATGTGAGACGAGCAATAATAGTTATGCTGACAGGCAAATGAATCAGTCTGTAGTGAGTTTCTTTCTGGACCAACAGTTCTTTTGAGACCCAATATCAATGTCCACCAGTTCCTTATGTGTACATGTCAGTACTGACCCCTCAGCTCTGGATGGTGGACAAATGGTGGTAATGCAGGTCCGACACCCTCTGTTTTGGTCTTGGCCGGACCCAGGGGCATGGCTTCACCCGGACTCAGGGGCACACGGCCTCACCCGGGCCCGGGATACAGCTTCACCTGGACCCAGGGGCGCGTGGCCTTTCCCAGACCCAGGGTCGCGTGACCTCACCCGGACCCAGGGGTGCGCGGCCTCACCCGGACCCAGGACCCAGCGGGGTTTCGTCTTCTTGATCCCAATTCCTGTTGGTCAATTCCCTCTCAGCAATTCCTTCGGCCATTTTCTCAGAGCTCCAGGGCGGCTGCCACAGAACTCGTTGGGCTGCGGGCTCGGCAAAGCTCCGGTGTGCCCGGTGCGCGGTGGCAGGCTGGTCCGGGGTTGCTGCGTCGGCCCTTGGGTCTGCAGCGGTGGCCAGTCGCCGAGCGTGCGCACCTGGCCGCTTCCAGGGCATTGAGGTTCTTGAAGGACTCGGAGGTCAGCAAGCGCAGAGTCTCCCACCCCATGTCTCTCAGGGGCTCGTCTGTCCGTGCTCGGCAGCGAGTGGAGCCGTCCCCTCAGCCGGAGACCGCCGGGGGAACTTCACCGAGCACGTTCCAGGCTGCCATTGTGTCGCCTGAGCCGTAGTTCTTAAAGTGTGATCTTTGGGTAACTGGCATCAGCATCATCCCGCGTACCCCTCTCTTTTATTCTAGTTGTAGAGCATCTGTTCAGCCAGCCCTCCGGTGGTTCTGGATGGTGTCCGCTCTGCTCTCCCGTCGTAGTCTCAAAATTGTTGTGGTAGGCAACAATCAGGCTTCCGCCCTATGCCTCCATCTTGGTCCTCCTTTGTGTAGTTAAGTCTTGATTGTTGTTGGTGTCACTGGGAGGAATTGTCCTCCTGGCCAATTGTCCGTGAGGCCCCTCTGTGTCTATAAAGGAAGAGTTGCTGTGCAGGAGACACGTTTATGGGCCGGATCTTGTTGCAGCAAGGCTTTGGCGCTCACTGAGTCTGCCTCTTGAATGTGTCCCTTATGCGAGTGGTTGAAATCTGGTGTCATCTCACACCGACCACTAGATGCCCTCGTTTCTGGGTCTCCAATGGGGTGCAGGTCAGCTACTGCCTGAGGCCACTCAGCAGGAGTTACAGTAAAAACTGCAGTTTCCTCCTCCTGTCTAAGCGGCCCTGGAGCAGTCCGACTAGAACCGCAGTTCATCTGGTCAAGCTGCCACAGGGCAGGCCACCCACATGCAAAAGCCGCTGCTTGGAGCCCAGGTGGGCCTGCAAGATGTGCGGGGCGGGTCTGCAAAACGTGCGGGGCGGGTCCCGGGGCGGGTCCCAGGGCGGGGCGGGTCCCAGGGCAGGGTGGGTCTCAGGGCGGGGCGGGGTCTCAGGGCGCCACCAGGCCATGGCATGGCAAACCACAATGGCTGCAAGTCTGCTTTTTCTGCTCTCCACGTTTCTAAGCCCCCTCGTTCCGCACTCCAGTGCAGCAAACACTGATTGCTGGGCGCACCTCCGCAAGGAAGTTACTCCCACTCTCCGACATGAAGGCCGAGAGTCCAGCCTCTCCCCGCAGGCGTCTGGGTCTCCCGCAAGTCCCCAGAAGCTGGATTTCAGGGTGATGGGGAGCTAATCTCCCCTAGGGTTGGAAAAAAAGCCGCACGACCCTTCCCCCGCCACCAGCCCAACCCACGCGCCTCCGCACCTCACCCCCTCTAAGTTTGCTCTTTCCTCTTCCCTCTTAGCTGTAAATCCACCCTTCAGCCAGCTCTCCTGTGGTTCTGGGTGGCAGACGCTCTGTCCTCCAGTTGCATTTTTGAAATTGCTGTGCGCGGCGCAGTTCATTTGTTTAACTTTGCCGCCTTCTTGGTTCTCCTCTCTCAAAATGGCTAAAGGACTTGAAATCCTAAAAATCCTCCAAGTCGGTGTCGGCGGCCTCCGTGGCCCCGAGGATCTCACTGGGCAGCTCGGCCAGGTCGGTGACATGGATGGGCCCGTCCTGCAGAAAGATGGTCTCTTCCTTCACCGAGAGCCACTGCGCCGAGTCTGCGGCTGCCGCCGCCGCCATAGCAGCTGCCGCGGCCGCCCACGAGCTCATGGCCCCGGCTGAGGTGCTGACAGAGAGGAGCAGCCGCCCGGCCTGGGGAGACGCGAGCAGGAGTCGCCGCGTTCACCAGTCCATCTTTTAGTTGTATTTCCGAAACTGCCATGCGAGGCAACAGATCAGCCGTTCAACTCCGCCGCCATCTTCCAGAGCCGTAGATTTTAAAGTGAGATCTTTGGCTCACCGGCATCAGCGTCATCCCGCGTCCCCCTCTCTTTTACTCTAGTTGTAGAGCATCTGCTCAGCCAGCCCTCTGGTAGTTCTGGATGGTGTCCATTCTGTTTTCTAGTTGTAGTTTCAAAATTGTTGTCTCAATTCTTTGTATAAACTGTTTTAGTATCAGCCAACAAGCTTGATCGTGGCTCAGGTAATTAAATCCACAGCCGCCGGCCAGCCAGGCGCTGCTCCTGTCGCCCTCTCCTGGCCACTGGCAGGGGGCGTATGTCTGTATGTTAGGGGGTTGCCTGTCACTCATGCTGGCCATGTCCTCTTCACAGGCCGGGGGCATCCAGTGACACCCCCCCACCCCCAGTCTGTGGATCCTTGGAGAAAGCCTGTCTGGAGGAAATAAGAGAAATACATCTATTTTAGGTCACACAAAAGAGAATAGACGGAACTTGAATGACATTAAGCCCTAGTCTGGTGGGCTCTGACCTTGTCAAGCTTAGGCACATTAGCATACATTATCCTGAGAAGAGCCTTATAGATGACACTTTTATTGCCCCAGTTTACAGAGGGGAACACCGAGGCGCATGGAGTGACTGGCTCTTGTGCATAGCTGGTATCTAGAGCGTCCTCGGGGTGCTATCCTGTGGCAGCCTTCTGTGAGGATGGGGCTGTGGTGGTTGAGGGCCTTGGTGTGAGAGGAGCCGATGGTCTTCCCAGGGGCGCTTCTTGAGCCAGCCCCAGAGCCTGGCAATCCAAGTGTCAGTAGTCGTGGGACCAAAGCCACCACACCTCCTCTGCTTACCAGGCCCTGTGTGCCTCCACCACACCCCCTGCCCAGGACAGAGCCTGGAGGCAGCAGGGATGCAAAGCTTCCCAGGCCCATGAGGGACCCCCTTGTACTCCCCGTGACAGGGAAAGCACCAGACCCTGGTTCAGGCCCAGCTGTGTAAGCTCCCTCCTCTGTGAATGGGGATCAGGGATGCGACTACCTGGTCCTTCCCATGTGCCAGGTGCTGCTCTAAGTCTGTGCACAGATGCCAAGAGAGAAATGAAGGTGTGTAGTGCCATTTTACAGATACTAAAACTGAGGTTCAGGGAAGTCAGGTGCCCTGGCCTAGGCCCCCCGTGAAGGTGTTCCTGACTATTTGTGCTCCTCAGACTTCATCCGATGTCTGAGTGGCCAACCCCGACTCCCTCAGCACCTCCTGAAGGCTGGGGTGTGGGTGGTAGGGAGGCAGGTAAGCCCCCTGTGCCTAGGGAGAGGGGGCTGGGCCGTGGAGGAGGGCATCCTCTGCCCCAGGCCGCTCTGCTGGGCGCACCCTCCAGGCCTCTGGAGGATTCTCTGGGCACCAGGGGACGTGACCTGAGACCTGTTCTAACCAGGGAGGGAGGCTGTCTCTGCATTTTTGCCAGCACCCAGTCCCCCTTTCCCCGTGCCTGCCTCCCTCGGCCTGCCCTGGGCACACTGCCTTTCTGCCATTGGGAGTGGTGTCTGCGGGTCCTGCTCCTGCAGGGCTCTCGTTCCCCCTGGACCACCTGCTGGGGAAGAAAAGCCCAGCCCCCAACTCCCCAGGCGCCCACACTTGCAGCCACAGCCATTAGGAACTGTGTGTGTGCTTTCCTGGGTGGCAGCTATTTCAAAGCTTACATTTCACTTAGCCTTTATTTTTTAGTTATAGTTGACAGGCCATATCATGCTTCAGATGTACAGATAATGACTCAACATTCACATACTTGTCTACTAGCTCAGTTGTTGAAAGTCTGTTCAACTCATCACCAACCAGAATTGCACAGAGTATATATGAAACAATGGAACCGCCAGGGTTTGGACGGAGTGGATTTAAGCCCGTAGATATAGAAGTTGGAATGTCTAACATTTTCAGCAAGTGAATTTTTATTCTTGAACTTTGTTTGCTTTATTCTGCCTTTGATAGACTTTGTTCTACACTTTATAAACAATCAAACTGTGGGTGGCTGGATGGCTGCCTCCCTGTCCCCGCCCCTCCCTCCCCCCTGCACAGTTTGCCTAGAGCCCGCTTGGGCCTGGAGGGGGTTGGGGGGCACAATGCACGCCCCAGCAGCAGTAGCTTGTTCCCAGGATGGCGGCAGGAGGAAAGGTAGGTGGGTCTTTCTTGCACCTCCTCCCGGAAACAAACTGGGAATAAAACTAAATTGGGGAATTAAAGAAGATGGCTGCTGACGGAACGGCATACTGCAAGATAGTGTGTGAGTGAGAGAACGAAAGGCGAGTGTGTGGTCGCACAGGGAGTGGCTATTTGTGAGTGAGGGACAGCTATACTCCAAGGGGCTGTTGGGGACTGCCAGATGGGATTCCCCTGACCGGGCAGCCTCCACTGCTGCTGAAATCTCTCCCGGAGTGACCGGCTCTCCCGGGGAGACCGCGCCATCTTGAAGGGGAGAGTGGCTGTATCGGAAACCTAAAAATCCCGGGAATCTACAACAACTCTAGGGACCAGCTGCGAACCCAGGAATACCGGACCCCAAGTAGCGCGAATACGTGGATGCGGAGGAGCTCTGTGCCTTCTCACGGAAAGGTCAGATTTCACCCAGAGAAAGGTGAGGACTGCAATCCAGGCTGGAGAGAAAAATGTGCACAACGGGATCTAGAGGTTCGGGGGAAGTCTGCGCCCCAAAAAATCCATGGCCATGGGGCTAGTGTGATCCGCAAATGTGGAAGGGGGATCTGTAGGACTGCTAGCAGAAGGGAACTCTAAAAATCAACCCATAGCTGGACTGGGTGCAAAAAGAGCAGCCTAAAAATTTTAACAGTGTGCCGGCTGCTTAGAGCCAGGGGGGAAAAGACGTGCACAGAGATGTTCACAGAGTTGCCCGCATTGCCAGAAGGTAAAAGTCGTGAGTTCGTGCACTTACTCTGGCTCTTTTTTCCTCTTTAAATCCTTGCTTTTGATTACTAAGCCCAGTACATAGGATCACCCAATGGGGGACACTCTCAGAGACTGCAGGGGAAAGTTGTTTTTGTGGAACCTGGGGATCAGAGCGGGAAGTAACAATCAGAGAACCAGCTCTGGGGCAGTCAATTCTCCCAAACCAGTATTAAGTGTGACAGAGAAAACAAAATCGAAATAATGGCTAGAGAGGACTTATAGCCCCGGATGTCAATCCAGAAACACTGCCACCCAGGGGTTGAATCACAAATTGACTCTTGTGTAAACACAAATAAAGGAATATAAGAAACAAAGAAGTACTGCCTGCTTGAAAATCAAGACTGGCTTACAACACTGAGGAGCAGTGGAATGCAGGGAACTTCAATACTGTCCTGACTAGGAAACAGGTGTGCCAAACAGAACAGTAGAGGAAGTGAATGACCTTCACTACTGCACTTTTTTTTTCATCTTTTACTTAAGGAACTAATTTTTTTCTTTTTTCCTCACTTGATTTTACCTTTTTAATTATTATATTTTTATTTTTAATCAGTATTACTACTACTACTATTTTACCCTTTTTAAAAAAACGTATCATTTTATTTTCTCTTTATTTTATTTTGGGATTAGTGTTCTACATTCTATTTTCATTTTTCCTTCAGCATAATTTTACTCTATCTCAACTTTACCTTTATGCCATCACTCTCTTCCTCACTTTTCCCCTTTTGGTGTCCTGTTTCTCTTACCCTATTCCTGCTTTAGATTTTCCCTATTCCTTCTTTTTACCCCATTAAAAATTCACCCTACTTATATATCTAATTTCTGATCCCCTGCTCTAAGTCCATACACACCTCTCTCTTTTCTTTCTTCACTATCCAATTTTTTCTTTCTGCCCTTTTTTGTTTGATTGTTCTTTGTTGTTGTTGTTATTGTTTTTTGTTTTGTTTTGTTTTTGTTCTAGGTTTTTTGTTTTATTTTGCCTTGCTTTCTCTCTGTCCTATTGTTGTTGTTTGCTTGATTGTTGATTAGATTGTTTTTTTGTGTGCTTGTTTGTGAGATTGTTTCTCTCTCTTTTTTTTGTTTTGTGTTTGTTTTTTGCTTATGTTTTTCCTCTCCTCGCTTGTTATTAGTTGTTGTTTGTAGTTTTCATTAATGTCTAAGTGTTTGTTGTTTGCATTTTTTGGGATTAGTGGTTGTTCTATTGGAGTTTTCTCCCTATATAAATAGTTTCCCCCCTTCTTTTTATTCTCTTTATTTTCTCTATTACTTTTCCCCCTTTTCTCTCTCATTTTTGCACTCCTCTTTTTATCCTTATCCCCTAATTCTCTTTTCTCTGGTGGTCACCTTTATTTGGGGTTATTAGTATTGAGAATACATTTGTGTTCATGCCTTGTGCATTGTACCTGTTGTATGTTGTGCCTTTAAATCAATGCAGGAGAGAGAGAGAGAGAGAGAGAGCTACATAACCAGATACCCGGAGAAGAGATATCATGGGGAGACAAAGAAACAGCCTGCATATGAAAGAAAAGGAGGCATCACCAGAAAAGGAAGTAAACGAAATGGAGGCAAGCAATATGTCAGAGAAAGAATTCAGAGAAATGGTCATAAATTGGCTGAAAAGAATGGAAGACAAATTCGACAATATGTGTAAAAACCAAGAGGAAATGAAGAAGAACCAAGAAGAAATGAAAAATGACATCACTGCTATAAAGAACTCAATAGAAAGTACCAACAGTAGACTAGAAGAAGCAGAGGACCACATCAGTGAGCTAGAAGACAAGGTAGGAAAAAATACCCAAGCAGGAGAACCTAAGGGAGCTTTGGGACAACATAAAATGAAACAACATCTACATAACAGGGGTGCCGGAGGAGAGGAAACTGAGCCAGGAATAGAAATCCTGTTTGAAGAAATAATGACAGAAAACTTCCCTGATATAGGGAAGAAAAAACTCACACAAATCCAAGAAGCTCACAGAGTCCCAAACAAAATGAATCCCAAAAGACAGATGTCAAGGCACATTATAATTAAATTGGCAAACACCAATGACAAAGTAAGAATCTTAAAAGTGGCCAGAGAGAGACAGAAAGTTACCTACAAATGATCCTCCATCAGACTAGTGACTGATTTCACAAGAGAAACACATCAGGCCAGAAGGGAGTGGAATGAAATATACAAAGTCATACAAAGGAAGGGTCTAAATCCAAGAATACTCTATCTAGCAAGGCTATCAATCAGAATTGAGGGTGAAATCAGGAGCTTCGCAGACAAAAAAAGGACTAAGGGAGTTTATCACCACCAAACCAGGAATGCAAGAAATGCTAAAGGGTCTGCTGTAAAAAGAAGAAATAGGAAGCAAAAAAGGAAAACAGCGTAAAGAATAAAAATGGTGACAAACAAGTACCTATCATATCTAAATAAAGGGTAATATGCAAATTAACCATCACTCTGCTACACCCACAAGCCACACCCACCAGCCAATCAGGAACGAGTATGCAAATTAACCCAACCAAGATGGCTGCGGCCACGGAGCGAGCATGAGGCTTGGGTTTCCCCAGCAATGGAGGAAGCCAAGCTTCCTGCACAACCTGGCCAGCCCAGGCCTCCACTGAAGGCTACAAAGTTTCAATTATAGAAAATAAATAAATACCAGATACCAGGGCCTCCGCTTGGGTCGCCATGGGGAGGGCCTGGCCTGAAAACCACCACAGGCCCCTTGCCCAGGCCACCCCACGCCTTAAGGGAACCTCCACCCTGATCCAGGACACCCTTCAGGGCAAACCAGCTGGCCCCCACCCATGCACCAGGCCTCTATCCTATCTAATAAAAGAATAATATGCAAATTGACTGTCAATCCAACACACAAGATGGCTGCCCCCATGTGGACACAAGATGGCCGCCATAGATGGCCAGCAGGGAAGGGCAGTTGTGAGCGATCAGGCCAGCAGGGGTGGTCAGTTGGGAGGGACCAGGTCTGCAAGGGACGGCAATTGTGGGCGATCGAACCTGCAGAGGAGGGCAGTTAGGGATGACCAGGCCAGCAGAGGAAGAAAGTTGGGGGCAACTGGGCCTGCAGGGAAGAGCAGTTGGGGAGACCCAGGCTTGCAGGGGAGAGCAGTTGGGGGGGACCAGACCTGCAGGGGAGGGCAGTTAGGATGACCAGGCCTGCAGGGGAGGGCAGTCAGGGGTGAGCAGGCCTCCAGAGGAGAGCAATTAGGGGCAATCAGGCTGGCAGGGGAGTGGTTAGGGGGTGATCAGGCTGGCAGGCAGAAGCGGTTAGGGGCAATCACGAAGGCAGGCAGGCGAGCAGTTGGGAGCAAGCAGTCCTGCATTGTGAGAGGGATGTCCAACTGCCCATTTAGGCCCGATCCTACTGGAATCAGGCCTAAACGGGCAGTCAGATATCCCTTGAGGGGCTCCAGATTGGAGAGGGTGCAGGCTTGACTGAGGACACACACCCCCGTGCACGAATTTCATGCACTGGGCCTCTAGTCAATAATAACTTAAAATGTAAATGGATTAAATGCCCCAAGAAAAAGACATAGGGTAATAGATTGAATAAGAAAACATGATCCATATATTTGCTGTCTACAGGAAAACCACCTCAGAAAAAAGGACTCACACAGACTGAGAGTGAAGGGATGGAAAAAGGTTTTTTAGGCAAATGGAAATGAAAAAAACGCTGGGTAGCAATACTTACATCTGACAAATTAGACCTCAAAGTGAAGGACATAACAAGAGATAAGGAAGGCCACTTCATAATACTAAAGGGAGCAATTCAACAAGAAGAAATAACTCTGGTAAACATATATGCACCAATACAGGAGCACCCAAATACATAAAATAACTCCGGAAGGATATCAAGGGAGAGATTGACAGCAATACAGTCTCAGTAGGGGACTTTAATACTCCACTATCACCATTGGACAAATCCTCTAAACAAAAAATCAGCAAAGAAACATCGATCCTAAATGACTCACTAGGCCAGATGGAATTAATTGACATCTTCAGGATATTTCACCCCAGAGCAACAGAATATACATTCTTCTCAAGTGCACATGGGTCATTTTCAAAGATAGACCATATATTGGGACACAGGCAAAGTCTCCTCAAATTCAAGAAGATGGAAATCATAACAAGCATCTTCTCAGATCACAATGGCATAAAACTAGAAATCAACTACAATGAAAACAATAAAAAAAATCAAACATCTGGAGGCTAAACAGCAATCTATTAAACAATGACTGGTTACCAGAGAGATCAAAATAGAAATAAAAAGCATCATGGCAACAAATGACAATGAAAACACAACAATCCAAAACCTATGGGACACAGTGAGAGCAGTCTTGAGAGGGAAGTTCATAGCTCTACAGGCTTATCTCGAAAAACAAGAAAAAGTGGTAATAAATTATCTAACCCTACAACTCATAGAGTTAGAAAGAGAGTAATAAGAAAAGCCCAGTGTAAGCAGAAGAAAGGAAATAATAAAGATCAGAGCAGAGACAAATGACATAGAGACCAAAGAAACAATACAAAAGATCAACAAAACCAAGAGATGGTTCTTTAAAAGAATAAACAAGATTGATGAACCTCTAGCGAGGCTCACCGAGAAGCAAAGAGAGAGGACCCAAATAAACAAAATCAGAAATGAAAGAGGAGAAATAACAACAGACCCCACAGAAATACAAATGATTATAAAAAATACTATGAACAACTGTATTCCAACAAAATGGACAACCTAGATGAAATGGACATATTCCTAGAAAAATACAAGCTTCCAAAACTCAACCAAGAATAAAAACAACTGAATAGGTGGATAACTACTGAAGAAATTGAAACAGCGATAAAAAATATTCCAAAAAAAAAAAAAAAAGCCCTCATCCGGACGGCTTTAGAGGGGAGTTCTACCAAGCATTCAAAGAAAAACTGAAACCTATCCTCTTCAGACTATTCCAAAAAATTCAAGAGGAAGGCACACTTCCAAGTTCTTTCTATGAAGCCAGAATTACCCTAATCCCCAAACCAGATAAAGACAACACAAATAAAGAGAACTACAGGCCAATATGTTGAGGATGCTAAAATCCTCAACAAAATTCTAGCAAATTGGATCCAGCAGTACATCAGAAAGATCATATACCATGATCAAGTAGGATTTATCCCAGGGATACAAGGATGGTACAATATCTGCAAATCAATAAATGTGATATATCACATAAACAAATTGAGAGACAAAAATCACATAATCATATCAATTGATGCAGAAAAAGCATTTGAAAAAATCTAACACCCTTTCCTGATAAAAACTCTCAGCCAAGTGGGAATAGAGGGATCATACCTCAACATAATAAAAGCCCTATATGACAAACCTACAGCCAACATCATACTCAGTGGGCAAAAACTAAACTCATTTCCCCTAAGAACAGGAACAAGACAAGGATGCCCACTTTCATCACTCCTATTCGACATAGTACTAGAAGTACTAGCCATAGCAATGAGACAAGAAGAAGAAATAAAAGGCATCCAAATTGGAAAAGAAGAAGTAAAGCTATCCTTATTTGCATATGACATGATATTGTACATAAAAAACATGAAAGACTCCATCAAAAAACTACTAGTCCTAATAAATGAATTTGGCAATGTAGCAGGATACAAAATAAACACCCAGGAATCTATGACCTTTTCATATGCCAATAATGAACTCACAGAAAAATAAATGAAAAAAACAATCCCATCTACACTGCACCAAAAAAAAAAATAAAAAAATTAAGATTACCTAGGAATAAACTTAACCAAGGATGTAAAAGAACTTTCTCATAAAACAACAGGACATTGTAAAAAGAGATAGAGGAAGACATAAACAAATGGAAGAACATACCATGCTCATGGATTGATAGCATCAACAGCATTAAAATGTCCATACTACCTAAAGCAATCTATAGATTCAATGCAATACCTATTAAAACACCAATGGCATATTTGAAAGATCTAGAACAAACTCCAAAAATTCATCTGGAATAAAAAAAGACCCCGAATAGCCACAGCAATCCTGAGGAAGAAGAACAAAATTAGAGGGATCACAATACCAGACATCAAACTATATTACCAAGCCATGGTGATCAAAACTGCCTGGTACTGGCACAAGAACAGACATATAGACCAATGGAACAGAACAGAGAACCCAGAAATTGACCCAAGCCATTATGCTCAATTAATATTTGACAAAGGAGGTAATACCATACAATTGTGTCAAAACAGCCTCTTTAATGAGTGATGCTGGGAAATTTGGTCAGATACATGCAAAAAAATGAAACTAGATCACCAACTTACACCATACACAAAAACAAACTCAAAATGGCTAAAGGACTTGAATGTAAGATAGGAACCATAAAAATCCTACAAGACTCCATAGGCAGCAAAATAGCAGACATATGTTGTAGCAATATCTTTATAGACACAGCTCCTAGGGCAAGAGAGACTAAGAAGAAAATAAACAAATGGGACTACATCAAAATAAAAAGCTTCTGCACAGCAAAAGAAACCATCAACAAAACAACAAGAAAGCCCACTGCATGGGAGAACATATTTGCAAATGTTATCTCCAATAAGGGTTTAATCTCCAACATTTACAGGGAACTCTTACAACTTAACAAAAGGAAGATAAGTGATCCAATAAAAAATGGGCAACGGACCTAAATAGACACTTTTTGAAAGAAGACAGAAGGAAGGCCAAGAGACACATGAAAACATGCTCAAAGTCACTAATTATCCGAGTGATGCAAATCAAAACGACAATGCGGTACCATCTCACATCTGTCAGAATGGCTATCATCAACAAATCAACAAACGACAAGTGCTTGCAAGGATCCGGAGAAAAAGGAACCCTCGTGCACTGCTGGTGGGAATGCAGACTGGTGCAGCCACTATGGAGAACAGTATGGAGTTTCCTCAAAAAACTAAAAATGGAACTCACATTTGACCCAGTGATCCCACTTCTAGGAATATATCCCAAGAAAACAGAAACACCAATCAGAAAGGATATATGCACCCCTATGTTCATAGCAGCACAATTCACCATAGCTAAGATTTGGAAACAGCCTAGGTGCCCATCAGCAGATGAGTGGATTAGAAATCTATGGTACATCTACACAATGGAATACTACACTGCTGTAAAAAGAAGGAATTCTTACCATTTGCAGCAGCATAGGTGGAACTGGAGAGCATTATGCTAAGCGAAATAAGCCAGTCAGAGAATGATAAATACCACATGATCTCATTCATTTATGGATAATAAAGAACATTATAAACTGATGAACAAAAAGATAGACACAGAGGCAGTAAAGCATCAAACAGATTGTCAAATTACAGCGGGAAGGTTAGGGGGTGGGGGGAGGTAAGAGATCAACCGAAGGACTTGTATGCATGCATATAAGCATAACCAATGGATGCAAGACACTGGTGGTGGGGTAAGGGCATGTGCAGGGAGGTGGGGTTAGGGGAGGCCGGGGGAAGGTCAATGAGGAAAGGAAGGAGACATATGTACTATTATTTGTAATACTTTAAACAATAAAATAAAATAAAAACTAAACTGGGGAACATTCACCCTGAACCTGAGTTACCAACTGACTTAACAAGGAAGGGCAGCGACCACCTGGGGGTGGTTCCCTGAAAGGAGCGAGGCCTGGACCAGGCTGGGCTCCCCAATCCGAGCACCAGACCAAGGACAGTGGCCGCGGAGCGTCCAGTGGGAAAGGCGGGGCTTCCAGCTGCCGGCGCGGGCTGTGGGAGGTAAAGCCACTCAGTCCAGCCCTGAGTTTTTTAAAAAAAATATTTTATTGATATTTTATTGATTTTTTACAGAGAGAAAGGGAGAGGGCTAGAGAGTTAGAAACATCCACGAGAGAGAAACATCGATCAGCTGCCTCCTGCACACCCCCTACTGGGGATGCACCCGCAACCAAGGTACATGCCCTTGACCGGAATCAAACCTGGGACCCTTCAGTCCACAGGCCCATGCTCTATCCACTGAGCCAAACTGGTTAGGGCTCAGTCCAGAGTTTTTTTTTTTTTTTTTTTCTGTCCTAATACTTAATAATTTATTTTTAAATTACATACTTATATTTATTTTTTGAAATTTCTTTAATGATTAAGGTGTTACATATGTGTCCTTATTCCCCCCACTCATGCTATCACCCCCCTATTGTCTGTGTCCATTGGTTAGGCTTATATGCATGCATACAGGTCCTTTGGTTGATCTCTCCCCCTTACCCCACCCTCCCCTACCTTCCCTCTGAGGTTTGACAGTCTGATCGATGCTTCTCTGTCTCTGGATCTGTTTTTATTCATCAGTTTATGTTGTTCATTATATTCCACAAATGAGTGAGATCATGTGATATTTATCTTTCTCTGACTGGCTTATTTCACTTAGCATAATGCTCTCCAGTTCCATCCATGCTGTTGCAAATGGTAAGAACTCCTTTTTATTATAGCAGCGTAGTATTCCATTGTGTAGATGTACCAGTTTTTTAATCCACTCATCTGCTGATGGGCACGTAGGCTGTTTCCAAATCAGCTATGGTGAATTGTGCTGCTATGAACATAGGGGTGCATATATCCTTTCTGATTGGTGTTTCTGTTTTCTTGGGATATATTCCTAGAAGTGGGATCACTGGGTCAAATGGGAGTTTCACTTTTAGTTTTTTGAGGAAGCTCCATACTGTTCTCCATAGTGGCTGCACCAGTCTGCATTCCCACCAGCAGTGCACAAGGGTTCCTTTTTCTCTGCATCCTCGCCAGCACTTGTCATTTGTTGATTTGTTAATGATAGCCATTCTGACAGGTGTGAGATGGAACCTCATTGTCGTTTTGATATGCATCTCTCAGATGATTAGTGACTTTGAGCATGTTTTCATATGCCTCTTGGCCTTCCTTCTGTCTTCTTTCGAAAAGTGTCTACTTAGGTCCGTCGCCATTTTTTTATTGGATCATTTATATTCCTTTTATTAAGTTGTATAAGTTGCCTGTAGATGTTGGAAATTTTACCTTTATCAGTGATAACATTTGCAAATATGTATTTCAAATCTTGGACTTGATTCTTGTGTTCCTCTAGTCTGCTGTTGGGTCTCTGTATAATATTTTTTATTTCAGTCAGTGTATGTTTAATTTCTAGTTGGTCCTTTTTCATATCCTCGAGGGTCTCACTAAATTTATCGGCCTTTTCTAGGAAATTCTTGAAAAACCTTATAACCGTGGTTTTGAACTCTATATCCAGTTGTTTGTTTTCTTCCATTTCTTTCATTTGTGATCTGTTTCTTTGGCTCCACATTTTAGCTGCTTCCCTGAGTTGGTAGGGTAGCTTTGTGTGCTAGGTGTCCTATATGGCCCAGTGGGTTGGCCTCCCCAGTTACCTGAGGTGGACACTCTTGGTGCACTCCTTTGTGGACTGTGTGCACAGCCTTGTTGTAGTTAAGTATTGATTGTTGTTGGTGTCACTGGGAGGAATTGATCTCCAGGCCAATTGGCTGTGAGGATCAGCTGTGTCTATGCCAGGAGAACTTCTGTGCTGGAGACAGCCTTATGAGACAAGACTTGCAAAATTGCAAAAGCCTCTGTGCTCAGCTAGGATGGGGCAGATTCTCAAGGCTGAGCAGACAGTCGTGGCTTCCCATCACCCCTGCCCTATGAGGCCCCTGGGTCTCAGTGTCCCTTGGTAATAGCTGCAAGCACCTCTGAGAGAAAGCCACCCTTGAGTTTTGCCCGCTGCCAGACAGTCCAGTTTTTCCCCCAATGAATCTGGATTCCCAGATTCTCCCCCGGAACTGGAATTCAGCGTAGTGGGGGAGCTTCCGTTTCCCAACCGCTATGGAAAGCCAGCGGCGCAGTCAGCAGTCAGTCCTCTCTGCGCGCACTTGCGCGCACGCCTCCAGACCTCTGTCTTTCGCGGCTCCCCTGAGTTTCTGCCTAACAGTCCAGATTCCCCCTGTAAGAGCCTGGGTCCCCAGAGGGTTGCCTGGAACTGGGGTTCAGTGCAGTCGGAACTGGGGTTCAGTGCAGTTGGGAGTTTCCTTCTCCCTCCTGCCAGAGAAAGCCGGCCAGGCACTCAGCCGCCCTTCCTCTCTGCGCGCGTGTCTCCATCCCTCAGCCCTTTACAGCTCCTCTGATTCTCCGTGAGCGTTTCTCTTTCCTTCTAGTTGTAGAATTTCCACTCAGCCAGCCTTCCTGTGGTTCTGGATGATGTCCGTTTTGTCTTTTAGTTATAGTTTTGAAATTGTTGTGTGAGGCAGCAGTTTAGGTGCTTACCTATGCTGCATCTTGGTTTCTCCCCAAAAGCATATTGTATATGTCTGTGCTTCTGTTGCATTACTAGAATATTACAATTTATTAGCAAGATTGAAAAGGATTAATTCTGTGGTCTGGACCAAATTTTTAATATTAGTTTAAATTTGATAATCTTCAGATTGAGTATATTTTGGCAGCTCTTCTGAGTGTAAGCTCTCAAGAATTTAACTGAGAGCCCTATCTGGCTTGGCTCAGTGGCTAGAGCATCGGTCTGTGGACTGAAAGGTCCCAGGTTCAATTCAGGTCAAGGGCACATGCCTGGGTTGCAGGCTCGATCCCCAGTAGGGGGCGTGCAGGAGGCAGCCAGTCAATGATTCTCATCATTGATGTTTCCATCTTTCCCTCTCCCTTCCTCCCTGAAATCAATAAAAATATATTTTAAAAAAGAATTTAACTGAAAGACAACATTGTGACACCCCAAGGGCCCTGGGGTGGCACAGGATCTATTTCCTCTTCCTAAAAAGAAATATTTTTTAACTAAATTAGACAGATTCAATGTACTTGAGATTACACGAGGAAGCTCTGCCAAATAAAAATGAGTAATAATGTTCTATTTAGATACATACTTTGAATGTTATAGAGGTTTCAGTCTGCTTCTGAAAAGAACATACACAGATTCAGAGCCAGTGCCAAACAGGACACTTTCAGAAATAGCACATGTCCAGTCAGGGACATAGGGCAAGTGTGATAATTCTCTGTGTCTACCAGTGACACGTTGGTGTTTTGCGTTTCATTTATTGGGATTTATAAATTGTTTTTAAAGTTTAATACACACCTGAAATAAGCCATGTGCTATATACAAATTGTTTGTTGTACTGGAAGGTTGTTGTGCCAGACTGTTATAAAGTAAAGGTTTCATCAATTACATTTTAAACAAATTTATGACATGCCACTTTTGAATTTTGTCATTGGACAGCCATTGCCTTACTTTGGTGCATTTAAGTCTTTAGAAAAACCCATGGAAAGGACTCTGACTTACTCTAAATTGCAGGCTTCTAAGCAGGTCATATGTTTGAACTAAAAGGGGTTTGTAGAACTTCAGGGAATTATTAAAAGTATATATAGAAGGTGGTACTCCTTCCAGCATACCTGACTGAAATGAACAGATGAGCACTAAATATTCAGGGGTAAATTCTGAGCTTAAAAAAGGGGAAATAAAAATCTCTTCCACCAATATTCACCATTAATAAAAGCTAGAAGAGATACTTTTTTCCTAAATTGTTCCCTGCAAAGTCAACTAGCAGGTCCCTTTCCCGGGCGCTTCGGGGGACCAACCAAACTGCCTGGTTTAAAGGAAAGTGAAGCCCCTGAGGTGGCATTTTTAAGGTTTGGAAGTAAAACAGCATAAATTAAGGTTCAGTTAAAACTAAGAGTCAAGCTGGAGAGCAGGGAATTTAAATCCTTTCCCCAAACCAGGCAGAGGATGAATCCTCTAATGACGAGGGCCCACAAGGGGTGGGCCGGAGCTGTTTACTTCCCTCAGGTCCTGGGACATTGGCAAACCAGGGTTCAGGCCATGTGCAAACTCTGCAGTCCTCAGCCTAGTGTAGACCCTCGGAAATCCAGTTCAGCAGGCACTCCAAGCACCCAGTTCAGTGGGTGCTTCAAACACCTCACAGCCACTCAGGCCCTTTCTAATCACAGACAAAGGGCCTGAGAGCAAGACACGGGTCTGCACGCCTCCTCCACGAGAGAGGGAGGCAGGAGGTGGCCCCGTGCGGCTGTGGATCCACCCTGCGGCCTTGTTTGCCACGGCACATGGCCAGGCGCCCACTCCTAGTTTGAGAGGACGCCCGCGGCCTCCCTGGCAAGGACGTCTGTCCAAGCACAATGGATACCGGAGACATCCTGTGTGCTTCTTTCTTCTTCTTTCCTTCAGATGGGAAGCGTGTTCGCTACACGACAAAGACAGTCCGTTAGGAGGTATCCCCAAGAACTGGGATAAGTGTGACCCACAAACCTTAAAGAAGAAACGCCTGATTTTTTTCAGCCCTTAGGTTTGGCCTCAATACCAACTAAAGCATAGAGAAAGCTGGCCCACAGAGGGAAGATTTAATTATAACGCCATCCTACAGTTAGATATTTTTGTAGGAAAAATAGGAAATGGTCAGAAGTCCCATATGTTCAAACTATCTTTACCCTAAGGAACAAGCCAGATTTATTCAAGAACTGTAAACTAATCCCTGGCTCCTGGCAATAACAACCAAACACACTGAGGGAGAAGGCAGAAGCCATGTCCCCGCCCAGGGCTGAGCCACCTTAGCTTGCCCCAAGACAGATGAAGGATCTGGCTGTACTTTAGCCCAGATCCCCTTCTTTTTTTTAAATTTTTCTTTTTTAAAATATTTTTTATTTTTTAAAGTATTACATATAGTAGTACATATATCTCCTTTTTTCCCCCATTGACCTTCCCCCGGCCTCCCCTACCCCTTGTCATATGCCCTCAAACCGCGCCCGCCCCCCCCGCCCCGAGTGTCTTGTGTCCATTGGTGTGCTTATATGCATGCATACAAGTCCTTTGGTCGATCTCTTTCCCGCCCTCCCAACACTCTCCAGCCTTCCCACTGTAATTTGACAGTATGTTCGGTGCTTTACTGCCTCTGTATCTATCTTTTTATTCATCGGGTTGTAATGTTCTTTATTTTCCATGAATGAGTGAGATCATGTGGTATATTTCTTTCATTGCCTGGCTTATTTCACTTAACATAATGCTCTCCAGGTCCATCCATGCTGCTGCAAATGGTAAGAATTCCTTCTTTTTTATAGCAGCGTAGTATTCCATTCTGTAGATGTACCATAGTTTTCTAATCCATTCATCTGCTGATGGGCATTTGGGCTGTTTCCAAATCTTAGCTATGGTGAATTGTGCTGCTATGAACATAGGGGTGCATATATCTTTTCTGATTGGTGTTTCTAGTTTCTTAGGATATATTCCTAGAAGTGGGATCACTGGGTCAAATGGGAGTTCCATTGTTAGTTTTTTGAGGAAACTCCATACTGTTCTACACAGTGGCTGCACCAGTCTGCATTCCCACCAGCAGTGCACGAGGGTTCCTTTTTCTCCGCATCCTCGCCAACACTTGTCGTTTGTTGATTTGTTGATGATAGCCATTCTGACAGGTGTGAGATGGTACCGCATTGTCGTTTTGATTTGCATCTCTCGGATAATTAGTGACTTTGAGCATGTTTTCATGTATCTCTTGGCCTTCCTTCTGTCTTCTTTTGAAAAGATTCTATTTAGGTCTGTTGCCCATTTTTTTATTGGATCATTTATCTTCCTTTTATTAAGTTGTATAAGTTCCCTGTAGATGTTGGAGATTAAACCTTTATTAGTGATAACATTTGCAAATATGTTCTCCCATGCAGTGGGCTTTCTTGTGGTTTTGTTGATAGTTTCTTTTGCTGTAAAAAAGCTTTTTATTTTGATGTAGTCCCATTTGTTTATTTTCTCTTTAGCTTCCATTGCCCTAGGAGCAGTATCAGTGAAGATATTCTTTTGGCATATGTCTGAGATTACTCTGCCTGTGGACTCCTCTAGTATTTTTATGGTTTCCCATCTTATGTTTAAGTCCTGTATCCATTTTGAGTTTATTTTTGGGTATGGTGTAAGTTGGTGGTCTAGTTTCATTTTTTGCATGTATCTGTCCAATTTTCCCAACACCATTTATTGAAGAGACTGTCTTGACTCCATTGTATGTTCATGCCTTCTTTTTCAAATATTAATTGAGCAGAGTGGTTTGGGTCGATATCTGGATTCTCTACTCTATTCCATTGGTCTATATGTCTGTTCTTGTGTCAGTACCAGGCTGTTTTGAGAACAGTGGCTTTGTAATACAGCTTGAAATCTGGTATTGAGATCCCACCTACTTTGTTCTTCTTTCTCAGGATTGCTGTGGCTATTCGGGGTCTTTTTTTATTCCAGTAGAATTTTTGGAGAGATCTTTCTAGGTCTGTGAAATATGCCGTTGGTATTTTAATGGGGAGTGCATTGAATCTATGGATTGCTTTGGGTAGCAAGGACATTTTAATGATGTTGATTCTACCAATCCATGAACATGGTATGTTCTTCCATATGTTTACGTCTTCCTCTGTCTCTTTTTTCAGTGTTCTGTAGTTTTCTGCGTGTAAGTCTTTTATCTCCTTAGTTAAGTTTATTCCTAGGTATCTTAATTTTTTTGGTGATGGTAAATGAGATTGCTTTTTAGTTTCTCTTTCTGTAAGTTCACTATTGGTGTATAGAAATGCCATAGATTTCTTGCTGTTAATTTTGTATCCTCCTATATTGCCAAATTCATTTATTAAGTCTAATAGTTTTTTGATGCAGTCTTTCGGGTTTTTTATGTACAATATCATGTCATCTGTAAATAAGGACAGCTTTACTTCTTCTTTTCCAATTTGGATGCTTTTTATTTCTTCTTCTTGTCTAATTGCAATGGCTAATATTTCCAGTACTATGTTGAACAGGAGTGGTGAGAGTGGGCAGGCATCCCTGTCTTGTTCCTGTTCTTAGGGGAAATGGCTTTAGTTTTTGCCCATTGAGTATGATGTTAGCTTCTGGGTTTATCATATATGGCTTTTATTATGTTGAGGTATGATCCTTCCATTCCCACCTTGTTGAGAGTTTTTATCAAGAAAGGGTGTTGGATTTTGTCAAATGCTTTTTCTGCATCAATTGATATGACTATGTGATTTTTTTCTCTCAATTTGTTCATGTGATGTATCACGTTTATTGATTTTTGGATATTGTACCATCTTTGCATTCCAGGGATAAATCCTACTTGGTCAAGGTGTATGATCTTTCTGATGTACTGCTGCAGCCGATTTGCTAGAATTTTGTTGAGGATTTTGGCATCTATGTTCATGAGGGATATTGGCCTGTAGTTCTCTTTCATTGTGTTGTCTTTATCTGGTTTTGGTATTAGGGTGATGCTGGCTTCATAGAAGGAGCTTGGAAGTGTTCCTTCCTCTTGAATTTTTTGGAATAGTCTGAGAGGATAGGTTGTAGTTCTTCCTTGAATGTTTGGTAAAACTCCCCTGTGAAGCCGTCTGGCCCCGGGTTTTTGTTTGCTGGAAGCTTTTTGATGACTGCTTCAATTTCTTCCATAGTTATTGGTCTATTGAGCTGTTTAGATTCTTCCTGATTGAGTTTTGGAAGGTTATATTTTTCTAGGAATATGTCCATTTCCTCCAAGTTGTCCAGTTTGTTGGAATAGAGTTGTTCATAGTATTTTTTAACAATCCTTTGTATTTCAGCAGAGTCTGTGGTTATTTCTCCTCTTTCATTTCTGATTTTGTTTATTTGGGTCCTCTCTCTTTGCTTCTTGGTGATCCTGGCTAGAGGTCCATCAATCTTGTTCATCCTTTTAAAGAACCATCTCTTGGTTTTGTTGATCTTTTGTATTGTTTTTTTTTTTTTTGTCTCAATGTTGTTTATCTCCACTCTCTTTATTATTTCCTTCCTTCTGCTTACACTGGGCTTTTCTTGTTGCTCTCTTTCTAACTCTTTGAGTTGTAGGGTTAGGTAATTTATTACCATTGTTTTTTGTTTTTTTGCAGTAGGTGTGTAGAGCTATGAACTTCCCTCTCAAGACTGCTTTCATTGTGTCCCATAGATTTTGGATTGTTGTGTTTTCATTGTCATTTGTTGCCATGATGTTTTTTGTTTCTTCCTTGATCTCTCTGGTAACCCAGTCATTGTTTAATAGCATGCTGTTTAGTCTGCATGTGTTTGATTTTTTTGGAGTGTTTTTATTGTAGTTGATTTCCAGTTTTATGCCATTGTAATCTGAGAAGATGCTTGATATGATTTCTATCTTCTTGGATTTGAAGAGACTTTGCCTGTGACCCAATATGTGGTTTGTCTTTGAAAATGACCCATGTGCACTTGAGAAGAATGTATATTCTGTGGCTTTGGGGTGAAATGTTCTGAAGATGTCAATTAATTCCACCTGATCTAGTGAGTCATTTAGGATTGATGTTTCTTTGCTGTTTTTTTTTTGTTTAGAGGATTTGTCCAATGGTGATAGTGGGATATTAAAGTCTCCTACTATGATTGTATTGCTGTCATTCTCTTCCTTGATATCCTCCAGGAGTTTTTTTTTTATGTATTTTGGTGCTCCTGTTTTGGGTGTGTATATGTTTACCAGAGTTATTTCTTCTTGTTGAATTGCTCCCTTTAGTATTATGAAGTGGCCTTCCTTATCTCTTGTTATGTCCTTCACTTTGAGATCTAATTTGTCAGATATAAGTATTGCTACCCCAGCTTTTTTTTCATTTCCATTTGCGTGAAAAACGTTTTTCCATCCCTTCACTCTCAGTCTGTGTACATCTCTTTTTCTGGGGTGGGTTTCTTGTAGACAGCAGATATATCGGTCTTGTTTTCTTATCCACTCTGTTACCCTATGCCTTTTGATTGGGGCATTTAATCCATTTACATTTAAAGTTATTATTGATAGGTACTTATTTGTCACCATTTTTATTCTTTACCCCTGTGTTCCTTCTTCACTTCCTATTTTTTTTTTCTTTCTTTCTTTCTTTTTTTTACAGCAGACCCTTTAGCATGTCTTGCATTGCTGGTTTGGTGGTAATAAATTCCGTTAGTCCTTTTTTGTCTGTGAAGCTCCTGATTTCACCTTTAATTTTGATTGATAGCCTTGCTGGGTACAGTATTTTTAGATTCAGACCCTTCCTTTGCATGACTTTGTATATTCCATTCCATTCCCTTCTGGCCTGATAATTTTCTCTTGTGAAATCAGTCACTAGTCTAATGGGGGTTCCTTTGTAGGTAACTTTCTGTCTCTCTCTGGCCACTTTTAAGATTTTTACTTTGTTGTTGGTGTTTGCTAATTTAATTATAATGTGCCTTGGCATCGGTCTTTTGGGGTTCATTTTGCTTTGGACTCTGTGAGCTTCTTGGATTTGTGTGCATTTTTTTCTTTCCTATATCAGGGAAGTTTTCTGTCATTATTTCTTCAAACAAGTTTTCTATTCCTTGCTCAGTTTCCTCTCTTTCTGGAACCCCTATTATGCAGATGTTGTTTTGTTTCATGTTGTCCCAAAGTATCCTTAGGCTCTCCTCCTGCTTTTTAATTTTTTTTCCTAGAAGCTGCTCTACTTGGGTATTTTTTCTTACCTTGTCTTCTAGCTCACTGATGTGGTCCTCTGCTTCTTCTAGTGTACTCTTGATGCTTTCTATTGAGTTCTTTACAGCAGCGATGTCATTTTTCATTGATTCTTGGTTCTTCTTCATTTCCTCTTGGTTCTTACTCATATTGTCAAATTTGTCTTCCATTCTTTTCAACCATCTTATGACAATTTCTCTGAATTCTTTCTCTGACAGGTTGCTTGCCTCCATTTCATTTACTTCCTTTTCTGGTGATGCCTGTTTTCTTTCATATGCAGGCTGCTTCTTTGTCTCCCCATGGTCTCTCTTCTCTGGATGTCTGGTTATGTAGTTCTCTCTCTCATGCATTGATTTAAAGGCACAAAATACAACACAACCAGGTACAATGCACAAGGCACTGAACAGAAATGTATTCACGATATTAATAACCCCAAATAAAGGTGATCACCAGAGAAAGACAAATTAGGGGATAGGAGAGAAAGAAGAAGAGAAAAGAAAAAAAAGAAAGGAGTACAAAAGTGAAATTGCGAAAAGGAAAAAAAAGTAAGAGAGAAAATAAAGAGAATAAGAAAGAGGGAAACAAACTATATATATGGGGAGAGAACTCCAATAAAACAGCCACTAATCCCAACAAATGCCAGCAACATATACCTGGAGATGAATACAAGCTACAAACAACAACTAGTATCAAGTGAGGTGAGGTAAAACAGAAGCAAAAAACAAAGAAAAACAAACAAATCAAAACAAAAAACAATAAGCAAAACAATCTCACAAACAAGCATAAAAAATCAATATAATAAACATTCAAGCAAACAACAAAAGGACAGAGAGAAAAACAATTTTTTTGATAGTGAAGACAGAGAAGAGAGAAGTGTGTATGGACTTGGATCAGGGGATTGGAAATTAGATATATAAGTAGGGTGAAATTTTAACAGGGGGTAAAAAGAAAGACTAGGGAAAATCTAAAACAGGAAAAGGGTAAGGGAAACAGGACAACAAAAGGGGAAAGTTAGGAAAAGAGTGATGATATAAAGGTAAAGTTGACATAGAATAAAATGATGCTAAAGGAAAGATGAAAATAGAATGTAGAACACTAATCCCCAAGTAAAATAAAGAGAAAATAAAATGACACTTAAAAAAAGTTAAAATAGTAGTAGTAATAATACTGATTGAAAATAAAAATGTAATAATTAAAAAGGTAAAATCAAGTGAGAAAAAAAGAAAAAAATTAGTTTCTTAAGTAAAAGATGAAAAAAAAAGTGCAGTAGTGAAGGCCATTCACTTCCTCTACTGTTTTGTTTGGCACACCTGTTTCCCAGTCAGGACAGTATTGCAGTTCCCTACATTCCACTGCTCCTCAACGTTGTAAACCAGTCCTGATTTTTAAGCAGGCAGTGTGTCTTAATTTCTTGTATTCCTTTATTTGTGTTTACAGAAGAGTCAATTTGTGATTCAACTCCTGGGTGGCAGTGTTTCTGGATTGACCTCCGGGTCTGTAGGTCCTCTCTAGCCAGTGCTTAGATCCTGCTTTCCCTGTGGCACTCAATACAGGTTTGTGGGAGTGGGCTGCCCCAGAGCTGGTTCTCTGATGGTTATTCCCCGCTCTGATCCCCAGGTTCCACAAAAACAACTTTCCCCTGCAGTCTCTTATAGTGTCCCCAATTGGGTGATCCTATGTACTGGGCTTAGTAATCAAAAGCAAGGATTTAAAGAGGAAAAAGCGTAAGTGTGTGAACTCTGGGGCTGCGCGCAAGTCTGTGCAGACTTTTTTCCCCTTTGGGTCTAAGCAGCCGGCCCAGTTTTAAAATTTTTAGGCTGTCCTTTTGCGCCCAGATCAAAATGGGTTGCTTTTTAGAGATCCCTTCTGTTAGCAGCTCTGAGGACCCCCTTCCACATTCACGGATGATGCCAGCCCCAACAGGCACGGATTTTTCTAGGCGCAGACTTCCGCCGGTCCTCCAGCTCCCGCAGTATGCACGTTTCTCTCTCCTGACAGGAGCAGAGACCTCACCTTCTCCCAGGAGAAATCTGACCTTTCCGTGGTGGAGTGTAGAGCTCCTCTGAATCTGCATGTTTGTGCCAATTGGATATCGGTGCTCTGGGGTTTGCAGCTGTTCGCTGGGTGCCGTAGTTGTAGATTTTCAGGCTTCTGATAACATCCACTTTCCCCTTCAAGATGGCGGTCTCCGCGTCAGAGCTGGTGGCTCCGGGAGGGAACCCAGCAGCAGTGGGGGCTGCCCGGTCAGTGGAGCCCCGACCAGCAGTCCCCCACCTTCTCCTGGAGTATAGCTGTCCCTTAACTCACCAACAAACACTCCCGTGTGACCCTCAGCTGTTCTTTCTATTTCCTCCGGAACAAGGCTCAGGACATGTCATTCTATTCTGCCGCCATTTTCCCCCCCAGATCCCCTTCTAACCCCAGGACATGAGACAAATTAAAAGTGGTCTAGGAAAGTTCTCAGAAGACCCTGACAAATATATTGAGGTCTTCCAAAACCTCATTCAAGTATTTGATCTCTCATATAGAGACATCATGTTCATATTAAACCTGACCCTCTCAGCCACTGAAAAGCAAAAAATACTAGAAAAAGCAAGAGAATTTGGGAATGACCATTTTCTTATTTATGCTGGGGGAATAGAGGACTCTGAGGAAAGAAACAGGGATTTCTTAACAGGACAAGAGGCAGTTCCCCCTGTGGACCCTCAATGGAACCCTGAAACTGAGAGGTGGAAAATAAAGCACTGCCAGTTCTGTGTTACAGAGGGCCTCAGTGAAACAAAGCCTGTCAACTACTCTAACCACCATGAATCAAGGGGCTGACGAAAACCCCTCGGCTTTTCTAGAAAGGCTCAGGGAGGCATTGGCTAAGTGTACCGACATTACCCCAGATTCAGAATTCAGACAACTAATTTCAAAGGACAAATTTATTACCCAGGCTGTCCCAGACATCAGGAGAAAATTGCAGAAATTGGCTGTTAGTCCTGAGCATACTTTAGAGAATCTCCTGAAGATTGCCACCTCTGTGTTCTATAACAGAGGCCAGGAGGAGAGACCAGGCTAAGGCTACAGAAACAGAGACAATCATAATAGCTGCGCTTTGGGAGAGCAGGAGCCCCCAGTCTGAGCCTGAGGCAAATGGTCAGTCCTGGTCACCTGCTACAACTGTAGACAGGTTGGACTTATGGACCAGAATTGCTCCAAGGGGCATATTAGGGCCCCGAAGCCCTGTCCTGCCTGCCAAGGAAACCACTGGAAGTCAGACTGCCCCTGGAGACGGAGGTCTCTTGGGGTGGGGCTGGCAACCCAGTTGGCCCAATAGGACTGACGCGGCCCGGGGTCTCCCAACCCAGCTCATCAGAGGACTGGCGCCTCCCCACCAGGAGCCCCGGGTAAGCCTGACAGTGGTGGGGGGGCAAGGAAATTAATTTCCTCCCCGATGCTGGAGCCACCTTCTCTGTACTCCTCCCAAACCCTGGTAAACCATCCTCAGAGGCTGTAGACCTTACAGGCAGATCTGGGAAGCCAAGAAAGAGATCTTTTTCTCAGCCTTTAGGGCGCAGCTGGGTAAGTTTTTCCTTTCCCACGCCTTCCTGACCCTGCAGAAAGCCTCCCATTCACACCAGAAACACTGTCCCCTCCACACTGAGGCTCCAGAAGGACTCTATTCTAATAGGCCATCTGTTTTAGAAGCCCAAGGTTTGTTGAAACCTTGTCATAGTCTTTACAATACCCCCATCTTAGGAGTACAAGAGCCTAACAGAGGGGGAGGACTAGTTCAGGACTAGTAACTAGTAAATAAGGCAGTGATTCCTATCCAGCCAATGTCTCTAACCCTTATACTTTACTTGCCCAACCTCCAGAGGACACAGAATGGTTTATAGTAACTCATAGTCCCTGTTCGCCTTAAAAGATCCCAATAATCAAAGCTGTCAGCTAACATGGACAATACTGCCCCAGGACTTTTGGGAATAGCCCTCATTTATTTGGGCAGGCCTTTGAACAGCCCAAAAGGGCTTTTTACAGGCACTGGCTTCACGTCTCCCCACAGGTTAGCAGCATCGACTCCTAGATCCGTCTGACTCGAGTGGGCCTTGAATGCCAGCACAGGAGGAGGACAAAGCTGCATTGTTATCAACTGAATCACCAGATTTCTACTCATGTGAGTCTCTAAAGGATCTGAAACTTCTCTTTTGAAGGGATTCTGAAGAGTTAATAAGTGCCAGATAAGTAACATACTCTGGTATTTCTAGATAATCAGTGTTTTTATCTTTTTAATAATTCTTATTCTGTCTTTTTATAAGTGTCACCTGAACCCTAGGCTGGTACCTGAAGGAGACTTTCTCTGCCCTTGCTGGGACCCAGAAACCATAAGATGCTCCTACTTACAGCCCTTTTTCTGTATCTCTGGCATAGCAACTTTCTCAACTATGCTGGCTCCCCAAATCCCTAACTACTAAGTATGTTATAAGCAGTCCAATTCAGGGTCAAATAATCTCAATTATATATATATATATATATATATATATATATATATATATATATATATATATATATATATATATACACACACATACGTATATACTAGAGGCCCAGTGCACAAAATTCGTGCACTGGGGGTGAGTGTCCCTCAGCCCAGCCTGCACCCTCTCACAGTCCGGGACTCCTCAGGGGATGTCCACCTGCTTGCTTAGGCCCCTTAGCTGATAGTTGGAAATCCCTCTCGCAGTCCAGAACCCCTCGCTCCTTACTGCTCACTGCTCACTTGTCCTTACCACTGATGAGAACTTGGACTCCTTCCTCTGTGGTCACACAACTGTCACACGCCAGGCTGTCACTCAGAAATATCTTGGCATCGGCCAACTTATGGAATTCTCCCTTCTCTCCATTGTCCTGAGCCAGACTCCGGATGTTGACTGCGGCATTGTCTTGGTCAACGTTCCCCTCCCCCGCCCAAAATGTTACCAAAGTTTATATGAATACTAGAGGCCTGATGCATGAAATTCGTGCATGGGGATCTGTGTCCCTCAGCCCAGCCTGCACCCTCTCCAATATGGGACCCCTTGAGGGATGTCCGACTGCCCGTTTAGGCCTGATCCTACCTAAATGGGTGGTCAGACATCCCTTTCACAATCCAGGACTGCTGGCTCCCAACTGCTCACCTGTCTGCCTTCCTGATTGCCCTTAACTGCTTCTGCCTGCCAGCCTGATCACCCCCTAACCATTCCCCTGCCAGCCTGATTGATGCCTAACTGCTCCCCTGCCAGCCAGATTGACCATAACTGCCCTCCCCTGCCAGACTGGTCACCCCCAACTGCCCTCCCCTGCCAGTTTCATCACCCCTAACTGCTCTCCCCTGCTGGTCTGGTCCCCCCCCCCCAACTGCCCTCCTCTGCCAGCCTGGTCACCTCTAACTTCCCTCCCCTTCAGGCTTGATTGCCTCCAACTGCCCTCCCTTGCAGGCCTGGTCCCCCCCAACTTCCCTCCCCTGCTGGCCATCTTGTGGTGGCCATCTTGTGTCCACATGGGGGCAGCCATCTTTGACCACATGGGGGCAGCCATCTTGTGTGTTGGAGTGACAGTCAATTTGCATATTACTCTTTTATTACATAGGATAACATACAAAGATGCAGCCTCCTCTGTAGGAACAGGGAGGAAGGGGTGGTTAAGTAAGGCACATGGAGCTGCAGAAAGCACCAGCTGTGGGGAGGGCCAAGGGGGAGAGGAGGTTGGCACTGGAGCTGAGGCCCTAGAGCCATTGCTGGAAGTAGGGATCCCCTCTGAGTGCCACGTTCTGAGGCTGAACTAATTGGTCAAGCTGATGCAGAGGTGGGTGGCTGTATCAGCCATCTTTGGTGCTGTTTACCGTTTCCCACCCCAGCTCTGTTGTAAAACCCCAGAGCCCTGGATTCCAAAGGCCCCATCCAGAGCAGAGGCCCTGGAAGGGGGTGAGAGGAAGTGAGTAGGGCAAGTTTGAAAGCGGATATGCCTGTGTGCTGAGGGATGGTGGAGACAGTGGTGAGAGGTAGCAGGGGCAGGGCTCTCATACATACTCTTCTGTGGGGGCCTCAGGTGAAGGAGGCCAGGGGAGTAGGGTAGGGATGGGGCACCATGGCCCCAGCCTCTTAGGCATCCTTGTCTGTCCTTTGCAGTGTACATGGAGGAAAGGGGCTGCCTTTGAGGAAGGGCCAGGGGAGTAGGGTAGGGATGGGGCACCTTGGCCCCAGTCTCTTAGGCATCCCTGTCTGTCCGCTGCAGTGTACCTGGAGAAAAGGGGCTGCCTCTGAGGAAGGGCCAGGCAAGGCCAGGCCAGGTGACCATCTTGAGGTCTGGCTGAGGTGATGGTCCTCGGCACAAAGTTGGACATTTTTTAAGCATAAAAATATCTATGATGTTAACATCTTCAGAAAATTTGACATATGGAGTTTTTTAAAAAAATAAATCTTTATTGTTCAGATTATTACAATTGTTCCTCTTCCCCCCCCAATAGTTCTCCTCCACCCTGTTCTCACCCCACCCTCTGCCCTTACCCCCCCCCCCCCAACTGTCCTCATCCATAGGTGTACGATTTTTGTCCAGTCTCTTCCCGCACCCCCACACCCCTTTCCCCCCAAGAATTGTCAGTCCATTCCCTTTCTATGCCCATGATTCTATTATATTCACCAGTTTATTCTGTTCATCAGATTTTTTATTCACTTGATTTTTAGATTCACTTGTTGATAGACATGTATTTGTTGTTCATAATTTTTATCTTTACCTTTTTCTTTTTCTTCCTATTCTTAAAGAATATCCTTCAGCATTTCATATAATACTGGTTTGGCAGTGATGAACTCCTTTAGCTTTTTCTTATCTGTGAAGCTCTTTATCTGCCCTTCAATTCTGAATGATAGCTTTGCTGGGTAGAGTAGTCTTGGTTGTAGGTTCTTGCTGTTCATCACTTTGAATATCTCTTGCCACTCCCGTCTGGCCTGCATAGTTTGTGTTGAGAAATCAGCTGACAATCGTATGGGTGCTCCCTTGTATGTAACTAACTGTTTTTCTCTTGCTGCTTTTAATATTCTCTCTTTGTCTTTTGCTCTTGGAATTTTAATTATGATGTGTCTTGGTGTGGTCCTCTTTGGATTCCTTTTGTTTGGGGTTCTGTGCGCTTCCTGGACTTGTAAGTCTATTTCTTTCACCAGGTGGGGGAAGTTTTCTGTCATTATTTCTTCAAATAGGTTTTCAGTATCTTGCTCTCTCTCTTCTCCTGGCACCCCAAAAATTCGGATGTTGGTACGCTTGAAGTTGTCCCAGAGGCTCCTTACACTATCTTCATATTTTTGGATTCTTTTTTTCTTTTTGCTTTTCTGGTTGGGTGTTTTTTGCTTCTTTGTATTTCAAATCTTTGACTTGATTCTTGCAATCCTCTAGTCTGCTGTTGGATCTCTGTATATCATTTTTTATTTCAGTCAGTGTATGCTTAATTTCTAGTTGGTTCTTTTTCATATCCTTGAGGGTTTCACTAAATTTATCAGCCTTTTCTAGAAAATTCTTGAAAAATCTAATAACCATGGTTTTAAAATCTATATCCAATAGTTTGCTTTCCTCCATTTCTTTCATTTGTGACCTGTTTCTTTGTCTCCACATTTTGGCTGCTTCCCTGAGTTGATAGAGTGGCTTTGTGTGCTAGGTGTCCTATAGGGCCCTGTGGCTCAGCCTCCCCAGTTACCTGAGGTGGACACTCTTGGTGCACTCCTTTGTGGGCTGTGTGCATAGTCTTGTTGCAGTTAAGCCTTGATTGTTGTTGGTATCACTGGGAGGAATTGACCTCCAGGCCAATTGGCTATGAGGACCAGCTGTGTCTATGCTGGGAGAACTTCTGTGCTGGAGACACCCTTATGGGGCAAGACTTGCTTCATTAGGGCGTTGGTGCTCACTGAGTCTGCCCCCTGAGTGTGTCCCTTATGGATCTGAGGAGTTGTAATATGGATGGTCCCACTCTGACCCCTGGGTACACTGGCTCTTGGATCTCCAAGGAGGTGCTAATTTAGCCTCTGCCTGAGGCCACCCAGCAGGAGCTATGGAGAGATCTGCAGATTCCTCTTCTTTGTTTGGGTTTTGGAGGTGCCCAGATGAGGTCCAGCTGTGAAGCAATGCAAGCTGCTGTGGGGCCTTGGGCCTTCCTTTGGATGTTCTGGATCTCTCTGACTCAGCTGCAGTTTGTTAGGTAATTTTAGAATTCAAAGGACCGGGGCATTCATATGCAAAAGCCTCTGTGCACAGCTTGGATGGGGCGGAGTATCAGGGTGGAGCAAACAGCAATGGCTTCCCGTCAGCCCTGCCCTAAGAGGCCCCCGGGTCTCAGTGTTCCATGGTAATGGCTGCCAGCACCTCTGAGAGAAAGCCGCCCTCGAGTTTTGCCCGCTGCCAGACAGCTCAGTTTCTCCCTGTATGAGTCTGGGTCCCCAGAGTCTCGCCTGGAACTGGAGTTCAGAGCAGTCAGGAGCTTTTGTCTCCCTCCCGGTTGAGAAAGCCAGCCTCGTACTCAGTTGCCAGCCCTCTGTGCACGTGTGCCTCCATACCTCTGCTTTCCGCAGCTCCTGTGAGTCTCAGTGTGCTTTTCTCTTGCCTTTGAGTTGTAGAATTTCCACTCAGCCAGCCTTCCTGTGGTTCTGCATGATGTCCGTTTTTGTCTTTTAGTTGTACTTTTGAAGTGGTTGTGCGAAGCAGCAGTTTAGGTGTTTACCTATGCCGCCATCTTGGTTTCTCCGACAAATGAAATTTTGAAGCTTGTTGTCAATACAACAAAATAGCGTAGATATCAAATCGCATATATATCAACATATGTGTAACTCCATCTATTGAAAAAATTTGCATTATTAACCAAACATCCTGTAGTGAAGTTTCCATGAGGGGGTTCAGGATGAAGTCTTGATTCAGCCCTGTCCCAGAAGCAGACTCAGAGATGTGTGTGGGAAGCCCATGGGAGGGTGGGTGGTGGAGTGCCAGGGCCAGAGCCTGGACATCTAAACTGGAACCTGCGTGAACTGGTCCCAGTCAGACGCCTCGGTCCCAGTACTTTTTCCTGGGCACTCCAGAGAAGATGACCACCAGAGAAAAGAGAATTAGGGGAGAGAAAAGAGTGCAAAAATGATATTGAGAAAAGGAAAAAAAGGTAAGAGAGAAAAGAAAGAGAAGAAAAAAGAAGGGGTAAATATATGTATATGGGGAGAAAACTCCAAAAAACCAACAACTAATCCAAAAAATGCAAACAATAAACACCCAGAAAAAAAGGAGGGGAGCTGAATCTGAAGAGGCAGAGCTTATTTCTAGAAGGCAAGGTAAAGGAATTGAATGAATGGGGGAATGGCCATGACTCAGTATAGAGGAGGTAGAAAGAGAATGAGTGTATAAGAAGAAAAGTAAAAAATAAAATACTTAAAAAGAAAAAAGCATAGAAAATAATAATTGAAAAAAACAACATAAAATTATAATAAAATTTATATATATGCAACTTTTCCCTTTATTTATCTATCTATGTATTTGTCTATTTTTGGAAAATGAGAATAGAGGAGGACCAAGATGGTGGCATAGGGCAGATGCCTGATTGTTGCCTACCACAACAATTTTGAAACTACAACTGGAAAACAGAATGGACACCATCCAGAACTACCGGAGGGCTGGCTGAGCAGATGCTCTACAACTAGGATAAAAGAGAGGGGGACGCGGGATGATGCTGATGCCGGTGAGCCAAAGATCTCACTTTAAAATCTACGGCTCTGGAAGATGGCGGCAGAGTTGAACGGCTGATCTGTTGCCTCGCATGGCAGTTTCGGAAATACAACTAAAAGATGGACTGGTGAACGCGGCGACTCCTGCTCGCGTCTCCCCAGGCCGGGCGGCTGCTCCTCTCAGTCAGCACCTCAGCCGGGGCCATGAGCTCGTGGGCGGCCGCGGCAGCTGCTATGGCGGCGGCCGCGGACTCGGTGCAGTGGCTCTTGGTGAAGGAAGAGACCATCTTTCTGCAGGAGGGGCCCATCTGCGTCACCGACCTGGCCGAGCTGCCCAGTGAGATCCTCGGGGCCCCGGAGGCCGCTGACACCGACTTGGAGGATTTTTAGGATTTCCCATCTTACATTCAAGTCCTTTAGCCATTTTGAGAGAGGAGAACCAAGAAGGTGGCAAAGTTAAACAAATGAACTGCGCCGCGCACAGCAATTTCAAAAATACAACTGGAGGACAGAGCGTCTGCCACCCAGAACCACAGGAGAGCTGGCTGAATGGTGGATTTACAGCTAAGAGGGAAGAGGAAAGAGCGAACTCGGAAGGGATAAGGTGCGGAGGCGCGTGGGTCGGACTGGTGGCGGGGGAAGGGTCGTGCGGCTTTTTTTTCCAACCCTAGGGGAGATTAGCTCCCCATCACCCTGAAATCCAGCTTCTGGGGACTCGCGGGAGACCCAGACGCCTGCGGGGAGAGGCTGGACTCTCGGCCTTCATGTCGGAGAGTGGGAGTAACTTCCTTGCGGAGGTGCGCCCAGCAATCAGTGTTTGCTGTGCTGGAGTGCGGAACAAGGGGGCTTAGAAACGTGGAGAGCAGAAAAAGCAGACTTGCAGCCATTGCGGTTCGCCATGGCCTGGTGGCGCCCTGAGACCCCGCCCTGCCCTGAGACCCGCCCCGCCCTGGGACCCACTCCGCACATTTTGCAGACCCGCCCCGCACATCTTGCAGGCCCAGCTGGGCTCCAAGCAGCGGCTTTTGCATGTGGGTGGCCTGCCCTGTGGCAGCTTGACCAGATGAACTGCGGTTCTAGTCGGACTGCTCCAGGGCCACTTAGACAGGAGGAGGAAACTGTAGTTTTTGCTGTAATTCCTGCTGAGTGGCCTCAGGCAGTAGCTGACCTACACTCCATTAGAGACCCAGAAACGAGGGCATCTAGTGGTCGGTGTGAGATGACACCAGATTTCAACCACTTGCATAAGGGACACATTCAAGAGGCAGACTCAGTGAGCGCCAAAGCCTTGCTGCAACAAGATCCGGCCCATAAACGTGTCTCCTGCACAGCAACTCTTCCTTTATAGAAACAGAGGGGCCTCACGGACAATTGGCCAGGAGGACAATTCCTCCCAGTGACACCAACAACAATCAAGACTTAACTATACAAAGGAGGACCAAGATGGAGGCATAGGGCAGAAGCCTGATTGTTGCCTACCACAACAATTTTGAGACTATGACAGGAGAGCAGAGCAGACACCATCCAGAACCACCGGAGGGCTGGCTGAGCAGATGCTCTACAACAAGAATAAAAGAGAGGGGTACGCGGGATGATGCTGATGCCGGTGACCCAAAGATCACACTTTAAGAACTACAGCTCAGGCGACACAATGGCAGCCTGGAACGTGCTCGGTGCAGTTCCCCCGGCGGTCTCCGGCTGAGGGGACGGCTCCACTCACTGCCGAGCACGGACAGACGAGCCCCTGAGAGACATGGGGTGGGAGACTCTGCGCTTGCTGACCTCCGAGTCCTTCAAGAATCTCAATGCCCCGGAAGCGGCCATGTGCGCACGCTCGGCAACTGGCCACCGCTGCAGACCCAAGGGCCGACGCAGCGACCCCGGACCAGCCCGCCACCGTGCACCGGGCACACCGGAGCTTTGCCGAGCCCGCAGCCCAACGAGTTCTGCGGCAGCCGCCCTGGAGCTCTGAGAAAATGGCCGAAGGAATTGCTGAGAGGGAATTGACCAACAGGAATTGGGGTCAAGAAGACGAAACTCCACTGGTTCCCGGGTCCGGGTGAGGCCGTGTGCCCCTGGGTCCGGGTGAGGCTGGGAACTGGGTCGGGGTGGGGCTGGGTTCCGGGTCCGGGCGAGGCCACATGCCCCTGGATCCGGGTAAGGCCGCACCCCCCGGGGTCCGGGTGAGGCTGGGTCCCGGGTTCGGGTGAGGCCATGCGCCCCTGGGTCTGGGAGAGGCCACATGCCCCTGGGTCCAGGTGAGGCCACACGCCCTTGGGTCCGGGTGAGGCCACGCGCCCCTGGGTCCGGGTGAGGCCATGTGCCCCTGGGTCCGGGTGAAGCTGGATCCCAGGTCTGGGTGAGGCCATACGCCCTTGGGTCTGGGAGAGGCTGGGTCCCGGGTCCGGGTGAGGCTGCGTGCCCCTGGGCTTTGGTGTGGTCACTCACCCCTAGGTCTAGGTGAGGCCTCACACCCCTGGGTCCGGGTGAGGCCGTGCGCCCCTGGATCCGGGTGAGGCCGTGCTCCCCTGGGTCTGGGAGAGGTCGCGCACCCCTGGGTCCGGGTGGGGCCATGCGCCCCTGGGTCCGGGTGAGGCCACATGCCCCTGGGTCCGGGTGAGGCCATGCGCCCCTGGGTCTGGGTGAGGCCGTGTGTCCCTGGATCCGGGTGAGGCTGGGTCCCGGGTCCGGGTGAGGCCGCGCGCACCTGGGTCCAGGTGAGGCCACACGCCCCCTGGGTCCGGGTGAGGCCACGTGCCCCTGGGTCTGGGTGAGGCCATGTGCCCCTGGGTCCGGGTGAAGCTGGATCATCCCGGGTCCGGATGAGGCCGTGTGCCCCTGGATCCGGGTGAGGCTGGGTCCCGGGTCCGGGTGAGGCTGCACGCACCTGGGTCCAGGTGAGGCCACGTGCCCCCTGGGTCTGGGTGAGGCCACGTGCCCCTGAGTTCGGGTGAAGCCGTGCCCCTGGGTCCGGCCGAGACCAAACCAGACGGTGTCGGACCTGCATTACCACCATTTGTCCACCATCCAGAGCTGAGGGGTCAGTACCGACATGTACACATAAGGAACTGGTGGACATTGATATTGGGTCTCAAAAGAGTTTCCAGAGGGAAACTCACTACAGACTGATTCATTTGCCTGTCAGCATAATTATTATTGCTCGTCTCACATTCAGTTCTTATAAGTATATCTCTAGTGAAACATGATCTCGCTTATCGAGGGGAAATGATGAACAACATAGACTGATGAACAAGAACAGAAATAGAAACAGGGAGGCATCGATTGGACTGTCGGGCCTCGGAGGGAGGATAGGGGAGGGTGGGGGGAGCGGGGAGAGATCAACCGAAGGACTTGTGTGCATGCATATGAACCTAACCAATGGTTAAGTTCAACAGGGGGTTGGGGCATCCGTGGGGAGGGGTGTGGTATGGGGATGGGGGGATGAGGACAAATATGTGACACCTTAATCAATAAAGAAATTTAAAAAAAAAGAAAAAAGAAAAAAAGAAAATGAGAATAGAGAGCAGATAGGCCTGAGTTGGTGATTAATACTAATTAAGCTATTAGTAGAAGAGAACAAGTGAGGAGAGGAAAATAAAAGCATAAAATAAAAACAAAAACAAAACAGAAAAAAAACTAACAAACAAGCAAACAACAAGAAAGAAAGAAAAAAAAGAAAGGAAAACAATTGACTAGTGAAGAAAGAGAAAAGAGAAGGGTGCATGGACTTGATGCAGGGGAGGAAATTAGATATATGAGTAGGCTAACAGAGACTACTCTAATAGTAATGCGTTGATAAAGCAGATAAAGAAGACCAATTGTTAACAAGGAGTAAAAAGAAAGGAGAGAAAAACTAAAGCAGGAGCGAGAAGAGAAACAGTGAAAAAGGGTGAAGTGAGGAAGAAAGGATTGGCATAAAGGAAAGAATGAGATAGAGTAAAATAATGATAAATAAAATTAGAATGTAGAACACTAATCCAAAAAAACTTAAAAAAGTAAAAAAATAAAAAAATGTAATAATAAAAAATAAAATAAAGTGAGAAAAAATTTTAGTTTCTTAAGTAAAAGATAAAACAATAAAAAAGTGAAGTAGTGAAGTTTGTTCACTTCAGCTGAGTTTTAGTGTCCCATGGGGGCTGGTTTAAGACCCCTGTCTATTGTTCTGCCTGCCACGTCTCAGTCTCCCATCAGGTAGTCAGCACTGTGTTGAAGTTCCCAGCAATCCACTGCTCCTCTGTGTCTGTCTCCACAGCCTTGGTGTCAGGCAGGCAGGATGAATCTGCCAGCTTTGTTTTTCTGCTGCTTTCAGTTGTATTTACACAAGTGCCTATTTCTGACATGGCCTCTAGGTGGCAGTGTTTCTGTATTAGTTTCTGGGACTAAACGGTCCCTCAACCTGGGAGTATTTTGAATCTTTGTTTCCCTGTGGAGCTCAAGGCTGGTTGCGGCTGTGCTGCTAGGAGGGGTCTGGTCTTCAGGAAAAAAAATGGCTGTCCAGGGTTGGAGGGATGGACTATCCCAGAGCTGGCTTCCTGATTGTCTCTCCCTATTCTGCTCCCCAGCTTCCACAAAACCACCCTCCCCTGCAGTCTTGGTGAGTGTTTGTAATAGGAAGATCCTATGCACTGGGTTTAGCGAGTAAAAACAAGGGAAATATAAAGACAGGAACTGCACCGCTGCGCGTCTCATCCCCCCGGCACTGCGCGGCCAGTGCAGAGCTTCAGGCTGCCTTTCGGGCACAGCCTCCCATGGCTGTGGGCTTAGATCTAGAGTCCCCTGCTGCCAGCAGCCCTGTGGACCCCCTTCCACATTTGAGAGCTACACTGACCCCAAGGGACGTGGATTTGGTGCAGCGCAGTCTCCCTCTGAGACTCTAGTCCTGGCTGTGTGCATTTCTCCCTCCAGCCCAGATCCTGAGCCCATCTCTCTCCAGGCGACCTCTGACCTTTCCGTCCACAGATTGTCTTGCCAGCTGTGTTTAATTCATCAATTCTGGGTGGATGTTATTTGATTCAGCTGTTTCTTCTATCTGCTCTGTGACAAGGCGCAGGACCCATCTGCCTATTCAGCCGCCACCTTGTCTCACAGTGGACAAACTTCTTAGGCACCCATGGCTGGGGAGGCTGGAGTCTTGGTGTTCATGGGTTTGCAGCTGAGGCAGCCGGTCCCTGGGCATTGTGGCTGTAGGATCCTGGGTGATATCTGAGGTCTCCCCAGGTGGAGGTGAGGCTGGGCTTCTGATCACAGCCACTCTTCCCTTCAAGATGGTGCAGTCTCTGTGGTAGAGCCAGCCGCTCCGGGAGAGATTTCAGTGGTAGTAGAGGCTGCCTGGCCAGGGGAGTCTGGTCCGCCAGGCCCCAACAGTCCCTTACTCACAAATACACTCACCGCATGTCCATGCACTCTCTTTGGCTCTTTCACTCACTCACACTATTTTGCTCACTGCCGTCCTGTCGGCTGCCATATTGGATCCCATTGCCTAGTTGTAGGACTTTCATTTAGCCAGCTTTCAGGCAGTTCTGAATGATGGTTGTTCTGTATGTTAATTGTAATTTTGATGTGGTTGTGGGAGGTGGCATTTACCTTCACCGCCATCTTGGTTCTCCTCTTGAGAGTTGAGTGTTGCCTTTCCTATTTGGCTTTTTATTTTATTTTTTATTAATTTGAGAGAGAGAAAGGAAGTGTGTGTGTGTGTGGGGAGAATGTGAGAGAGAGAGATTTTGTTGTTCCACTTATTGATGCATCCATTGGTTGATTCTTATATGTGTCCTGACTCGTAATTGAACCTGCAACCTTGGCATACCAGGACGATGCTCTAACCGACTGAGCTACCTGACCAGAGTCTTTATGTGGCTTTTATAATGCAGGGGATGAGACTACCACTGCCCACACCTTCATAGCTTTTCTGAGACAGAGAGGTGGGCTTTGGAAGCTATGGTTCTTGACAAGGAGAGGAGGAAAGCAGAAGGGAGGTGGCAGTCCAGATGATCCATGTAACTAGCCTGGTGATTAATTAACACAGTGGTTCTCAACCTTTCTAATGCCGCGACCCTTTAATACAGTTCCTCATGTTGTGGTGACCCCCAACCATAAAATTATTTTCCTTGCTACTTCATAACTGTAATTTTGCTATTGTTACGTATCGTAATGTAAATATCTGTGTTTTCCGATGGTCTTAGGCTACCCTGCTAGCAGTTCTCAACCTGTGGAGCCTAAGACCATCGGAAAACACAGATATATACATTACGATTCATAACAGTAGCAAAATTAGTTAGGGAGTAGCAATGAAAATAATTTTATGGTTGGGGATCACCACAACATGAGGAACTGTATTAAAGGGTCGCGGCATTAGAAAGGTTGAGAACCACTGGATTAACAGAAAAGAAGCAAAAGGAAGGCCACTGGTCTGTTCTCCAAATATTGCTGGGGGAAGGGACTGGACAGGGGAAGAATAGACGCTGTGGCCAGTAGGGTCTGGGTGACACAGGGTAAGTACTTTCCTGTCAGTCACCCCTGGGAACAGGCCATTGGACAGAGTAGGCATGGACGTTGCAAGAGTGGGAAGATTTGAGAGACTTAATATCCTAAACAAAGGCGTTCCTTCTCTTGCCTCTTGTGCTCATGGCTTCTCAGTGGCTCTCATGCTCCTGCATTTGGCCCTGTGGCCCCCAGCAATGTGGACCTACACACAGGGGACTGGTGGATGCAACTAGCCTGATGGTGGACTGGACCCGGGTCCACCGTGGGATGGAAACTCTGACACGGGCTCTGCTTTCAGTTCTGAATGCCCACCTGCACATCTTCCAGGACTGGATTAAGGGAAGTGGGACTTTGGAAACCCAAGGATGTAATTCCACACAAATAAAGTTTTCTACCACATCTCATGCTCCCATGGGGGCCTCTGGAAATGCTTATTCCAGAGATACCCTGAGAACCTCACTCCCTCTAGCAATGGAGAAAGACCATGCACACATTTCTCTGATAGCAGAGTGTGGGAGTCAAGGGCAGTCCACAAAGTCTGTATTGAGCACTCACACTTCCTAGCTAGGGAGCTGGCAGGGACTGTGCCAGGCACACCCTGCCTTTGCTCATTATGCTCACCTGCCCACCTGGCCTCCGATGTCAGTGGCCTTGGCTCTGTTGGGGGCTCATCTCTCCTTTGCTAGTTCTGTGCAGCATGTCCTGCTGTGGGGCCCACGTGGCAGCCAGTGCCGATCTGGCCAGGGCCTGTGGGGCCTCTCACCACCCTCTCTAATGGATGGGCCCTCTCAAGCCTTGTTGGGAACATGAGCACCTGGTGTATTCCTGCTACAGAGTCTGCTCACTCTAACAGGCCATCCTCCAAGTCCTTTGTGCTCTGCTGCAGCGACTCAGGCACTCGCTGCACTGAGTGTGGCCACATGTGCGACCCACAGGTTGAGAACTGCTAGCAGGGTCGCCTAAGACCATTGGAAAACACAGATATTTACATTACGATTTATAACAGTAGCAAAATTACAGTTATGAAAGTAATTTTATGGTTGGGGGTCACCACAACATGAGGAACTGTATTAAAGGATCGCGGCATTAGAAAGGTTGAGAACCACTGCTCTAATGAATCAGTGGCCTCAGCAAGTGCCACCTACTCTCTAGTCCTCACACTCACCTCTTCTCTCAACCCCTTGGTGTCAGGGATGCTTCCAGCCTGTCCTTTGCTCCAGAACACCTGTCCCTGCTCACCACGCATGCTCACCACTGCATGCTCACCACACATGTTCACTACTGCATGCTTACTACACATGCTCACCATGCAAGCTTACCACACATGCTCACTACACATGCTCACTATGCAAGCTCACCACACATGTTCACTACTGCATGCTCACCACTGCATGCTCACCACACATGCTCACTACATATGCTCACCATGCCAGCTCACCACACGTGTTCACTACTGCATGCTCACCACTGCATGCTCACCACACATGCTCACTACACATGCTCACCATGCATGCTCACCACACATGTTCACCACTGCATGCTCACTACACATGCTCCCCACTGCATGCTCCCCATGTGTGTTCACCGCTGCATGCTCACCACCTATGTTCACCACTGCGTGCTCACCACCTCTGTTCACCACTGCGTGCTCACCACCTCTGTTCACCACTGCGTGCTCACCACCTCTGTTCACCACTGCGTGCTCCTCATGTGTGTTCACCACTGCGTGCTCACCACCTCTGTTCATCACTGCATGCTCACCACCTGTGTTCACCACTGCGTGCTCACCACCTGTGTTCACCACTGCATGCTCACCACTTATGCCAGGGCAGGAGCAGGCCTCCACTCCCATGTCCTGCAGTGCTGGCTGCACTAAGGGGATGAGAGAGCTGGCTCCCAGCGCCCTGGGGTCTGTCTCCTGGGCTGGCCCCGGCACCATCTGTCTTAGGTTGGGCTCTCCAGTAACAGATTCTGAACTGGAGGGTTCGGTGAAGGATGGTTACAGCGTGATTTCAGGAAACACATCTGCAGGGGAATTGGAGGCAGAGCCTGGCAGAAAAAGGTACTGGCTGGCAACATGGTCGTAGGTGAGGCCTCAGCCATCCTGTGAGTCATCTGGGGCAAGGCTGGCCCTCAGTCAGGAAGCTGTCCATGATGGAGGCCAGGGGCTGAACCCTAACAGGCTGTCGCAGGTCTGCAGGCCAGCCCTGCCAGGGGTGCAGGTTGGGTGAGGTGCTCTCGAGGGTTGGGGTAGTTCAGCAGCTCTGAGCCCATCATTCCAGCCGCTGGCTGGGTTCTCAGAGATCTGCTCTCCAGGGCCCAGGAGGGCAGCTTCCAGAGGGAGGAGGGGCCCATCGAGTTTGTTGCTGCTGAAGATCAAGTAAGACGTGACAGAAAACTGTCTCTTGTGCAGGGGGTTGATGGGACCAGGGCTTAAGTGAGAGAAGCCAAGACTTGCCCCCCTGGGGTTTGGAGGGATCCATCCAGGCACTGGGAACAGCGGCCTGGCCGGAGGGAGACAGACTGTGGTGGGCGCTGTGCTGTGTTGTGTGGGGCCTTAGCTTGGGTGTCCGCAGACAGGCATTCTTTCCTCCAGTCTCTGTGCTCCTGTCTCCACCCAACAGCTTCCCAGGATGGGGAGGAGAAGAGGAAATACGAGCCCAAGGACACTGGGCCTCAGCTCCTCCACAGCCTTGAGAGGCCAGCGGGAGAGAGGCCTGCATGGCTGGGCGGCGGGCGCAGGCCGCTTGCTCTCCCCCACGGAGCTGGGTCCCTTCCTGTCTGAACAGGGCATGGCTCCAGCTTTTATTAAACCAGGAGAGGAAAATATTTTTACAAGAGGCTAAATAGAACGTAATTTGCCACGTGGTTGGAATGAGCAGAAAGCCCTTCCTGCAGCCTGGAGGGGCCCGTGGCTGAGAGGCCTTGCTCCTGGCAGGGTGCCATGCCTGCCTTCAGGCTGTGGAGGTGCCTGTAGGGCGGGAGCCCTCGCAGTGCATCCGGTAAGTGTCTGACTCCAGCAGCTGCCCCGAGGGCTGCATGGAGCCGGGAATCTTCCTCTTTTACAAGGCCTCCCTGGGCTGTGGCCCACCTTCCAGTGGGAGGCAGGCCTGGCTGGAGACACAGAGGTCCGCCCAGCTCCTCCGGCTCCTCGTGCTGCTCAAGTCTGGGGGCAGCGATTGCAGCGTGAGAAGAGGTACACTTTGTAGGGAGCATCGGTCTGTGTCATTAAAAATTCATTAAGTCATATTTTAAAGGCAGCATAACATTCCCCCAGTGATGCAACACAGCGCACTGCTCCACCCCCAGAGCTGGGGTTCAGTTGCTTTAGTGCCTGAAAGTCTAGTTCCGCCTTCAGGCGGGACCCCTCAACCTGGGCGTGCGGGTGAGTGCGAACCGCCCCACAGCACCTGTCCTCAGCGTCCCAGCCCCCTCTGCACCCTCACAGCATGGAAGCCCCTTCGGGCCTCTTTGCATGTGTGCAGTTCCTATACCCCCCGCCCCCACCATTGCTGTTGGCACAGGCTGTGCTATGGGCCATGAACCCCACAATGTGAATGATCATCAGAAAATCTTATCCCTGGGTGCTTCCTGCCCCCCACTCTGTTGCAGAGGAGAGCCACACGGGTCCTCCATGGGGCAGCGGCCCGGGGGGCATCTGTGGCCCCAACGCCATGACAGCTGACATCTCACAGGTGAAGTTGCCATGCAGAAGGCCGTGCCCAGCCTGGATGGTACCGCAGATGCAGGGACACTGCCTATCGGTGGAGAAATAACGGCTGGCTGTCCAGCCTGGCCCTGCTCCTGCCTTCTCTCTAGAATAGTTCGAGGCCGGGGTCCTTTCTAACCTCACAGCGTTCTGACATCTTTAGAGTCGGGACCCCCGCTGGCTGCTGACATATCAGGATGAATATGCAAGAGGCCAATCTCTTCCTTGGGTGGGGGTGTCGCCCTGAAAATGCAGCCTCACCTCTCCCTCTGTGTTTACATCCCCTCCCATGCACAATGCAGTATATCGCCTTGGTGGGCGCTGGAGTGAGAAGCCATTGGTCCCTGTTGCCTTCTCCCTTCTCCTCCAGCTCACAAGGCATCTCATTTTACGGGTGTTGTCCCAAGTATGTGAGGATGCAAGCACCCACCTGTGCGTCAGGGCCAGAACTGAAGGACCCTGGCAGGGGATGCGATCTCCTGGGCTCTGGCACCTGATGCCAACAGTGGCCCTGGAGTGTCCCTGCTGAGCCCGAGGAGAGCTCCATGGGACAGTGCTGGCTGCAGCAGGGTGGGGATCCTTGCACAGCCCAGGGAGTGAGCCTGGGACAGGGCAGGATCCACGGGGCAGGGTGGGCGTCAGACTTCCAGGCTTGGGGCAGAGGATGATGTCACAGGCCTGGACTGACTCCTGAGATTAGGGATGCTCTCCCCCAGGGCCTTCCCAGAGTGCCCTGCAGGCGGCCTGCTGATCTTCCCAGGGTCCAGGGCCTGGGCCTGGGAGGGGTGGGCAGTGTCTGGATGCCAGCTCCACAGAGCCCGTGAACCAGGAGAAGGGAAGGAATGCACCACGAGCTGGTGTCTGGACTCCCGTACCCATATCACCGATCCTGGGAGTCCCTGCTAGAACAGACCTTCCAACTCTGACTCTGCCCTTGGCAGCTCAGCTCCTCCTCTGTCACATAGGATGGGCACACACAGGTTTGTGAGGAGAATTAAAACAGAGGGACAGGGGTGGGAGTGCCCCTGCCCCTCCCTGCGGTGATTTGCTGGGTCTTTGGCAGGCCCCCCATTTCTCTCTCTGCCTGGTACTCAGGGTTCTTATACTGTTGCTGCCCTGTCCTATTGAGGCTGAGCTGCCTGATGCCTATGCCTGAGGTTCCCCGAAGCTCTGAGCACATGGGCCCCTCTGGGTGGGAGTGGAAACCTTTTAGACACAGATAATAGCTTCTGTTGGAAATCAGTAAGGACCACACTAAACTACGCTCATCATCAGACATCTGCTGTGTGCCAGTCCTCGCTGACACAGCTCATGCCTGACCTTGTTTGCTTTAGTTCCCATGACAGTTGGAGCAGAAACCTGTTATTCTCCTCATTTCATGGACGAGGGAGCCAAAGTTCAGATAGGTTGAGCAACCTGCCGAGGGCTACAGTTACTCAAAGGTCAGGTGAGATCAAAACAGAGCTCATTGTCAACCAGGTCACTCACTTCATGGTGAGGTTCTGGAGCCTATGGGAACATGTCCACCTCATATTTTATTAACTTATGCAAATTAAATGGCAAAGGCTAAAGGCAAAGAGAACCTTAAAAGCAGCAAGAAAAAGAAGTTAGTTACCTACAAGGGAGCTCCTATAAGTCTGTCAGCATATTAACTCATTTGTTATCACAACCCTGACTGATAACTGGCCACCTGCACAGTACGGGTCCTGGGCTGGGCCAGGATTTGGAGCTGAGCCCAGCCTCTCACTAGGTATATGCTCTTAGGCACATGGTTTAACCTTTTGTGCCTCAGTTTACTCCATCAGGGATTTGGGGATTGCTAGAGTTACATGAGTTAATACATGTAAAGTGCTTACAAGGTGACCTAGAAAGTGGTGCCCAGAAAGTGTTTAGTTTGTTTAGATGTTGTTAATGCTATTAGCCATACTTTTACCCTTTAGCCCAGGATCTAATGACCCTTTTTCTATTAACCAAAGGTCTCTTGAAGGTACAGAGCCCTAGTGGTTTGAGTTGAACAAACAGGTGAGGAAACACATCAGCACAGGTGTGCTCTGTGAGTTCTGGCCACAGGCAGAGGTGAGGTGCAGGAGATTGTGGTGCTGGGGGTGCTCTCCCAGAGATGGGTCAGGAAGGAAGATGTGGGTAAACCTTCTCTTTGGTCATGCCCTTTTATTTAATTAAAGTTTTTTGACTTGCTTTACTGAATAATGTATTATACAATTCCCTCAAATGATAATTTTTCTTATTGTTTAAAATTCTGCTTAAGAGAGACAGAGAAAATGTGAAGACAATGAAACATGTCCCAGGAAAAAACAGGAGAAATCTCCAGAAAAACAACAAAAAATAAATGGAGGCAAGCCATCTACAAGGTACAGAGTTTAAAACAATGGTTATAGAAATGCTCAAGGAAGTTAGGAGAAGAACAAATGAACTTAGTGAAAACTTCAACAAAAAGATAGCAAGCATAAGAAAGGACATAGAAACCATAAAGAAGAACAGGCAATAAATGAAGACCATCCTAATAATAAAAGCCCAGGGTTGTAACCTGTAACAATGATCATGACCAAAGGCTGACCAACCGGAAGTCAGTGCTAGGTTGTCGTGGTGACCTTCACAGCCGCTGCCACATGCTGTGGGCTCCACTGGTCGGCTCCCCCCAGCCCATAGGAGACTGGCCAAGCTGCAGCTGGTGGAAAGCAGTGAGCCCAGGCTGAGCTGACCCCTCCCCCTCATCACAGGGTGAAGAGCCCAGGCCAAGCCACCCTGTGATCACGGAGCGAACAGGCCAGGCCAAGCTGCCCTGCGATCACAGGGTGAACAGGTCAGGCCGAGCCTGGCCAAGCCGCCCCGCAATCCCAGGTGAAGAAGCCTCTCCGCTGACCAACCTGCTCTAGGGACTTGGTGGGGCGCGTGGCAAGGAGTCCGGGGCCTCTAGCCTGCAGCCATGGGAAGTCTCCCTCTCCCCAGAGTTAGGAGCACCAGCCCAGGTCTACCCAGCGGCCTGGTCCTGACTGCAGGGTTGAGTTCCTGTAGGCTGGGGTTTGATCCCCACGCATTAGCAGTAGGAGACCAATGCCTTTGTTATTGCTGTGTGTCCAGGTTTTATTTTATTTTATTTTATTTTTTATTTTTAAATATATATTTTATTGATTTTTTACAGAGAGGAAGGGAGAGGGATAGAGAGTTAGAAACATTGATGAGAGAGAAACATCGATCAGCTGCCTCCTGCACACTCCTCACTGGGGATGTGCCCACAACCAAGGTACATGCCCTTGACTGGAATCGAACCTGGGACCTTTCAGTCCGCAGGCTGACGCTCCATCCACCGAGCCAAACCAGCTAGGGCTGTGTGTCCAGGTTTTAATTGGACAAATGCCCGGCGTCCTGGGTGCCAGCTTAGCAAAATCTTTTAGGAGGAGAATTCTGTCTGGGTTTCCTCAAATTCCCTCAGCCCCTATTCACCCCTCTGTAAAGGCGCAGAATAAGTGAGGCCCTTAAATAAAAATCAGAGGTCTCCAGCAACGGTGGGCCTCTCTCATCATAGTCATTTGGACTGGATGGCATTTGAGTATTTATCAAGGCACCATAACAGAGAAACACAAGCTCAAGTCAGGATCTCTGCCCTTGAAACATTCACAATCTTATTAGAGAGTGAATGATAAAAGCGCAGTAATGACATCAGAATGTAAGGTAACAATACAGAGAGGAACAGAGGCAATTGCTAGGATTATTTTCCAATAATTAGTACAAAGAGTATGTGCTGTGAATTAAATTTAAAAAATATGTGTGTAAGTAGCTGCTTCATGAGTATGGCATCCCTTCCTATTTTAAAGGAAGCTGAGTTCCACGTGAACTGTGTACTATGCTATGATATCTGAGGCACAGGACAAGGGAGGCCCTAAGTGTACTATGCTTTGATATTTGAGTCATTCTTTATTGTTCAATGCAATTTATTTCCATACGCCTCAGTTTTGTAATAGTTAAATTACTAGAATAATACATCTTGCTATAAAATATTTCTAGAAGATCAAATGATCAGGTGACATTTATTGTTATTTTCTATAAATGAACACAATCTCTGGTATGCTAAAGTGATAGGTATTATAGAAATATTCAGATAGGGAGACCTACAGGCTTGATTAAAAGTAAGGCTTACTATCACAACCCAAATGTATTGTTTAAAAAAAAAAAAGCAGGGAGCCAACTAAAAACTGAACCAAAAATAAGCCCTTGAAGGGAAAATGTAAATTGGATAAGCTTTGTTATTACAAGAGCAAGAAGAAAAAATTCAGATGTAAGAATGAAAACCACATTGCATCCACTCTAAGTAGCTGTTAAAGAAAAAGAATGATATACTATGAAAATACTTAATACAGATTGTAAAGACATTTGTTCAAAGAGGATTTCCTAGAGTAGGTGATATTTCAGTTATTTTTTTTTTAATGTGAAGAGGTTAGCTAGATAAGAAAAAGATGTAGGGGTCCCGAATTGCAGAGGGTGAAGGCAGGGCTGAGGGAACCCCCCCATCCATGCACAAATTTCGTGCACCGGGCCTCTAGTAATATATAAAATGAAGAATACACTAGAAAGAATCAACAGCAGATTAGATCAGATCAGCGATTTAGAAGAGAAGGTAGCAGAAAACACCCAATCAGAACAGCAAAAAGAATATGAAAAAATGAAGATAGTTTAAGTGACCTTTGGGACAACATCAAGTGTAACAACATCCACATCATAGGGGTACCAGAAGTAGAAGAGAGAAAAAAACCTGTTTGAAAAACTGATCACTGGAAACTTCCCCTACCCGGTGAAGGAAAAAGACACAGAAGTTCAGGAAGCACAGAGTTCCAAATAAGATGAACCGAAAGAAGCCCACACCAAGACACTTCACAATTAAAATGGCAAAGGTTAAAGACAAAGAAAGAACCTTAAAAGTAGCAACAAAAGAAGTTAGTTACCTACAAGAGAGCTCCTATAAGACTGTCAGCATATTTCTCAACAGAAACATTTCAAGCCAGAAGAGATTGGCACAAAATATTCAAAGTGATGAAAAACAAGGGTCTACAACTAAGACTACTTTACCCAGCAAGGCTATCACTTAAAATTAAAGAAGAAATATAGAGCTCCCAAGACAAGAAAAAATGAAAGGAGTTCATCATCACTAAACCAATATTACAAGAAATGCTAAAGGGACTTTAAAAAGAAGAAAGAAAGAAAGAAAAAAGAAACATAAATGTGTATAATAAAATGGTAATAAATATGTACCTACCAATAATTGCTTTAAATGTAAATGGATTAAATGCTTCAATGAAAAGACATAGGGTTGCTGAATGAATAAGAAAATAGACTTAGCTGAAACCGGTTTGGCTCAGTGGATAGAGCGTTGGCCTGCAGACTGAAAGGTCCCAGGTTCGATTCCGGTCAAGGGCATGTACCTTGGTTGCGGGCACATCCCCAGTGGGGGCTGTGCAGGAGGCAGCTGAGCAATGTAGCTCTCTCATCGATGTTTCTAACTCTCTATCCCTCTCCCTTCCTCTCTGTAAAAAATCAATAAAATATATTAAAAAAAAAAAAGAAAACAGACTTATATATATGGTTTCTCTGAGAGATGTACTTCAAATAGAAAAAAAACAATACAAAGTAAAAAGATAGAAAAAGGTATTTTATGCAAAAGGAAATGAAAAAAAAAATAACTGGGGTAGTGTGAGAACCCTGTCAGAGTAGGCCAGATGTTCAAGGCCACTCTGAGCATGGGAATCCTAATCCGGGTTCCTAATCAAGGCTAATTTGCTGTACGCAGATGCAAAAGCAAGAATACAGCAAGCCATACCCTGCGCAGGCATGCCTGTCTGTAGCCAAACACTGAGTCATTATCTGGAAAGAAGCCTCTTTGTCTAAGCAGCATAAAGCTGTTACTGACCAGCTGGTGTACAACCACCTGGGGAGGCTGGGGTTCCCGTTAAGGCCTGCTGTGTGAGGCTTTGTATAGCTCCTGTGGTGGAGGCTACTGCGACTTTGTAGGAAAGGTGTATTGTTACCCAGCTGGTGGACCGCTACTGCATGGCACTTTACTTTGAAGAACTGCTTTGTCGAATAGCTTCTGTCATAGCAATGGCTACTTGGGCTGCAATAAAGACTCTCTTATATACCCACAGCTTCTCATGGCTTCTCTGTTGAATACCTGGCATCTAAGGAGTCCAGTCCCTGATAGAGGGTCTCAGACCCAACAGTTGGCGTAGTCAGGCAGGATAAAGAATTTAGGGTCCAAGGAGTAAGTACTCCAATAATGGTGCAGCAAGCAGGATAAAGGAGGAACTATGTCCCTGACACGTAGCAATACTTACTAGTACATCACACAAAATAGACTTTAAAACAAAGGCTATAATAAGAGACAAAGAAGGACATGATCCTATATAATAAAAGCCTAGGTGGCGTCATGCCCTCATGCGATGTCATCACAAGATGACCACCACAAGATAGCTGCCACAAGATGGCTGGCAGGGGAGGGCAGTTGGGGGCAATTGGGCCAGCAGGGGAAGGCAGTTGGGGGCAACCAGGTTGGCAGGGGAGGGCAGTTGGGGCAACCAGGTTGGCAGGGGAGGGCATTTGGGTGCAATCAGGCCATCAGGGAAGGGCAGTTGGGGGTGATCAGGCCTGCAAGGGAGGGCAGTAGGGGTGATCAGGCTGGCAAAGGAGCAGTTAGGTGTCAATCTGGCAGACTGGCGAGCGGTTAGGAGCCAGCAGTCTCAGACTGTGAGAGGGATGTCGGACTTCCAGGCCTAAACCGGCAGTTGGACATCCCCCAAGGGGTCCCAAATTGGAGAGGGTGCAGGCCAGGCTGAGGGACACTCCACCCTCTGTGCACAAATTTCATGCAGTAGGCCTCTAGTATAATGATAAAGGAATCAAACCAACAAAGAGGATATAACCTTGCAAACATTTATGCACCCAACATAGGAACACCTAAATATATAAAGCAAATCTTGATGGATATAAAGGAAGATATCAACAGTGGTACAATCATAGTTGGGGACTTTAACTCTCATTGACATCAATGAATGATCATCCAGACCCCCCCAAAAAAAATCAAAAAAGAAACAGCCACCTTAAATGATGCATTAGACCAAATGGATTTAATTAATATTTTTAGAACATTTCACTCAATGCAGCAGAATATACATGAAAAAATTTCCACGATAGCTCACACATTAGGCTAAATAAATTTAAGAAGATTGGGATTATATTAGGTGTTTTCTCTGACCACAATGGTATGAAAACAGAAATCAATTACAAGGAAAAACACTCCTGAAAAACATGCAAACACATGGAGGCAAAATAACATGTTACTAAACAATGAATGGGTTAACAATGAGACCAAAGAAGTAATCAAAAGGTACCTTGAGAAAAATAAAAATCAAACAAAACAACACAAAATCTTGGGATACAGTGAAAATAGTCCTAAGAGGAAAATTCATAGCACTATAGGCCTAACCCGAAAAAGCAGTTAGTTACCTATAAGGCAGTGGTTCTCAACCTTTCTAATGCTGCGACCCTTTAATACAGTTCCTCATGTTGTGGTGACCCCCAACCATAAAATTATTTTCGTTGCTACTTCATAACTGTAATTTTGCTACTGTTAATGAATCTTAACATAAATATCTGTGTTTTACGATGGTCTTAGGCTCTACAGCAGCAACCCACAGGTTGAGAACTGCTAGCAGGGTCACCTAAGACCATCGGAAAACACAGATATTTATGTTACGATTCATAACAGTAGCAAAATTACAGTTATGAAATAGCAACGAAAATAATTTTATGGTTGGGGATCACCACAACATGAGGAACTGTATTAAAGGGTTGCGGCATTAGAAAGGTTGAGAACCACTGCTATAAGAGAACTACCATATGACTGTCAGCTGATTTCTCAACAGAAATTTTGCAGGCTAGAAGGAAGAGGCAAGAAATATTCAAAGTGATGGAGAGCAAGGACCTACAACCAAGATTACTCTACCCAGCAAAACTGTTATTTAGAATTGAAGAACATGTAAAGAGCTTCCCAGAAAAGAAAAACTAAAGGAGTTCATCACCACCAAACCAGTATTACATGAAATGTTAAAGGGTCTTTTGAAGAAGAAGAAGAGGAAGGAAAAAAGGAAAAACATGAACACTAAAATGGCAATAAATATATATGTATCAACAATAGAATCTAAAAAACAAAAATGAGCAAGCAGAACAGAAACAGACTCAGAGATACAGAGAACATTTTGATGTTTGCCAGATGGGAGGGTGGTCAAAGGGATGGGTGAAAAAGATGAAGAGATTAAGAAACACAGACTTGCCGAAACCGGTTTGGCTCAGTGGATGGAGCGTCGGCCTGCGGATTCAAGGGTCCCAGGTTTGATTCCGGTCAGGGGCATGTGCCTTGGTTGCGGGCACGTCCCTGGTGGGGGGTGTGCAAGAGGCAGCTGATCGATGTTTCTAACTCTCTATCCCTTTCTCTTCCTCTCTGTAAAAAATCAATAAAATATATTTAAAAAAAATTAAAAAAAGAAACACAGACTTGCCCAAAAAAGACTCGCGCAGGCCATGGTATTTTGTGGAAGAGCCACACTCAAGGGGCCAAAGAGCCGCATTTGGCTCGTGAGCGCGGTTTGCCGACCACTGGTAGGCAGTAAACCTTGGAAAGGAGACCTGCCGAGGCTCCCACTCAGGCACTACACCAGGTCAGCTATTAGCAAAAAGCATCTACTCGAGGGTTCCTTTTGACAATCATGCCATTTTGCAAGGCTGGGTTTGCAGAGAGAGACAGAACCTCTGCAGGGATGGAGGCAGACGGCCTGCTGGAAAGAGCCCCCGTCACTACTGGCACTGGGACCGGGACAGGTTACTCTCTCACCTGAGTCACATATATCCACCTTGCAGGTTTCGTGTAAAATGAAAAAACATAATGTATATAGCCCACCATTAATGGCTTCTTGCAATATATTTTAATGCTATGATTATTGTCTACTAGAGGCCATGCACTGGAGAGGGGTCCCTCAGCCCGGCCTGCCCCCCTCTCACAGTCCTGGAGCCCTCAGGGGCAGGAGGCGACCTGGCAATCAGGGGAAGGCGACGCCCCATCACACCTTTGCTGCTGCCACTGCCGGCAGCGCAAGCCTCAGCTGGCCCTGGTTACCTGAGTCTCGGGTAGTTGGGCAGCCACCATCTGAGGCTTGCCTGTGCCTCAGGCCGGCCCTGGGTGGCTGGGCAGCTGCCATCCAAGGCTTGCCTGTTTCTCGGGCCATCCCTGGGTGGCTGAGGGGCTGAGGGGACTGGGGGACTCCAGAAGCAGGTGCGCATGGAGCGACCAGACCCACCTGGGGGTGGGCCCGGCTGTGTTGTGTGCCTGCTGCCCTGGCAGGGCTGAGGGGACTGGGTGCTGCCATCTTGTGGCTGTGGGTGCTGCCACCTTTGAGGAGTGGCAGTCAATTAGCATATTCCCTCCTTATTGGCTGTGGGTGCCGCCATCTTTGTGACAGCATGGGGGTCAATTAGCATATTCCCTCTTTATTAGATAGGATGAGTTATGATGCCTATAATTAGAATAAACTGGTACTGGCTTTTTGATCTACCAGCTAGCTGTCCATAACCTTTTCCATGAACACATATTACTTCTTAGTACCTGAAACTTAGACTAGAACTTACAGCAGGGCTGGGATTTAGGGGTGCACACCTCCCTGCTGTGCAGGCAGCATGGCACTGCAGGGACAGCTGCGGACCTGGGCAGGCTGCCCTCACTTTTAGCCTCCTGAGCAATACTGACACCTGATAGCCCTTCATCTTACAAGGTATTTTATTTTTATTATTTTTTGCTTTTAAACATTAAAAAAAAATTGATTTCAGAGAGAGGAAGGGAGAGGGAGAGAGAGATAGAAACAGTGATGAGAGAGAATCATTGATTGGCTGCCTCTGGCACACCCCACACTGGGGATCGAGCCCGAAACTCAGGCATGTGCCCTGACCAAGAATCGAACTGTGACCTCCTGGTTCATAGGACAACACTCAACCACTGAGCCACCCTGGCAGGGTTTACATGGAATTTAGTTTCACATTTTTAATACTTCCAAATCAATTTTACCCTACAGATTTATATAGTCAATGTATTATTTAGATAACACTTGAATAAGTTTGAGAACTTCTTTACCTACTTCTTTTTTACCATTGCTTCTTTGGGCTTCAATTTTCTTCTTAACCCTTTGCACTCACTTGCTTTTTCCTCGATTCCTTTATTCTAATGCTAACCATGTCGAGTCACACTCGACATCCGAGTGCAAAAGGTTAAAATTACATCTTTAGTGTTCTTTTAATGAGAATCTGTGAGTAATAAACTCTTTCGATCCATTGTAAGTTGATAGCTATTTTCTCTTGACACTTTGAAAATATCCAGTTATCCTCTGGTCCCTATTGTTACTGGCATGGGTGTGGAGTCAGCTGCTTGTCTGACTCCGTAGGTAATCTGTCTTACCTCCCTGGTCTCTTTTAGTATCTTATTTTGTCTTTTGGTTCTGCAATTCTACTTTATAAATCTACATAAATTTATTTTTTTTATCCTGCTTGGGACGCTGGTGGACAAATAGGTGGAATAATATAATTTTAGAAGTTTTTACTCATTAAATCTTCCAATACAGCCTTCCTCCCTTTTCTTCTATGTTCTGTCTCTGGAGTTCCTACAAGTTGTTGAATTTTCTCCTTCATATCACACGTTTCTTAACTTCTCTATTATAGTTTCTTTTTATTTCTCTTTGCTTCTTCTGGCTTAATTTCTTCAGAACTAACTCCTAGTCAATAAATTCTCCTATCATCTTGGCTGGTGTGGCTCAGTGGATAGAGCATCGGCCCGTGGACTGAAGTGTCCTTGGTTCAACTCCAGTCAAGGCCAGGCACCTCGGTTGCAGACTCCATCCCCAGCCCTGGTTGGGGCGTGTGAGGGAGGCAACCAATCAATCTTTCTCTCCCCCTCCCTTCCACTCTCTCTAAAAAACAAAAACAAGACAAAAAATAAGTAAATTCTCCTATCAACTGTTTTAAATCTGTTGTTTAAGCCATTCATTGTTTTCAATTTCAATGTTTTTGCTTCTTATTTGTAGATATTCTATTTCTAATATTTTCTTTCCCCAATTGATCCATTCTTTATTAAAAATAGTGTTTTTCACCTTTCCAGACATGCTAGCAATCATCAGATGTACGGTAATTTTACCTGGGACAAGAGGGTAAGTATTTTGGACTTATGCTCCTGACCCTTCATGGATAAGACCCCTTATGTGGGCTGATCCCCTGACTAATGTAGTTACCAATAATACCAAACACCTTGGTCATCCAGGAGGTCCATGGGGGGGGGCAAGAAAGTATAAATACACAGGGGTCTCTACCCAGCTTCCCTTTTGTATGACACAAAATCAAAACAATGCCCCTTTTGTGTGTAAAATTAAAGAGAGGTTTCTGGCTTGTGTGGACACCAAAGAAAGGGTGTCACTACTATCACTACTTGCCTGCAGTAGAAGTGCAGAAAATGTAACTAAGACCTTGTCTATACAAAAAGAAATAGACAGCCAGTTTGAAAGGGTATTGCCATGGACTAGAACAAAGAATATCCTTACATGATATTATTCTACACTATCATTAAAATTTTTTCCAGATTTGGATCACCCCCATTACTTATAATAGTTCCTCACACTCGTGGGGATAAAAAAAAAAAATCATCTGATCAGTGCTTGGAGACAAACGTAACACATCTCTAGATATTTTAGAATTACAACAGCATATTATACAATTACCCCAAACAAACTTACAAACTAATTCTTTGAATGTCTGGCAGCAATTTAAAAAGGACATGAAAGGGTTTAATCCCTTCCACTGTGTAGAGGGCCCCCTGGGAAGGCACCTGAGCATTCTAAATTGGCCCCTCTTGCCCTTTTGGCCAAGAGGGACCCGCTTCTTACAATCCAATTGTCCACAGCTGTTGCCTGAGCTTCTGTTCATGCCAAGGTTGAAACCTCGTGATGGCTGGTACCATGGATCTGTCTCTCGCCCAGTGGGGTGAGCTGGGCCTCCTTGGAGAAGAAACCTGGGTTCCACAAGATATGTGATCAGTGCTGGGATCCTTCCAGCAGGCGAGGGGATCCCAAGGCAGGTGCTGGGCGTGGAGGCCATGGGGGCATAGGCGACCAAGGAGACAGAACTAAACCTCACATCACCCTGCTTGGCCCCGGAGGATGGCTGGTTAGCCAGAGACGCGTAAGATTCCTCAGGGAAGGAACAACCTAAGACAGGCACAGTCGCATAGGGGCCATCAGGAGAGAACTTGGGGGTCAACAGAGGTGGGGCACAGACCTTCACCCCCCCAAGTTTGCAGGAGCCTGAACCCTCATCCCTGCTGAAGGAGATCTCCTGCCCCCATGACTGCTCAGCTTCACATGCCCAGCTCAAATCGGGACCCAGGTAACAGAGACTTGGCCGACAGCAGATGCCCTCTCACTGCAACAAGACTTGATGGAGATGTCTTGCACCCAGGATCCGGGGAACTGGGGTCTATGATATCTAAATCCAGCCTAGCACCAGGAATGCTCAGGGCCTACTCAAGAAGGCAAATAATCCTCTCCACTAATAATTACAGGGTAAAACAAGATGGTTGTTAGAGTATTAAATTTGACAGTAAAATAGTAGTCAAGTTTTCAGACTAATTTAAATTGGCCAATCAAAATAAGCAAATACTCTAGAAAAATCAATTGTACTGGACAAAAAAGTTGTTCCTAAAGTGTTAACTAAAATTTTTATTGGTAGTTCATCTCATGGTAAAATTGCGTAACATATAATGAACCTAAAGCAGTCACATTTTAGTGCAAAAAAGTAAAATTTAAAAGCTATCAAGATTACAGCATAAAATTTCCAAAAGCCTCCCAATATTTAAACCAAAAAAGAGGGGATAGTAGAAGAATATCATGTAAGGAAAAATATCCTGTAAATAAATTACATCTAGAAAATTTTTACTTTAGAAAATTAACTTTCATTTGTAATGCTAACAGCAAGACACCCAGGTAAAACATACATGTTGTCAAAACAAGTCAAAGGAAAATCGTTTGGGCAAAAAAATGAAAAAGAATCGCAAGTCAAATTTATAGAAAATATTCCTTTATTAACTTTTGGTCGAGAATATGTTTGTATATTTTCAGAAAACAACTCTGAGACCATGTGGATTCCGGCAACAGAGAGGAATCGACAGGAGTGCTCCAGCCATGAAGTCAGAAGAGAAACAGTCTAGAGATGGAAGACGCTGACCATGCCTTGCCATACTAGCAGTCAGCAGATGTGCGTCACTGCAGATTGCCCAGGACCAAACCAGAGAGGGTCGGACCTGTATTACCACCATTTGTCCATCATCCAGAACTGAAATATCATTGCTGTTATGAACACATAAACAACTGTTGGACATAGAAACCGGGATGCAAAAGAACTGTTGGCCCAGAAAGAAACTCACTATAGAATGATTCATTTGCCTCTCAGCATAACTATTATTGCTTGTCTCATTTTTGGTTCCTATAAGTGTATTCCTAGTATCATATGAGCTCACTCATCTAGGGGAAAAGATGAACAACATAGACTGAAGAACAAGAACAGCATTGATCAGACTGTCAGACCTCAGAGGGAAGGTAGGGGAGGGTGGGGACAAGGGAGATAGATCAACCAAAGGACTTGTGTGCTTACATATGAGCCTAACCAGTGATCACGGACAACAGGGGGAAGGGGGCATGCATGTGGGGGGGGTTTGGGAAGGGAATTGGGGGGGTTGATGACAAATATGTGATACCTTAATCAATAAAGTAATTAAAAAAAATAAAAATAGTGTTTTTGTTTTTTTGGTTTGAATTGTTCCTTCTTTAATACTTTTAAATTTATTGTGTGGTCACAACCTGCTTATACTATCATGTGCACCTCTTGGGTTAATACTCTAATCTATGATGTTTACTGACACTCATTTATGCTAGAGTGAACAAGTAGGTGAGAACAGAAGGCCACACTGAGTGAGTGGATCTAAATAGTGAAACATATTCCTTCTTTGGAATAATTTCCTTCTTTAAAAAGGGTTTTCATTGTGAACTTATCTTGGTGGTTTATGGAAAATGAGGGTAAAGTAATTTTAGAAATATGAAATACATGAGTTTCAGGCTTATGTTTCAGATATTCAGGGGGAATTTTTTATCTGTACTCAGACCAGGAGGAGCAGCACGCTGGCTAGCCATTGCGCTGGGCCAGGGAGGGCTTCCCGTTCCTCTTCTCGGCAGTGGCAGCCCTTTCTCGGTTGATGTGGAGCCACTCACTGTGGCCTCTGCCCTCATCGACCTGCTCACTTGCGCCATCCTCTTCCCACGCCCCGTGGCACAGCTCATGTCCACATCTCTAATGCAGTCCCGTTCATCATGTCCATGTGTGTTAAGTACCTACTGTTTTGGAGGTCGAAGTTGCACACCTGTTTTGCTGGCTTCTGCAAATATGTGGATGAACCCCCAACTTTGAGAGTATCAGGCTCCCAGCTTTCTCCTCCCTTTGCCTCTGAAGTAATTCATTCTCTTTTCACATCTTAACAGGAGCAACAGGAGAGGGGACATTTGGAGCAGACTGTGACTAGAACCACGGTTTGGCTGCCTGTGCCATGGAAACCAAACTCGTGGGACAGTTGCTGGTGAAAGGAAAGCGGTTCTGAGTGCTGGCACATCGAGAGGATGGGGGACTCTTGTCCAAGGCCCATCTTAGCATCTCGGTGCAGGCAGGGTTTATAGGAGGGAGTGGGAAAGCAGGACCAGGAGGTCAGGGGAGGGGCTGTGGAGTGCAGGCAGTGTCCTTGCTGGACCTGATATGGATGATTACGGTCAGCATTCTGGAAGCGGTCAGTGTGAGCCAAGCTCCTGCAGTTGGGCGATCCGTGTCAGCGACGTGGTGGTCAAGGCTGTTTCTTGTACAAGTACGCGCTGGAGCTGCTGAGGCCTGCAGGATGCTGATAAGAAACTGTCAGTGTGTGAGTTCCTTTTATCAGTTTGTTAGCACATTTTATTCTAAATCCGTTTCATGGTGAGTCGGAGCAGTGTACCAGTGAAGTTTTATTCCCTGTTACAAGACCATGTGTGTCTCCCTACTTCAAAGGTGTGACTTCCTTGGTTTCTCTCTCTCTCTCTCTCTCTCTCTCTCTTTCTTTCTCTCTCTCTCTTTCGGTTATTCATAGATTTGGAAGGAACCTCAAATTTTTTGGTTTATCCCCTTTCTAGGTTTGCTGATGTGTCTTTCATAACATTGTTCCATTGTTGGTGTTAGGATGGCCATAAAGCCATAGAGACCTGCTAATTCACCAGAAACCCTCTCCAGTGAAAAGGCAGGCCCTCAGCAGGCTGTTGAGGCTAATTAGAAGGGAGGATTGGATCAAGTAAATGAGTCTCTCCTTTGCCCTATTGAATCCACAAGAATTCGGGAGCCTGAAACCCAACGCTAATTTAGTTTAGTATTTATTTTTGTCCTTTCTCTGGCAGTTAGGCCTCCATTACCTGTTATAACTGAACTGAAATGTTGGCCAGGCAGTTACCCACTCCGAAAGCAGTCAGCTGTGCCGAGGGCAGGCTGCGAAGGAGCTGTGCAGACACGGGCCGGTGCCCTATGACGAGGCCCACACGGAGGCGGTGGCTGGTCCGGGCGGAGCTGTGCGGCGTGACCTGTCTGTCACTTCACCTTGCTGAGCCTCCATGCTCTCCTGCCCAGGAGGCTTCATAATACTTGCCTTGCAGGGTTGTTGTGGAGTCAAATAAGATAACACACACGAAAGAGTTCTTTTTAAAAAACTCTATTGTTTAAAGTATTACAGGTCTCCTTTTTCCCACATTGACCTCTTCCCAGCCACTCCCACCCCCCAGCACATGCCCTGCTGCTTGTGTCAATAGATTATGCCCTTATGCATGCACACAAGTCCTTTGGTTGCTCTCTTACCCTCCCCTGCCTTCCCTCTGAGGTTTGACAGTCTGTTCGATGCTTCTATGTCTCTGGCTCTATTTTTATTCATCAGTTTATGTTGACTATTATATTCCACAAATGAATGAGATCAAGTGATATTTATCTTTCTCTGACTGGCTTATTTCACTTAGCATAATGCTCTCCAGGTCCATCCATGGTGCTGCAAATGGTAAGAGTTCCTTTTTCTTCTTTTTAAAAAAAAATTATTTATTTATTAAGGTATTACAAATGTGTCCTCATCCCCCATTACCCCCAAACCCTCCCACTCATGCCCCCACCGCCCTGGTGTTCGTGTCCATTGGTTAGGCTTATATGCATGCATACAAGTCCTTTGGTTGATCTCTCCCCCTTACCCACACCCTCCCCTACCTTCCCTCTGAGGTTTGACGGTCTGATTGATGCTTCTCTGTCTCTGGATCTGTTTTTATTCATCAGTTTATGTTGTTCATTATATTCCACAAATGAGTGAGATCATGTGATATTTATCTTTCTCTGACTGGATTATTTCACTTAGCATAATGCTCTCCAGGTCCATCCATGCTGTTGCAAATGGTAAAAACTCCTTTTCATAGCAGCGTAGTATTCCATTCTGTAGATGCACTACAGTTTTTTAATCCACTCATCTGCTGATGGGCACTTAGGCTGTTTCCAAATCTTAGCTATGGTGAATTGTGCTGCTATGAACATAGGGGTGCATATATCCTTTCTGATTGGTGTTTCTAGTTCTTGGGATATATTCCTAGAAGTGGGATCACTGGGTCAAATGGCAGTTCCATTTTTAATTTTTTAAGGAAACTCCATACTGTTCTCCACAGTGGCTGCACCAGTCTGCATTCCCACCAGCAGTGCACGAGGGTTCCTTTTTCTTCACATCCTCTCCAGCACTTGTCGTTTGTTGATTTGTTGATGATAGCCATTCTGACAGGTGTGAGATGGCACCTCATTGTCATTTTGATTTGCATCTCTTGGATAATTAGTGACTTTGAGCATGTTTTCATATTTCTCTTAGCTTTCTTAATGTCGTCTTTTGAAAAGTATCTATTTAGATCCTTTGCTCATTTTTTGATTGGGTTGTTTATCTTCCTTTTTTTAAGTTGTATGAGTTCCCTGTAAATGTTGAAGATTAAACCTATATCGGTGATAACATTGGCAAATATGTTCTCCCATGCAGTGGGCTTTCTTGTTGTTTTGTTGATTGTTTCTTTTGCTGTGCAGAGGCTTTTTATTTTGATGTAGTCCCATTTGTTTATTTTCTCCTTAGTTTCCATTGCCCTAGGAGCTGTATTGGTAAAGATATTGCTATGACATATGTCTACTATTTTGCTGCCTGTGGATTCTTCTAAGATTTTTGTGGTTTCCTGTCTTACATTTAAGTCCTTTATCCATTTTGAGTTTATTTTTGTGTATGGTGTAAGTTGGTGATCTAGTTTCATTTTTTTTTCATGTATCTGTCCAATTTTCCCAGCACCATTTATTGAAGAAACTGTCGTGACTCCATTGTATGCTCTTGCCTCTTCGCCAAATATTAATTGAGCATAGTGGCTTAGATTGATTTCTGGGTAAGAGTTTTTTATTTGGAGGGGGAGGCGCTGTTTATAGTATCAACAAATTTAAAATACTATAAAGGAATGTGATTTAATTTGAGAAGCTTTTGTAACAGTAACACTTTCAATAAGAGTGAGATGACAAATGGTCTTCGGTTTGTGTTTGGCTTTTCTCTGGAGCCAGCGGTCCTCGCCCTGAGAGATTGTTTTCTATATCAGAGCGATTTTTAAGCTGCTTAATTTCCATTGTCGATGGACCCAAGGCGCATTAATGGAGGGAGTGAGTGGTCGCCTGCTCCGGCTGCTGGCAGCCCAGTGTGGGCAGCGGCTCTTCCTCGGGCACCTGACCTGCAGGCAATGCCAGTACAGCCTCCCGGCCCCACGGGAGTCGCTCACACAGGAGCCACGGGGGGACGGGATGGGGAGGGCAGACATTAATGTGGGGCCTACAACCTTGATTCACACCTTTGGAGAAGTTGGCATGAAAATAAGAATTTAGGCCCGGCTGGTGTGGCTCAGTGGTTGAGCATTGACCTATGAACCAGGAGATCACAATTAGATTCTTGGTCAGTGCGATCCCCAGTGTGGGGTGTGCAGGAGGCAGCTGATCAATGATTCTCTCTCATCATGGCTATTTCTATGTCTCGCTCCCTCTCCCTATGAAATCAATAAAAATATATTAAAAAATAAGGATTTAGGACACTGGCTCAAAGTTTAAGTGCATTAGAGGAAAAACTTTGTTCCAAAAATATTTTGAGAGCAAAAAGCCTTTCCACACTGCTAGCGAGTGTTTCCTTCCTGTTTGGTTGGAAAGTGCATATTTTCATCTTTTGAATGTTCTGAAGTTGGGGCTCTCTCAGGACTGGAGTTGTCAAGCGTCCTGTGGAGCCACAGGTGCTGGCGTGGGTGGGAACGCTGGGCTCCAGCCTGTCTACCTCCTCGTTTTCCCTCCAGGCCAGGACCTGAGCAGGGCTGGGGCCGGGAGGGGGGGGGGGGTGTTGGGGCCCAGCCTGCCCTCCAGCTCTGGCCTCTGCACCCTTAGCTCTAAAATTGTGGATTAAAGTTCCAGACAGAGAGGGCGCCTCAGTGGCTGACAGATGCCCTTGAATGAAAGAACAGACGTGCAGCTCCAGGGAGTGTCACCCGTGAGGACCTACGGCCCAGCTTGTCTGGCGCAGCTGACGGCTGGGTGGCTGCGCCATGGGGTCCGTTACCGCTGTCTCCCAGGGGGAGGGTCACTCGGGAGGGTCTGCAGGATCTGAGCAGAGATGTCCCCCGGCAGGTGCTCCTGCTTCTCCCACCAGGTCGGCCCTCTCGCCCCTGCCCCTCCCCACTCCACCCTCCCCGTGTCCCGTGGGCCAGGCTGCGGACCCCGGGGCTTGCACAGCTGGTGAGTCAGGCCCATTTCTCCGTGGCAATGCCGCTTCTGCCAGGCGTTCCTGTGACCCAATGCTGGGCACTCGACATGCATTGGCCCTTTCTCGGCCGGGTTGTCTGCCTAACAAACCGTCACAAGGAAAGGAGAGGAGTGCTCTGAGGTGTGCTGGCCGGGACCGGAAGCTGGGAAACTCTCACCGGCTGCCACCCCCCTCCCCCGCCCAGTGTCACACCTTGGAGGCTCTTCCTCTCCAATCCCATCTTCCAGGGAGCAGGCACCGTGACCAGGGGCACTGCCCATGGGGTCGCACTGCCCAGGGTTTAGCACTGCCCAGAGGTTATCACTGCCCAGAGGTTAGCACTGCCCAGGGGTCGCACTGCCCAGGGGTCACACTGCCCAGGGTTTAGCACTGCCCAGAGGTTAGCACTGCCCATGGGGTCGCACTGCCCAGGGGTCGCACTGCCCAGGGGTCGCACTACCCAGGGTTTAGCACTGCCCAGAGGTTAGCACTGCCCAGAGGTTAGCACTGCCCAGGGGTCGCACTGCCCAGGGGTCACACTGCCCAGGGGTCACACTGCCCAGGGTTTAGCACTGCCCAGAGGTTAGCACTGCCCATGGGGTCGCACTGCCCAGGGGCCGCACTGCCAAGGGGTCGCACTACCCAGGGTTTAGCACTGCCCAGAGGTTAGCACTGCCCAGGGGTCGCACTGCCCAGGGGTCACACTGCCCAGGGTTTAGCACTGCCCAGAGGTTATCACTGCCCAGGGGTCGCACTGCCCAGGGGTCGCACTGCCCAGGGGTCACACTGCCCAGGGTTTAACACTGCCCAGAGGTTAGCACTGCCCATGGGGTCGCACTGCCCATGGGGTCGCACTGCCTAGAGGTTAGCACTGCCCATGGGGTCGCACTGCCCAGGGGTCGCACTGCCCAGGGTTTAGCACTGCCCAGAGGTTAGCACTGCCCAGAGGTTAGCACTGCCCATGGGGTCGCACTGCCCAGGGGTCGCACTACCCAGGGTTTAGCACTGCCCAGAGGTTAGCACTGCCCATGGGGTCGCACTGCCCAAGGGTCGCACTGCCCAGGGTTTAGCACTGCCCAGGGGTCGCACTGCCCAGGGGTCGCACTGCCCAGGGTTTAGCACTGCCCAGGGGTCGCACTGCCCAGGGGTCGCACTGCCCAGGGGTCGCACTGCCCAGGGGTCACACTGCCCAGGGTTTAACACTGCCCAGAGGTTAGCACTGCCCATGGGGTCGCACTGCCCATGGGGTCGCACTGCCTAGAGGTTAGCACTGCCCATGGGGTCGCACTGCCCAGGGGTCGCACTGCCCAGGGTTTAGCACTGCCCAGAGGTTAGCACTGCCCAGAGGTTAGCACTGCCCATGGGGTCGCACTGCCCAGGGGTCGCACTACCCAGGGTTTAGCACTGCCCAGAGGTTAGCACTGCCCATGGGGTCGCACTGCCCAAGGGTCGCACTGCCCAGGGTTTAGCACTGCCCAGGGGTCGCACTGCCCAGGGGTCGCACTGCCCAGGGTTTAGCACTGCCCAGGGGTCGCACTGCCCAGGGGTCGCACTGCCCATGGGGTCGCACTGCCCAGGGGTTGCACTGCCCAGGGGTCACATTGCCCAGGGGTCACACTGCCCAGGGTTTAGCACTGCCCAGAGGTTAGCACTGCCCAGGGGTCACACTGCCCAGGGTTTAGCACTGCCCAGAGGTTAGCACTGCCCAGGAGTCACACTGCCCAGGGGTCACACTGCCCAGGGGTCGCACTGCCCAGGGGTCGCACTGCCCAGGGGTCGCGCTGCCCAGGGGTCGCACTGCCCAGGGGCCGCACTGCCCAGGGGTCACACTGCCCAGGGGTCGCACTGCCCAGGGGTCGCACTGCCCAGGGGTCACACTGCCCAGCAGATAGTGTCCCTGGCAGCCTTCCCGGGCTGACTCTGCATTTTCTGTTCTGTGAAATGTTTCCAAACAGTTTGTTGCCCATTTTCTAATTGGATTTTTTGTTGTATTTACTGTTAAGTTTTAGAAATATACCATATTTTCCGGCATATAAGATGACTGGGCGTATAGAAGATTTTCCTGGGTTAAAAAGTTGTCTTATACGCTGGAAAATACGGTATATATGTGTAGCCTATAAATATTAATTTGTAGGAAATATGAATTATTATAGGTGCTCACACAATTATTGCAGGGATAAAGAAGCAGGTCCTCTTGAAGTGCTTTTCAGAAGATTTTAGAACTGCTCCCCGGGGAGCTGTTCCCTCAGAGTCAGGTGCCCCTGCAAGTCGGGCAGCCTGGATGTGACCCCTCCTTCCATGGCCGCAGCCTCTGGACCCCTGGACGCCAAGGGGTAGACCCTCAGTTCTTTGAACTAGGCTCTGAGTCACATAGAAATACTAGCATACCAGCTCCATCACCGCCACGGCGTGGTGTCACCCAAAGGGAGCGTTAAGAAGAAATCTGGGAACCTATTAAAGGAAAATAACTGCTTCTTAACCATGACTGCTAGAAGCTGCATAGAACTTGCCTCCACCTAAGGAAGAACCTTATTTACATCCAGGATCCTAACTGTGAGAAAGCCTGGAGCTTCACCTGCCCAGGCTTCATCAATAGAACTAGAGGCCTGGTGCATGAATTCATGCACCAGTGGGGTCTCTCGGCCTGGCCTGTGGGATCAGGCCAAAACCGGCTCTCTGACATCCCCTGAGGGGTCCTGGATTGGGAGAGGGTGCAGGCCAGGCTGAGGGACCCCACCTGTGGGAACCCCTTTCACATCCCGTGTGGTTCAGGGTTCCGGTTCAGGGTTCGGGTTCTGGAGAAGGCCGCACACAAATGAAAAAAGACTAGAAAAGTATTAATTTGGGAATATTGGGGGCCAGGTGGGAGCCCACCTCTAGTGGGAGGAATACTGCCTTGCTTTGGCCTTGCCATCCCTTTTATTCAGGTTTGGGATACACCCATTGCCCTTAGGCAGGTAATTCCAGGAACAGGCAGATTATCTTATCAGTAAGGATTCACATGGTTATTTGGTGGGGAAGTTGCCTCAGTTACCATTGTCTCAATTAGATAGGGAGGGGTTGGCTCTGACCTTTCCGAGCTTCTAGGTTGACCAGCCTTCCAGGTTCTTTGTCCACACCTTTCTATTAGTGAGACAATGATCGGTTTCTGGCACCCACCGGTGCACAATTGGGGCCAGGGAGGGACGAGGGAGGTTGGCCAGCGAGGGAGGGACTGCGAGAGGGCTCCAGGGCATGTCTGGCCCATCTTGGTCAGTCCTGATCGGCTGGACCCCAGCAGCAAGCTAAACTACCAGTCAGAGCATCTGTCCCATGGTGGTCAGTGCGCATCATAGCGACTGGTTGACCGGTCGATTGTCTGTCCCCTGGTGGTCAGTGCATGTCATAGTGAGCAGTTGAGCGGCCTTAACATATCATTAGCATACTATGCTTTGATTGGACGACTGGATGACCAGACATTTAGCATATTAGGCTTTCATTATATAGGATGAAGGTAAACTGGAGGTTGAGAGTATGTGCAGCTGGATATACAATTTTAGATTAAACAAATTTTTCTTGAGATTTTAAAGGCATTGCTCCATTATCTTCTAACTTATGGCTTCATTGTTGAAAAGCTTAATGCCATTCTAATTCTTAATCCGAATTCCCCACCCCCTCCTTTGGAAGTTTTGAGGCTCTACTCTTTCTCTCTGGCATTCTACGACGTTGCCATGATGTACACTGGAGTGAGCTGTTTTTACTTTATTGTACTGGCACTCAGTGGGACCTTCCAACCTTAACCTATGACTTGTGCAAAGAACCGAAATTTGTGTCTCCCCCAGATCCATCTGCTGAAACCTCATCCCCTGTATTAGAAAGTGCAGCCTTTGGGAGGCGAATAGACTCTTATAAAAGAAACCCCAGAGAAACCCCTCCCCCCTGTGCCATGTGAGGTCACAGGGAGCCGGGAAAAGGGCTTTCGGTAGACACCACATCTGCTAATGATATGACCTGGGATTCAGCCTCCAGAACTATGAGAAATAAATGTTTGTTGTTCATAAGCTGCAAGTCTATGGCATTTTTGTTATAGCAGCTGCAAAGGACTGCTATAACAAAAGGTAACCTGGGAAATTTTTAGTATCATTTCATTGGTAACTTTCCTCTCCTTTTTCGTTCTCTATTACTAGATTATACATTAGGTCACACTGACCCTTTAATTTTCTTTTTTCTTTTCCATCTCTTTTCACTCTACTTTTTGTTCTACTTATTTCTGCCATTATAATTTTAATTTCTAAGAGTTCTTTGTGCATCTGTTACTTTTTCCACAGAACTCTATTCTTGTTTTGTGCCTGTACTATCTTTCTGATTTAAATGTTGTCCTATGTTTGGTGACTGTTGACTGGCAATTCACACTTAAGAATAAAGCGCTCAGAGTGAGCAGTGAGCCCTTAGGGCATGGGTGGGCTGGCCAACCAGAGGCTTTGCTACACAGTGAACAGGTAGCAAGGAGACCTTGCCCTCAGGGACCCCCGACCAGCAGGCTGTGGGCTCTCTTTCCTTCACAACGACCCTCTTAGCAGGTGGGAGTGTGGAGTGGGTGGCGGTGGCTCCATCCTGCTCTCTTGCACGCTGGCACCCACCCTCCACTGCGCTTGCGTCCCCGGCCTGAAGCCTCTGGCTTAATTCCTGGAGAAACAAACGGCCATGTCTTGCCTTTGGAGGGAGAGGAGTCACTGGCTTTAAGAGGTGCTGCAGGCCAGGAGCTTCCCAGGGTCCTTGTAACTGGCTTTCGCCAGTCCCAGGACTCCCCCTGGGCCAGCCCTGCTGTGTCTCTTCAGGCATAATCATTCGTGGTGTCACCCCCACTTGTCCCAGTGGAGAGAATACATTTTGTGGTCCCTCCTGCACTTCCTCCTAGCCCTCAGTTGTGCCCACACTTCCCTATTCTGGGCCCAGTGTTGTGTGGGGCCAGCCAGCACCTCCCCTCAGCATCCCCCAGGCAACTCCGCCTCTCCAGGTCAGTCACGCTCCTCATTCACTTTCTAGATGCCAGAATGTACTGCACATGTGCATCTGCTGGCCCGCGGCTCCGCTCAGGCCTGGGGAATTGAAAGGCTCTTGGATGTGATTGAGGTGGAGCACTGTGGGGAGAGTGGGTGACAGGTGTGACCCTCTCCCACGTTCACCACAGCCTGGAGGGGGTGCGGAGGCCGGGTGCACTGCCCCACACATCCTGGTAAGCACATAATTCGGGGTGCTCAGAGGTCACTCCCGATTATCACATGGTTTGCTGGCTCTCTAGGCATTTCCAGTGCACGAGGTGTGTATCGGTGCCTCGCAGTGCCTGGCCCTGAGCTGGTGTTGGGCGAGACAGTTGGCAAGTTCCTGCCAATGGGGGCTGTGGCTTGTGCACTGTCGGAGAGGATGGTCTTGGGCAGTGGGTGCCAGGGCAGAAGCACTGGGTGGTGACTGAAGAGCCTGCTGGGCATCGATGGCCACGAGCCAGACAAGGAGGGAGACGTGAGGCTTAACAGGCGCTTCTGCAGTAGACGTGTGAGGCGTGTAAAGGAGAAGATGAGGAGAAAGTGCAAAGAGGCTTGTGACGAAGGCAGGCCTGCCCCTCCCCTCCCGCCAGCCCTGGTGGCAGGGGCCACCTGGCCTCCGTAGGAACTTCTCCAGCAGCCCTGGCGGCCGGTCACAGCTCCGAGGCACGATTTCCTTCCATTGGGAAGATCTGCATAAATATGAGTAGAGCGTGCCTCTCCCGTGTCTAATTCCGTTCAAGGCAGAGCTTCTCCCACCCCGACCAAATGGGGCTTCGTTTAACAGGTGTCCTGAGCATTGCTGCACGTCTTCCCACAGCGTCTTCTATGCTGTGTGACCAGTGGCTGTGTGTGTGCATTTGTTTAATCCGAATCTATTCTCCCAGCAGCTTCCAGGTGTGCAGCACAGTTAACTAGTCGCCGTGCTGTGCATCGATCCCAGAACGCCCTCATCCCGCATCACAGCCACCGTGTCCCCTGGGCCCACGTCTCCCATCTCACCCACCCCAGCCCCTGGCAACCCGTCCCACTCTCTGCTCCTGTGAGTTTGACTGTTAGATTCCACATATGTGTGGGATCATGCAGTATTTGCCTTTGCACATCTTGCTTATTTTCCTTAACATGTTCTCCAGCTTCATCTGTGTTGTAGCCAAGGGCAGGACTTCCTCTCTAACATTTATTGGGAGGAGAGAGAGAGAGAGAGGAAGATTCGTTGTTCCACCGATTCGCGTATGCATTGGCTGATCCTTGTATGTACCCTGATGGGGGATTGGACCCAAACCTCGGTGCATTGGGATGACACTCTACCTGGCCGGGGGGCTTTCCTTTTACTTTTTTGAAGGCGGAATAATATTCCTTTGTGTCTATGGATCACCTTTCTTTACCCGTTTCTGTGTGGGAGGAAGTTGGGCTGCTCCCGTGCACTGGCGCTGAGGATTGTGCCGCTATAAATAGGGGAGTGTACATATCTCTTTGGAACCTGATTTCCATTTCTTTACCGAGAAGTGGGAGCTCTGGGTCGTGCGGTAGGCCCATGTTTCTACAGGTCCGTGCGGGTTTACCTCTCTCCCACGCAACAGGCCCTTCTCCAGGCCTCGCTGCGCGGAGCTCCCTTATTGGGAGCGGCCATTCTAACAGGTCTCAGGGGTGGCTCTGCCTGTCTGTGGTCGGGAGCGGAACACCTGTTCACATACCTGCTGACCATTTGAATTCTCCCATTGGAGAAGGCCTGTTTAGGGCCTGGCTTGCTCGTCAGTTTTGTTGGCAGAACTGGTTTCCTGTGGTGAAGGCCCTCCGTGCTGGTGTCACGGGGCTGCTCGTAGCTTCTACAGTCCGCCCCATTCTTGCCACGCGGACTGTCCACGGCCAAGCTGGCAAAGGGGCATTGCATGTTTCTCACGCGTGGGATCTCCGACTTCCTCCTCTGCTGGCAGCTGGAGAGCGTGCTGCTCTCACAGGGTGTGCACTGGGCCAGGCCCCGGCAGCCTCCCCATCTCCAGGTCACTGAGCCGGGAGACAAAGTCTGGTCAGGAAATAACACCCACCATAGTCACGGGTGGGTGCACCTGGGGGTAGAACTCTTGGGAGCCACGTGAGAAACCTGTCCACCACCTGCCCCGAGCCAGGACCCTTGGCTCCTTATAGCTACATGTAAGCAGGGCCGGAGGAGGCCGCGCTGGGCTGTCTGGGGTGGAGGCATTCAGGAAGCCGTGTCCATGCTCACTGCTGCCTCTCCCACCAGCAAGTCAGCAGCCCCGAGGGACTTGGCTGATGGGCTTTATCCCAGCCGCCAGGCTGGCCTGGCCAGGCACGGACGGGGAGGGGACTGAGGTCTCTCAAGGACACTTGGTGAGCCCTCGTGTCATCTTCTGACGGACCTCTGTGCCCTGGCGGCTCCTGCATTCAGCGCGTAGATGCCGACACGCCCCATTCCTGCCAGGCCACGCGGAGCTCACACTGAGCTTGGGGGGGTTTGAGCTCCGCTGTGGAGGGTGGAGTGACAGGATCTCAAGACTGGGGTCAAGGGGATCCATGGAAGGAGGAAATGGACACGACATGCGCTGTGCCTTGACGCCTGCTACACAGGCATTCACGCTGCCCGCAGGCTTCGGTCTCACACTGCCAGGTGGATGCTGAGTCCCCTTTAAGAAATAAAAACCCAAGCGCCGAGAATTCAGGTCACTGACCAGGGATGACACAGCAGGCAGAAAATGAAACCTGACAGCGTTAAGCGCGGGGCACTGGATCCACGGCCCCTGGAAGCAAGAGGAAGCCCCTCACCTCCACCGGCCTCAGCCCTGACAGCTATCACCCACTAACAGGCATCCCACTCAGACAGGGCGCACGTGCCTGGCCACAGAGATAAAACACCCTTTTGCATAGAGGACGCTGAGAGCTGCAGGCTCAGGGGCTGGTTGCTCCTGGGTTTGAGTCCTGATTGTTTCCAAGTCCCTGCTGCCTGTGAATAAGCCTGGTTGGCTAGGGAACCGGTTCCTGCAGCCGTGGAGGCCGAGCCCCTGGGAGGAGGCCCAGCCTGTGGAGGCAGCTAATCTGATCTGAGGCTGGATTTCCTCCTCGTGCCCAGGTGTCAGGGCAGATAACACAGGAAGGCGGAGATGTTCAGCCAACCCTCTCATTCGTGTTGGGCTAATTAGCATATAGATGAGGGTGGCTCCCCAAAACTTTCTCCGGCACTGCCTCTGGTCTGTGTGCAGAGTGAGGGTGCGCTCTGGGCGGCTGCCCCCCACCCCCAGCCCCAGGCTTCCCAGGCTCTCTCAGAAGAAGCCAGAGGGAGTGCGTTGGGAGAGGGGCATCTGTGGACCTAGTAATTGTTAGCACCACCCCTCAGCCAGTTACTGGGCATTATTCCCAGGCTGCTTGGGCTTCTGATGATTTAGGCCTGGGGTTGGCATTCAGGACCCCTGGGAGTCAGCTCTCACTCCTGCATCCTTTCCTTCCTCCCTCCCAGGCTAGGCATGGAGCCTGGCTGTGGCAATTGGGGGGGCGGGGGGAGGGGGGGGGGAAGGAATTGAACTCAAATGTGGAAAGAGGACTCGCTGTGCATGGCTTGCCAGCTGCGAGCATCTCTCCCACCCGTGCGTGGCTGGGTCCAAGGCCTGGGGAGCTGGCCTCTGGGAATCGCCTCCCTTTCGTTCCCACTGACGAGGCCCTGCACATGCAGCACGCATTCACCTGGTGGTGGTGAGGAAGTTTCCACATGCCCTGACCAGGCTGAGACTGAACCTGCAGCTGAGGTACATGCCCTGGACCTGAATTGAACCCAGGACCCTGCAGTCCTAGGGTCCATGCTGTATCCTCTAAGCAAAAGGTTTTATTTTCCACATTTTTCTTTCTGAGTAGACTGTAACAACATGAAATCTTGCATATAAGAAGAGATCTTTAAAAAGAGAAACAACCCCCCCCTACAGTAAATAAATGAGCTCTCTAAAAAGGATGGACAGGCACATTAGCCTTAGAATCTTATCTCACACTAATTTAGCAAATGAAAATGGCCTTTGGTTCTGAGCGGCACAAAAAGCCACAGAGCAGAGACAGGACTCCCAATGTTCATAAACCAGTGACGAGCAAACAAAATCCCCTAAAGATGGAAAGCAAGCAAAGTCCATCAGTAACCAAAGCTACATTGCAGACACACAGACAAAAACGTTCACGAGCTAAGAGTTCCTGGCAGCTGGCACCCTGAGAGGGAGCAGGAGTCCCCCAGATTAAGAACTCAGCAGCTGCTGGGACGTCCCTGCAATCCCTGCCATGTGTTCAGCCACCCACAAATAGCTGCCGTCAAAGCAGGACGTGCCCCATCTTTAAGCAAATTAAAGCAAACAACAGAGACACAAAACATCAACAGAAACTCTCTTACATACAATAATTACAGGCACACACAACCCACAGACAAAAGCTTCACACCATACTTTGTCCAGCCACAGACGTCACAGAATGCCCTGCATAAAAACCCCACAGAAGCAGAGCAATGTGTCCTGTCCTAGTTCAGGGACTGTCCTCCCCCCACCCCCCGCACCCTCCCAGAACCTCGCCATTCTCCCCAATGGATTACCCAGGGTGCAGGAAGCCACCTCATGCCAACACTGTCATGAGTGTGCACCAAGGCATGCGGAGGCCGAGGCACCTGAACGTTGGCAGGGCTGGTGCTGGGCACCATTGTTTGCGTGGAGAGTGGAGATGGCGGTGGCTCGAAGCAGTCTCCTGACCTGAGAGCCTCCAAGGCAGTGTTTTCTGGACCTCACTGCTCTTCACTGCCCTTAGAGACGGCCTGTCTGCACGCGCCTGTCCTGCTTTGCCGAGGGCAGGGTGTGTATCTAAAACTGAATAAAAGTGGACGAGGCCAGGACTCGGTGCCTCTTCAGGAAAGAGACTCCACTTGGCCCCACCCCTTAATAATTCATATATTCTTTAAAAAACATATTGCTATTGATTTCAGAGAGAAAGGGAGATGGAGGGAGAGATAGAAACATCAATGATGAGAGAGAATCATTGATAGGTTGCCTCCTGCACACCCCTACTGGGGATTGAGCCTGCAACCCGGGCATGTGCCCTTGGCCAGAATTGAACCGGGACCCTTCAGTCCACAGGCCGACGCTCTATCCACTGAGCCAGACCAGCTAGGGCAATAATTCATATTTTTTTCTAGCATTTTCATTTGTGTGTCAGCCCCTCCTTCAGATCCTGAACCTCGCCCTGTAGGTCAAGGCACCAGCTAAATGTCTTTTCTAGACCTAGAATTTTTGTTTCCCATCCTCAGAAAGTTCCTTGTGACTATTCTAAGTGTCCTATGTGCTCAATCCCCCTCCTGGAGATTTCTTGCACTTCCCAAGATCCGCTTTGTCCCTCTCTAGCCATTTTCCTCTTGGGAGAATGGAACTGCAAATCAGAACTCCACACTCTCTTCATGTCTAGGACACATCCCAGTCATAGACACTCAACCTCTGAGAATACTGAATCACCAAGGTGTCCTTATGTCCAATTTCCCACCTTGGCCCATCCATGAGGTTTGCCTGGTTGCCACATGTATACCTGTTTGCCCCCACCTCCCACCCCGGCCATGTCATTTTTGCCATCTTTTGAAGAAAAATTGTCTCAGGCCTGTTCTATGGTGTCCATGAAGAGATGGGGCTCAGACAAAGAGGCCACCCAAAATCGGGTGGGACACATCTCTCCTTCAACTAGACCCCCTTCTCCACAGGCACAAAGATCCCGGACGAGCCTCCAAATAGTGAGAAATGCTCACCTGTCTGAATTAAAACAATGGAGACAGAAGCATGGCGAAATGAGACTTTTAATAAGTTCTCAAGGGCAAGTATCTGTCCGGTTGTGCAGGCACACCTGGGGCAGCGGACACAGCCTGTTTATCCAGTTCCTCCTCCGGGTCCTCATTGGCTGAGTACTATGGGGTCACCTGTTTCCTCATACGTCGCCCAGGTCTTGCTGTTTCCCATTGGGCCATTTAAAAAAATTGGGCAGAGGCCTTTTCTAGTTGTCTCCACTTCCCCTTCTAGTTGAGGCAGGCACCTTGGGGGTGTCCACCATGATGCTGGCCCATGCCCACAGTTCTTTGTTCTTACACCTGTTCCCTCTTCCCTACATTCTATTTGCTCTGGGGAAATTCAGCAGCTGTTTCCATCCAAAGCCCACGGTGCTGGAGATGGGTCACAGAGGCCATTTCCTACATCACTGGTTGCTGAGTGAGCAACTGTTTGTGCAGAGGTGATGCGTGGCCCACACTGGGTGGGGCCTCTTGCCTTTCATACTCCGCAAAGCACAGCAGTTCCTTTTTAACTTAGAATTTGTTTGTTTCATACACGTGGCTTTACAGCAACTTCTTTTTGGAGCAAGGCTAAATGTATTTTAAAAATAAAGGAAGGAAGGAAGACAGCACAGTAAGGGAGCATGCAGGTGAGCAGATGATTTGGGGACAGTGTCATGTCTTCAGGCTGAGAGCTGAGCTCCGTGCACAGAGCTGCGAGGCCCCAGGGGCTGGAGAGAGTGCCAGCAGGTGTGCCCAGGGCCCCTGGCCCGACCTGGAGTCCAGGGAGAAAGGGTGCCCTTGCCTTGATAGTGTCTGGAGGTACAGTGGACGTGTTCCATGTGTTGGGGGCCAGGGAGTGAGGAGGAGAAGAGCGGAGTGTGAAGGGAGGAGCTTTTCCAGGAGCAGATGCGGCCCAGGCTCTGACAGTCCTGGCTGGTCAGCTGGCCACAGAGGCCGGGTGTTGGCTGCGTCTGATGAGATGTTTGGCAGGAGCTCAGTCACGCACCGCATGGCGGGCCTGGCCGAGAGCGCCTCTCTTCCAACCACAGTGTGTGCGTGTAACTCGGGAAAGCAGGCCAGCGGCTGCATCCACTCCGCGTCCTCCTGCTCTGCTCTGGGTCCGGCCCTTCTTCCTTGCCAGCCTCCATGTCTTCCCCGCCTGGAAACCTGAGTTTGGATCTCAGAAGCTCTGATTTGCACGTGTGGCAGGGAGCTTCGGAGTGGGCACACTGGGCCCAGATCCTGTCCCCCATTTCCCATGGGTTCCCACCGCTGGTCATGTTCCCACCCATGACATCTACTGGGCCCTCCGCCTCAGGGCTGTTCTGTGCGCGGCTGGCAGCTGCGCTGGGTGGCTGCACCCCTGTGCCTCCGGCTGGGCCCGCACTCACTCTGCCCGCTGCCCCTTCCCCCCCCACCTGCTGCTCCTCTTCCTCTGCTGAGCTCTGCCGGGTCACCACCCCTGCGGTCCTCACCTCCTCAGGGCTCCGTCACATGCCGCTTCTCCGGGCCCCGACCGCCGACCTGACAGCTGCAAGGCCCCATGCACCATCGGCTTCGGGCGCTGCCTGCCCGGCCTCTGCCCCTAGGGCTGGTCCCGCCAGGCTCGCAGTCCAGACCGCAGGCCAGAATCTCTCTGACACACGCAGACATGCCGACTGTGCTCGTCTGGGCCACTAAGGAACTAATGACGGCAAACTGCGACCCGAGAACCCACCACTCACCAGGCAGGGGTCTTGAGCGCAGCGTCCAGCACAATAAAGAGGCCGCGGTGTCACCTTCCTTCCCCAGATAGCACATGGCCGCAGGCCCCGCCCCTGCAGGCCCCGCCCCCACAGGCCCCCCCCACAGGCCCCACCCCACAGGCCCCGCTGCACCGCAGGCCTCCAAGCGCATCCAGCCACCAGCCCTTCATCTCATTGCCGCTGTCAAACTGGCCGAGGAAACAGCTCCTACGGGGCCGTGCTCCCCTTCGCCTACAGGCTGTGCTCCTGAGGAGCTGGGCAGCGTGTGGAGTGGGCGCCCTGACTCAGAGCCGGCGTTACACTCTGGGAGCTTTATAAGTGGGTAGTTAAACACAACTAAACTGTGTGACCTTATAATTAATTAAGTTATGTTACAAACAAAGGTACTCATCGTGTTCTGAGTTACTCACTACCTTTTACCTTGCTCGAGGCATTATTTACCTGCTGCCACTAAGAGTTAAGTGTAACTTCTTGTGCTCCTGCACACCCACATTCGCACTACTAGACACCCATGCCCCTGGTCCCTGTGGTGGTGGGAAGCCCTGAGACCAGGTGTAGAGGCCCTTGGAGTGGCCCCAGGGCAGGAGTGGTCCCAGTCCACAGCTGCCCAGCTGTTAGCCGCTAGGACCAAGGTGAGGAAGGGCAGTGAGAGAGGAAGTCCATTCTGGCTTTCCCTGTCCCAGCCCTGCTCCCTCTTCCCAGGTAGCCAGGTCACAGAGCTGCCACGTGAGATTTAAGGAAGGTTGTACAGAGATCAGCAGGCAACGTGCGAGGATCCAAGTGAGGCAGGGTAGTAAGAAGCTGGGAAATTCCTAGGCAAGTGGGATGCAGAAACTGAGACAAGATAATAAACAAGGCCAGTGTGGACAGCTGGCAGCCAGCCAGTGAATCACAAGGCCTTCTCTCCCTTCACCAAGGACACTTGAGGGCAACTGGTTTATACCTTCCTCCCTACCGAGAGAACACAGAGCTTAATCACCTGGTCAGGGAGAGAGAGGGCAGAGACACAGTAATGCCATTTGTGCCAGCCAAACCCAAGGACAGGTGCAGTCAGGGGAACTAATAACAAAACCCCATCAGAGCCAGACAGACCCCAGATAAAAGTAAACAGTAAAGCACTCCAAAGAATAACCCCAAACTCTGCTTCACTCCTGCGGCATCAGCATCGCAGGAACGAGCTGGAAAGCTGAGGAAGGCTTTGCTGAAGCCCGCGAGGACTCCCTCTACAGAAGAGAGGTAAGACCCCCAAAGCAAAGGGGGTTCCTTCTAGAGCACACCCAAGCCCCTTCTCGGGCATACACTTGTTCTTCTTCTTAAACTCGAGGGGTCCCCAATGAGCCCGGCAGCTGGGGCAGCTGCAGCTGCTGTTCCCGAGGCCCCTGTGCTCTGACTCCCCATGAGCGGGCAGCTGCTGCGGTGCACTGCTTTCCCACGACGTTTCCAGGGAGCTGAGCACCGGCCTGGGCTCCCCTGCTGCTTCTTGTAGCCCTAGCCCTTCCTTCGCTCCACTGTCCCTGGCCTTCATAAACACACTCTCAGAACCACCAGGCTGCTGCTGGACATCTTCCCTGCAGGACTCTCAGGACCCACACACTGCTCAGCCGGCCCGCCCGGTAACAAGGAGAAGCACTCGGCGGGTGTTCAGTGCAATGTCTGCCTTCCTGTTGTCCAAGGAGGAATGCACAGACAATAGGGAAGCCATGCTACGACTGTGCTAGCAGGAAGCAGTCAAGCCTGGCTCTATTAAATCATTAAAGCATATAATGAGTTATCTTAACTGTCACAAATACATGCACAAAACAGAATAAAATGTCTGTAAAAATTAAACAAAATAAATAACGCAAAATAATGATTTAAAATAAGTAACTTAAACAATTTATTACATGCAGGGGAGGAACCAAGATGGTGGGCGGCATAGGTAAACACCTGAACTTGCTGCCTCACACAACCACATGAAAACTACAACTAGCCCTAACCGGTTTGGCTCAGTGGATAGAGCGTCGGCCTGCAGACTCAAGGGTCCCAGGTTAGATTCTGGTCAAGGGCATGTACCTTGGTTGCGGGCACATCCCCAGTAGGGGGTGTGCAGCAGGCAGCTGATCGATGTTTCTCATCAATGTTTCCAACTCTCCATCCCCTTTCCCTTCTTCTCTGTAAAAAATCAATAAAATATATTTTTTAAAAATTAAAAATAAAAAACTAAAAGAAAAAAACGGTTATCAACCAGAACCCTGGGAAGGCTGGCTGAGAGGAAGTTCTACAACAAGAAGGAAAGAGAAAAGCACATCTAGACTGGTAAGAGGTGCAGAGGTGCAGAATAGGGAAGGTACGGAGGCGCGTGTGCAGAATCTTCTAGAAACCTCTGAGAAATTTAGTGAGATCCTCAAGGATATGAAAAAGGACCAATTAGAAATTAAGCATACACTGACTAAAATAAAAAATAATATACAGAGATCCAACAGCAGACTAGAGGATCACAAGAATGGCTGACAACTGGGTACACTGTGGTCTTTTGCAATTGGGAGGGAGATACAAGCTCCTGACTGCTCTGAACTCCAGTACTGGGAAAGGCTCTGGGGACCCAGACTCATATGGGGAGAAACTGGACTATCTGGCATCAGGCCAGAACACGAGGGCAGCTTTCTCTCAGAGGTGGTTGCAGCGTACATTGTTCCTGCTCGGTGCCCGGGGACACAGAGACCCCCCGGGGCCTCTTTGGGGCAGGGCTGACAGGAAGCCATTGCTGTTTGCTCCACCCAGTGATTCCCTGAGACCATGCCCCACGCAATTTACAACCCCACCCAAGATGAGCGCAGAAGCATTTGCATGAGTGGCCTGGCCTTTTGCAACCTAACCTTACAAATTGCAGCTGGGTCAAAGAACCCCAGAGCTTCCAAAAGGCGGCCTAAGGCTCATCAGCAGCCTGCATTGCTTCACAGCTGTGCCTCATCCGGGCACCTCCAAACCCCCAATTAAGGAGGAAACTGCAGATGTCTCTGTAGCTGCTGCTGGGTGGCCTCAGGCAGGGGTTGACTTACCACCTCCTTGGAGATCCAAGAGCCAGTGTACCCAGGGGTCAGAGTGGGACCATCCAGATTACAACTCCTCAGATCCATAGGGGTCACACTCAGGGGGCAGACTCAGTGAGCGCCAAAGCCCCACTGAAGCAAGTCTTGCCCCATAAGGGTGTCTCCAGCACAGAAGTTCTCCCATCGTAGACACAACTGGTCATCACAGCCAATGGGTCTGGAGGTCAATTCCTCCCAGTGATACCAACAGCAATAAAGGCTTAACTACAACAAGACTGTGCACACAGCCCACAAAAGGGTGCACCAAAAGTGTCCAAATCAGGTAACTGGGGTGGTTGAGCCACTGGGCCCTATAGGACACATAGCACACAAAGCCACTCCATCAACTCAGAGAAGCAGCCAAAATGCGGAGACAAAGAAACAGATCACAAATGAAAGAAATGGAGGAAAACAAATGACTGGATATAGAGTTCAAAACCATAGTTAAAAGGTTGCTCAAGAATCTTCTAGAAACCTCTGAGAAATTTAGTGAGATCCTTAAGGATATGAAAAAGGACCAATTAGAAATTAAGCATACACTGACTAAAATAAAAAAATAATATACAGAAATCCAACAGCAGACTAGAGGATTGCAAGAATCAAGTCAAAGATTTGAAATACAAAGAAGCAAAAAACACCCAACCAGAAAAGCAAAAAGAAAAAAAGAATCCAAAAATATGAAGATAGTGTAAGGAGCCTCTGGGACAACTTCAAGCGTATCAACATCTGAATTTTTGGGGTGCCAGGAGAAGAGAGAGAGCAAGATACTGAAAACCTATTTGAAGAAATAATGACTGAAAACTTCCCCCACCTGGTGAAAGAAATAGACTTACAAGTCCAGGAAGCGCACAGAACCCCAAACAAGAAAAATCCAAAGAGGCCCACACCAAGACACATCATAATTAAAATGCCAAGGACAAAAGACAAAGAGAGAATATTAAAAGCAGCAAGAGAAAAACAGTTAGTTACCTACAAGGGAATGCCCATACGACTGTCAGATGATTTCTCAACACAAACTATGCAGGCCAGATGGGAGTGGCAAGAGATATTCAAAGTGATGAATAGCAAGAACCTACAACCAAGACTACTCTACCCAGCAAAGCTATCATTCAGAATTGAAGGTCAGATAAAGAGCTTCACAGATAAGAACAAGCTAAAGGAGTTCATCACTGCCAAACCAGTATTATATGAAATGCTGAAAGGTATTCTTTAAGAAGAGGAAGAAGAAGAAAAAGGTAAAGATAAAAATTATGAACAACAAATCCATATCTATCAACAAGTGAATCTAAAAATCGAGTGGAAAAAAATCTGATGAACAGAATAAACTGGTGAATATAATAGAATCAGGGGCATAGAAAGGGAGTGGATTGACAATTCTTGGGGGGAAGAAGGTGTGGGGGTGCGGGGAGAGATTGGACAAAAATTGAACACCTATGGACGAGGACAATGGGGGGCGGTAAGGGCATGGGGTCGGTGGGAATCGGGTGGAGGGAAGCTATGGGAAGAAAAAAGAGGAACACTGTAATAATCTGAACAATAAAGACTTATTTTAAAAAACAAACAAAAAAACCCAATTTATTACATGCTAAAGTTGTATTTCAAATTGGGCTTGAAACGTGGATTCAAACCAGCAAATACATTTAGCACCACATCGGGCCCAGTTTTTATGCCCACGTGGATCTGCCTGCCCTGCACTGCCTTGCTTCCTGGCTACAGCGGTCCTTGCAGTGGCACTTGGACTCTGTGGGTGTAAAGCCTCAGCATGAGGCATGGAGACTCTGTGGGGACCTGCCCCTTACACCTTCTGGGCTGAGCCTTCGATCCCACTCTGTGCCCAGACCTGACCCAGTGGATTCGCAGGGGCTGCTTGGAGGGCAGGGGCATGAGGGCAGGTTGACTGGTGAGAGAGCAGTCAGAAAATCTCTGCCCCACATCCTCCCCACGCCCGAGGCTGCTCTGTGCTCTGTGCTCCGCGGAGCTCTGGTTTGCCAGCTTTGCCTCCCCTCCTTCCTGGGACACGTCCCTGTCCCCTCACTCTTGCTCCTTGGGGGAACTGGCCCATGTATTTGACCCAACTCTGGTTTCTGGAGAACCTATGCTAAAGAAGTGCACACCACACGACAGGTGCTGCTTGGGCACTGGGGACCCAGCAAGAGCAAAGCAGAAGACATCCCTGTCCTTATACAGGCAGCACTCCAGGCAATAAACAAATCAGCACCTTACAGACACGGTCAGAAAGCGGCGAGTGTTATGAGAGCTGAAGTGGGGCCCAGGGTTGGGCATGCCAAGGGGTAGGAGCGGAGCCATTTTATATTGAGCCCAGGGTGGTCCAAGCAGGCCTCAACACGAGGCTGACACGTGAACACAGACCTGAGGTGCGGGCCGAGCAGGGGAGGCCAGGGAAGCGCGTCCCAGGTGTGGGAACAGAGGTGCAGAGGCCCTGACAAGGCTGCGTGGCATGGCCCAGGCCTAGGAGGGAACCCCAGGGGTAGGAGCAGGGTGAGGGGAGCAGTGCAGCATCACGAGAGGCCCCGCCGTGTTCTGGGGCTGGGGAGGCGGAGATCCCAGGCACGTGGCAGTGATGCAGCGAGAGGTGATGGTGGTCCCGACCAGTGTCCGCTAGGCAAGTTGGTGGCCAAATTCTGAATAGAATTTGAAGTAAAACCAGGAGATGTTAGCTATTTTTTTTTTTTCTCAATTTTTTTATTAAGGTATTATATGTGTACATATCTTACCATTGCCCCCCCCACCCCACTCTTGCTGCCTTTAAGATTCTCTCTTTATCATTTATATTTGCCATTGAGATTATGACATGTCTTTTTTTTTTTTGTTCACTGTAGATTTTATTGTTTTTTTTTTTCTTTTTTTTTTTTCCAATTTTTTTATTAAGGTATTATATGTGTACATATCTTACCATTGCCCCCCCACCCCACTCCCATATATGCCCTCACCCCCCAGAGTTTTGCGTCCATTGGTTATGCTTATATGCATGCATACAAGTCCTTTGATTGATCTCTTATCTTCCCCACCTCTCCCTAACCTTCCTGCTGTAATTTGACAGACTGATGCTTTACTGCCTCTGTATCTATCTTTTTGTTCAAGTTTTTAATGTTCTTTATTATCCATAAATGAGTGAGATCATGTGGTATTTTTCTTTCATTGACTTGCTTATTTCACTTAACATAATGTTCTCCAATTCCATCCAGGTTGCTGCAAATGGTAAGAATTCCTTCTTTTTTATGGCAGCATAATATTCCATTGTGTAGATGTACCATAGTTTTCTGATCCAGTCATCTGCTGATGGGCACCTGCTGTTTCCAGATCTTAGCTATTGTAAATTGTGCTGCTATGAACATAGGGGTGCATATTTCCTTTCTGATTGGTGTTCCCAGTTTCTTAGGATATATTCCTAGGAGTGGGATTACTGGGTCAAATGGGAGTTCCATTTTCAGTTTTTTGAGGAAACTCCATACTGTTCTCCACAGTGGCTGCACCAGTCTGCATTCCCACCAGCAGTGCACGAGGGTTCCTTTTTCTCCGCATCCTCGCCAACACTTGTCGTTTGTTGATTTGTTGATGATAGCCATTCTGACAGGAGTGAGATGATAGCGCATTGTTGTTTTGATTTGCATCTCTCGGATAATTAGTGACTTTGAGCATGTTTTCATGTGTCTCTTGGCCTTCCTTCTGTCTTCTTTGGAAAAGATTCTATTTAGGTCCGTTGCCCATTTTTTTATTGGATCATTTATCTTCCTTTTATTAAGTTGTATAAGCTGCCTGTAGATGTTGGAGATTAAACCTTTATCAGTGATGCCATTTGCAAATATGTTCTCCCATGCAGTGGGCTTTCTTGTTGTTTTGTTGATAGTTTCTTTTGCTGTAAAAAAGCTTTTTATTTTGATGTAGTCCCATTTGTTTATTTTCTCTTTAGCTTCCATTGCCCTAGGGGCAGTATCGGTGAAGAAGTTCTTTTGACATATGTCTGAGATTTTGCTGCCTGTGGATTCCTCTAGTATTTTTATGGTTTCCCATCTTATGTTTAAGTCCTGTATCCATTTTGAGTTTATTTTTGTGTATGGTGTAAGTTGGTGATCTAGCTTCATTTTTTTGCATGTGTCTGTCCAATTTTCCCAACACCATTTATTGAAGAGACTGTCTTTATTCCATTGTTTGTTCATGTCTCCTTTGTCAAATATTAATTGAGCATAGTGGTTTGGATCAATATCTGGATTCTCTATTCTGTTCCATTGATCTATATGTCTGTTCTTGTGCCAGTACCAGGCTGTTTTGAGAATAGTGGCTTTGTAATACAGCTTGAAATCTGGTATTGAGATCCCTCCTACTTTATTCTTCTTTCTCAGGATTGCTGTGGCTATTCGGGGTCTTTTTTTATTCCAGATGAATTTTTGGAGAGTTCTTTCAAGGTCTGTGAAATATGCCGTTGGTATTTTAATGGGGAGTGCATTGAATCTATAGATTGCTTTGGGTAGTATGGACATTTTAATGATGTTGATTCTACCAATCCATGAACATGGTATGTTCTTCCATCTGTTTACGTCTTCCTCTATCTCTTTTTTCAGTGTTGTGTAGTTTTCCGTGTATAGGTCTTTTACCTCCTTAGTTAAGTTTATTCCTAGGTATCTTAATTTTTTTGGTGCGATGGTAAATGGGATTGCCTTTTTAGTCTCTCTGTCTGTAAGTTCACTATTGGTGTATAGAAAGGCCATAGATTTCTTGGCGTTAATTTTGTATCCTGCTACATTGCCGAATTCATTTATTAAGTCTATTAGTTTTTTGACGGAGTCTTTCGGATTTTTTATGTACAATATCATGTCGTCTGCAAATAAAGACAGCTTTACTTGTTCTTTTCCAATTTGGATGCCTTTTATTTCTTCTTCTTGTCTAATTGCAATGGCTAATACTTCCAGTACTATGTCAAAGAGGAGTGGTGAGAGTGGGCATCCCTGTCTTGTTCCTGTTCTTAGGGGAAATGTTTTTAGCTTTTGTCCATTGAGTATGATGTTTGCTGTGGGTTTATCATATATAGCTTTTATTATGTTGAGGTATGAGCCTTCCATTCCCACCTTGTTGAGAGTTTTTATCAAGAAAGGGTGTTGGATTTTGTCAAATGCTTTTTCTGCATCAATTGATATGACTATGTGATTTTTATCTCTCAATTTGTTTATGTGATGTATCACGTTTATTGATTTGCGGATATTGTACCATCCTTGCATTCCTGGGATAAATCCTACTTGGTCATGGTGTATGATCTTTCTGATGTACTGCTGGAGCCGATTTGCTAGAATTTTGTTGAGGATTTTGGCATCTATGTTCATGAGGGATATTGGTCTGTAATTCTCTTTCATTGTGTTGTCTTTATCTGGTTTTGGTATTAGGGTGATGCTGGCTTCATAGAAGGAGCTTGGAAGTGTTCCTTCCTCTTGAATTTTTTGGAATAGTCTGAGGAGGATAGGTTTTAGTTCTTCCTTGAATGTTTGGTAGAACTCTCCTGTGAAGCCGTCAGGCCCCGGGCTTTTGTTTGCCGGAAGCTTTTTGATGACTTCTTCAATTTCGTCCATAGTTATTGGCCTATTGAGCTGTTGAGATTCTTCTTGATTGATTTTTGGAAGGTTGTATTTTTTTAGGAATATGTCCATTTCCTCCAGGTTGTCCAGTTTGTTGGAATAGAGTTGTTCGTAGTATTTTGTAACAATCCTTTGTATCTCAGCGGGGTCTGTTGTTATTTCACCTCTTTCATTTCTGATTTTGTTTATTTGGGTCCTCTCTCTTTGCTTCTTGGTGAGCCTGGCTAGAGGTCCATCAATCTTGTTTATCTTTTCAAAGAACCAGCTCTTGGTTTTGTTGATCTTTTGTATTGTTTCTTTGGTCTCTATGTCATTTATCTCCGCTCTGATCTTTGTTATTTCCTTCCTTCTGGTTACACTGGGCTTTTCTTGCTGCTCTTTTTCTAGCTCTTTGAGTTGTAGGGTTAGGTAATTTATTACCATTGTTTCTTGTTTTTTGCAATAGGCTTGTAGAGCTATGAACTTCCCTCTCAAGACTGCTTTCAGTGTGTCCCATAGATTTTGGATTGTTGTGTTTTCATTGTCATTTGTTGCCATGATGTTTTTTATTTCTTCCTTGATCTCTCTGGTGACCCAGTCCTTGTTTAATAGCATGCTGTTTAGTCTCCATGTGTTTGATTTCTTTGGATTGTATTTATTGTAGTTGATTTCCAGTTTTATGCCACTGTGATCTGAGAAGATGCTTGATATAATTTCTATCTTCTTGAATTTGAAGAGACTTTGCCTGTGACCCAGCATATGGTCTATCTTTGAAAATGACCCATGTGCACTTGAGAAGAATGTATATTCTGTAGCTCTGGGGTGAAATGTTCTGAAGATGTCAATTAATTCCATCTGGTCTAGTGAGTCATTTAGGATTGCTGTTTCTTTGCTGATTTTTTGTTTAGAGGATTTGTCCAATGGTGATAGTGGGGTATTAAAGTCTCCTACTATGATTGTATTGCTATTAATCTCTCCCTTGATATCCTCCAGGAGTTTTTTTATGTATTTGGGTGCTCCTATATTGGGAGCGTATATGTTTACCAGAATTATTTCTTCTTGTTGGATTTCTCCCTTTAGTATTATGAAGTGGCCTTCCTTATCTCTTGTTATGGCATTTACTTTGAGGTCTAATTTGTCAGATATAAGTATTGCTACCCCAGCTTTTTTTTCATTTCCATTTGCCTGGAAGATATTTTTCCATCCCTTCACTTTCAATCTGTGTGAGTCTCTTGTTCTGAGGTGGGTGTCTTGTAGACAGCATATATATGGGTCATGCTTTTTTATCCATTCAGCCACTCGATGTCTTTTGATTGGAGCATTTAGTCCGTTTACATTTAAAGTTATTACTGAAAGGTATTTGTTTGTAGTTATACCTATTTCTGTGTCTGTATTCCTTCTTACCTGTTTATTTCTTCTTTTTACAGTATTCCCTTTAGCAATTCTTGCATTGCTGGTTTGGTGGTGATAAACTCCCTGAGTCTTTTTTTGTCTGCGAAGCTCCTGATTTCCCCTTCAATTTTGATTGATAGTCTTGCTGGATATAGTATTCTTGGATTCAGTCCTTTGCTTTGCAACACTTTGTATACCTCCTTCCATTCACTTCTAGCTTGTTGTGTTTCTGTTGAGTAATCATTTGACAATCTGATGGGTGTTCCTTTGTAGGTAACTCTCTGTCTCTCTCTTGCCACCTTTAAGATTCTCTCTTTCTCATTTATATTTGCCATTGAGATTATGACATGTCTTGGTGTGGGTCTTTTGGGGTTGATCCTGCTTGGGACTCTCTGTACTTGCGTAACTTTTATCTTTCCCATATCCGGGAAGTTTTCTGTCATTATTTCTTCAAATAGATTTTCTAATCCCTGCTGCTCTTCTTGTCCTTCTGGCAGCCCTATTATACGCATGTTACTTCGCTTCATGTTGTCCCGAAGCTCCCTTAGGCTTTCCTCCTGCTTTTTAATTTTTTTCTCCAATTGCTGTTCAGATTGAGCTTGTTTCTGTACCTGATCTTCTAACTCACTAATTCGGTCCTCTGCTTCTTGTAGTCTACTGTTGAAACTTTCCATGGTGTTTTTGATTGTAGCTATATCACTTTTCATTTCTTCCTGATTCTTGCATAAGTTGTTGATTTTCTCATCCATCCGATGTATAAATTCCACGACCATTACTCTGAACTCCTTTTCGGTCATGTTGCAAGCTTCAGTTTCACTAATTTCCTTTCTTGGCGACTCCACATTTTCTTTCCTCTGTGAGTTATTTCGTTTCCCCATTCTGGCTATCACCAGAAAGCTAAAGCTTCCATTTGTGTGGACCTCGGCCGTGCGCTGTGGGGACTTCGCTCCACCCGAGTTTCACTGAAGTGCTCTGACACTAGGACGTGTGGCTGCTTTTGGTTGGTGGGCACCAGACTTGCTCAGGGTCAGTGTCCCAGTGTTCCGTGTGGTCTCGTGTGCACACTTAGAATCAGGGGCCCTGTCAGCACCACACTGTTGGTATGTGCCAAAAATGAGATCCTTAGCATGTGCCAGGAGTCAGAGTTTCCCTGTATCTGCACCAAGAATCGAGTGTCAGAGTCTCTGTTGCCTTGTGCGGTTTCTCGTTGAGAATCAGGGTCCCTGTGTGTGCATGCACCAACAATTGGGGTCGTTGGCTCTTAGTATGAATGCGCTGTGAGTCAGGGATCCCAGGCAGCTGTGTCCGGCGTGCCAAATTCCCTGAAGTGGAGCTGCGTCCTGTGTGTGCTCTCACTACTGAGCCAAACCGGCTAGGGTGCACACTCTCAAATCCCTGAAGGTGAGCTGCCTTTGTGCACTCTCCCAGAATCCCCGAAGAGGGGCGGAGTCCGTCCTGCGCGCCAAATTCCCCAAAGGGAAGCCCCTTTGTGCACGCTCTAAGATTCCCTGAAGGGGAGCTGTGACCCGCAAGCCAAATTTCCCCCAATTCCCCAAAGGGGAGCCCTCTGTGCGCACTGACAGATTTCCCCGAAGGTGAGCTGCTTCTGTCCTGGGCGCCAAATTCCCTAAGGCGGAGCGCGTCCCTGCGCAAAGCTCTGCAGCTTGAGCGAGGGGTGTGTCTATTAGTTACTATGGCGCTATCCGAGTGCGCCTGCGGGGAGGGGGATAGGCTCTTTGACTCACGGGAATCTGCCGGGAAGTCTGGATTCTTGTTGTTTCTTCGTCTGAAGCTGTGATAGCAGTTCTCTGTCCCCAGTGGCTGCAGGGTCCTGGTTTGTGTCAGAAGCCAGGATCCGAGTCTCAGGCAGCTCTGTTTCTCAAGATGGTGTGGTCTCCGCGTCCGCACCAGCCGCTGAGAAGTGTCCGCTTTGTGCGCGGGGCTCCGCCGTCTAGGACTGCCCGGTTAGGCAGCCCCTTGGAAGACCTGCAGAATCTAACTGACCCTAGCTCATACACACACACACACACACACCACACACGTCTACACGTCTACACTCTCCTCTATGGGTTCCTCACTCACACTCTCTCTCTCCCTACCTTCTTGCCGGTCGCCATCTTTTTCTCGAGAAGTTAGCTTTCAGCATGAGAGGAGGAAGGAGGCAGGGCCGACTTCAAGGTATTTGGGTGGAGGTTGTGTACAGTTCTGCTTGTGTCCTTTTGCACCTTATTGCTTCCACTGTATGTTTGTGAAAGTTATTGGTATTGCAGCCTGTGCCCGTTTATTTATTTTGCTGGATGGCATTATTTTAGGAACACACCTCCTTCGTTTACCTGTTCTACTTCAGGCGGCCATGTGGATCATGTCCAATAGTGACTGACATGGATATTTCTGCAGTATATGTACGTATATACTGGGGCCCATATACCCACACTTGTCTGGCCTATAGATCTGGACTTGAAATCTCTAGGTTAGAAGATGAGCATATTTTCAACTTGATTAAATAAGGCCAAACTACTGTGCAAAGTGGCTGCACCGCTTTGTGCTCCCGAAGCAGCGGCTGAGCTGTGGGCCACTGCTTGCTGACACTTGCTACTGCCAGACTGTTCATGCTTGCCAATTAGTGGGCGTTCACACGTGCTCTTAATTGTGCTTTTCTCATTTATTTGTGATGTGTGTATTACTGTTTCAATATGACCTTAAAAGATATTAGCTGTAATAAAGACAAAAAGAAACACTCTGAAGTTCCAAAGATCAATAAAAACTGGGGAAAGGAGGCGGGAGGCGTGGGAGTAAACATGCTCCCCACAGCCTGCGTGATCTCTGGAGCCCTGTCTGTCCATGTGAATATAAAAATTATCAGAGGCCCCGGGAAGTCCCCCTGGAAGCTTCCTGTTTTACTTCCTTAGTTCTGCTTGTCAGAGACAAAGAGGCTAAGACTATGAAGGGGCAGGGTTGGTGGAGATGGCTATGGCTTCAAGTAGGGGCTGGAGCATAATTCAGTTCCCTTAACGCGGAGCGGGGGAGGTGTCATACTTCTGCAGGCTCCCCAGCCATTCCTGGAGACTGGTTGTGCGAAGCACTGGAGGCAGGAAGTCTCCTTGCTGCTGGGCGTGCCCGGAGCCGGAGCCGAGCACAGTGGCCTCAGGATATGCTGTGAGCAGCAGGTCCCGCCAGAGTGTCGCTCTCCTTGGGGCAGTTCAGTCCACGGGCTCCTGCCACTGTCCTGGAGGTGCTGCCTCTCTTTGCTCAGTGAACTTTACCGGTTGTATTTTTTGTAAACGACAGAATTCCAGAGTAACTTCAGCCTCTAGGTGGACATCAGCCACCTCCGACTGGATCCATGAACAGAAGAAAATGTGAAAGAAACACAAGAATGATGGAAAAGTATAGCATAGCTCTCTGAGGTCTGGGTGCATCAGTAATGATACGAAGATTTAGGGATATAATCAGTGGGATGACAAGGCTGACCAATCAAACCGTGCCCTGCAGACTGAGAAGCCGAGTTATTTCCAGTGCCCACGAGACACTTACAAAAATATTTCAGGCAACAGGCAAAAAACTCCTTCTAATAGAAATGGTACTGTGACCCAGAGCAGTGAAAATAAAGATGAACAAAAGTGAAAAGAACCTCCATCCATGTGAAAATGAAACATAAACACAAAATACTGCAATCATTTCCTAAGTAACTTTGGAATCAAAGAGAAATTCCAGATTATAATTGCTGATACTAAAATAACCAGCAATCTGCCCTAGTTGGTTTGGTTAAGTGGGTAGAGCTTTGGCCTGTGGACTGAAGGGTCCCAGGTTTGATTCCAGTCAAAGGCACATACATCAGTTGCAGGCTCCATCCCCGGTCACTGGTCAGGGTGAGTGCAGGAGGCAGCCCATTGATATGTCTCTCTCACATCGATGTTTCTCTCTCTGCCTCTCCTCCTCCCTTCCACTCTCTCTTAAAAAAAAAAAAAAAAAAGGAAAAATATTCTCGGGTGCAGATGAACAACAACAATAACAACAAAAACCCCAAACGCAGCAATCTTAAAACCCTAAATATCAAGACTGAGGAGATCTCTCAAAGTTACAATTAAACAAATTCATGATCCTAAATGCTTTCAATATTAGACAGAAAAGAGAAAGCAAGATTTTAATTCAAGTGAAAAAGAGCAAATAAAGTGAACTTAAGAAAAACAGGACAAAGGAGTTAATAGATAGGAATAAAAGTTAATGAATTAAAAACCCTAAGCCCTAAATACATCTTAGAACTGATTTTTTGAAACCCACAACTAAAGAGAGAAATCACTAGTTAGTCCTGCTGGCCCCAGTGTGTTCCCCAGGATGCACATGACAGATAGTACTGCAGGCAGCACGGCTCCCACGGGCAGACCAGGGGCAGCGTGCATGTTCGCACTACCTCTCTGGAGCTCCTCTCCTCAAGCACCCAGGAAACTCTCCTAAGATGCAAGTGAGTGGACTGTAATGGATTTGGTCTAATTATTAAAAAGAAGCGAAATAGAAATTATTGAACTGAAAAGTATAGTTAGAATAAAAGATTCACTAGAGAGTTTCTATAGAAGATTTGAGCAGGCAAAAGGAAATACCAGTGAACCTGAACATAGAGAAATTGGTATTTCCCAATCTGAGGATCAGAAAGCAAAGGGAATAGAGAAAAATGAACAGCGCCCAAGGAACCCATGAGACATCATCAAACAGACCAAATCAACATACACATTTGGAATATCAGAGAAGAAGAGAAGGAGAGGAAGGGAGATGGAGAGGAAGAGAATGGGGGAGACAGAATGGGAGGGAGGAGAGGGGGAGGAAAGGAATGAGGGAGGCAGGGAGAGAGAGAAATTGAGAAAATAATGCCTAAAAACTCTTCAAATTTGAAGCAACACCTGTACCTACATATCCAAGAAATTTAAGGACATTCAAGAGGTAGAAACTAAAAAAGAACTACACTGAGACACATTATAAAACTGTCAAAGGTTAAAGACAAAGAGAAAAGGAGCAAGAGAGAAGCAAGTTGTTAGATACAAGGAACAGTCAATAAGATTAACAACCAGCATCTTATCAGAAACCATGGTGACTAGAAGGCAGGGGGATGACATTTAAAACAGAGATAAAGAGAGATAGAGAGAGAAATTTATCTAAGATTTCTATATCTGATGAAATGATCCTTCAGAAATGAAAAAGTTAAGACATTTCTAGATAAACAGAATGTAAGAGAGTGTGTCACTAGTAGAGATGCTAAGAGAGTGCTTCAGATTAAAATGAAAAAACACTGGCCCTATCTGGTTTAGCTCAGTGATTAGAGCTTCAGCCTGTGGACCAAGGGTCTCGGGTTCAATTATGGTCAAGGGCACATACCTCAGTTGCAGGATGCACCTGGCCCGGACCCTGGTCCAGGCTTGTGCAGGAGGCAACCAATAGATGTGTTTCTCTCACATTGATGTTTCTCTCTGTTTTTCCCTCTCTTTTCCACTCTCTCTAAAAAAAAAAAAAAAAAAAAAAAAAAAAATCAATGGAAAAATACTCTCTAGTGAGTATTAAAAACAAACAAACAAAAAAAAAATGAAAGGACACTGGTAGGTAACTGAAACTTTTTGAAACTAAAGATCTCCAGTAAAGGTAACTAGATAGATAAATATCGAAGTTTGTATTATTGCACTTTTGGTGTGTAAATTCTCTTTCTATTTCCTATATGATTTACAAGACAAATATATAAACAATAATAATAAATCTATATTAATTAGTACACAATGTAAAAAGATGTAATTTATGACAATTTATATATATATAAGTGTAAGCAACTGTTACGATAGCATGACCGGAACGACCAGTTGACCAGTCGACCAGTCGCTATGACACGCACTGACCACCAGGGGGCTTCTGCCCTAGTTGGTTTGGTTAAGTGGGTAGACTGGTGGTCAGTGCGCTCCTACAGCCAACCTCCTGTGGCCGGCCAACATCCCCTGTCTTTACCCCCGGCCGGCAGGCTCTGATTGGCCTGGCCCTGATCAGGACTGGGTGTGATGGTCCCCATCAGCCCTGATCGCCTGCCAGGCCTAGGGACCCACGCCTGCACGAATTCATGCACTGGGCCTCTAGTAATAACATAAAGGAAGATGGAGTGGGATAGGACTCGAGTATATGTATGTTATTAAAACTAAGTGTCGTAAATTCAAATCAGATTGTTATATACTGAGGGTGTTAATTGCAATCTCCATGCCAACCACTGAGAAAGTAAATAAAAGCCCTGTCCAGGTGGCTCAGTTGGTTGGAGAGTTGTCCTGAGCATCAGAACTTTGCCAGTGTGAGTCCCCATCAGGGCACACATCCAGGTTTTGGGGTTCGATACCTGGTTGGGGTGTGTGTGGGAGACAACCAATTAATGTTTCTCTCTTACATCCATTTTATCTTTTTCTCCCTCTCCTTTCCTCTCTCTCTAAAATAAATAAAAACATATTTAAAAAGAAACAATAAAAATATGCGGAAAGTAAATGAGAGAATCAAGAAGGCACACTAGAGAACAATTAAGCACAAAAGAAGGTAGTATTGGAGGAATTAAGAAAAATTACGTAAGACATAGAAAAAAATAGCAGCTTTCACTAAAGACAGAGTTTGTTAGCTATATATAAAAACTCCAATATGCTCTAACTGTATGCTGCTTACAATAGACTCTCTTTAGGCCAAAGAACACAAATAGGTTAAAAGTGAAAGGAAAGGGGGAAAAAGCTGAAGTGGCTATACCTCAAACAAAATATATTTTAAATTAAAAAAAAAATTACAATGAGACAAACAGCAACATATATCTTCCTACCTAATAAAAGAGTAATATGCAAATTGACCATACCTTCGCCACACCCACAAGCCATGCCCACCAGCCACGCCCACCAGGAAAGCATCCGCCGGTGGCTTTTCCGGCCTTGGGCACCAGTGGGGAGCCTGCGATGGATCGCAGGGAACTGGGGGTCCGCTCCTGCGAGGGGTCTGCTCCTGTGGTGGATTGCAGGGAGCTGGGGTCCCCTGCCCAATGGGTGGTGTCTGCGATCACAGGGAGCTGGAGGTCCCCTGCCCAGGCCTAAAGCTTTGGCCAGAGGCTTTAGGCCTGGGCAGGGCACAGCCTGTGATTGGTGTGAACTATAGAGGAAACACCTTTTCTGACTGCACATTGGCTAAGCTTCCTGTATGCCACTGGTAATATTCTTAGTAACTTGGATAATAAGAATCCAAAAAGGTGATCTAGGGTTTTTCCACCACACTTCTGGAGAAAAAAACGAAGGTCCGCTGCTGGAGGGCTAAGAAATGAAATGTCATATCCTTCCCTAGCCGGTTTGACTCAGTGGATAGAGCCTCGGCCTGCCGACCGCAGGGTCTGGGTTCGATTCTGATCAAGGGCATGTGCCTAGGTTGCAGATTCCTCCCTGGCCGTGGCCCAGATCAGGGCTCATGCAGGAGGCAACCAATCAAAGTGTCCCTCTCACTTTGATGTTTCTCTCTGTCTTTCCCTTTCTCTTCCACATTCTCTAAAAGTCAATGGAAACATATCCTTAGGCGAGGATAAAAAAGAAAGAAAGAAAGAAAGAAATGCATATCCTATGAAAGACACATCTTGAAAATGCCTAAAGAAAGTTGTCATTTTTTCATGGTGAAGGGACTGGAGTCGTGTTGTTGAAAGTACCTTGGTGGCTGCGGTGACTGGCAGTGGCTGCAGCAGCGGGGTGATGGGGCTGGTGCCTTCCCTGTGGGGAGCGGGCCTAAGCCGTCCCTCAGTGTACGAATTTCATGCACCGGGCCCCTAGTCTATACTAATAAAAGGCCAGGCATCACGACCAGAATGACCAATCGCCCGGTCCCTCCCCACAGCCTGCAGGCTCCGTGGCTGGATGGCCAACAGGGAACCACAGGGAAATGGGCTTGGTGGATCGGGGCAGGACTGGGTAATGGCGAGCAAGGGGGCACAAGGTAGACCTCTTGGTACCTCCCCCCTCCCCCTCCCCTACCCCTACCCCCTCCTTTCTCCCCCTCCCCGCTCCCCACAGCCGGCAGGCTCCAATCGAACCTGTTTCTTCTGAAAAGAACATGGCAGCTCCACTGCGCAGCCTCCCGGGATGCAGACTCACCACTGTGAGAGGCTCCGGAGCGAAGACTTCAACAAGGACTTCAGCACCTGCAGCGCCCCTCAGCCTTCCCTTCTGGGAGGTGGATGGAGAGCATCAGCTGTAAAGCACAAACACCCTCCTCAGGAAGAACCCACCACCTTCCCCTCCACAGCCGCTTCCGCATCTGCAAGAAACTGTGTATGCTCCTCCCTGAGGAATGGGTGGGGCCAGAGCCTGAGTTGAGTGGTTTCGCAATGGGGGAGGAGCCAAGCCAGATGGCCAGGCCTGTGCAGGGACAGAGGGAGGGAGGGAGGGAGGGTGGGGCAGGGGCCAGGGGGAAGCCCTGGTTCCCTGCACCTCCTCCCACAGGGACAGCCCTTCCTGGTTGATTCCCATGTCATTGTTAGGGTTTTGCCTGGTGACGCTGGCTGTGAAAGGATTCACAATGGAGAGAAGATACAGGTGCAGAGAGAGGACATTTATTTTACTTCTTTAAAGGGAGCAAAGGGCCAGGTGCCCTTTGATGGCACAAGACACCCAGATAGAGGGGGCTGTTCTTTTGATCTCCGGATGGCGAATGAGGAACCAGGGTGGGTGGCAGCGGTGGGGCTGGACTGGAGACTGGCAAATGAGCAGAAGATGGCCCTGATCCCAGGAGGCTAGGCCTAGGGACTCTGCCCACACGATTTCATGCACTGGGCCTCTAGGGTATATATATATATATATATATACATATATATATATATATATATATATATATATATATATATATATATATATATATGTATGTATATATATAATTGTCTAAAGTTTTACATATGTGTCCTTTTTTCCTACTTGACCCTCCCCCACAGCCATTCCCACCCTGAGCAAGCCCCCACCACCTGAGTGTCTGTGTCCATTGGTTATGCTAATAGAAATAGCATAATCTTACCTAATAATAGACAAACATGTAAATTGACCGTACCTCCGCTATGCCCACAGCCAATCAGGAGAGAGTATGCAAATTAACCGACAAAGATGGTGGGTTAATTTGCATATGCAGGCACGGAGTGGCCGGGAGGGGCAGGATGCCTGCTATAAGCGGGAGGGGGAGCGACGGAGGGAGTGAGGACTTGCAGGATCCTGGGCGGCCAGGAGCGAAGCCAGAGGAAGGAAGGCCTATTCTTGCATGAATATCATGCAACAGGCCTCTAGTATACTTATAAAAGTTTTTATTCATCTAGAAGATAGAAAAATTATAAACATACACACCAAACAACAGAGCCCCAAAATATATGAAAAATATTGACAAATTTGAAGAGAGAAATACATAGTTATCTGCAATAATAACAGGAAGCTTCAATAGCCTACTTTTAATAATAGAACATCTAGACAGAGGAAAAATAAGAAAATAGAGAACTTGAAAACATTACAAACCGTTTAAATCTAATGGATACAATAGAACATTGTGTCCATTCAACAACAAAATATACTTCTCAATTCTTCTCAAAAGACCTTGAAACTGTCTCCAGGATAGACATATTCAACTGTAAAACAATTCTCAATATATTTTAAAAGACTGAAATAATAAAAGTAACTTCTCTAACCACAATAAAATGAAGCTAAAAGTCAATAACAACAACAAAAAAAAACTGGAAAAAAATAACATAGAAATAACACACTCTTAAACAACCAATGTGTAAAAAAAAAAAAAAATAAACCACTAGAGGATTTATAAAATAGCATGGATAAAAACAAAGGCACATTATACCAAAACTTATAGGGCATATGAAAGCAGTGCTCAGAGTGAAATTTATATCCATTAAAACAAACAAACAAACACAAGATCTCAAATCAGCAACCTAAGTTTCCACCTTAAGTAACTAAGAAAATACAGTCAAACCTCTGTTCTTGACCAAGTTGTTCACAGAAAAAATGTGTCCATTTTTGAACAAAGCTTGAATTCTTGACCTGACAGCCCTTTAGTGCTGATACCTCATCATGGCAAAGAGGGTCTCCACGCCATAAACAGAAGAGAGACTGTGAGTCAGTTTCCCTCACGTTGTTAACTCAGGGAATTGTGCTGTGAATATTTTTGTGTCTTTTTCTTTCTTTCTGTGTTTGTTGCTGGTGAAATGGACAATTAGCACAATTTTAAAACATAAAGAGACCATCAAGTGTAGTGATGTTGCTAAGGGTGTGAAAGTGCTCACAAAACAAAGCTCACAGGCAAATGGAAGAGGCAGGAAAACGTGTTGGTTTGGATAGAGGAATAGCAGTTAGCCAGTGACTGCATTTGTGAGGCAGAGATATGTGGACAAGCTAAGATGCTGCACCCCAGGACCGAGGGCTGAAAGTGATCCGCTTAAGGCTAGTAGGGGGTGGTTCCACAAATTTATAGATTAAACAACACATTAGACATGCACTGTATACAGAAAGGGTAAAACAGGGAATCATTTGGGGGTCTGGAATGGATTAATTCAATTTACATCGTTTCTAATGGGAAAAGAGATTCGGGTTTCAAACAAATCTCTTTGAGAACAGCCTTCGGGGATGAATTAAGCTGGAGAATCAGGTGTTCTGCGTGGGACCTAGAACCGATGCCAGCCTCCACTCGGACCCAGAAGTGGGTGTTCATGTAAAAACATTTAAACCTGTAAAGAATTTTTGTGAGTTTATTTGAGCTGAACTGTCGACAATTGCCAGGAAACAGAATGTCAACAGATTGGAATAATGCTCCAGAGAATGGAGGTTTTTCACCTATTTTTATAATTACAACCAAAGGAGGAGACGTAGCTGGGCTACATGAAGTCCATTGGCGATAGGTTAGGGAGGCGGGAGACAGCAAAGCGGGGAAACCTCTGGGATTGGATAAAGAGTAAAATGATAGACAGATACTTCTACTTAGGTGGTTACAGGATACTTAATAGTCAACAATTAACAATAACAGATAACAATAACAATGAAGAAATTTTTGGTATCTGTTGTGGCACCCAGGGCATTTGGTTGTGCCCTGAGGGGTCAGAAAAAAAGGGAAGTTACAAGTAACCTTGACATTTCAAGGATATGTTATCAAAGATGCAAAAAGACAATAGGCTCAGTTAAAGTAAAGGTTGACCTTGTCAGGGAAGATACCAGCCTAGGACAGGACTACCCATCATCACTGCTTTTAGTTAAAGGTTTAATTTCAGACCATCCTTTGTGGTGACTTTGGGTCTGTGAGTTTGCAAGATGGCCACACAGGCCTCACCTGAGCTTGTCAGGTTAGCATGTGGCCCCCTTTTGTCCACAAGGAATGCAAGTCTGAGACCCTCTGCCTCAGCCCTGGTCTCAGGAGGTACACCAGGAGCCCAGCCTCACCACCCCTCTGCAGCTGCCCAGTGTGATCTCTCTCCCATCCATCAGGTCAAGGAGATACTGATTCTGAAGGAGAACATAAACATTCAGAAGAGCACATGTCTATTAGTAAGGAAGATGCCTTTCTACTGCCCCGTAAGCGAAATGTGTTAAATGCACTGGTGGCATGGCCTGCAATTGGCAAGTCCAGGACCTGCTGGCCCTGCCAGGGGTGGCAGCAGCATTTCTACATATCCTTCTGAAGATGTCGTCTCCTCTCCCACATGCCAGCAGTCACTTTCCCTCAGGATGGGCCAGCCTGGGAGGGTGGCGGGTCTGGGAAGCACTGGGCTGAGCCATTGCCCACATGATCCGGGGGACTCTGCCTGGATCCAGAACCAGATTCATGGAGTCCAGGTGCTGCCTGGACTTGCTGCTTAATACACAGTCACAAACCCAAACAGGCAGCCAAAATGAGGAGACAAAGAAACAACCCCCAAATGAAAAAACAAGAGAATTCTCCAGAAGAAGAGATAAATGAAATGGAGATAAGAAATTTATCTAATATAGAGTTCAGAATAATGATGGGAAAGTTGCTCAAGAGCATGAGAAAAGATATAGTAACTATGAAAACAGAAATGACATAGAATAAATAAAGAACACATTGGAAGGAATACAGAGAAGATGAGGGAAAGCTGAGGATCAAATCAGTGAATTAGAAGACAGGGTTGAAAAAATAACTCAATCAGAGAAACAAAAAGAAAAAAAAACAATTAAAAAACAGGAGGATAGCTTAAGGGAGCTGTTGGACAATGTGAAACATAACAATATTCGAAGACCAGGAGTTCCAGAAGAGGCAAAAATGGAGAAAGAAATAGATAAGGTATTTGAAAAAATAATTGCAGAAAACATCCCTAACCTGGTAAAGGAAAAATTCACACAAGCTCAGGAGGCACAGAGAACCCCAAGCAAAAAGAACCCAAATAGGCCCACACCCAGACACATCATAATTAAACTGCCAAAAACTAAAGACAAAGAGGGAATCTTAAAGGGAGCAAGAGAAAAGCAAACTATTACCTACAAAGGAGCTCCCATAAGGCTGACACCTGATTCCTCATCAGAAACTCTACAGGCCAGAAGGGAATGGCATGAAGTACTCATGGTAATGGAAAGCAAAGATCTGAAACCAAGAGTACTATATCCAGCAAGGCTATCACTCAAAATAGATGGTCAAGTAAAGAGCTTCCCAGACAAAAAAAAAAAAAAAAAAAAAAAAAAAAAAGGCTAAAGGAGTATATCACTACCAAGCCAGCTTAACAAGAAATGCTAAAGGACTGCTGTAATGAGAATAAGAAATAGAGAGAGAAACCTAGGCATATAGAATGAAAATGGCAATAAATAAATATCTATTAATAATAACCTTAAATGTAAATGGATTAAATGCTCCAATCAAAAGACATAGGGTAGCTGAATGGATACAAAAACATGCCCCAATTATATGCTGTCTACAAGAGACCCACCTCAAAACAAAAGACACATACAGGATGAGAGTGAAGGGATGGAAAAAAAATTTCCATGCAAATGGAAAAGGATAAAAAGACTGGAGTAGCAATACTCATGTGAAAAAATGACTTTAAAATGAAGACCATCACTAGAGACAACAAAGGCCACTACAAAATGCTAAAGGGATTGACCCAACAAGAGGTAAACATATATGCACCCAATAAAGGAGCACCTAAATATACCAAAAGGCTTCTAGAGGACATTAAGAGAGAGATCGACAACAGTACAGTCATAGTAGGAGACTTTACACACACTGACTTCACTGGGTGGATCTTCCAGAAAAAGACTTAACAAGGAAACAGAGACTCTAAAGGACACACTGGATCAGATGGATTTAATTGACATTCATAGAATATTTCACCCCCAACGCAGCAGAATATACATTCTTCTCAAGTGCACATGGATCATTCACAAAGATAGACCTCATATTAGGACACAAAACAAGTCTCTACAGTGGAATGAAATTAGAAATCAACTACAGTAAAAATACCCCAAAACATTCAAATACATGGAGGCTAAATAGCATGTTATTAAATAACTAGAGGCCCGGTGCACAAAATTCATGCACTGGTGGTGGTGGGGGGGTGTCCCTCAGTCTGGCCTGTACACTTTCGCAGTCCGAGACCCCTCAGGGGATGTCCGCTTGCCATGGGAATGGGCCTAAGCCAACAGTTGGAAATCCCCCTCACAGTTGGGGACCCCTCGTTCCTTATCGCCTGCCTGCTCACTGCTCCTTACCACTTGGCTCGCTGCTCCTTAGTGCTGCCATGGAGGCAGGAGAGGCTCCCGCCACCACCACTGCACTCACCATCCGTGAGCCCTATCTTTCTGTGTAGTTGTCTGTGGGCACACTGCTCTCTTCCTTCTCACTGAGGGCCAGCAGCACGTGAGGGCAGAGCGTGCTGTTGTGGAACGCAGAGGGCTGTCAGAGCTGAGGGGAGTGGTCGGGCCCATGGAGTGAGAGGTGGACACAGAGGATGCTATCTCACCCAATTGTGGAGCGGGCTGACCGGCCTTCATCTGCCTGACCCCACCCAGGGAGGGACCGAGCAGGGTGTCCACCTCTCCATTCTCCATCCTTCCATCTGTGACACCTGTCACCCTTGCCACGCTTCCTCCAAAGTGAGCTCAGCTCAATCCCTGAATGTAAAAGGGCATGGTGGGGGATCCTCCACTCCAGTGCCCCCTGATTCCCAGAGACAGTACCTGGTCTCAGGACAGTGGCCACAGCTGCAGAACATAGATCTGTTTCAAGAAAAGTTGGGAATGCAGACTGTCCGTATGAGACCCTATTCCAAAAAGTGGCAATTTATTCACTTGTGGCAAAGACACCTTCAAGAGTAATGTAAGTGGGTAAAGTCAGCGCCAAACCAGGCCATTTCCTCATCAAATCTCTCTGAGGCGTGTGGACAGAACCAAGTCTCAGCTCTTCACAGGACACTTCTGTTTTTTTTTTTTTTTTTTTTTTTTTTAAGCCTAAAGGACAGTAATCTGTCTCCATTCTTGTTCTTTGGGATTTTTTTCATTGTCAGGTGAAAGGATACATACGTTGGGGCAATCCTCTCGATATACCATATTCTAGTTGCACCCATGTGACAATGACAGCACCCCATCAGAAGGAGGGAGCCAACAGATGGGGAGCAGAGAATTCTTAAAACCAAAGCAAAGGTTCAGAACATGGAGAAGTCCTTGGTGTTCTGCTGAGAAACTTGGACTCCTTCCTCTGTGGGCACACAACTGTCACACGCCAGGCAGTCACTCAGAAATATCTTCACATCAGCCAACTTATGGAATTCTCCCTTCTCTCCATTCTCCTGAGCCAGACTCTGGACGTTGTCTGTGGCATTCTCTTGGTCATTGTCTCCCCCCACCCCCCAAAAAACCCAAACAAACCAAAAAAACGTTACGAAGTTTATATGAATATAACATACAAAGATGCAGCCTCCTCTGTAGGAACAGGGAAGGAAGGGGTGGTTAAGTAAGGCACATGGAGCTGCAGAAAGCACCATCTGTGGGGAGGGCCAAGGGGGAGTGGAGGTTGGCACTGGGGCCGAGGCCCTAGAGCCATTGATGGAAGTAGGGATCCCCTCTGAGTGCCACATTCTGAGGCTGAACTAATTGGTCAAGCTGATGCAGAGGTGGGTGGCCATATCATCCATCTTTGGTGCTGTTTACCCTTTCCCACTCCAGCTCTGTTGTAAAACCCCAGAGCCCTGGATTCCAAAGGCCCCATCCAGAGCAGAGGCCCTGGAAGGGGGTGAGAGGAAGTGAGTAGGACAAGTTTGAAAGTGGATATGCCTGTGTGCTGAGGGATGGTGGAGACAGCGGTGAGAGGTAGCAGGGGAAGGGCTCTCATACATACCCTTCTGTGGGGGCCACAGGTGAGGGAGGCCAGGGGAGTAGGGTAGGGATGGGGCATCATGGCCCCAGCCTCTTAGGCATCCCTGTCTGTCCGCTGCAGTGTACATGGAGGAAAGGGGCTGCCTCTGAAGAGGGGCCAGGCCAGGCCAGGTGACCTTCTTGAGTTCTGGCTGTGGTGATGGTCCTCACCCTGAGGGGCCATCTAACTGGTGATGCACCCAGGTCTGACTTTTGCCACTGCTGCCGCCACCTCTGCTGCTGCCATGACCCAGGTGTTCAGTAGTCCATTTGGTCGTGATGGCCCTAGGCTATTATTAGTATAGATAAATGGGTTTTCAATGAGATCAAGAAATAAATCAAATACTTCCTGGAAACAAATGAAAATGAATACACAACAACCCAAAATCTCTGGACACAGCAAAAGCAGTCCTGAGAGGGAAATTCATAGCACTACAGTACAGGCATACCTCAAAAAATAAGAAAATTAATAGTAAGCCATTTAACTCTACAACTTAAAGAACTAGAAAGAAAACAACAAGAAAAGCCCAGAGTAAGTAGAAGGAAGGAAATAATAAAAATCAGAGTGGAAATTAATGGCATAGAATCTAACAAAACAAAACAAAACAAAACAAAAAAGCAATACCAGTACAAAAGATGAATGAAACAAAGAACTGGTTCTTTGAAAGGATAAACAAGATCGATGAACTGTTAGCCAGATTTATCAAGAAACAAAGAGAGAGGGCTCAAATAAATAAACCAGAAACAAAAGTGGCGAAATAACCACTGATACCACAGAAATGCAAAGAATTGTAAGAATATACTATGAACAACCATATGTCAACAAGCTAGACAATGTGGCCAAAATGGAAAAATTCCTAGAAAAATACAACCTCCCAAAACTGAATCAGGAAGAATTTGAAAACCTAAATACGCCAATAACAACTGATGAAATTAAAGAAACAATAAAAAATCAATAAATCAACAAACAACAAGTGTTGGCAAGGATGTGCAGAAAACCTCATGGTGGGAAACCCATTCATTACACTGCTGTGGGAATGCAGACTGGTGCAGCCACTGTGGAAAATAGTATGGAGTTTCCTAAGAAAAATTAAAAATAGAACTTCCATTTGACCCAGCAATCCCACTTCTAGGAATATATCCCAAAGAAATCAGAAACACCAACCAGAAAGGTATATGCACCCCTATGTTCATAGCAGCACAATTTACAATAGCTAAGATTTGGAGACAGTCTAAGTGCCCATCAGCAGATGAGTGGATTAAAAAACTGGGGTACTTCTACACAATGGAATACTACACTGCTGTAAAAAAGAAGGAACTCTTACCATTAGTAACAGCATGAATGGGCCTGGAGAGCATTATGCTAAGTGAAATAAGCCAGTCAGAGAAAGATAAATATCACATGATCTCACTCATTTATGGAATATAATGAACAAGGTAAACTGATTAACAAAAATTGACACAGAGATATAGAAGCATTGAACAGACTGACAAACCTAAGAGGGAAGGCAGGGGAGGATGGAAGGGGAGTAAGAGATTAACCAAAGGACTTGTATGCATGCATATAAGCCTAACCAATGAACACAGAGAGTAGGGGGGTGAGGGCATGTGCTGGGGTGTGGGAGAGGGAGGGGAGAGGTCAATGCTGGGGCAGGGAGGAGGCGGGAAGGAGACATATGTAACACTTTACACAATAACGAACTTTTTAAGAAAGAACACCTGAATAGGACAGTAACAACTGATGAAATAGAAGCGGTAATCAGAAAACTCCCAGCAAACAAAGTCCTGGTCAGGACAGCTTCACAGGGGAGTTTTACCAAACATTGTAAGAACTTACACCTATCCTCCTAAAACTATTCTGAAAAATTCAAAAGAACACTTCCGAGCTCTTTTTATGAGGCCTGCGTTATCCTAACTCCAGAATCAGATGAAGAAACTACAAAGAAAGAGAATTATAGGCCAATATCACTGATAAAAAATAGATGTTAAAATTCTCAAAAATATATTAGCTAATCAAACCTAGCAATATGTTAAAAAGTTTATACACCATGACCAAGTAGGATTTATTCCAGGGATACAAGGCTGGTACAATACTTGCAAATCAATAAGTATGATACATCACACAAACAAATTGAAAGAAAAAAATCACATGATCATATCAATAGATGCAGAAAAACATTTCAGAAAACCCAGCACCCATTTACGATAAAAACTCTCAGCAAAGTGGGAATAGAGGGATCATACCTCAACATAATAAACAGCCAATATCAATGGGCAAAAACTAAAACCATTTCCCCTAAGACCAGGAACAAGACAGGGATGTCTGCTTTCACTACTTTCACTCAACATAGTACTGAAAGTGGTAGCCATAGTGATCAGACAAGAAGAAGAAATAAAAGGCATCCAAACTGGAAAGGAGAAAGTAGAACTCTCATTATTCGCCGATGACATGATATTGTACATAGAAAACCCTAAAGACTCCACTAAAAACTACTAGATTTAATAAATGAATTTGACAATGTAGCAGGATACAAAATCAACACCCCAAAATCAACGGCTGTTTTATACACCAATAATGAATTCACAGAAAGAGTAAACTAAAAACAAACAAACAAACATCCCATTGCAACAAAAAAAATTAAGATACTTAGGAATAAACGTATCCAAGGAGATAAAAGATGTGTGCTCAGAAAACTACAGGATGTTGAAAAAGAGATAGAGGAAGACATAAACAAATGGAAGAATATACCATGTTCATGGATTGGTAGAATCATCATTAAAATGTCCACACTACTCAAGGAAATCTTACAGATGCAATGCAATCCCCATTAAAATACCAATAGTATATTTTATAGATCTAGAACAAATACTCCAAAAATTTATATGGAACCAAAAAAGACCTGAATAGCTGCAGCTATCTTGAGAAAGAAGAACAAAGTTGGGGGAAGGCTGGAGGGGGTCAATGGGGGGGTGTAAAAAAGGGGACATATATAATACTATTAACAATAAAGAATTATTAAAAAATAAAACTTAAATCTCACACACAAAAAAAGAAGAACAAAGTTGGAGGAATCACAACACCAGATATCAAGTTAGTCTACAAAGCCACTTTAATCAAAAAAGCCTGGTACTGGCACAAGAACAGGTACATAGATCAGTGGATCAGAACAAAGACCCCAGAAAACCACCCAAGGCATTATGCTCAATTAATATTTGACAAAGGAGGCAAGAGCATACAAGGGAGTCAAGACAGTCTCTTCAATCAATGATGTTGGGAAAACTGGACAGATACATGCAAAAAAAATGAAACTAGACCACCAACTTATACCATACACAAGAATAAACTCCCAGCAAACAAAGTCCTGGTCAGGACAGCTATGTCAGTCATGAAAACTACAAAAATCCTAGGAGAAACCATAGGTAGCAAAATCTCAGACACATATCCTAGCAAGCAATATACAACTCTTAGGGCAAAGGAAACTAAGGAGAAAATAAACAAGTGGGGATACATCAAAATAAACGATCAACAAAATGAAAAGAGAGCCCACCATATGAGAGAAAATATTTGACAACGACACATCTGGTAAAGGGTTAATATCCAAAGTATATAAGGAACCCATGCAACTAACAAAAGGAAGACAAACAATCCAGTCAAAAAATGGGCAAAGGACCTAAATAGACACTTCTCCAAAGGGGACATACAGAAGGCCAAGAGACAGATGAAAAAATGCTCAAAGTCACTGATCATCTGAGAGATGCAAATTAAAACAACAATGAAGTACCACCTCACACCTGTCAGAATGGCTATCATCAACAAATCAACAAATGACAAGTGCTGGTGAGGATGTGGAGAAAATGTGCTAGTGGTAATGCAGACTGGTGCAGCCATTATGGAAAACAGTATGGAGTTTCCTCAAAAAATTAAATATGGACCTGCCATTTGACCCAGTGATCCCACTTCTGGGAATATATCCTAAGAAACCTGAAACATCAATCAGAAAGAATGTATGCACCCCTATGTTCATATTAGCACAATTTATAATACCTAAGATCTGGAAACAGCCCAAGTGCCCATCAGCAGATGAGTGGATTAAAAAGGCTGTGGTACATTTACACCATGGAATACTATGCAGGTGTAAAAAATAAGATCCCTTACTCTTTGAGACAGAGTGGTGGGTCCTGGAGAGTATCATGCTAAGTGAAATAAGTCAGTCAGAGAAAGACAAGTATCACATGGTCTCCTATGTGATATCTAATTAACAAAATAAACTGATGAGAGGAGTGGATCTAGAGACATGGAAGCATGGAACAGAGTGCAGACTCCCAGAGGGAAGGCGGGGAGGGTGGGTGGGTAGAAGGTAATAATCCACCAAAGACCTTGTATGCAAATATGCATAATCCATGGACACAGACAGAGGGGTGGTGAGGGCCTGGGCGGGGGTGGGGGTGGGCTGAGGTGGGGGTGAATGGGGTGAAAAGGGGACATATGTAATACTTTCAACAATAAATATTTGACAAAACAAAACAAAAAAGTTACAGGGTAGAAGAAGATCAAGACAAAAAAATCAGTTGTGATTTTATATATCAGCAGTGAACAATCTGAAAAAATTTAAGAAAACAATAGCATCCAAATGAATAAAACACCTAGGAATAAATTCAACTAGGGGCGAAACACTTTCACAGTGAAATCGTAAAACATTGCTGGAAGAAATTAAAGACTTAATTTAATCTTCCATATCCATGGACAAGAAGAACACTTTGCAAAGATGGCAGTGCTCAGCAGAGCCATCTATAGACTCAGATTCACATGGAATTGCAAGGAATTGCAAGTTGTCAAAACAGCATTGAAAAGGAACAGAAAGTGGGAGGACTCACACTTCCTGATTTTAAAACCTACTGTAAAGCTGTAGCAATCAAAATAATTCAAAGGGTGCATTGTGTCTAGACACCAAGCACACTGATTTCCGGTCTCACTCCCCTTTTGAGTGAGATGCCCTGAGGGGATCTTCCCCGGCCACACCCTCTGGTGGCCCATTGGCTGGAGACGCTCCCCTGGTTCATTCGCTCCTGCTCGGCCATTGCTCCCAGACACCCACCCTGGGCCACGGCACTCTGGAGTGCGCTGAGGCTGGACCCCTCAGTGTCCCCTTGGGCCCTGGCCCTGCTCTGTCTCCAGGTCACAGGAGAGACGGACTTCCCCAGGTGATGCAGTTCCCAGGCCACCTCCTTGCATGTTTCAGGAAGCAGAGGCAGGTGGGTGGTCTCACCCTCTCCCCAAGGCCTGGGCCTCTGCAGATTGATCCATTTTCAGCCTGGAAACAGGGGGTTCCAAAAGGGTCCCCCATGTGTCATTTATGCCTCTGCGCCCCACTGCTCTACTTTGCAAATAATAATAATAATAATAATAATAATAATAATAATAATAATAATAATAAATAAAAAATGTTGCTGCTTTGAAGGACAGAAAACAAACATGAAAACCAAAGACCACTTCTCTGTGTTCCTGTCCATCTACACACGCAGGAAAACACCATAGCACCAACAGTGACGTGGAAGTATGGACACTTTTTCCCAGTTTTTCAGAATTGAGACCTACCCTTTGGGTGAAGGGAACATGTGTTACACACTGTGGTGAGGACTTTTTCCTCTGGGCACGGGCCAGGGCCTGCAGATGCACTGCAGAGTAAATCCACGGAGCACTCACTGAAGGGAACTCCCAGGCTCGGACACCAAACAAGGAGAGACCCCAGCAAAGGAGAACCATCCCTAGAGGAACCCCGCCCCTTCCACCCCACCCCACTGGCCACGACCACTCCAAAATGTCCAAGTGGCCGTGGGGTGAGGGATGGCATGGGCAAATGCATGCGAGGAGCAGTTCCAGGCCCCCAGAACCTGGTGGTGGCCCAGCCCTGCTTTTTTGTGTAGGTGGGGCAGACAGGCAGCGAGTGGGCAGAAGTGGGCTCCCTCACCTGTCCTATCTCTCTCTCCCAATCTCCCTCTCACCCACCTTGGCTTCAGGGCACTTCTGGGGCCTGCCAAGCCTTTTCCCTCCCCCGCCCCACCCTACCCCAAGAAGTGGACAGGGTTATGCTTTCGTGCCCTCAAGCCTCTGCTCACTTGTCTTCTCAGAAACCACTTGCGACCACTCCATCCAGAGCAGCACCTTCCCGCCCTCTCCAGCGGGTGTGTCAGTCTGCTGATGTGCTCCTGTGCGTGGAGCCATGGGACAGGGACCTCACTGCCCCGTGCCTGCTGAGCGTTGCCGGTGCTCTGTGTGCTGGTGAGGACAGGCCTGGAGGTAAGGCCCACTTCGCCTCCTCGGGGCCCTGTGGGGCTGGTCATAGCAGTTCCATCTCTGACATCTCCCTAAGAATATCCATGGGCCCGCTAGTTCCAAGCCTCGGGGCGCCCACCCTGGTGGACTTCAGGACTTCTGTGGACTGGCCTCTGCCTCCCCCACTCCTATGCCATGGCCACAATCACTCCCAGGGTCCCAAGACCTCCCCGGTGCCCTTGCCTTCTCACAAGCAGTGTTTTCTGCCTAGAATGTACTCCTTACCAACTCTTAGTCAGGCTTCAAGGCCAGGCCTCCTTGTCTCCTATCCTGAGAGCTCTGGCGGCCTCTGCTGCCCACTGATGGAATCGCGCACACCAGCCGATCTGCTGGCCTCCCGCCCTGGCCAGGGGGCCTGACTGCACAGCACTCATCCTGGAGGCCTGGCTGCATGATGTGGAGAAGGGGGCCCCCAGTGCTGGGCGCAAGGCCTTCATCAGGGATCCATTCCTGGGACATCGCTGCTTCCCTTCTCCCTTCCCAGTCCTCTCCCTGGTTTCCATTGTGTCTGTTTGCACGGAGTCTATTTAGCTTATGAAAAACAAGCTGTCATCTTAGTATCTTTTAATACTTCCTTCCCTCAACAACTGCTGTTTCCAGATGTTCATTACTGCTGTATTAGCAGAGATTGTTAATGACACTCAGGCTGACAGAATACAAATTGATTTTCAAAAGTTATGCTGATTGCTCAGGCATGTTGCTTGCATCAGCTAAGCAAAATGGGGGTAAACCCTGCCACGTGGCACATATGTGCTTTGATCCAAGGGGCTTGGTCACATGTGAACCAAACACCAAGGACATTCCACCAACTGGGGTTCAGAGAGGCAGGCTTCCAGGAAGCTCCAGTGGGGTGAACCCAGAGGGAGGCAATGGGGCTCTGGCTCTTCGTAGTTTCTGGCTTCTGCTGGGCTCAGAGTGAGGTCTTGTGGGGTGCAGGAATGTGGGCCTGGAGTCAGATAGCCTGGTTGGAATCCTAGTGCTGCTGCTTAATTGGGGTGTGTGATTTTGGGAAAGTCATTAAACCCAAACACTCTCATCAGCAAAATTAATACAACAATATGGGCATGTGCCTCCCATGTACCCATGAGCATTAAACCAGGTGCTGCTTACAAAACTGGGCCGGCCCCTGACCTGTTTGGGAGGGAGAAGGAGACACGGTATGTGGCAGTGAGCTGCTAGTGTCCTCACCAGCCTTCATCACTAGGAAGTGAAAAACTCTCTGGTCCCGCTTCCAAGTACGAGGGAGAGAGGAGAATCAATGAAGCCAGAGGCCCTGTTGTTCCTGTTGTTGCCAGATGGTGCCACTGTTGTGCACCAGCCCCGCACAGCCCAGTGAATGCTGGTCTCTGCTGAGGTGAGGGCCTAGTTCCAGGTCCCCACCCAGGCTGTGCTGCACCCACTGCTGGGCTGTAGGCTTGTGATGCTATTCATTTCCATCCAAGAAGGCCCGGGGACCCTTTGCAGCAGATTGTACAGGACAGACAATTAGAGGTTGTTTTATAACCTTGCCTGGAGCAAAGGTGCTTCACTGATGTCCTAACTGAAGAAGGACCACACCTGCAACTTCCCCTGAAAATAAGAGTGAACTTTGAGGTGACTTGTCTCCTCCTCGACACAGGAGAAGCTGTCTTGGTTTTAAAGTTTCAGCTCATCAGCACCATCCGCATGTGTAGATCACCAGGCTCAAGTAATTGGTACAAGGTAACCCTTCAACTACTGGAGCCAACTCCCTTTTCTTCCCTCCCAGGTGAGTTGGTGGGTCACAGGCTGTGTCAGGCCCTGGCAGGGTGCCTTGTTGTCCAGGATGTTTATCTATTGATTATCCTGGTGCCTTACTCCTGGGAGCCTGTGGGGACAGCAGATGGAGGAGACCAGGTCTGGACACAATGGCTATTTCCCCTCTGCTTGGGGTGTGCCCTATTCACCCAAGACATAAGGGGCCTGGCATATAGAACACTGGAGGCTCTCTGTGACCTGGTTGGGGAAATTGAGTTGGCATGGGCAGAGCCCTGGTGTCCTTCCTGACCAGGTACTGGTAGGTAGGAAATGGTCCTAGAGCGTGAATCCACACCAGAACCCCAGTCATCACAGGTTAGCCAGAGGGTCTTTCGCAAGTCACTGTCACTGTGACTGGTGTTGTGGGGATAGGGTCTGAGCTCTGCAGTGGGAGGAACCTGAGTACATGGTGGTAGGGGTCGGGGCGGGATCTGAGATGCTGGTGATAGAACAGATGAGAGGGTACCACAACATGAGGCTGGGCCTGGGAAAGCAATGACTGTACTGGGCATAGAGGCCAGAAGTGTGGGCAGCTGATTTGGATGAAGAGTTTGCTTGGAGGACAAAGGAGAGAAGATAAGAAGGGAGCAGGGAAGGACCCTTTTTCTGGGAACTCTCTGCCCACTTTTTGTCTGCTAACCCTTCTAGTTTCAGCTTAAATGTCACTTCCTTAGGCAAGTTTTCCCTCTTATCTAGTCTCTCCTATTAAATAACAGCTATGTGATTACTTGTCATCTGTGACCACAGGCATCCAGCATGGAGTCTTGCCCACAGATGATGTTGATGAGTATTTGTGCTGCTTCTGACTCTGTCTATCTGAGAAGGCGCTGGGCAAGGAACCAGAATTCCCCTCCCAGGGTTGCTAATCAGTGAAGCAGGAAGGTCAATTCCTCCTCTGGTCTCAGTTTTCTCTGAGGAAGCAGAACAAATCATTGAAGCAAACTATCTCTGAGTTTCCTTCCAGCTCCAAGCCTCTATGAACCACAGAACAGCGGCCTTTGTGAGTCGACCAAGCCTCTTGGTCTTGGCTGCTGTTTCCCTGGCTCTCTGTGCTCTGCTCCTGGTCCCCACAGGCCAGGCTGTGCTGGAAGCACGTGGCTGCAGGGGGGGGATCTGTCAGCCTCTGCATGTGATGAGTTTCAGTGGAGCTGACCGTTAGATGTCAGATTGCTTTCTGGGTTGTGCTCCCCCCTCCCAGTTTCTTTCCCACGTGGCTGCCCTGGGCCCCGGTTCCTCTCTCTGTGGGGGATGTGGTTAGGGGGAACGGTAGATGGGCAGACACATGGTGCAAAGAAGTGTGCCTGCTCCAGACCCTTGTGGTGAGGAGGAAAGTGGTCTTGCAAGGTGTGTCAGGCCATAAAAACTGTGAACAATGCACTGCCCTGGCGGGGAGGAAAGGGTCGTTATCGCTGGCCCCAGGACAGATCATCGGATGTGGTCTGGGGACCCCCAACACCTGGGGGCCTTCCTGTAAGCCCAGGAAAGGGGGTGGAACCATATCTGTAAGACAAAGACCCCAGAAGGTTATAAAAAGTGAAGCCCTCTGCGTGTTTCCTCACTCTGATTTGGAAATTATTCCCAGAGTCCACTAGTGTTAATAAACGGGTCCCTCCCTTTCTCTGGGAAGCGTGCTTGGTATTTCTTTGGTCTTCTGCAACATTTGGTTCCCTGACCGGGAAACTAACTGTGTTTTGCTCTTGCCTCCGTGAGTGGATGGGGTTTGGGGCCCAGGGGCGTGGGACAGGCCTCCAGAAGGCTCGCGCTGCTGATTTTGGCAGAATTGAACTGGGTGGGAGGTGGGGAAGGGGACTCCAGGTGCTCCCGGACCTCAGCTCAGGACCCGGCCGGCATCTGGAGAAAGTGGGCAGAACCTCTGGACCTGTCGACAGAATCAGTAAGGTAGGGGCCCCAGTCAGTCAGGCCCACTCCAAGTGAGTGGAAGGGGGAGCTTGATCACATCCCCTGAAGTCATAGGACTTTGTCAGGTAAATCAGGAATCAGGACTCCAGAGGTGAGTGAATTCAGATTCGATTAAGGAATTATGGGTTCACTCTTCTGTTTGTGTGTGGGACTAGCCAATTTGCTACTGAGAAGGGCTGGATGCAGTCTTAACTCCTCCGGTAGGTTCTCACCGAGACGTTGGTCGAGAATTCTGTTCTGGGACGTGGGTGCCGGAAGTGCCCCCATGCCTAAGGTGACCAGATTTTAACATTGGTAAAGCGGGACACCATTGACCGGGGTTGGGGGGTTTGGGAGGGTGGAGAGTGGGGGGGGGGTTCTTTTAAAAAAATATATATTTTAATTTCTTTATTGATTAAGGTATCACATATTTGTCCTCATCCCCCCATTCCCATCCCACACCCCTCCCCACACATGCCCCCACCCCCCTGTTGTCCTTAACCGCTGGCTAGGCTCATATGCTTGCACACAAGTCCTTTGGTTGATCTCTCCCCTTTACCCCCACCCTTCCCTACCCTCCCTCTGAGGCCCGACAGTCTGATCCATGCCTCCTTGTTTCTGGGTCTGGTCTTGTTCATCAGTCTATGTTGTTCATTATTTCCGCTAGATGAGTGAGATCATGTGCTATTAGAAATACACTTATAAGAACCAAAAATGAGACAAGCAATAATGGTCATGGTGACAGGCAAATGAATCGGTCTGTAGTGAGTTTCTTTCTGGGTCAACAGTTCTTTTGAGACCCAATTTCAATGTCCAACAGTTCCTTATGTGTACGTGTCAGCACTGACATTACAGTTCTGGATGGTGGACAAATGGTGGTAATGCAGGTCCGGCTCTGTCTGGTTTGGTCCTGGGCAACCTGCAGTGATGCACAGCTGTTAACTGCTAGTATGGGAAGGCCACATCAGCGTCTTCCGTCTCTGGAATGCTTCTCTTCTGTCTTCATGGCTGGAGTAGTCCTGTCGATTCCTCTCTGTTGCTGGAATCCACATGGTCTCGGCGTTGTTTTCTGAAAATATACAAACATTTTCTCGACCAAAAGTTAATAAAGGAATATTTTCTATAAATTTGACTGGGGATCCTTTTTCACTTTTTGCCCAAATGATTTTCCTCTGGCTTGTTTTGTCACCTTGTGTGTTTTTCATGGGTGTCTTGCTTTTAGCCTTACAATTAATTTTCTAAAATATTAATTTTCTAGATGTAATTTACTTACAGGATATTTTTCCTTACATGATATTCCTCTACTATCCCCTCCTTTTTTGATTTAAATGTTAGGAGGCTTTTGAAAATTTTATAATGTAGTCTTGATGGCTTTTAAATTTTATTTTTTTGCACTATACTATTACTGTTTTAGGTTCATTACATGGTGCACAAGTTTATCATGAGATGAAGTACCAATAAAAATTTTAGTTAACACTTTAGGAACACCTTTTTGTCCAGTACAATTAATTTTTCTAGAATATTCGCTTGTAACAACTAGCCAATTTAAATTTGCCTGAAAACTTGACTACTATTTTACTGTCAAATTTATTACTCTAACAACAATCTTATTTTACCCTGTAAATATTGGTGGAAGGGATTATTTGCCTTCTTGAGTAGGTCCTGAGCATTCCTGATGGTAGGCTGGATTTAGATATCGTAAACCCACTTCCCCACACCATGGGTACAAGACAACTCAAACAATTCTTGTTGGAGTGAGAGGGCAGCTGCTGTCGGCCAAGTCTCTGTCGGTTACCTGGGTCCTGATCTGAGCTGGGCATGGGAAGCACGAAGCAGCCATGGGGGCAGGAGACCTCCCTCAGAAGGGGCTATGATTCAGGCCCCTGCAATGTTGGGGGGGTGAGGGTCTGTGCCCCACCTCTGTTGATCCCCAAATTCTCTCCTGATGGCCCCTCTGTGACTGTGCCTGTCTTAGGTTGTTCCTTCCTTGAGGAATCTTACCCGTCTCTGGCTAACCAGCCATCCTCCGGGGCCAAGCAGGGTGACGTGAGGTTCAGTTTTGTCTCCTTGGTAGCCTATGCCCCCGTGGCCTCCATGCCCAGCACCTGCCATGGGATCCCCTCGCCTGCTGGCGGGGCCCCAGCACTGATCACATGTCTTGTGGAACCTGGGTTTCTTCTCCAGAGAAGGCTCAGTTCGCCCCACTGGATGAGAGACAGATCCATGGCACCAGTCATCACGAGATTTCAACCTCGACATGAACAGAGCTCATGCAACAGCTGTGAGCAATTGAATTGTGAGAAGAGGGTCTCTCTTGGCCTAAAGGGTAAGAGGGACCAACATAGAATGCTCAGGTGCCTTCCCAGGAGGCCCTCTACACAATGAGAAGGATTAAATCCTTACATGTCCTTTTTAAATTGCTGCCAGACATTCAAAGAATTAGTTTGTACATTTGCTTGGGATAATTGTATATTATGCTGTTGTAATTCTAAAGTATCAAGAGACGTGTTAAGTTTGTCTCCAAGCACCAAACAGATTATTATTTTTTTTTAATCCCCAAGAATGTGAGGAACTATTATAAGTACTGGGGGTGATCCAAATCTGGGAAAAATTTTAATGATAGTGTAGAATAATATCATGTAAGAATATTCTTTGTTCTAGTCCATGGCAATTCCCTTTCAAACTGGCTGTCCATTTCTTTTTATATAGACAAGGTCTTAGTTACATTTTCTGCACCTCTACCGGGGGCACGTAGTGATAGTAGTGACACCCTTTCTTTGGTGTCCATACAAGCCAGAAACCTCTCTTTAATTGTACACACAAAGGGGCGTTGTTTTGATTTCGTGTCATAAAAAAGGGAAGCTGGGTGGAGACCCCTGTGTATTTATACTTTCTTGCCCCACCCATGGACCTCTCCTGGATGACCAAGGTGTTTGGTACTGTTGGTAACTACATTAGTCAGGGGATCAGTCCACGTAAGGGCTCTTACCCATGAAGGGTCAGGAGCATAAGACCAAAATACTTACCCTCTTGTCCCAGGTAAAATTACCGTACATCTGATGATCGTTAGCGTGGCTAGAAAGGCATTCTCAGGCATTCTTGGGTTTCTGGTTACCTCACAATTTCTTCCCTGAGGTTTGACTTTCTGGTTGATGTTTCTCTGTTTCTGGATCTATTTTTCCCCCCATCAGTTTATGTTGTTCATTATATTCCACAAATAAGTGAGATCATGTGATATTTATCTTTTTCTGCCTGGCTTATTTCACTAAGCATAATACTCTCCATCTTCATCCATATTGTTGCAAATGGTAAGAGCTCTTTCTTTTTTACCGCAACGTAGTATTCCATTGTGTAGATGTACCACAGTTTTTTAATCCACTCATCTGCTGATGGGCACTTAGGCTGTTTCCAAATCTTAGCTATGGTGAATTGTGCTGCTATGAACATAGGGGTGCATAAATCCTTTCTGATTGATGTTTCCAGTTTCTTGGGATATATTCCTGGAAGTGGGATCACTGGGTCAAATGGGAGTTCTATTTTTAGTTTTTTAAGGAAACTCCATACTGTTCTCCACAGTGGCTGCACGAGTCTGCATTCCCACCAGCAGTGCACGAGGGTTCCTTTTTCTCCACATCCTCTCCAGCACTTGTCATTTGTTGACTTGTTGATAATGGCCATTCTGACAGGTGTGAGATGGTACCGCATTGTTGTTTTGATTTGCATCTCTCTAATGATTAGTGATTTAGAGCAGGTTTTCATATGTCTCTTGGCCTTCCTTCTGTCTTCTTTTGAAAAGTGTCTATTTAGATCAGTTGCCCATTTTTTGATTGGGTTGTTTATCTTCTTTTTGTTAAGCTGCATGAGTTCCCTGTAAATGTTGGAGATTAAACCCTTATCGTTGACATCATTGGCAAATATGTTCTCCCATGTAGTGGGCTTTCTTGTTGTTTTATTGATGGTTTCCTTTGCTGTGCAAAAGCTTTTTATTTTGATGTAGTCCCATTTGTTTATTTTCTCTTTAGCTTCCATTGCCCTAGGAGCAGTATCCGCGAAGAAGTTCTTTTGGCATATGTCAGAGATTTTTCTGCCTGTAGATTCCTCTAGTATTTTTATGGTTTCCTGTCTTATGTTTAAGTCCTTGATCCATTTTGAGTTTATTTTTGTGTATGGTGTAAGTTGGTGGCCTAGTTTCATTTTTTTGCATGTATCTGTCCAATTTTCCCAACACCATTTGTTGAAGAGACTGTCTTGACTCCATTGTATGTTCATGCCTCCTTTGTCAAATATTAATTGAGCATAGTGATTTGGGTCGATTTCTGGGTTCTCTATTCTATTCCATTGATCTATATGTCTGCTCTTGTGCCAATACCAGGCAGTTTTGAGAACAGTGGCTTTGTAATATAGCTTGAAATCTGGTATGGAGATCCCACCTACTTTGTTCTTCTTTCTCAGGATTGCTGTGGCTATTTGGGGTCTTTTTTTATTCCAGATGAATTTTTGGAAAGTTCGTTCTAGGTCTGTGAAGTATGCCATTGGTATTTTAATGGGAGGTGTATAGAAATTATAGATTGCTTTGGGTAGTATGGACATTTTGATGATGTTGATTCAACCAATACATGAGCATGGTATGTTCTTCTATCTGTTTATGTCTTCCTCTATCTCTTTTTTCAGTGTTGTGTAGTTTTCTGCGTATAGGTCTTTTACCTCCTTAGTTAAGTTTATTCCTAGGTATCTTAATTTTTTTGGTGTGATGGTAAATGGGATTGCTTTTTTAGTCTCTCTTTCTGAAAGTTCATTATTGGTATATATAAATGCCATAGATTTCTTAACATTTTTGTATCCTGCTACTCTGCCGAATTCATTTATTAAGTCTAGTAATTTTTTTAAAATTTCTTTATTGATTGAGGTATCACATATTTGTCCTCATCCCCCCATTCCCATCCCACACCCCTCCCCACACATCCCCCCACCCCCCTGTTGTTCTTAACCGCTGGTTAGGCTTATATGTTTGCACACAAGTCCTTTGGTTGATCTCTCCCCTTTACCCTCACCCTTCCCTATCCTCCCCCTGAGGCCTGACAGTCTGATCCATGCCTCCTTCTTTCTGGGTCTGGTCTTGTTCATCAGTCTATGTTGTTCATTATTTCCCCTAGATGAGTGAGATCATGTGCTATTAGAAATACACTTATAAGAACCAAAAATGAGACAAGCAATAATGGTCATGGTGACAGGCAAATGAATCGGTCTGTAGTGAGTTTCTTTCTGGGTCAACAGTTCTTTTGAGACCCAATTTCAATGTCCAACAGTTCCTTATGTGTACATGTCAGCAATGACATTTCAGTTCTGGATGGTGGACAAATGGTGGTAATGCAGGTCCGACTCTGTCTGGTTTGGTCCTGGGCAACCTGCAGTGATGCACAGCTGTTAACTGCTAGTATGGGAAGGCCACATCAGCGTCTTCCGTCTCTGGAATGCTTCTCTTCTGTCTTCATGGCTGGAGTAGTCCTGTCGATTCCTCTCTGTTGCTGGAATCCACATGGTCTCGGCGTTGTTTTCTGAAAATATACAAACATTTTCTCGACCAAAAGTTAATAAAGGAATATTTTCTATAAATTTGACTGGGGATCCTTTTTCACTTTTTGCCCAAATGATTTTCCTCTGGCTTGTTTTGTCACCTTGTGTGTTTTTCATGGGTGTCTTGCTTTTAGCCTTACAATTAATTTTCTAAAATATTAATTTTCTAGATGTAATTTACTTACAGGATATTTTTCCTTACATGATATTCCTCTACTATCCCCTCCTTTTTTGATTTAAATGTTAGGAGGCTTTTGAAAATTTTATAATGTAGTCTTGATGGCTTTTAAATTTTATTTTTTTGCACTATACTATTACTGTTTTAGGTTCATTACATGGTGCACAAGTTTATCATGAGATGAAGTACCAATAAAAATTTTAGTTAACACTTTAGGAACACCTTTTTGTCCAGTACAATTAATTTTTCTAGAATATTCGCTTGTAACAACTAGCCAATTTAAATTTGCCTGAAAATTGACTACTATTTTACTGTCAAATTTATTACTCTAACAACAATCTTATTTTACCCTGTAAATATTGGTGGAAGGGATTATTTGCCTTCTTGAGTAGGTCCTGAGCATACCTGGTGGTAGGCTGGATTTAGATATCGTAAACCCACTTCCCCACACCATGGGTACAAGACAACTCAAACAATTCTTGTTGGAGTGAGAGGGCAGCTGCTGTCGGCCAAGTCTCTGTCGGTCACCTGGGTCCTGATCTGAGCTGGGCATGGGAAGCATGAAGCAGCCATGGGGGCAGGAGACCTCCCTCAGAAGGGGCTATGATTCAGGCCCCTCAATGCTAGGGGGGGTGAGGGTCTGTGCCCCACCTCTGTTGATCCCCAAATTCTCTCCTGATGGCCCCTCTGCGACTGTGCCTGTCTTAGGTTGTTCTTTCCTTGAGGAATCTTACCCATCTCTGTCTAACCAGCCATCCTCCGGGACCAAGCAGGGTGACGTGAGGTTCAGTTTTGTCTCCTTGGTAGCCTATGCCCCCGTGGCCTCCATGCCCAGCACCTGCCATGGGATCCCCTCGCCTGCTGGCGGGGCACCAGCACTGATCACATATCTTTTGGAACCCGGGTTTCTTCTCCAGGGAGGGCTCAGTTTGCCCCACTGGGTGAGAGACAGATCCATGGCACCAGTCATCACGAGACTTCAACCTCGACATGAACAGAGAGCTCATGCAACAGCTGTGAGCAATTGAATTGTGAGAAGAGGGTCTCTCTTGGCCTAAAGGGTAAGAGGGACCAATACAGAATGCTCAGGTGCCTTCCCAGGAGGCCCTCTACACAATGAAAAGGATTAAATCCTTACATGTCCTTTTTAAATTGCTGCCAGACATTCAAAGAATTAGTTTGTACATTTGCTTGGGATAATCGTATATTATGCTGTAGTAATTCTAAAGTATCAAGAGATGTGTTAAGTTTGTCTCCAAGCACCAAACAGATGACTTTTTTTTTTTTTTATCCCCAAGGGTGCGAGGAACTATTATAAGTACTGGGGGTGATCCAAATCTGGGAAAAATTTTAATGATAGTGTAGAATAATATCATGCAAGGATATTCTTTGTTCTAGTCCATGGCAATTCCCTTTCAAACTGGCTGTCCATTTCTTTTTATATAGACAAGGTCTTAGTTACATTTTCTGCACCTCTACTGGGGGCACGTAGTGATAGTAGTGACACCCTTTCTTTGGTGTCCACAGAAGCCAGAAACCTCTCTTTAATTGTACACACAAAGGGGCATTGTTTTGATTTCGTGTCATACAAAAGGGAAGATGGGTGGAAACCCCTGTGTATTTATACTTTCTTGCCCCACTCATGGACCTCCTAGATGTCCAGGGTGTTTGGTATTATTGGTAACTACATTAGTCAGGGGATCAGCCCATGTAAGGGGTCTTACCCATGAAGGGTCAGGAGCATAAGACCAAAATACTTACCCTCTTGTCCCAGGTAAAATTACCGTACATCTGATGATTGCTAGCATGGCTAGAAAGGCATTCTCAGGCATTCTTGGGTTTCTGGTTACCTCACAATTTCTTCCCTGAGGTTTGACTTTCTGATTGATGTTTCTCTGTTTCTGGATCTATTTTTCCCCCCATCAGTTTATGTTGTTCATTATATTCCACAAATAAGTGAGATCATGTGATATTTATCTTTTTCTGCCTGGCTTATTTCACTAAGCATAATACTCTCCATCTTCATCCATATTGTTGCAAATGGTAAGAGCTCTTTCTTTTTTACTGCAACGTAGTATTCCATTGTGTAGATGTACCACAGTTTTTTAATCCACTCATCTGCTGATGGGCACTTAGGCTGTTTCCAAATCTTAGCTATGGTGAATTGTGCTGCTATGAACATAGGGGTGCATAAATCCTTTCTGATTGATGTTTCCAGTTTCTTGGGATATATTCCTGGAAGTGGGATCACTGGGTCAAATGGGAGTTCTATTTTTAGTTTTTTAAGGAAACTCCATACTGTTCTCCACAGTGGCTGCACGAGTCTGCATTCCCACCAGCAGTGCACGAGGGTTCCTTTTTCTCCACATCCTCTCCAGCACTTGTCATTTGTTGACTTGTTGATAATGGCCATTCTGACAGGTGTGAGATGGTACCGCATTGTTGTTTTGATTTGCATCTCTCTAATGATTAGTGATTTAGAGCAGGTTTTCATATGTCTCTTGGCCTTCCTTCTGTCTTCTTTTGAAAAGTGTCTATTTAGATCAGTTGCCCATTTTTTGATTGGGTTGTTTATCTTCTTTTTGTTAAGCTGCATGAGTTCCCTGTAAATGTTGGAGATTAAACCCTTATCGTTGACATCATTGGCAAATATGTTCTCCCATGTAGTGGGCTTTCTTGTTGTTTTATTGATGGTTTCCTTTGCTGTGCAAAAGCTTTTTATTTTGATGTAGTCCCATTTGTTTATTTTCTCTTTAGCTTCCATTGCCCTAGGAGCAGTATCCACGAAGAAGTTCTTTTGGCATATGTCAGAGATTTTTCTGCCTGTAGATTCCTCTAGTATTTTTATGGTTTCCTGTCTTATGTTTAAGTCCTTGATCCATTTTGAGTTTATTTTTGTGTATGGTGTAAGTTGGTGGCCTAGTTTCATTTTTTTGCATGTATCTGTCCAATTTTCCCAACACCATTTGTTGAAGAGACTGTCTTGACTCCATTGTATGTTCATGCCTCCTTTGTCAAATATTAATTGAGCATAGTGATTTGGGTCGATTTCTGGGTTCTCTATTCTATTCCATTGATCTATATGTCTGCTCTTGTGCCAATACCAGGCAGTTTTGAGAACAGTGGCTTTGTAATATAGCTTGAAATCTGGTATGGAGATCCCACCTACTTTGTTCTTCTTTCTCAGGATTGCTGCAGCTATTCGGGGTCTTTTTTTTATTCCAGATGAATTTTTGGAAAGTTCGTTCTAGGTCTGTGAAGTATGCCTTTGGTATTTTAATGGTAAGTGCATTGAAATTATAGATTGCTTTGGGTAGTATGGACATTTTGATGATGTTGATTCAACCAATCCATGAACATGGTATGTTCTTCCATCTGTTTATGTCTTCCTCTATCTCTTTTTTCAGTGTTGTGTAGTTTTCCGCGTATAAGTCTTTTATCTCCTTAGTTAAGTTTATTCCTAGGTATCTTAATTTTTTTGGTGTGATGGTAAATGGGATTGCTTTTTTAGTCTCTCTTTCTGTAAGTTAATTATTGGTGTATAGAAATGCCATAGATTTCTTAACATTTATTTTGTATCCTGCTACTCTGCCGAATTCATTTATTAAGTCTAGTAATTTTTTGATGGAGTCTTTAGGGTTTTCTATGTATAGTATCATGTCATCTGCAAATAAGGACAGTTTTGCTTCTTCTTTTCCAATTTGGATGCCTTTAATTTCTTCTTCTTGTCTGATTGCAATGGCTAGTATTTCCAACACTATGTTGAACAGGAGTGGTGAGAGTGGGCATCCCTGTCTTGTTCCTGTTCTTAGGGGAAATGGTTTTAGTTTTTGCCCATTGAGTATGATGTTGGCTGTGGGTTTGTCATAGATGGCTTTTATTATGTTGAGGTATGATCCTTCTATTCCCAGCTTGCTGAGAGTTTTTATCAAGAAAGGGTGTTGGATTTTGTCAAATGCTTTTTCTGCATCAATTGATATGACTAAATGGTTTTTATGTCTCAATTTGTTTATGTGATGTATCACATTTATTGATTTGCGAATATTATACCATCCTTGCATCCCAGGGATAAATCCTACTTGTTTGTGGTGTATGATCTTTTTGATGTATTGCTGGATTTGATTTGCTCGAATTTTGTTGAGGATTTTGGCATCTATGTTCATGAGGGATATTGGCCTGTAATTCTCTTTCATTGTGTTATCTTTATCTGGTTTTGGTATTAGGGTGATGCTAGCTTCATAGAAGGAGCTTGGAAGTGTTCCTTCTTCTTGAATTTTCTGGAATAGTCTGAGGAGGATAGGTTTTAGCTCTTCCTTGAATGTTTTATAAAACTCCCCTGTGAAGCCGTCTGGCCCTGGGCTTTTGTTTGCTGGAAGCTTTTTGATAACTGCTTCAATTTCTTCCATAGTTATCAGCCTATTGAGATTTTTAGTCTCTTCCTGAGTAAGTTTTGGAAGGTTGTGTTTTTCTACGAATGTATCCATTTCCTCCAGGTTGTCTAGTTTGTTGGAGTAGAGTTGTTCATAGTATTTTTTGACAATCCTTTGTATTTCTGTGGGGTTTGTTGTTATTTCACCTCTTTCATTTCTGATTTAGTTTATTTGGGTCCTCTCTCTTTGCTTCTTGGTGAGCCTGGCTAGAGGTTCGTCCATCTTGTTTATCCTTTCAAAGAACCAGCTCTTGGTTTTGTTGATCTTGTGTATTGTTTTTTTGGTCTCTATGTCATTCATTTCTGCTCTGATCTTTATTATTTCCTTTCTTCTGCTCACTGTGGGCTTTTCTTGTTGCTCCCTTTCTAATTTTTTGAGTTGTTGAGTTAGATGATCTATTACCATTTTTTCTTGTTTTTTGAGGTAGGCCTGTAGACCTAGCTATACATTTCCCTCTCAGGACTGCTTTCATTGTGTCCCATAGGATTTGCAATGTTGTGTTTTTATTGTCATTAGTCTCCAGGATGTTTTAATTTCTTCTTTGATCTCATAATAACCCAATCATTGTTTAGTAGCATGCTATTCAGTTTCCAAGTGTTTGAATTTTTTGGAATGTTTTTATTGTAGTTTATTTCTAATATTATGCCATTGTGGTCTGAGAAAATGCTTAATATGATTTCAATCTTTTTGAATTTGGGGAGACTTTGCTTGTTACCCAATATGTGGTCTATTTTTGAGAATGTCCTATGTGCACTTGAGAAGAATGTATATTCCATGGCTTTGGGGTGAAATACTCTGAAGATGTCAATTAGGTCCATCTGATCTAATGTGTCATTTAGAATTGCTGTTTCTTTGCTGATTTTTTGTCCAGAGGATTTATCCATTGGTGTCAGTGGTGTATTGAAGTCCCCTACTATGATTGTATTGATGTCGATCTCTCCCTTGATATCTTCCAGCAGATTTTTTATGTATTTGGGCGCTCCTGCGTTGGGTGCATATATGTTTACCAGAGTTATATCTTCTTGCTGGATTGCTCCCTTTAGTATTATGTAGTGGCTTTCCTTATCTCTTATTATGGCCTTTACTTTGAGGTCTATTTTATCTGATATAAGTATCGCAACCCCAGCTTTTTTCTCATTTCCATTTGCCTGAAAAATGTTTTTCCATCCCTTCACTCTCAGTCTGTGTGAATCTTTTGCTCTAAGGTGGGTCTCTTGTAGACAGCAAATATATGGGTCATGTTTTCTTACACATTCAGCTACCCTATGTCTTTTGATTGGTGCATTTAATCCATTTACGTTTACTGTTATTATTGATAAGTACCTGTTTGTTGCCATATTTTTCCTTTGTGTTTGTGTTTCTTTTTGTCTTTCTCTTTCTTATTTTTACAGCAGCCCCTTTAGCATTTCTTGCATTGCTGGCTTGGTAGTGATGAACTCTCTTAGCCCTTTTTTTGTCTGTGAAGCTTCTGATTCCACCTTCAATTTTGAATGATAGCCTTGCTGGGTATAGTATTCTTGGATTCAGTCCCTTGTTTTGCATCACTTTGTATATTTCATTCCATTCCCTTCTGGCCTGGTGTGTTTCTGTTGAGAAATCAGTTGATATTCTGATAGGAGATCCCTTGTAGGTAACTTTCTGTTTCTCTCTGGCAGCCTTTAAGATTCTTGCTTTGTCGTTGGTGTTCATCAATTTAATTATGATGTGTCTTGGTGTTGGTCTTTTGGGGTTCAACTTGTTTGGGACTCTGTGTACTTCTTGGACTTGGATAGTTTTTTTCTTACCACTATCAGGGAAGTTTTCTGTCATTATTTCTTCTAACAGGTTTTCTATTCCTTGCTTCTCTTGCTCTCCTTCTTTTATCCCTATTATTCGAAGGTTGTTTCGTTTTGTGTTGTCCCGAAGCTCCCTTAGGCTCTCCTCTTGCTTTTTGAGTCTTCTTTCCAGTTGCTGCTGTGTTTGTGTGTTTTTTCCTACCTTGTCTTCCAATTCGCTGATGCAGTCCTCAGCCTCTTCTACTCTACTCTTTAAGCCTTCCATTGTGTTCTTTATTGCAGCTATGTCGTTCTTCATCTCCTCTTGTTTTTTTTTCATGTTGGTGACATTTTCATTCAGCTCCTTATAGTTCTCATTGAGTTGTGTGTATTTGTCATCCATCCGTTTAAACATCCTTATAATGAATACTCTGAATTCTTTCTCTGTTAAGCTGCTAGCCTCAAGTTCATTTAACCCCCTTTCTGGTGATTCCTCCATTTCCTCCCTTTGGGAATTTCCTTTTTTTCTCCCCATGTTTTCCTGTAATGTTTTAATTGTAGATCTGCTTGCTTTGCTACCCAGGTTCTTTTGGGGATGGTGCTACTGGTGTAATCTCTCAGTTCTCCTGGGCTTGGTAATCTAGAGTAGCTCCCTACTTGAGCTACTTGGGTTCTCTTGATGTAGACCTGCAAGCTCGAGAGGCACAACTGTGGTGTCTAAAAGTCAGCAGCTATGGAGTGGAGTGTCCCAGTTTTTGCTGTCTTGCACCCTTAATTGAAATCGCGCGTGTCTAGTGGGGATTCACAGTGGCACCCAGAAACCGTCTGTTGGGAGAGCTCCCAGTGGCTCCCACTAGCACCCTGTATGTAGATGGGCTCAGGGCGCCTGCCTGTTGCAAATTCTCTTCTGTGGAGGTGTGTTTGCAGGTGCAGAGCTTTGATGCACTCTGAGGGGCCCTGGCACTAAAGTTAAACAGCTAGGGTGTATGTGGGAAGTTATTCAGGAGAAAGGAGTTCAGAGTTTCTGCTGTGGAACAGCGCGTCCTTGGCTGTATAGAATAACACCCAGCAGGGGCTCAAAGCAGCTCCCCAGAGGACCCTGTGGATATATGGGCTCAGGGTGCCTTCCCTTGCTGTGGCCGTGAGTTTTCCCGCTCTGGAGTGTGCGCAAACTGGTGGCACGCCATCCGGCACACAGCTCTGACGCAATTTGAGGGATCCTGGCACTGAAGTTAAACAGCTAGGGTGTATGTGGGAAGTTATTCAGGAGGAAGGCGTTCAGAGTTTCTGCTGTGGGGCAGCGTGTCCTTGGCTGTACAGAATCACACCCAGCAGGGGCTCAAAGCAGCTCCCCAGAGGACCCTGTGGATATATGGGCTCAGGGTGCATTCCCTTGCTGTGGCCGTGAGTTTGCCGGCTCTGGAGTGTGCGCAAACTGGTGGTGCGCCAGCTGGCACAAAGCTCTGAGGGACCCTGGCCCTGAAGTTGCACCGCCGGGGTGTCCGTGGGCAGTTATTTAGGAAGAGGCAGTTCAGAGATTCTACTGCAGGGCTGCGCACCCTTGACTGTGCAGAATCACCCCCTCAGGGGCTCTCAGTGGTTCCCAAGCACTGCCTGGGTAGTGGAGTGCCTGGGTGCCTATGGGCTGGGGACGAGGCGAATCCTGAGTTCCGGCGCTGGGGAGGGGGAGTTTGTACTTACTGCTTTCAGCGGCGCACTTTTGGAGGTGGATGTCTCAGGGTTCGCGCATCTGCAGCTGGGGTGGCAGGTCTTCTACCAGAGTGGCTGTAGTGACCAGGTTTGCTTCCGAGACCAGACTGGGTGGTGGTAAGTTTAGGATTCTAGTCTCTAGCAGTTCCGTTCTTAAAGATGGCGGGGTCTCTGTGTCACTGGTGTCCTCCCAGGAATGTTTCCAGTGGCTGTGGGGTTTTACCAACCAAGACTCCCTGGATTGGATGCCCCCTGGAAGAACTGCAGGGTCTAACTGTCCCTATTTCACTCACACACACACCCACACACGTCCACACACACCTCTGTCACTCCTTCACTCGATCACACGTTCACCCTTCCTACCTTCCTGCGGGTCACCATCTTGACTCCTAAAATATATTTTATTGATTTTTTTGCAGAGAGGAAAAGAGAAGGATAGAGAATTAGAAACATCGATGAGAGAGAAACATCGATCAGTTGCCTCCTGCACACCCCCTACTGGGGATGTGCCCGCAACCAAGGTACATGCCCTTGACCGGAATCGAACCTGGGACCCTTGAGTCCGCAGGCCGGCGCTCTATCCACTGAGCCAAACCGGTTTCGGCCCGGGAGTGGGGGGGTTCTTGATTAAAAATTTGGTCTATATTGTAATCGCTTTTGGTTTTTTTTAATAAAAGGAAATTCACTTCTTAGATCATTGTTGAATTTGCATCCTCTTTTTTTTTAATGTTTTTTTAAATTACTTTATTGATTAAGGTATCACATATTTGTCATCAACCCCCCCCGCATCCTCTTTTCTTACTCATTAAGTTAAAAATCTAAAAAAATAATTTAAAATTATATTATAAATTATTATATACATATTGCTTAAAAACACAGTAAGTAGGTACATAATTACATGAACATATTTTATTGTTAGTTTATAAATTAAATTAATTTGATTGTTATAAAGTAACTATATTTTAAAAATTATTTTAATCCTATATTTCTTTCTAAATAATAACAATACTAACTTGTATTATTTTTCCTCTGAATTTGCCGTAACGTAAGTCATAAGTGTCACTTTCAAGGCCGGCGCTAGACTTTTTGCCGCCACTATAAAATGTAAATAATACCAGTACTCTCTGCTAAATTCAAGAAAATTTATGTATTTATGAAATAAATAAATAAATTACTTAACTAAATTATCTGAATAGCTGATTTGTAATGACATCACTTGTTTAACTAGCTTACTAGCACGCAGTACGATGTGTATCGTCTGAGAGACAGTTACAAAATGTTTTCGTCGTTGCCAATCCCCAAAAATGCCATTGTTCATTAAGTCCAAACAATGGTGGTCGAATTCTAACAACTGATCAACAATGCGAACTTTGATAAGCAGTTCTCGATAATCAATTCTCAACAATTATTTGTTATTATTAAAGTTTAACATTATAAAATTAACAAAAATAATATAAAACTCATATCCTGGTTAAATAGCCACATGGCCGCTGAAAACCATATATTCCCTTCCCGGTCTCCTGCCATTCCCTAGCTTGTCGTGCATTCTTTCCAAAAATTGGGACTTTTTTAAAACGCCGCGGGACGCGGGACAAATTGTTAAAAATCGGGACTGTCCCGCCAAAAGTGGGACGTCTGGTCACCTTACCCATGCCCATCTGGGGAGTTGGGCATTATCTGCTCAGCTCCCGTCTGGGCTAGTCTATTGAGAGAGTGTGAGTACGGATGTTTGCCTGTCTTGGCATAATTATCTGCTGATTAACTGGTCTGTGTGAAAGCGAAAGCTACTTTGATTTTCTGTTTGATTTACTGAAGGCTGAACCCATGATTGTCTGCAAAAGTCTCAAGCAGCGCTGTTGAGTTAGTTTTCTCAGAGACATTTGCTCTCTATGAAACATTTGCTCTCTATCACGGAGGGATAGTTGATAAAAATTTCTGTCTATGTTTGTGTACTAGGGCTTTGGTTTGCTGTGTGATTTTGCTGTGTTAGGTTGAAATTTTGGAATTCTGGGGTAGATTTAAAGGTATTTGCGGCTTTTCTTGTCTCTTTTGGCTGGCTGGGACTTTCAGGGGCGGGGCTCACAGCTCCGCAGGGTGGAGATATTTTACCCGCCCTGCCCCTGCCCGTGCTGATTAAGGATCTTTTCTTTAAGGAGACACTCCAGTCTTTTAATAAATTTCCCTGCACCCTTGTCTGTCTCTCGCCACCAATCATCATGGGGTTGGGACAAAGTAAACCCACTGTTCTCAGTTGCATGTTGGAAAGTTTTGAAAAGGGTTTTTATTGGGACTATGGTATTAAAATGAACCCTAAAATACTGAGGAAATTCTGTGAATTAGAATGGCCAGCCTTTGGGGTTGGCTGGCCCCCGGAAGGCTCTTTAGATGTAGGACTGGTCAGGGCGGTCTGGAATGTAGTCACGACAGACCCCAGACACCCAGATCAATTCCCTTACATAGACAGCTGGTTAGGAATTGCTCAAACCTTGCCGCCTTGGGTCGGGTTCTGTAAGGTTTCAGTAGTAGGAGAAAAGAAACAGGTCTCTCAGAAGGGAACCCAACCCTTCGTTCTGCCAGGATCCCTTGAGGAAGTCCCACTAGTTTTACCATCTCCATATGTGCCACAGGCAGTAGCAAGTGCTTCCCCAGCTGGTCTGAAAGGTCCAGAAACACTGCCCCCTTCCGTTTCTCCTCAACCAGGCTCTCCAGAGCCAGTTGGGCGGCGCTTGTGTTCAGCTGATCAAGGGCCTAGGCCACAACTGGCACGGCACGTCAGATGCCTCTCAGGGAGATTCGGGGTGCCAAAGTAGTTGGCGAAGATGGGACCTTGCAGGAGGGAGGGCCAGTCTATTATTATCAGCCCTTTACCACCAGTGACATCTTGAATTGGAAACATCACACCCCGGCTTATTCTGAAAAACCTCAGGCCATGGTAGATCTCCTAGAAATGATCTTCCAGACACAAAAGCCCACCTGGGTGGACTGCAAACAGCTCCTTTTCACGTTCTTTAACACTGAGGAGCGCATGAGAGTGGTATCAGAGGCTTGGAAGTGGCTCCAGACCCAGGCCCCGGCAGGAATATTAGATACAGACAGATGGGCAAGGGAGGCCTTCCCAGATGAGGAACCTGATTGGAACCCGAACTCAGAAGACGGAAGGGCCAGGCTAGAAAGATATCGGCTGGCCTTCCTCCAGGGGGTCAGGGCTGGAGCCAAGAAGCCCACCAACATGGCTAAAATCTCCAAGGTCTTCCAGAAGCCTGATGAAAGTCCAGCAGCTTTCTATGAGAGACTGTGTGAGGCATACCGAATCTATACCGCCTTTAACCCTGAGGCCCCAGACAGTCAAACCATGGTAAATGCCACTTTTGTAGGCCAAGCCCAGCCTGATATCAGGAGAAAATTACAGAAGCTGGAAGGGTTTCCAGGAAAGAATGCCACCGAACTGCTGGAGATAGCCAAGGTTTTCATCAACCGAGACAGTGTGGCAAGGAGGGAGGAAGAAAAGAGAATACAAAGAAAGGCCGATATAATAGCAGCAGCTTTTAGAGGCTCAGGCTCCCAGACAGATCAGAAAGGGAAGCAATAATACAGACCAGGGGGAAAGGAAGAGCAAGCCTGAGACGAGACCAGTGTGCCTATTGTAAGGAGACAGGACACTGTAAGAATAAATGTCCCAAATGGCAAAGTAAGAAAACTGGGCCCCCTTTTCCGCCCAGTCGCTATCAACCAGAGCCACTCGAGGCAGATCTCATTGGGCTAGCAATGGCTGATTCCAGCTAGGATAGACTGGGCTCTTTTCAGCTGGGCCCCCACGAGCCCTTGGTCAGAATGAAAATTGGGGGCCAGACTGTGGACTTTATGGTTGATACAAGAGCTGAGCACTCAGTAGTCACTCAGAAAGTAGCGCCTCTCTCAGGGAAGGAGGTCACCGTTATTGCAGCTACTGGGGACCAGACTCGTAGACCATTCTGCCACCCTCGCCGATGCCAACTTGGTGGTCATCAAGTAATTCATGAATTCCTGTACTTTCCAGACTGTCCAGTACCTCTAATGGGTAGAGACCTTTTAGCCAAAATGGGGGCAGAAATCACTTTTGCTCCAGATGGCTCAGCACAGCTTCACCTAGGTGAGGAGACCTCCCCGATGATCCTGTCCTTAGCAGTGCCGAGGGAGGAAGAATGGAGACTTTATGCCCCCCAGTCAAAGGCCTCACCATTAGAACCTGAATTAGAGAAGGAATTCCCGCTGGTCTGGGCAGAAGGGAATCCTCCAGGCCTGGCTAAGGACCACGCCCCGGTGTTAATCGAGTAAAGCTTGGGGCACAGCCTGTTAAAATCCGCCAATATCCAATTCCAAGGGAAGCACGCCTAGGAATCCAGGTCCACTTAGACAGGCTGCTTCAGTGGGGACTTGTTAAACGATGCAGGTCTCCATGGAACACGCCACTCTTGCCTGTCAAAAAGCCTGGGACTAATGACTACCACCCTGCCCAGGATCTACGGGCTGTTAATGAGGCTGTTATAACCCTGCATTCAGCACTGCTGAACCCCTACACTCTTCTGGGACTCATCTCATCAGAGGCAGAATGGTTTACATGCCTAGATCTGAAAGATGTCTTTTTCTGCCTTAGATTAGCTCCTTCCAGCCAGCCTCTTTTCGCTTTTGAATGGGAAAACCCAACTACAGGGGCCAAGGAGCAGTTCACCTGGACCAGACTGCCACAAGGGTTCAAGAACTCCCCTACTCTTTTAGTGGAGCACTAGCATCTGATCTAAGTTCCCAGGACAGGACATGGGGTGTGTTCTACTCCAATATGTAGACGACCTCCTACTGGCCAGCTCCACACGAGCTCAGTGCTGGGAGGGAACACGAGCCCCTTCTGAGACTGTTAACTGAAACAGGTTATCACATGTCTAAGAAAAAAGCACAGATTTGTCAAAAAGAAGTCAAGTATCTAGGTTTTCGGATCACCCAAGGGAAACGAAGACTAGGAACTGAAAGAAAGCAGGCAGTATGTGCCATCCCAGTCCCTAGCACCCGGCAGCTGATTAGGGAATTCCTGGGAGTGGCAGGGTTCTGTCGAATTTGGATCCCAGGGTTTTCAGACCTGGCTAAACCTCTCTATGAAGCTTTAAGAGGAAAAGAGAAGGCACCCATCAACTGGGGTCTGGAACAGGAGAAAGCCTTCATCACCATAAAGGCAAAGCTAACTGAGGCCCCAGCTTTAGGGCTACCACATGTGACACGAGACTTTAATCTTTTTGTTCATGAGAACAGCAGGGTAGCCCTAGGAGTTCTAACCCAGGAGTTTGGACCCTGGCAAAGACCAGTAGCCTATCTCTCCAAGCAGGTTGACCCAGTAGCCTCCGGGTGGCCCCCATGTCTCAGGGCCCTTGCAGCCACTGCATTATTAGTCAAGGAAGCGGATAAGCTTACCTTAGGACAAAACTTAAATGTAAAAGTACCTCATGCTGTTGTCACCCTGATGGAAGCGAAGGGGCAGCACTGGCTGACTCATGCTCTAATGACTCTATACCAAGGCCTGTTAAGTGAGAATCCGAGGGTACGATTAGAAGCAGTAAGAACTCTTAATCCTGCCACCTTTCTACCTGTTGTTGAAGGTGCCCCTGAGCATGATTGCCTGGAAGTCCTAGAGGAGGTTTTTTCCAGCCGGCCAGATCTGCCAAACCCGGACTTGGTATTGTTCACAGATGGCAGCAGCTTCTTAGATGAAGGAAAAAGATGAGCCAGTTATGCAGTAGTATCAAACTTTGAGACAATCGAGGCACAGGCCCTGCCTGAAGGATGGTCAGCGCAGAGGGCAGAACTTTGGGCCCTTGCCAGAGCCTTAGAGCTCAGTAAAGATAAGCGTGCCAACATCTACACTGACTCGCGCTATGCCTTTGCTACCCTGCATATCCATGGGGCCATATATAAGGAAAGGGGGCTCTTGACAGCAGGAGGAAAAGTAATCAAAAATCAGAATGAGATTTTAAATTTACTAGAAGCAGTCTTGGAGTCCAAGGAAATAGCCGTCATCCATTGCAAAGGTCACCAGAAAGGGAAAGACTCAGTGTCAGAAGGAAACCAACGTGCTGATGCCGCAGCCAAGCTGGCTGCTGAAGAACAAGTGGCACCGTCATGGATCATGTTGGCCCCTGAGTTACCTGAACCTCCAAAGTACACTCCTCAGGGGGAGGAATGGGCCCAGCAAGAAGGGGGCAAGAGAACAAAGGAAGGCTAGTGGATCCTCCCAGATCATAGGGTCTACATCCCAGAACAGTTAGCCCATAAGGTAGTCCTCCAGCAGCACGAACTCTCTCATTTAGGGAAGACTGCCCTAGAAGCTTTGTTAGGCAGATACTACCTAATTGCCCATCTTCCCTCCTTGTGTGCCTCAGTCTCTCAACATTGCCTCCTCTGTGATCAGAACAATGCCAAACAGGGTCCTCTGGGACCGATAGGAGTTCAGCGCTGTGGGCAAGCTCCTTTTGAGGACTTAGAAGTAGATTTTACAGAAATAGGGCCTAGCAGAGGGAATAAATAACTGCTGGTCTTTGTTTGCACCTTTTCAGGTTGGGTCGAGTCATATCCCACTCGCACTGAAAAGGCGAGAGAAGTCACTAAGGCATTGCTGAAGGATATAATTCCGAGGTATGGAATGCCTCTGACCATAGGGTCTGATAATGGCCCAGCCTTTGTAGCAGAAATAGTACAACAGGTAGCTAAGGCTTTAGGAATTAAATGGAGACGTGGGAGCGGGCCTCCGGGAGCCTGAAGAGCCCGAGCCGGGCCTCTGAGCCCGCGGAGCCCTGGGCTCCCTGGCTGGCCAGGGGCTCAGCCCCCTACACCCTCCGCCCGCCAGTCTGCCCGCCCACCTTCTTGCAGGGACCACATCTCTCCCTGCTGAGCCCTCAGCTGCCTCTCGCCCGCCCACCCCCGGAGTGTGTCCCCCCTCCCCCCTTCCGCCTTCCAAAGTTAGGAAAAGGGGTCTCGCGCCTTCCAGGCAGCACCCCCGCCCGCCCGCCGCCTTCTGAACTTCCAGGAGAGGTGAGATGCGGGAGGGCGGCTCACGGTGGGGGTGCGATGTGCTGGGTAGCAGGAAGGGGGCGCCCTCCCCACTTGGGCTCCCCTAGGGATTCCACTTCACATCCCCAGGGAAGCCTCTTGTTGTGGAGAAGCCAAGTGGTCAATGCTTAGTTGTGGCCAAAAAATGTGCATGTGCGAAGGCAGGGTCCAGGGCCAGGGGAGGTGGAGGCCGCCCACCATGGAGGCCCACAGCAAGCCCAAGGTCTGATGCGACATGTCCCGGGAGACCGCGGGTGGTCACACCTTCCTTTCCTTCCTTTCACCCTCGGACGTACCGGTGAAGACCTCTGCAAGTGGCCCAGAGCACTGTGGCTCAACCGGGATCATGGTGCTGAAACCCAGGCCTGTTGGAAGCAGCCATTCGAGCCACAGCCAACCCCGTCTTAGACTTTGGCCACCTCTGAGTTTTGGCATCTCATCCGGCACGCGTCCCACTGCCCACGGGGGTGGCAGGTTTCACGTCATAGACCTGCCCATGTCTCTAGAAAATGGTTTCTTGCATCATTTCTTGTGTGTTGGTAGGGTCCCTGGCAAGGCCCAGGAGGACACAATGGCTTTGCTGGGCCACTCAGCCGATCAGGCAGACACAGGTCTAACTCGCCTCTCCTGATCGCTGGGACCCTGGTGGCGCGGAAGGGGAAGCCGGGGGGGAAAGCTGAGTTGGAAAACTTGGACTGTTTATGGGGGGTGGAGGGTGTCAGTCCAAAGCCCTGAGGGGTCTCCAGGTAAGCCTGCTTAAAGGAAAACATACAGGTCACAGAACCTTGCACACTTGATGTCACTTCCTCAGTCACAGGACAATACAGAAGCTAGAACTCTGGCCACCTGGTACCCGCATTCCTGAGCCAGGCCCCTGTCTCCTCACTTGACTGGAGACCTTGGAGAGAGCAGGGTGTCGTCCACTGGTCTCCAGATGGTCTCAGGGGGTGTCTTTGGAAGAGCTCACAACCAAAGCTGTTTCATTCACTGCAGACGGTGGCTCTAGTCTCCCTTCTGAGGCCTGCTGTCACTGGGCAGTGTGTAGCCTCAGGGAACGTATGACAGCCTAGCGCTGGCCAATCCCAGGGAGGCCACAGCTGGGAGCACTTGAGGGCATCATATCCATCCTTGCCGCTGTGTACGTGCGAGTGTGTGTGTGTGTGTGTGTGTGTGTGCATGTGCGTGTGCGAGTGTGAGTGTGTGTTGGAGTGGAAGAAACTGCAGGAGGGCTGGTTTGCTGGGTCTCTCAAGTGCCTATCTGAGGTCATGGGGGGCACAAGAGGAAGTGAGTGCTGGGAACCAAGCTCCCCTACCCTCTGGAAATCCTAGGCGTCGCGGGGTCGTTTTATGCCTTCATGGCTGGATGTCTATTCAGACAACCCTGTGTACCACCAGATGAGGGCAAATGACTTTATGGTGGGTTTTCCTGCTGTGGCGAGTGAGACCCAGGCAGTTTTCTATAACGGCCTGGACACCAGGCGTTGCCTGTCAGAGCTCCACCCAAGAGATTGTGAGGAGGTCATGGAGACTCAGTTGGACTAGTCCACCTTCCTGCCAACCTTGTCCGGGAGCTAGAGACCAGACCTCCGGCAGTCAGAGTGGGCCCAGAGTTGAGGCTGGGTACGGAGGGCACTGTGCCCACGGGATGAAGATGACCCAGGAGAGCCAGATCTCAGATTCCCACTAGAGTGTTCAGCTGTTCCACCTTCATTCATTCATTCATTCATTCATTCATCTATCTTAATCGCCTGCCAGGATATTTTTCCATTGATTCTTAGGGCGAGTGGAAGAGGCCCGGAGAGGTAGAGGGAAACAGGGATGTGAGGGAGACACTTGGATTGGTTGCCTCCCGCAGGCGCCCTGAGGGGGCAGGGAGGGATCCAGCCTGCAAGGGAGGTAAGTGGCCTTGACCCCAATCGAACCCAAGACCCTTGCATCCACAAGCCTGCGCTCTGTTCACTGAGCCAAGCCTTCTGGAGCCTGTTCCCTTAGTCAGGGTAACAGACACACATCCCCCCAACCCAGGGGTGCCCTCTGTAAGGCAGGAGACACCTTTCCCTGATTGGGGGTGGAGGTCATGGTGGTGGGGGCGGGGGTGAGTGTGGGTGTGCGTGTGGGGAGGCTCCTGGGGTTCGGATCCCAGAGTAGACCCAGGGGTGCTCCCCACCCCCAACATCTCCAAGACGAGGTTGGGAGTGGCCCAGCCACTCTCCTGGGCCCAGAGCGGGTGTTTGGGGGTGGGGAGGTGGAGTGTTGCAGAGTGGCAGGAAGGGGGGCAGGCTTCCTAGTGCCCTCAGGGCCCTGCATTGGTCTGGGGTCGGGGGAGGGGAGGCGAGCTTGGGCAAGCACAAAATAACAATGAGAAAAGCCAAGGGCACCAGGTAGGTAATGCCATCTACTGAGCTTGCCCAAGTTGCGGGGCAGGAGGGCGCCTTCCGTTGTGGGTGCGATTGCCTGAAGTGGAGAAATGTGAGTGTAACACTGAGAATTCACAAGTACAGACTAGGGAAATATTTAGAAATGAGCTTCATACACTAGAAATACATGTTCAAATAGATTTAATATCTGAACAACACAATTTTGTCACTGGGAAATTGTGATCAAAGAGCTGACAACTGAGGGTGATACTGTTTACATTTACTTTTCCGGTCAAAATGAGTAGGCGTTTTTGGAAAAGAAGTTGGTGAAACACTTAAAAATTCGTTTTCATAGATCTGTATAACAGGATGAAAGTATTTAAAACACTAAGAAATCAAAATGATAATTAGGCTAGTGTTCAAAGTAGTAATAATGTACCTTTAAAAAGCAGGTAAGATAGCTGTATTAAAATGATAAACTCTCAGAGCTCAAAATAACAGACCAGGGGAATGTGTAAGAGTGTTTCTAAAACACTTGGAATACGTTTTAGAACCTTAACATCTCTACTGAATTTTGAAATACTGAGAATTTGTATTCAAAGCATTGTGAACTATAGGATAGTCTTTCAAATGGTAATAATTGTTATTGAAAGTGCTGGGATGTATATAAAAACGCTGTTTAAACCATTAGAATTCACAATGAATGAGCTTGAAACAATGGATGAAAGTGAATCAAACTCTGGAAATTTGCAAACATAACATGAGAGCAGAGTCAGTGCCTCTCGGGCTCCCTGTAGAGTACTGAGCAGAACACAGTGCCTCCCAAGCTCCTGGCAGGCTGCTGAGAGCAGAGTCAGTGACTTCCAGACTCCTGGTTGGGTGCTGAGAGCAGATTCATTGCCTCCCAGGCTCCCAGCAGGGTGCTGAGAGCAGAATCAGTACCTTCCTGGCACAAGGTTGGATGCTGAGAGCAGAGCACTGTGCCTCCTGGGCTCTCATCAGGGTGCTGAGAGCAGTTTCAGTGACTTCTGGGATCCTGGTTGGGTGCTGAGAGCAGAGTACAGTGCCCCCAGGACTTCAGGCAGGGTGCGGAGAGCAGAGTCAGAGCCTCCCGGGCTCCCGGCAGGGTACTGGACAAATGAGAGTGTAGCACTGAGAATTCAGAACTCCAGACTCGGGAAATATTGAGAAATGTGCTTCATGCACTAGGAATACATTTTCCAATAGACTGAATATCTGAACAGCACAATTTTGTCACTGGGAAATCTTGTTCAAACAGCTGAGAAACGAGTGTGACACTGTTTACATTTATTTTTCCCATCCAAAGGAGTTGGCGTTTTTGGAAAAGAAGTTGGTGAAACAATGAAAAATTCGTTTTCCTAGAGCTATAGAACAGTATGAAACTATTGAAAACACTAAGAAATGAAAATGGTATTTAGGCTAGTGTTCCAAGTAGTGTTTTAATGTGCCTTTAAAAAGCCGGTATGACACCCATGTTAAAATGAAAACTCTCAGAGCTCAAAACAACAGACCAGGGGGATGTGTCAGAGCATCTCTAGAACTCTTGGAATACGTTTTAGAACCCGAACATCTCTACTGATTTTGAAATACTGAGAATTTGTATTCAAAGCGCTGTGAAAGGTATGATAGTCTTTCAAATGGTAATAATGGTTAAAGTGCTGGTATATATGTAAAAACGCTGTTTAAACAATTGGAACTCACAATGAAGGAGCTTGAGACACTGGAAGAAAGTGACTCCAACTCGGGAAATTCACAATGATAACCTAGGGTCATGTCTAAGAACGTGCTTGAAACACTAGGAATACGTGAATAAAGGGCCTTAATATCTGTAACACATTGTTTCATGACAGGGAAATCGTGGTCAAAGATCATAGAACCGAGTTGGATCCTGGTTACATTTATAGTTCAGTGACAATGAGTTGGTGTTTTAGAAAGAAGCTTGGTTAGGTCTTTAAACCAGAAGTGCTGATGTCACCAAGGGGGTGGGCCACGTGGGCAGGCTCAAGTGCTCTCAGGTGATAGTAATTTGGGCCAGGGGACCTGCTGGGAATGCTGATATCATCACAGTTAGTTGTGGTGTTAGGGTTAGAGAATTGGGGTTAGGGCTAGGGTTAGGGTTAGGATAAGGGTTTGGGCTAGCTAGGGTTCAGGCTCAGGTTAGGGTTAGGTTTAGGTTTAGGGTTAGGGATAGGGTTAGGGTCACGGTGTATTAACATGGGGAATTCACAATGAATGAGCTTCAATCACTGGACAAATGGGAGTGTAGCACTGAGAATTCACAACTCCAGACTAGGGAAATATTTAGAAATGTGCTTCATGCACTAGGAATACATTTTCCAATAGACTGAATATCTGAACAGCACAATTTTGTCACTGGGAAATCTTGTTCAAACAGCTGAGAAACGAGTGTGATACTGTTTACATTTATTTTTCCCGTCCAAAGGAGTTGGCGTTTTTGGAAAAGAATTTGGTGAAACACTGAAAAATTCATTTTCCTAGAGCTATAGAACAGTATGAAACTATTGAAAACACTAAGAAATCAAAATGGTAGTTAGGCTAGTGTTCCAAGTAGTGTTTTAATGTGCCTTTAAAAAGCCGGTATGACACCTGTATTAAAATGATAAATTCTCAGAGTTCAAAATAACAGACCAGGGGAATTTGTCAGAGTGTTTCTAGAACTCTGGGAATACGTTTTAGAACCCACACATCTCTACTGAATTTTGAAATACTGAGAATTTGTACACAAAGCACTGTGAAAGGTAGGATAGTCATTCAAACGGTAATAATGGCTAAAGTGCTGGTATATATGTAAAAACACTGTTTAAACAATTGGAATTCACAATGAAGGAGTTTGAGACACTGGAAGAAAGTGAATCAAAGTCCGGAAATTCACAATGATAACCTAGGGTAATGTCTAAGAACGTGCTTGAAACACTAGGAATACATGAATAAAGGACCTTAATATCTGTCACACATTGTTTTTTTTAAATTTATTTATTAAGGTATTATATGTGTACATATCTTACAATTGCCCCCTCCCCACCCCACTCTCATATATGCCCTCACCCCCCAGAGTTTTGCATACATTGGTTATGTTTATATGCATGCATACAAGTCCTTTGGTTGATCTCTTATCTTCCCCACCTCTCCCTAACCTTCTGCTGTACTTTGACAGACTGTTTGATGCTTTACTGCCTCTGTATCTACCTTTTTGTTCAAGTTTATAATGTTCTTTATTATCCATAAATGAGTGAGATCATGTAGTATTTTTCTTTCATTGACTGGCTTATTTCACTCAGCATAATGTTCTCCAATTCCATCCAGGTTGCTGCAAATGGTAAGAAGTCCTTCTTTTTTATGGCAGCATAATATTCCATTGTGTAGATGTACCATAGTTTTCTGATCCAGTCATCTGCTGATGGGCACCTGCTGTTTCCAGATCTTAGCTATTGTAAATTGTGCTGCTATGAACATAGGGGTGCATATATCCTTTCTTATTGGTGTTCCCAGTTTCTTAGGATATATTCCTAGGAGTGGGATTACTGGGTCAAATGGGAGTTCCATTTTCAGTTTTTTGAGGAAACTCCATACTGTTCTCCACAGTGGCTGCACCAGTTTGCATTCCCACCAGCAGTGCACGAGGGTTCCTTTTTCTCCGCATCCTCGCCAACACTTGTCGTTTGTTGATTTGTTGATGATAGCCATTCTGACAGGAGTGAGATGATAGCGCATTGTTGTTTTGATTTGCATCTCTCGGATAATTAGTGACGTTGAGCATGTTTTCATGTGTCTCTTGGCCTTCCTTCTGTCTTCTTTTGAAAAGATTCTATTTAGGTCCATTGTCCATTTTTTTTATTGGATCATTTATCTTCCTTTTATTAAGTTGTATAAGCTGCCTGTAGATGTTGGAGATTAAACTTTTATCAGTGATACCATTTGCAAATATGTTCTCCCATGCAGTGGGCTTTCTTGTTGTTTTGTTGATAGTTTCTTTTGCTGTAAAAAAGCTTTTTATTTTGATGTAGTCCCATTTGTTTATTTTCTCTTTAGTTTCCATTGCCCTAGGGGCAGTATCGGTGAAGAAGTTCTTTTGGCATATGTCTGAGATTTTGCTGCCTGTGGATTCCTCAAGTATTTTTATGGTTTCCCATCTTATGTTTAAGTCCTGTATCCATTTTGAGTTTATTTTTGTGTATGGCATAAGTTGGTGATCTAGCTTCATTTTTTTGCATGTACCTGTCCAATTTTCCCAACACCATTTATTGAAGAGACTGTCTTTATTCCATTATATGTTCATGCCTTCTTTGTCAAATATTAATTGAGCATAGTGGTTTGGGTCAATATCTGGATTCTCTATTCTGTTCCATTGATCTATATGTCTGTTCTTGTGCCAGTACCAGGCTGTTTTGAGAATAGTGGCTTTGTAATACAGCTTGAAATCTGGTATTGAGATCCCTCCTACTTTATTCTTCTTTCTCAGGATTGCTGTGGCTATTCGGGGTCTTTTTTTATTCCAGATGAATTTTTGGAGAGTTCTTTCAAGGTCTGTGAAATATGCCGTTGGTATTTTAATGGGGAGTGCATTGAATCTATAGATTGCTTTGGGTAGTATGGACATTTTAATGATGTTGATTATACCAATCCATGAACATGGTATGTTCTTCCATCTGATTACGTCTTCCTTTATCTCTTTTTTCAGTGTCCTATAGTTTTCCGTGTATAGGTCTTTTACCTCCTTAGTTAAGTTTATTCCTAGGTATCTTAATTTTTTTTGGTGCGATGGTAAATGGGATTGCCTTTTTAGTCTCTCTGTCTGTAAGTTCACTATTGGTGTATAGAAAGGCCATAGATTTCTTGGCGTTAATTTTGTATCCTGCTACATTGCCGAATTCATTTATTAAGGCTATTAGTTTTTTGACGGAGTCTTTCAGATTTTTTATGTACAATATCATGTCGTCTGCAAATAAAGACAGCTTTACTTGTTCTTTTCCAATTTGGATGCCTTTTATTTCTTCTTCTTGTCTAATTGCAATGGCTAATACTTCCAGTACTATGTCAAAGAGGAGTGGTGAGAGTGGGCATCCCTGTCTTGTTCCTGTTCTTAGGGGAAATGGTTTTTAGCTTTTGTTCATTGAATATGATGTTTGCTGTGGGTTTATCATATATAGCTTTTATTATGTTGAGGTATGAGCCTTCTATTCCCACCTTGTTGAGAGTTTTTAACAAGAAATGGTGTTGGATTTTGTCAAATGCTTTTTCTGCATCAATTGAAATGACTATGTGATTTTTATCTCTCAATTTATGTGATGTATCACGTTTATTGATTTGCGGATATTGTACCATCCCTGCATTCCTGGGATAAATCCTACTTGGTCATGGTGTATGATATTTCTGTTGTACTGCTGGAGCCGATTTGCTAGAATTTTGTTGAGGATTTTGGCATCTATGTTCATGAGGGATATTGGTCTGTAATTCTCTTTCATTGTGTTGTCTTTTTCTGGTTTTGGTATTAGGGTGATACTGGCTTCATAGAAGGAGCTTGGAAGTGTTCCTTCCTCTTGAATTTTTTGGAATAGTCTGAGGAGGATAGGTTTTAGTTCTTCCTTGAATGTTTGGTAAAACTCTCCTGTGAAGCTGTCAAGCCCCGGGCTTTTGTTTGCCAGAAGCTTTTTGATGACTGCTTCAATTTCGTCCATAGTTACTGGCCTATTGAGCTGTTTAGATTCTTCTTGATTGATTTTTGGAAGGTTATATTTTTCTAGGAATATGTCCATTTCCTCCAAGTTGTCCAGTTTGTTGTAATAGAGTTGTTCGTAGTATTTTGTAACAATCCTTTGTATCTCAGTGGGGTCTGTTGTTATTTCACCTCTTTCATTTCTGATTTAGTTTATTTGGGTCCTCTCTCTTTGCTTCTTGGTGAGCCTGGCTAGAGGTCCATCAATCTTGTTTATCCTTTCAAAGAACCAGCTCTTGGTTTTGTTGATCTTTTGTATTGTTTCTTTGGTCTCTATGTCATTTATCTCCACTCTGATCTTTGTTATTTCCTTCCTTCTGGTTACACTGGGCTTTTCTTGCTGCTCTTTTTCTAGCTCTTTGAGTTGTAGGATTAGGTAATTTATTACCATTGTTTCTTGTTTTTTGCAATAGGCTTGTAGAGCTATGAACTTCCCTCTCAAGACTGCTTTCGCTGTGTCCCATAGATTTTGGATTGTTGTGTTTTCATTGTCATTTGTTGCCATGATGTTTTTTATTTCTTCCTTGATCTCTCTGGTGACCCAGTCCTTGTTTAATAGCATGCTGTTTAGTCTCCATGTGTTTGATTTCTTTGGATTGTATTTATTGTAGTTGATTTCCAGTTTTATGCTACTGTGATCTGAGAAGATGCTTGATATAATTTCTATCTTCTTGAATTTGAAGAGACTTTGCCTGTGACCCAGCATGTGGTTTATCGTTGAAAATGACCCAAGTGCACTTGAGAAGAATGTATATTATGTGGCTTTGGGGTGAAATGTTCTGAAGATGTCAATTAATTCCATCTGGTCTAGTGAGTCATTTAGGATTGCTGTTTCTTTGCTGATTTTTTGTTTAGAGGATTTGTCCAATGGTGATAGTGGGGTACTAAAGTCTCCTACTATGATTGTATTGCTATTAATCTCTCCCTTGACATCCTCCAGGAGTTTTTTTATGTATTTGGGTGCTCCTATATTGGGTGCGTATATGTTTACCAGAATTATTTCTTCTTGTTGGATTTCTCCCTTTAGTATTATGAAGTGGCCTTCCTTATCTCTTGTTATGGCATTGACTTTGAGGTCTATTTTGTCAGATATAAGTATTGCTACCCCAGCTTTTTTTCATTTCCATTTGCCTGAGAGATATTTTTCCATCCCTTCATTTTCAATCTGTGTGAGTCTCTTGTTCTGAGGTGGGTCTCTTGTAGACAGCATATATATGGGTCATGTTTTTTTTTATCCATTCAGCCACTCAATGTCTTTTGATTGGAGCATTTAGTCTGTTTACATTTAAAGTTATTACTGAAAGGTATTTGTTTGTAGTCATATCTATTTTTGTGTCTGTATTTCTTCTTACCTGTTTATTTCTTCTTTTTACAGTATTCCCTTTAGCATTTCTTGCATTGCTGGTTTGGTGGTGATAAACTCCCTGAGCCTTTTTTGTCTTCAAAGGACCTGATTTCCCCTTCAATTTTGATTGATAGCCTTGCTGGATATAGTATTCTTGGATTCAGTCCTTTGCTTTGCAACACTTTGTATACCTCCTTCCATTCTCTTCTAGCTTGTTGTGTTTCTGTTGAGTAATCATTTGACAATCTGATGGGTGTTCCTTTGTAGGTAACTCTCTGTCTCTCTCTTGCCACCTTTAAGATTCTCTCTTTCTCATTTATATTTGCCATTGAAATTATGACATGTCTTGGTGTGGGTCTTTTGGGGTTGATCCTGCTTGGGACTCTCTGTACTTGTGTAACTTTTATCTTTCCCATATCTGGGAAATTTTCTGTCACTATTTCTTCAAATAGATTTTCTAATCCCTGCTGCTCTTCTTGTCCTTCTGGCAGCCCTATTATACGCATGTTACTTCGTTTCATGTTGTCCCAAAGCTCCCTTAGGCTTTCCTCCTGCTTTTTAATTTTTTTCTCCAATTGCTGTTCAGATTGAGCTTGTTTCTGTACCTGATCTTCTAACTCACTAATTCGGTCCTCTGCTTCTTGTAGTCTACTGTTGAAACTTTCCATGGTGTTTTTGACTGTAGCTATATCACCTTTCATTTCTTCCTGATTCTTGCATAAGTTGTTGATTTTCTCATCCATCCGATGTATAAATTCCACCACCATTACTCTGAACTCCGTTTCGGTCATGTTGCAAGCTTCATTTTCACTAATTTCCTTTCTTGGCGACTCCACATTTTCTTTCCTCTGTGAGTGATTTCGTTTACCCATTATGACTATCACCAGAAAGCTCAAGCTTCCGTTTGCGTGGACCTGGTCCGTGTGCTGTGGGGACTTCGCTCCATCCGAGTTTCACTGAAGTGCTCTGACACTAGGACGTGTGGCTGCCTTTGGTTGGTGGGAACCAGACGTGCCCAGGGTCAGTGTCCCCAGTGTTCCGTGTGGTCTCGTGTGCACACTTAGAATCAGGGGCCCTGTCTGTACCACACTGTTGGTATGTGCCAAAAATGAGATCCTTAGCATGTGCCAGGAGTCAGAGTTTCCCTGTGTCTGCACCAAGAATCGAGTGTCAGAGTCTCTGTTGCCTTGTGCGGTTTCTCGTTGAGAATCAGGGTCCCTGTGTGTGCATGCACCAACAATTGGGGTCACTGGCTCTTAGTGTGAATGCGCTGTGAGTCAGGGATCCCAGGCAGCTGTGTCCGGCGTGCCAAATTCCCTGAAGTGGAGCTGCGTCCTGTGAGTGCTCTCTCTACTGAGCCAAACCGGCTAGGGCTTCGCACACTCTCAAATTCCTGAAGGTGAGCTGCCTCCGTGCACTCTCCCAGATTCCCCGAAGGGGGGCAGAGTCCATCATGCATGCCAAATTCCCCAAAGGGGAGCCCCTCTGTGTGCGCTCTAAGATTACCCGAAGGGGAGCTGTGACCCTCAAGCCAAATTCACCCAAATCCCCCAAAGGGAAGCCCTCTGTGCGTGCTGTCAGATTTCCCCGAAGGGGAGCTGCTTCTGTCCTGAGTGCCAAATTCCCCAAAGGGGAGCGCGTCCCTGCGCAAAGCTCTGCAGCTTGGGCGAGGGGCGGGTCTATCAGTTACTATGGCGCTATCCGCGAGCCTGCGTGGAGGGGGATAGGCTGTTTGACTTACGGAAATCTGCCGGGCTGTCTGGATTCTTGTTGTTTGTTGGTCTGAAGCTGTGATAGCAGTTCTCTGTACCCAGTGGCTGCAGAGTCCTGGTTTGTGTCTGAAGCTAGGATCCTAGTCTCTGGCAACTCTGTTTCTCAAGATGGCGTGGTCTCCACATCCGCACCAGCCGCAGAGCAGTGTCCACTTTGTGCGCGGGGCTCTGCCGTCTAGGACTGCCCGGATAGGCAGCCCCTTGGAAGACCTGCAGAATCTAACTGACCCTAGCTCATACACACACACACACACACACCACACAAGTCTACACCCTCCTCTATGGGTTCCTAACTCACACTCTCTCTCTCCCTACCTTCCTGCCAGTCGCCATAATTTTTTTTTGGAGTGGCGTTTTTTAAAGAAGCTTGGTTAGGCCTTTAAACCGGAAGTGCTGACGTCAACACGGGGGAGGGGTCACGTGGGCAGCCTCAAGTGCTCCCAGGTGAAAATGGTTTGGGCCAGGGGACCTGCTGGGAGTGATGACGTCATCGAGGTTACTTCTGGTGTTAGGGTTAGAGAATTGGGCTTCTGGCTAGGGTTCGGTTAGGATAAGTGTTTGGGCTAGCTAAGGTTCAGGCTCAGGTTAGGGCTAGGATTAGGGTTAGGGTTAGAGGGTTAGGGACAGGGTTAGGGTCACGGTGTAGTAACATTGTATATTCACAATGAATGAGCTTCAATCACTGGACAAATGGGAGTGTCTCCCTGAGAAGTCACAACTCCAGACTAGGGAAATATTTAGAAATGTGCTTCATTCACTAGGAATACATATTCCAATAGACTGAATATCAGAACAGCACAATTTTGTCCCTGGGAAATCTTGTTCAAACAGCTGAGAACCGACTGTGACACTGGTTACATTTATTATTCCCATCAAAAGGAGGTGGCATTTTCGGGAAAAGAAGTTGGTGAAACACTGAAAAATTCATTTTCCTAGAGCTATATAACAGTATGAAAGTATTGAGAACACTACGAAATCAAAAGGGTAGTTAGCTAGTGTTCCAAGTATTGTTTTATGTGCCTTTAAAAAGACGGTATGACACCCATGTTAAAATGATAAACTCTCAGAGCTCAAAACAACAGACCGGGGGGATGTGTCAGAGTGTCTCTAGAACTCTTGGAATACGTTTTAGAACATGAACATCTCTAAAGAATTTTGAAATACTGAGAATTTGTATCCAAAGCGCTGTGAAAGGTAGGATAGTCTTTCAAGTGGTAATAATGGTGTAAGTACTGGTATATATGTAAAAACGCTGTTTAAACAATTGGAATTCACAATGAAGGAGCATGAGAAACTGGAAGAAAGTGACTCCAACTCGGGAAATTCACAATGATAACCTAGGTTAATATCTAAGAAAGTGCTTCAAACACTAGGAATACGTGAATAAAGGGCCTTAATAACTGTAATACATTGTTTCGTGACAAGGAAATCGTTTTTAAAGAACAGAGAACCGAGTTGGATACTGGTTACATTTATAATTCAGGGACAAGGAGTTGGGGTTTTTGAAAGAAGCCTGGTTAGTCAATTAAACCGGAAGTGATGACGTTAGCAAGGGGAAGGGGCCAAGTAAGTAGGCTCAAGTTATCCCAGGTGTTAATGATTTGGCCAGGGGACCTGCTGAGAGTGATGACGTCATCGAGGTTAGTTTGGTGTTAGGGTTAGAGAAATGGGGTTCCTAGTAGGGTTAGGGTTAGGATAAGGGTTAGGCTAGCTAGGGTTCAGGCTCAGGTTAGGGCTAGGTTTAGGGATAGGGTTAGATGGTTAGGGACAGGGTTAGTGTCAAGGTGTAGTAACATTGGGTATTCACAATAAATGAACTTCGATCACTGGACAAATTGGAGGGTAGCACTGAGAATTTACAACTCCAGACTAGTGAAATATTTAGAAATGTGCTTTACACTGTAGGAATACATATTCCAATAGACTGAATATCTGAACAGCACAATTTTGTCACTGGAAAATCTTGTTCAAAGAGGTGAGAACCGAGTGTGACTCTGATTACAGTTATTTTTCCCGTCAACAGGAATTGGCGTTTTCGGAAAAGGAGTTGGTGAAACACTGAAAAAATTCATTTTCCTAGAGCTATAGAATAGTATGAAAGTATTGAGAACACTATGAAAACAAAATTTTAGTTAGGCTACTGTTTTAAGTAGTGTTTTAGTGTGCCTTTAAAAAGCCGGTATGACACCCGTGTTAAAATGATAAACTCTCACAGATCAAAACAACAGACCAGGGGGATGTGTCAGAGTATCTCTAGTACTCTTGGAATACGTTTTAGAACCGAACATCTCTACTGAATTTTGAAATACTGAGAATTTGTTTCCGAAGCACTGTGAAAGGTAGGATAGAGTTTCAAGTGGTTAAAGTGCTGGTATATTTGTAAAAAACGCTGTGTAACCAAATTGGAATTCACAATGAAGGAGCTCGAGATACTGGAAGAAAGTTACTCCAACTCGGGAATTTCACAATGATAACGTAGGTTAATATCTAAGAAAGTGCTTCAAACACTAGGAATACGTGAATAAAGAGCTTTAATATCTGTAACACATTGTTTCCTGACAAGGAAATCGTGTTCAAAGAATATAGAACCCAGTTGGATACTGGTTACATTTATAATTCAGGGCCAAGGAGTTCGGGTTTTTGAAAGAAGCCTGGTTAGGACATTAAACCGGAGTGATGATGTCACTAAGGGGGAGGGGCCACATGGCCAGGCTCAAGTGATCCCTGGTGATAATGATTTGGCCAGGGGACCTGCTGGGAGAAATGACGTCATCGATGTTATTTCTGGTGTTAGGGTTAGATAATTGGGGTTTGGGCTAGGGTTAGGGTTAGGATAAGGGTTCGGGCAGCTAGGGTTCAGGCTCAGGTTAGGGTGAGATTTAGGGTTAGGGTTAGAGGGTTAGGGACAGGGTTAGGGTCACGGTGTAGTAACATTGGGTATCCACAATGAATGACCTTTAATCACTGGACAAATGGGAGTATAGCACTGAGAATTCACAACTCCAGACTAGTGAAATATTTAAAAATGTGCTTCACACACTAGGAATACATATTCCAATAGACTGAATATCTGAACAGCACAATTTTGTCACTGGGAAATCTTGTTCAAACAGCTGAGAACCGAGTGTGACACTGTTTACATTTATTTTTCCCGTCCAAAGGAGTTGGCATTTACGGGAAAAGGAGTTGGTGAAACACTGAAAAATTCATTTTCCTAGAGCTATAGAACAGTATGAAAATATTGAGAACACTATGAAATCAAAATGTCAGTTCAGCTAGTGTTCCATGTAGTGTTTTAAGTGTGCCTTAAAAAGCCTGTATGACACACATGTTAAAATAAAGACTCTCAGAGCTCAAAACAACCGACCTGTGGGACGTGTCAGAGTGTCTCTTGAACTCTTGGAATACGTTTTAGAACCTGAAAATCAATACTGAATTTTGAAGTACTGGGAATTTGTTTCCAAAGCGCTGTGAAATGTAGGATAGATTTCAAGTGGTAATAATGGTTAACGCGCTGGTATATTTGTAAAAAAAAAACGCTGTTTAACCAAATTGGAATTCACAATGAAGAAGCTTGGATCACTCGGGAAGAAAGTGACTCCTACTCGGAAATTCACAATGATAACCTAGGTTAATATCTGAGAAAGTGTTTCAAATACTAGGGGATACGTAAATAACAGGGCCTTAATATCTGTAACACATTGTTTGATGACAAGGAAATCGTGTTCAAACAACATAGAACCGAGTTGGATTCTGGTTACATTTATAATTCAGGGACAATGAGTTGGCGTTTTGAAAGAAGGCTGTTTAGGCCATTAAACCGGAAGTGATGACGTCACCAAGGGGGAGGGGCCACGTGAGCAGCCCAAGTGATCCCAGGTGATAATGATTTGGCCAGGGGACCTGCTAGGAGTGATGACCTCATCGAGGTTAGTTCTGGTGTTAGGGTTAGAGAATTGGGGTTCGGGGCAGGGTTAGGGTTACGATAAGGGTACCGGGCTAGCTAGGGTTCAGGCTCAGGTTCGGGCTAGGTTTAGGGTTAGGGTTAGAAGTTTAGGGACAGGGTTAGGGTAACGGTGTAGTAACATTGGGCATTCACAATAAATGAGCTTCAATCACTGGACAAGTTTGAGTGTAGCACTGAGAATTTACCATTCCTGACAAGGCAAATATTTAGAAATGTGCTTGACACACCAGGAATACATATTCCAAAGACTGAATATCTGAACAGCCCAATTTTGTCACTGGGAAATCTTGTTCAAACAGCTGAGAACCGAGTGTGACACTGTTTACATTTATTTTTCACGTCAAAAGGAGTTGGCGTTTTCGGGAAAAGGAGTTGGTGAAACACTGAAAAATTCATTTTCCTAGAGCTATAGGATAGTACGAAAGTATTGAGAACACTATGAAATCAAAATGTCAGTTCAGCTAGTGTTCCAAGTAGTGTTTTAGTGTGCCTTCAAAAGCCTGTATGACACCCATGTTAAAATAAAGACTCTCAGAGCTCAAAACAACCGACCAGCGGGACGTGTCAGAGTGTCTGTTGAACTCTTGGAATACGTTTTAGAACCTGAAAATCTCTACTGAATTTTGAAGTACTGAGAATTTGAATCCAAAGCGCTGTGAAAGGTAGGATAGATTTCAAGTGGTAATAACGGTTAAAGCGCTGGTATATTTGTAAAAAACGCTGTTTAACCAAATTGGAATTCACAATGAAGGAACTTGAGGCTCGGGAAGAAAGTGACTCCTACTCGGGGAAATTTCACAATGATAACCTAGGTTAATATCTGAGAAAGTGTTTCAAATACTAGGAATACGTGAATAAAGGGCCTTCATATCTGTAACACATTGTTTGACGACACGGAAATCGTGTTCAAACAACATAGAACCGAGTTGGATTCTGGTTACATTTATAATTCAGGGACAATGAGTTGGCGTTTTTGAAAGAAGGCTGTTTAGGCCATTAAACCGGAAGTGATGACGTCACCAAGGGGGCGGGGCCACGTGAGCAGGCTCAAGTGATCCCAGGTGATAATGATTTGGTCCTGGGACCAGCTAGGAGTGATGACCTCATCGAGGTTAGTTCTGGTGTTAGGGTTAGAGAATTGGGGTTTGGGCTAGGGTTAGGGTTACGATAAGGGTACCGGCTAGCTAGGGTTCAGGCTCAGGTTCGGGCTAGGTTTAGGGTTAGGGTTAGAGGGTTAGGGACAGGGTTAGGGTAACGGTGTAGTAACATTGGGCATTCACAATAAATGAGCTTCAATCACTGGACAAGTTTGAGTGTAGCACTGAGAATTTACCATTCCTGACAAGGCAAATATTTAGAAATGTGCTTGACACACCAGGAATACATATTCCAAAGACTGAATATCTGAACAGCCCAATTTTGTCACTGGGAAATCTTGTTCAAACAGCTGAGAACCGAGTGTGACACTGTTTACATTTATTTTTCACGTCAAAAGGAGCTGGAGTTTTCGGGAAAAGGAGTTGGTGAAACACTGAAAAATTCATTTTCCTAGAGCTATAGGATAGTACGAAAGTATTGAGAACACTATGAAATCAAAATGTCAGTTCAGCTAGTGTTCCAAGTAGTGTTTTAGTGTGCCTTCAAAAGCCTGTATGACACCCATGTTAAAATAAAGACTCTCAGAGCTCAAAACAACCGACCAGCGGGACGTGTCAGAGTGTCTGTTGAACTCTTGGAATACGTTTTAGAACCTGAAAATCTCTACTGAATTTTGAAGTACTGAGAATTTGAATCCAAAGCGCTGTGAAAGGTAGGATAGATTTCAAGTGGTAATAACGGTTTAAAGCGCTGGTATATTTGTAAAAAACGCTGTTTAACCAAATTGGAATTCACAATGAAGGAACTTGAGGCTCGGGAAGAAGGTGACTCCTACTCGGGAAATTCACAATGATAACCTAGGTTAATATCTGAGAAAGTGTTTCAAATACTAGGAATACGTGAATAAAGGGCCTTCATATCTGTAACACATTGTTTGACGACACGGAAATCGTGTTCAAACAACATAGAACCGAGTTGGATTCTGGTTACATTTATAATTCAGGGACAATGAGTTGGCGTTGTTGAAAGAAGGCTGTTTAGGCCATTAAACCGGAAGTGATGACGTCACCAAGGGGCGGGGCACGTGAGCAGCCCAAAGTGATCCCAGGTGATAATGATTTGGCCCTGGGACCTGCTAGGAGTGATGATGTTATCGAGGTTAGTTCTGGTGTTAGGGTTAGAGAATTGGGGTTCGGGCTAGGGTTAGGGTTACGATAAGGGTACCGGCTAGCTAGGGTTCAGGCTCAGGTTCGGGCTAGGTTTAGGGTTAGGGTTAGAGGGTTAGGGACAGGGTTAGGGTAACGGTGTAGTAACATTGGGCATTCACAATAAATGAGCTTCAATCACTGGACAAGTTTGAGTGTAGCACTGAGAATTTACCATTCCTGACAAGGCAAATATTTAGAAATGTGCTTGACACACCAGGAATACATATTCCAAAGACTGAATATCTGAACAGCCCAATTTTGTCACTGGGAAATCTTGTTCAAACAGCTGAGAACCGAGTGTGACACTGTTTACATTTATTTTTCACGTCAAAAGGATTTGGCGTTTTCGGGAAAAGGAGTTGGTGAAACACTGAAAAATTCATTTTCCTAGAGCTATAGGATAGTACGAAAGTATTGAGAACACTATGAAATCAAAATGTCAGTTCAGCTAGTGTTCCAAGTAGTGTTTTAGTGTGCCTTCAAAAGCCTGTATGACACCCATGTTAAAATAAAGACTCTCAGAGCTCAAAACAACCGACCAGCGGGACGTGTCAGAGTGTCTGTTGAACTCTTGGAATACGTTTTAGAACCTGAAAATCTCTACTGAATTTTGAAGTACTGAGAATTTGAATCCAAAGCGCTGTGAAAGGTAGGATAGATTTCAAGTGGTAATAACGGTTAAAGCGCTGGTATATTTGTAAAAAACGCTGTTTAACCAAATTGGAATTCACAATGAAGGAACTTGAGGCTCGGGAAGAAAGTGACTCCTACTCGGGAAATTCACAATGATAACCTAGGTTAATATCTGAGAAAGTGTTTCAAATACTAGGAATACGTGAATAAAGGGCCTTCATATCTGTAACACACATTTTTGACGACACGGAAATCGTGTTCAAACAACATAGAACCGAGTTGGATTCTGGTTACATTTATAATTCAGGGACAATGAGTTGGCGTTGTTGAAAGAAGGCTGTTTAGGCCATTAAACCGGAAGTGATGACGTCACCAAGGGGGCGGGGCCACGTGAGGAGGCCCAAGTGATCCCAGGTGATAATGATTTGGTCCTGGGACCTCCTAGGAGTGATGACATCATCGAGGTTAATTCTGGTGTTAGGGTTAGAGAATTGGGGTTCGGGCTAGGGTTAGGGTTAAGATAAGGGTACCGGCTAGCTAGGGTTCAGGCTCAGGTTCGGGCTAGGTTTAAGGTTAGGGTTAGAGGGTTAGGGACAGGGTTAGGGTAACGGTGTAGTAACATTGGGCATTCACAATAAATGAGCTTCAATCACTGGACAAGTTTGAGTGTAGCACTGAGAATTTACCATTCCTGACAAGGCAAATATTTAGAAATGTGCTTGACACACCAGGAATACATATTCCAAAGACTGAATATCTGAACAGCCCAATTTTGTCACTGGGAAATCTTGTTCAAACAGCTGAGAACCGAGTGTGACACTGTTTACATTTATTTTTCACGTCAAAAGGAGCTGGCGTTTTCGGGAAAAGGAGTTGGTGAAACACTGAAAAATTCATTTTCCTAGAGCTATAGGATAGTACGAAAGTATTGAGAACACTATGAAATCAAAATGTCAGTTCAGCTAGTGTTCCAAGTAGTGTTTTAGTGTGCCTTCAAAAGCCTGTATGACACCCATGTTAAAATAAAGACTCTCAGAGCTCAAAACAACCGACCAGCGGGACGTGTCAGAGTGTCTGTTGAACTCTTGGAATACGTTTTAGAACCTGAAAATCTCTACTGAATTTTGAAGTACTGAGAATTTGTATCCAAAGCGCTGTGAAAGGTAGGATAGATTTCAAGTGGTAATAACGGTTAAAGCGGTGGTATATTTGTAAAAAACGCTGTTTAACCAAATTGGAATTCACAATGAAGGAACTTGAGGCTGGGGAAGAAGGTGACTCCTACTCGGGAAATTCACAATGATATCCTAGGTTAATATCTGAGAAAGTGTTTCAAATACTAGGAATACGTGAATAAAGGGCCTTCATATCTGTAACACATTGTTTGACGACACGGAAATCGTGTTCAAACAACATAGAACCGAGTTGGATTCTGGTTACATTTATAATTCAGGGACAATGAGTTGGCGTTGTTGAAAGAAGGCTGTTTAGGCCATTAAACCGGAAGTGATGACGTCACCAAGGGGGCGGGGCCACGTGAGGAGGCCCAAGTGATCCCAGGTGATAATGATTTGGTCCTGGGACCTCCTAGGAGTGATGACATCATCGAGGTTAATTCTGGTGTTAGGGTTAGAGAATTGGGGTTCGGGCTAGGGTTAGGGTTAAGATAAGGGTACCGGCTAGCTAGGGTTCAGGCTCAGGTTCGGGCTAGGTTTAGGGTTAGGGTTAGAGGGTTAGGGACAGGGTTAGGGTAACGGTGTAGTAACATTGGGCATTCACAATAAATGAGCTTCAATCACTGGACAAGTTTGAGTGTAGCACTGAGAATTTACCATTCCTGACAAGGCAAATATTTAGAAATGTGCTTGACACACCAGGAATACATATTCCAAAGACTGAATATCTGAACAGCCCAATTTTGTCACTGGGAAATCTTGTTCAAACAGCTGAGAACCGAGTGTGACACTGTTTACATTTATTTTTCACGTCAAAAGGAGCTGGAGTTTTCGGGAAAAGGAGTTGGTGAAACACTGAAAAAATTCATTTTCCTAGAGCTATAGGATAGTACGAAAGTATTGAGAACACTATGAAATCAAAATGTCAGTTCAGCTAGTGTTCCAAGTAGTGTTTTAGTGTGCCTTCAAAAGCCTGTATGACACCCATGTTAAAATAAAGACTCTCAGAGCTCAAAACAACCGACCAGCGGGACGTGTCAGAGTGTCTGTTGAACTCTTGGAATACGTTTTAGAACCTGAAAATCTCTACTGAATTTTGAAGTACTGAGAATTTGAATCCAAAGCGCTGTGAAAGGTAGGATAGATTTCAAGTGGTAATAACGGTTAAAGCGCTGGTATATTTGTAAAAAACGCTGTTTAACCAAATTGGAATTCACAATGAAGGAACTTGAGGCTCGGGAAGAAGGTGACTCCTACTCGGGAAATTCACAATGATAACCTAGGTTAATATCTGAGAAAGTGTTTCAAATACTAGGAATACGTGAATAAAGGGCCTTCATATCTGTAACACATTGTTTGACGACACGGAAATCGTGTTCAAACAACATAGAACCGAGTTGGATTCTGGTTACATTTATAATTCAGGGACAATGAGTTGGCGTTGTTGAAAGAAGGCTGTTTAGGCCATTAAACCGGAAGTGATGACGTCACCAAGGGGCGGGGCACGTGAGCAGCCCAAAGTGATCCCAGGTGATAATGATTTGGTCCTGGGACCTCCTAGGAGTGATGACATCATCGAGGTTAATTCTGGTGTTAGGGTTAGAGAATTGGGGTTCGGGCTAGGGTTAGGGTTAAGATAAGGGTACCGGCTAGCTAGGGTTCAGGCTCAGGTTCGGGCTAGGTTTAGGGTTAGGGTTAGAGGGTTAGGGACAGGGTTAGGGTAACGGTGTAGTAACATTGGGCATTCACAATAAATGAGCTTCAATCACTGGACAAGTTTGAGTGTAGCACTGAGAATTTACCATTCCTGACAAGGCAAATATTTAGAAATGTGCTTGACACACCAGGAATACATATTCCAAAGACTGAATATCTGAACAGCCCAATTTTGTCACTGGGAAATCTTGTTCAAACAGCTGAGAACCGAGTGTGACACTGTTTACATTTATTTTTCACGTCAAAAGGAGCTGGAGTTTTCGGGAAAAGGAGTTGGTGAAACACTGAAAAATTCATTTTCCTAGAGCTATAGGATAGTACGAAAGTATTGAGAACACTATGAAATCAAAATGTCAGTTCAGCTAGTGTTCCAAGTAGTGTTTTAGTGTGCCTTCAAAAGCCTGTATGACACCCATGTTAAAATAAAGACTCTCAGAAGCTCAAAACAACCGACCAGCGGGACGTGTCAGAGTGTCTGTTGAACTCTTGGAATACGTTTTAGAACCTGAAAATCTCTACTGAATTTTGAAGTACTGAGAATTTGAATCCAAAGCGCTGTGAAAGGTAGGATAGATTTCAAGTGGTAATAACGGTTAAAGCGCTGGTATATTTGTAAAAAACGCTGTTTAACCAAATTGGAATTCACAATGAAGGAACTTGAGGCTCGGGAAGAAGGTGACTCCTACTCGGGAAATTCACAATGATAACCTAGGTTAATATCTGAGAAAGTGTTTCAAATACTAGGAATACGTGAATAAAGGGCCTTCATATCTGTAACACATTGTTTGACGACACGGAAATCGTGTTCAAACAACATAGAACCGAGTTGGATTCTGGTTACATTTATAATTCAGGGACAATGAGTTGGCGTTGTTGAAAGAAGGCTGTTTAGGCCATTAAACCGGAAGTGATGACGTCACCAAGGGGGCGGGGCACGTGAGCAGCCCAAAGTGATCCCAGGTGATAATGATTTGGCCCTGGGACCTGCTAGGAGTGATGATGTTATCGAGGTTAGTTCTGGTGTTAGGGTTAGAGAATTGGGGTTCGGGCTAGGGTTAGGGTTAAGATAAGGGTACCGGCTAGCTAGGGTTCAGGCTCAGGTTCGGGCTAGGTTTAGGGTTAGGGTTAGAGGGTTAGGGACAGGGTTAGGGTAACGGTGTAGTAACATTGGGCATTCACAATAAATGAGCTTCAATCACTGGACAAGTTTGAGTGTAGCACTGAGAATTTACCATTCCTGACAAGGCAAATATTTAGAAATGTGCTTGACACACCAGGAATACATATTCCAAAGACTGAATATCTGAACAGCCCAATTTTGTCACTGGGAAATCTTGTTCAAACAGCTGAGAACCGAGTGTGACACTGTTTACATTTATTTTTCACGTCAAAAGGAGCTGGAGTTTTCGGGAAAAGGAGTTGGTGAAACACTGAAAAATTCATTTTCCTAGAGCTATAGGATAGTACGAAAGTATTGAGAACACTATGAAATCAAAATGTCAGTTCAGCTAGTGTTCCAAGTAGTGTTTTAGTGTGCCTTCAAAAGCCTGTATGACACCCATGTTAAAATAAAGACTCTCAGAGCTCAAAACAACCGACCAGCGGGACGTGTCAGAGTGTCTGTTGAACTCTTGGAATACGTTTTAGAACCTGAAAATCTCTACTGAATTTTGAAGTACTGAGAATTTGAATCCAAAGCGCTGTGAAAGGTAGGATAGATTTCAAGTGGTAATAACGGTTAAAGCGCTGGTATATTTGTAAAAAACGCTGTTTAACCAAATTGGAATTCACAATGAAGGAACTTGAGGCTGGGGAAGAAGGTGACTCCTACTCGGGAAATTCACAATGATAACCTAGGTTAATATCTGAGAAAGTGTTTCAAATACTAGGAATACGTGAATAAAGGGCCTTCATATCTGTAACACATTGTTTGACGACACGGAAATCGTGTTCAAACAACATAGAACCGAGTTGGATTCTGGTTACATTTATAATTCAGGGACAATGAGTTGGCGTTGTTGAAAGAAGGCTGTTTAGGCCATTAAACCGGAAGTGATGACGTCACCAAGGGGGCGGGGCCACGTGAGGAGGCCCAAGTGATCCCAGGTGATAATGATTTGGTCCTGGGACCTCCTAGGAGTGATGACATCATCGAGGTTAATTCTGGTGTTAGGGTTAGAGAATTGGGGTTCGGGCTAGGGTTAGGGTTAAGATAAGGGTACCGGCTAGCTAGGGTTCAGGCTCAGGTTCGGGCTAGGTTTAAGGTTAGGGTTAGAGGGTTAGGGACAGGGTTAGGGTAACGGTGTAGTAACATTGGGCATTCACAATAAATGAGCTTCAATCACTGGACAAGTTTGAGTGTAGCACTGAGAATTTACCATTCCTGACAAGGCAAATATTTAGAAATGTGCTTGACACACCAGGAATACATATTCCAAAGACTGAATATCTGAACAGCCCAATTTTGTCACTGGGAAATCTTGTTCAAACAGCTGAGAACCGAGTGTGACACTGTTTACATTTATTTTTCACGTCAAAAGGAGCTGGAGTTTTCGGGAAAAGGAGTTGGTGAAACACTGAAAAATTCATTTTCCTAGAGCTATAGGATAGTACGAAAGTATTGAGAACACTATGAAATCAAAATGTCAGTTCAGCTAGTGTTCCAAGTAGTGTTTTAGTGTGCCTTCAAAAGCCTGTATGACACCCATGTTAAAATAAAGACTCTCAGAGCTCAAAACAACCGACCAGCGGGACGTGTCAGAGTGTCTGTTGAACTCTTGGAATACGTTTTAGAACCTGAAAATCTCTACTGAATTTTGAAGTACTGAGAATTTGAATCCAAAGCGCTGTGAAAGGTAGGATAGATTTCAAGTGGTAATAACGGTTAAAGCGCTGGTATATTTGTAAAAAACGCTGTTTAACCAAATTGGAATTCACAATGAAGGAACTTGAGGCTCGGGAAGAAGGTGACTCCTACTCGGGAAATTCACAATGATAACCTAGGTTAATATCTGAGAAAGTGTTTCAAATACTAGGAATACGTGAATAAAGGGCCTTCATATCTGTAACACATTGTTTGACGACACGGAAATCGTGTTCAAACAACATAGAACCGAGTTGGATTCTGGTTACATTTATAATTCAGGGACAATGAGTTGGCGTTGTTGAAAGAAGGCTGTTTAGGCCATTAAACCGGAAGTGATGACGTCACCAAGGGGCGGGGCACGTGAGCAGCCCAAAGTGATCCCAGGTGATAATGATTTGGCCCTGGGACCTGCTAGGAGTGATGATGTTATCGAGGTTAGTTCTGGTGTTAGGGTTAGAGAATTGGGGTTCGGGCTAGGGTTAGGGTTAAGATAAGGGTACCGGCTAGCTAGGGTTCAGGCTCAGGTTCGGGCTAGGTTTAGGGTTAGGGTTAGAGGGTTAGGGACAGGGTTAGGGTAACGGTGTAGTAACATTGGGCATTCACAATAAATGAGCTTCAATCACTGGACAAGTTTGAGTGTAGCACTGAGAATTTACCATTCCTGACAAGGCAAATATTTAGAAATGTGCTTGACACACCAGGAATACATATTCCAAAGACTGAATATCTGAACAGCCCAATTTTGTCACTGGGAAATCTTGTTCAAACAGCTGAGAACCGAGTGTGACACTGTTTACATTTATTTTTCACGTCAAAAGGAGCTGGAGTTTTCGGGAAAAGGAGTTGGTGAAACACTGAAAAATTCATTTTCCTAGAGCTATAGGATAGTACGAAAGTATTGAGAACACTATGAAATCAAAATGTCAGTTCAGCTAGTGTTCCAAGTAGTGTTTTAGTGTGCCTTCAAAAGCCTGTATGACACCCATGTTAAAATAAAGACTCTCAGAGCTCAAAACAACCGACCAGCGGGACGTGTCAGAGTGTCTGTTGAACTCTTGGAATACGTTTTTAGAACCTGAAAATCTCTACTGAATTTTGAAGTACTGAGAATTTGTATCCAAAGCGCTGTGAAAGGTAGGATAGATTTCAAGTGGTAATAACGGTTAAAGCGGTGGTATATTTGTAAAAAACGCTGTTTAACCAAATTGGAATTCACAATGAAGGAACTTGAGGCTGGGGAAGAAGGTGACTCCTACTCGGGAAATTCACAATGATAACCTAGGTTAATATCTGAGAAAGTGTTTCAAATACTAGGAAAACGTGAATGAAGGGCCTTCATATCTGTAACACATTGTTTGACGACACGGAAATCGTGTTCAAACAACATAGAACCGAGTTGGATTCTGGTTACATTTATAATTCAGGGACAATGAGTTGGCGTTGTTGAAAGAAGGCTGTTTAGGCCATTAAACCGGAAGTGATGACGTCACCAAGGGGGCGGGGCCACGTGAGGAGGCCCAAGTGATCCCAGGTGATAATGATTTGGCCCTGGGACCTCCTAGGAGTGGATGACATCATCGAGGTTAATTCTGGTGTTAGGGTTAGAGAATTGGGGTTCGGGCTAGGGTTAGGGTTAAGATAAGGGTACCGGCTAGCTAGGGTTCAGGCTCAGGTTCGGGCTAGGTTTAAGGTTAGGGTTAGAGGGTTAGGGACAGGGTTAGGGTAACGGTGTAGTAACATTGGGCATTCACAATAAATGAGCTTCAATCACTGGACAAGTTTGAGTGTAGCACTGAGAATTTACCATTCCTGACAAGGCAAATATTTAGAAATGTGCTTGACACACCAGGAATACATATTCCAAAGACTGAATATCTGAACAGCCCAATTTTGTCACTGGGAAATCTTGTTCAAACAGCTGAGAACCGAGTGTGACACTGTTTACATTTATTTTTCACGTCAAAAGGAGCTGGAGTTTTCGGGAAAAGGAGTTGGTGAAACACTGAAAAATTCATTTTCCTAGAGCTATAGGATAGTACGAAAGTATTGAGAACACTATGAAATCAAAATGTCAGTTCAGCTAGTGTTCCAAGTAGTGTTTTAGTGTGCCTTCAAAAGCCTGTATGACACCCATGTTAAAATAAAGACTCTCAGAGCTCAAAACAACCGACCAGCGGGACGTGTCAGAGTGTCTGTTGAACTCTTGGAATACGTTTTAGAACCTGAAAATCTCTACTGAATTTTGAAGTACTGAGAATTTGAATCCAAAGCGCTGTGAAAGGTAGGATAGATTTCAAGTGGTAATAACGGTTAAAGCGCTGGTATATTTGTAAAAAACGCTGTTTAACCAAATTGGAATTCACAATGAAGGAACTTGAGGCTCGGGAAGAAGGTGACTCCTACTCGGGAAATTCACAATGATAACCTAGGTTAATATCTGAGAAAGTGTTTCAAATACTAGGAATACGTGAATAAAGGGCCTTCATATCTGTAACACATTGTTTGACGACACGGAAATCGTGTTCAAACAACATAGAACCGAGTTGGATTCTGGTTACATTTATAATTCAGGGACAATGAGTTGGCGTTGTTGAAAGAAGGCTGTTTAGGCCATTAAACCGGAAGTGATGACGTCACCAAGGGGGCGGGGCACGTGAGCAGCCCAAAGTGATCCCAGGTGATAATGATTTGGCCCTGGGACCTGCTAGGAGTGATGATGTTATCGAGGTTAGTTCTGGTGTTAGGGTTAGAGAATTGGGGTTCGGGCTAGGGTTAGGGTTAAGATAAGGGTACCGGCTAGCTAGGGTTCAGGCTCAGGTTCGGGCTAGTTTTAGGGTTAGGGTTAGAGGGTTAGGGACAGGGTTAGGGTAACGGTGTAGTAACATTGGGCATTCACAATAAATGAGCTTCAATCACTGGACAAGTTTGAGTGTAGCACTGAGAATTTACCATTCCTGACAAGGCAAATATTTAGAAATGTGCTTGACACACCAGGAATACATATTCCAAAGACTGAATATCTGAACAGCCCAATTTTGTCACTGGGAAATCTTGTTCAAACAGCTGAGAGAACCGAGTGTGACACTGTTTACATTTATTTTTCACGTCAAAAGGAGCTGGAGTTTTCGGGAAAAGGAGTTGGTGAAACACTGAAAAATTCATTTTCCTAGAGCTATAGGATAGTACGAAAGTATTGAGAACACTATGAAATCAAAATGTCAGTTCAGCTAGTGTTCCAAGTAGTGTTTTAGTGTGCCTTCAAAAGCCTGTATGACACCCATGTTAAAATAAAGACTCTCAGAGCTCAAAACAACCGACCAGCGGGACGTGTCAGAGTGTCTGTTGAACTCTTGGAATACGTTTTAGAACCTGAAAATCTCTACTGAATTTTGAAGTACTGAGAATTTGAATCCAAAGCGCTGTGAAAGGTAGGATAGATTTCAAGTGGTAATAACGGTTAAAGCGCTGGTATATTTGTAAAAAACGCTGTTTAACCAAATTGGAATTCACAATGAAGGAACTTGAGGCTCGGGGAAGAAGGTGACTCCTACTCGGGAAATTCACAAATGATAACCTAGGTTAATATCTGAGAAAGTGTTTCAAATACTAGGAATACGTGAATAAAGGGCCTTCATATCTGTAACACATTGTTTGACGACACGGAAATCGTGTTCAAACAACATAGAACCGAGTTGGATTCTGGTTACATTTATAATTCAGGGACAATGAGTTGGCGTTGTTGAAAGAAGGCTGTTTAGGCCATTAAACCGGAAGTGATGACGTCACCAAGGGGGCGGGGCCACGTGAGGAGGCCCAAGTGATCCCAGGTGATAATGATTTGGTCCTGGGACCTCCTAGGAGTGATGACATCATCGAGGTTAATTCTGGTGTTAGGGTTAGAGAATTGGGGTTCGGGCTAGGGTTAGGGTTAAGATAAGGGTACCGGCTAGCTAGGGTTCAGGCTCAGGTTCGGGCTAGGTTTAAGGTTAGGGTTAGAGGGTTAGGGACAGGGTTAGGGTAACGGTGTAGTAACATTGGGCATTCACAATAAATGAGCTTCAATCACTGGACAAGTTTGAGTGTAGCACTGAGAATTTACCATTCCTGACAAGGCAAATATTTAGAAATGTGCTTGACACACCAGGAATACATATTCCAAAGACTGAATATCTGAACAGCCCAATTTTGTCACTGGGAAATCTTGTTCAAACAGCTGAGAACCGAGTGTGACACTGTTTACATTTATTTTTCACGTCAAAAGGAGCTGGAGTTTTCGGGAAAAGGAGTTGGTGAAACACTGAAAAATTCATTTTCCTAGAGCTATAGGATAGTACGAAAGTATTGAGAACACTATGAAATCAAAATGTCAGTTCAGCTAGTGTTCCAAGTAGTGTTTTAGTGTGCCTTCAAAAGCCTGTATGACACCCATGTTAAAATAAAGACTCTCAGAGCTCAAAACAACCGACCAGCGGGACGTGTCAGAGTGTCTGTTGAACTCTTGGAATACGTTTTAGAACCTGAAAATCTCTACTGAATTTTGAAGTACTGAGAATTTGAATCCAAAGCGCTGTGAAAGGTAGGATAGATTTCAAGTGGTAATAACGGTTAAAGCGCTGGTATATTTGTAAAAAAACGCTGTTTAACCAAATTGGAATTCACAATGAAGGAACTTGAGGCTCGGGAAGAAGGTGACTCCTACTCGGGAAATTCACAATGATAACCTAGGTTAATATCTGAGAAAGTGTTTCAAATACTAGGAATACGTGAATAAAGGGCCTTCATATCTGTAACACATTGTTTGACGACACGGAAATCGTGTTCAAACAACATAGAACCGAGTTGGATTCTGGTTACATTTATAATTCAGGGACAATGAGTTGGCGTTGTTGAAAGAAGGCTGTTTAGGCCATTAAACCGGAAGTGATGACGTCACCAAGGGGGCGGGGCCACGTGAGGAGCCCCCAAGTGATCCCAGGTGATAATGATTTGGTCCTGGGACCTCCTAGGAGTGATGACATCATCGAGGTTAATTCTGGTGTTAGGGTTAGAGAATTGGGGTTCGGGCTAGGGTTAGGGTTAAGATAAGGGTACCGGCTAGCTAGGGTTCAGGCTCAGGTTCGGGCTAGGTTTAAGGTTAGGGGTTAGAGGGTTAGGGACAGGGTTAGGGTAACGGTGTAGTAACATTGGGCATTCACAATAAATGAGCTTCAATCACTGGACAAGTTTGAGTGTAGCACTGAGAATTTACCATTCCTGACAAGGCAAATATTTAGAAATGTGCTTGACACACCAGGAATACATATTCCAAAGACTGAATATCTGAACAGCCCAATTTTGTCACTGGGAAATCTTGTTCAAACAGCTGAGAACCGAGTGTGACACTGTTTACATTTATTTTTCACGTCAAAAGGAGCTGGAGTTTTTCGGGAAAAGGAGTTGGTGAAACACTGAAAAATTCATTTTCCTAGAGCTATAGGATAGTACGAAAGTATTGAGAACACTATGAAATCAAAATGTCAGTTCAGCTAGTGTTCCAAGTAGTGTTTTAGTGTGCCTTCAAAAGCCTGTATGACACCCATGTTAAAATAAAGACTCTCAGAGCTCAAAACAACCGACCAGCGGGACGTGTCAGAGTGTCTGTTGAACTCTTGGAATACGTTTTAGAACCTGAAAATCTCTACTGAATTTTGAAGTACTGAGAATTTGAATCCAAAGCGCTGTGAAAGGTAGGATAGATTTCAAGTGGTAATAACGGTTAAAGCGCTGGTATATTTGTAAAAAACGCTGTTTAACCAAATTGGAATTCACAATGAAGGAACTTGAGGCTCGGGAAGAAGGTGACTCCTACTCGGGAAATTCACAATGATAACCTAGGTTAATATCTGAGAAAGTGTTTCAAATACTAGGAATACGTGAATAAAGGGCCTTCATATCTGTAACACATTGTTTGACGACACGGAAATCGTGTTCAAACAACATAGAACCGAGTTGGATTCTGGTTACATTTATAATTCAGGGACAATGAGTTGGCGTTGTTGAAAGAAGGCTGCTTAGGCCATTAAAACCGGAAGTGATGACGTCACCAAGGGGCGGGGGCACGTGAGCAGCCCAAAGTGATCCCAGGTGATAATGATTTGGCCCTGGGACCTGCTAGGAGTGATGATGTTATCGAGGTTAGTTCTGGTGTTAGGGTTAGAGAATTGGGGTTCGGGCTAGGGTTAGGGTTACGATAAGGGTACCGGCTAGCTAGGGTTCAGGCTCAGGTTCGGGCTAGGTTTAGGGTTAGGGTTAGAGGGTTAGGGACAGGGTTAGGGTAACGGTGTAGTAACATTGGGCATTCACAATAAATGAGCTTCAATCACTGGACAAGTTTGAGTGTAGCACTGAGAATTTACCATTCCTGACAAGGCAAATATTTAGAAATGTGCTTGACACACCAGGAATACATATTCCAAAGACTGAATATCTGAACAGCCCAATTTTGTCACTGGGAAATCTTGTTCAAACAGCTGAGAACCGAGTGTGACACTGTTTACATTTATTTTTCACGTCAAAAGGAGCTGGAGTTTTCGGGGAAAAGGAGTTGGTGAAACACTGAAAAAATTCATTTTCCTAGAGCTATAGGATAGTACGAAAGTATTGAGAACACTATGAAATCAAAATGTCAGTTCAGCTAGTGTTCCAAGTAGTGTTTTAGTGTGCCTTCAAAAGCCTGTATGACACCCATGTTAAAATAAAGACTCTCAGAGCTCAAAAAAACAACCGACCAGCGGGACGTGTCAGAGTGTCTGTTGAACTCTTGGAATACGTTTTAGAACCTGAAAATCTCTACTGAATTTTGAAGTACTGAGAATTTGAATCCAAAGCGCTGTGAAAGGTAGGATAGATTTCAAGTGGTAATAACGGTTAAAGCGCTGGTATATTTGTAAAAAACGCTGTTTAACCAAATTGGAATTCACAATGAAGGAACTTGAGGCTGGGGAAGAAGGTGACTCCTACTCGGGAAATTCACAATGATATCCTAGGTTAATATCTGAGAAAGTGTTTTCAAATACTAGGAATAACGTGAATAAAGGGCCTTCATATCTGTAACACATTGTTTGACGACACGGAAATCGTGTTCAAACAACATAGAACCGAGTTGGATTCTGGTTACATTTATAATTCAGGGACAATGAGTTGGCGTTGTTGAAAGAAGGCTGTTTAGGCCATTAAACCGGAAGTGATGACGTCACCAAGGGGGCGGGGCCACGTGAGGAGGCCCAAGTGATCCCAGGTGATAATGATTTGGTCCTGGGACCTCCTAGGAGTGATGACATCATCGAGGTTAATTCTGGTGTTAGGGTTAGAGAATTGGGGTTCGGGCTAGGGTTAGGGTTAAGATAAGGGTACCGGCTAGCTAGGGTTCAGGCTCAGGTTCGGGCTAGGTTTAAGGTTAGGGTTAGAGGGTTAGGGACAGGGTTAGGGTAACGGTGTAGTAACATTGGGCATTCACAATAAATGAGCTTCAATCACTGGACAAGTTTGAGTGTAGCACTGAGAATTTACCATTCCTGACAAGGCAAATATTTAGAAATGTGCTTGACACACCAGGAATACATATTCCAAAGACTGAATATCTGAACAGCCCAATTTTGTCACTGGGAAATCTTGTTCAAACAGCTGAGAACCGAGTGTGACACTGTTTACATTTATTTTTCACGTCAAAAGGAGCTGGAGTTTTCGGGAAAAGGAGTTGGTGAAACACTGAAAAATTCATTTTCCTAGAGCTATAGGATAGTACGAAAGTATTGAGAACACTATGAAATCAAAATGTCAGTTCAGCTAGTGTTCCAAGTAGTGTTTTAGTGTGCCTTCAAAAGCCTGTATGACACCCATGTTAAAATAAAGACTCTCAGAGCTCAAAACAACCGACCAGCGGGACGTGTCAGAGTGTCTGTTGAACTCTTGGAATACGTTTTAGAACCTGAAAATCTCTACTGAATTTTGAAGTACTGAGAATTTGAATCCAAAGCGCTGTGAAAGGTAGGATAGATTTCAAGTGGTAATAACGGTTTAAAAGCGCGCTGGTATATTTGTAAAAAACGCTGTTTAACCAAATTGGAATTCACAATGAAGGAACTTGAGGCGGGGGGAAGAAGGTGACTCCTACTCGGGAAATTCACAATGATAACCTAGGTTAATATCTGAGAAAGTGTTTCAAATACTAGGAATACGTGAATAAAGGGCCTTCATATCTGTAACACATTGTTTTGACGACACGGAAATCGTGTTCAAACAACATAGAACCGAGTTGGATTCTGGTTACATTTATAATTCAGGGACAATGAGTTGGCGTTGTTGAAAGAAGGCTGTTTAGGCCATTAAACCGGAAGTGATGACGTCACAGGGGGCGGGGCCACGTGAGGAGGCCCAAGTGATCCCAGGTGATAATGATTTGGTCCTGGGACCTCCTAGGAGTGATGACATCATCGAGGTTAATTCTGGTGTTAGGGTTAGAGAATTGGGGTTCGGGCTAGGGTTAGGGTTAAGATAAGGGTACCGGCTAGCTAGGGTTCAGGCTCCAGGTTCGGGCTAGGTTTAAGGTTAGGGTTAGAGGGTTAGGGACAGGGTTAGGGTAACGGTGTAGTAACATTGGGCATTCACAATAAATGAGCTTCAATCACTGGACAAGTTTGAGTGTAGCACTGAGAATTTACCATTCCTGACAAGGCAAATATTTAGAAATGTGCTTGACACACCAGGAATACATATTCCAAAGACTGAATATCTGAACAGCCCAATTTTGTCACTGGGAAATCTTGTTCAAACAGCTGAGAACCGAGTGTGACACTGTTTACATTTATTTTTCACGTCAAAAGGAGCTGGAGTTTTCGGGAAAAGGAGTTGGTGAAACACTGAAAAATTCATTTTCCTAGAGCTATAGGATAGTACGAAAGTATTGAGAACACTATGAAATCAAAATGTCAGTTCAGCTAGTGTTCCAAGTAGTGTTTTAGTGTGCCTTCAAAAGCCTGTATGACACCCATGTTAAAATAAAGACTCTCAGAGCTCAAAACAACCGACCAGCGGGACGTGTCAGAGTGTCTGTTGAACTCTTGGAATACGTTTTAGAACCTGAAAATCTCTACTGAATTTTGAAGTACTGAGAATTTGAATCCAAAGCGCTGTGAAAGGTAGGATAGATTTCAAGTGGTAATAACGGTTAAAGCGCTGGTATATTTGTAAAAAACGCTGTTTAACCAAATTGGAATTCACAATGAAGGAACTTGAGGCTGGGGAAGAAGGTGACTCCTACTCGGGAAATTCACAATGATATCCTAGGTTAATATCTGAGAAAGTGTTTCAAATACTAGGAATACGTGAATAAAGGGCCTTCATATCTGTAACACATTGTTTGACGACACGGAAATCGTGTTCAAACAACATAGAACCGAGTTGGATTCTGGTTACATTTATAATTCAGGGACAATGAGTTGGCGTTGTTGAAAGAAGGCTGTTTAGGCCATTAAACCGGAAGTGATGACGTCACCAAGGGGGCGGGGGCACGTGAGCAGCCCAAAGTGATCCCAGGTGATAATGATTTGGCCCTGGGACCTGCTAGGAGTGATGATGTTATCGAGGTTAGTTTCTGGTGTTAGGGTTAGAGAATTGGGGTTCGGGCTAGGGTTAGGGTTAAGATAAGGGTACCGGCTAGCTAGGGTTCAGGCTCAGGTTCGGGCTAGGTTTTTAGGGTTAGGGTTAGAGGGTTAGGGACAGGGTTAGGGTAACGGTGTAGTAACATTGGGCATTCACAATAAATGAGCTTCAATCACTGGACAAGTTTGAGTGTAGCACTGAGAATTTACCATTCCTGACAAGGCAAATATTTAGAAATGTGCTTGACACACCAGGAATACATATTCCAAAGACTGAATATCTGAACAGCCCAATTTTGTCACTGGGAAATCTTGTTCAAACAGCTGAGAACCGAGTGTGACACTGTTTACATTTATTTTTCACGTCAAAAGGAGCTGGAGTTTTCGGGAAAAGGAGTTGGTGAAACACTGAAAAATTCATTTTCCTAGAGCTATAGCTATAGGATAGTACGAAAGTATTGAGAACACTATGAAATCAAAATGTCAGTTCAGCTAGTGTTCCAAGTAGTGTTTTAGTGTGCCTTCAAAAGCCTGTATGACACCCATGTTAAAATAAAGACTCTCAGAGCTCAAAAACAACCGACCAGCGGGACGTGTCAGAGTGTCTGTTGAACTCTTGGAATACGTTTTAGAACCTGAAAATCTCTACTGAATTTTGAAGTACTGAGAATTTGAATCCAAAGCGCTGTGAAAGGTAGGATAGATTTCAAGTGGTAATAACGGTTAAAGCGCTGGTATATTTGTAAAAAACGCTGTTTAACCAAATTGGAATTCACAATGAAGGAACTTGAGGCTGGGGAAGAAGGTGACTCCTACTCGGGAAATTCACAATGATATCCTAGGTTAATATCTGAGAAAGTGTTTCAAATACTAGGAATACGTGAATAAAGGGCCTTCATATCTGTAACACATTGTTTGACGACACGGAAATCGTGTTCAAACAACATAGAACCGAGTTGGATTCTGGTTACATTTATAATTCAGGGACAATGAGTTGGCGTTGTTGAAAGAAGGCTGTTTAGGCCATTAAACCGGAAGTGATGACGTCACCAAGGGGGCGGGGCACGTGAGCAGCCCAAAGTGATCCCAGGTGATAATGATTTGGCCCTGGGACCTGCTAGGAGTGATGATGTTATCGAGGTTAGTTCTGGTGTTAGGGTTAGAGAATTGGGGTTCGGGCTAGGGTTAGGGTTAAGATAAGGGTACCGGCTAGCTAGGGTTCAGGCTCAGGTTCGGGCTAGGTTTAAGGTTAGGGTTAGAGGGTTAGGGACAGGGTTAGGGTAACGGTGTAGTAACATTGGGCATTCACAATAAATGAGCTTCAATCACTGGACAAGTTTGAGTGTAGCACTGAGAATTTACCATTCCTGACAAGGCAAATATTTAGAAATGTGCTTGACACACCAGGAATACATATTCCAAAGACTGAATATCTGAACTGAACAGCCCAATTTTGTCACTGGGAAATCTTGTTCAAACAGCTGAGAACCGAGTGTGACACTGTTTACATTTATTTTTCACGTCAAAAGGAGCTGGAGTTTTCGGGAAAAGGAGTTGGTGAAACACTGAAAAATTCATTTTCCTAGAGCTATAGGATAGTACGAAAGTATTGAGAACACTATGAAATCAAAATGTCAGTTCAGCTAGTGTTCCAAGTAGTGTTTTAGTGTGCCTTCAAAAGCCTGTATGACACCCATGTTAAAATAAAGACTCTCAGAGCTCAAAACAACCGACCAGCGGGACGTGTCAGAGTGTCTGTTGAACTCTTGGAATACGTTTTAGAACCTGAAAATCTCTACTGAATTTTGAAGTACTGAGAATTTGAATCCAAAGCGCTGTGAAAGGTAGGATAGATTTCAAGTGGTAATAACGGTTAAAGCGCTGGTATATTTGTAAAAAACGCTGTTTAACCAAATTGGAATTCACAATGAAGGGAACTTGAGGCGGGGGGGGAAGAAGGTGACTCCTACTCGGGAAATTCACAATGATAACCTAGGTTAATATCTGAGAAAGTGTTTCAAATACTAGGAATACGTGAATAAAGGGCCTTCATATCTGTAACACATTGTTTGACGACACGGAAATCGTGTTCAAACAACATAGAACCGAGTTGGATTCTGGTTACATTTATAATTCAGGGACAATGAGTTGGCGTTGTTGAAAGAAGGCTGTTTAGGCCATTAAACCGGAAGTGATGACGTCACCAAGGGGGCGGGGCCACGTGAGGAGGCCCAAGTGATCCCAGGTGATAATGATTTGGTCCTGGGACCTCCTAGGAGTGATGACATCATCGAGGTTAATTCTGGTGTTAGGGTTAGAGAATTGGGGTTCGGGCTAGGGTTAGGGTTAAGATAAGGGTACCGGCTAGCTAGGGTTCAGGCTCAGGTTCGGGCTAGGTTTAAGGGTTAGGGTTAGAGGGTTAGGGACAGGGTTAGGGTAACGGTGTAGTAACATTGGGCATTCACAATAAATGAGCTTCAATCACTGGACAAGTTTGAGTGTAGCACTGAGAATTTACCATTCCTGACAAGGCAAATATTTAGAAATGTGCTTGACACACCAGGAATACATATTCCAAAGACTGAATATCTGAACAGCCCAATTTTGTCACTGGGAAATCTTGTTCAAACAGCTGAGAACCGAGTGTGACACTGTTTACATTTATTTTTCACGTCAAAAGGAGCTGGAGTTTTCGGGAAAAGGAGTTGGTGAAACACTGAAAAATTCATTTTCCTAGAGCTATAGGATAGTACGAAAGTATTGAGAACACTATGAAATCAAAATGTCAGTTCAGCTAGTGTTCCAAGTAGTGTTTTAGTGTGCCTTCAAAAGCCTGTATGACACCCATGTTAAAATAAAGACTCTCAGAGCTCAAAACAACCGACCAGCGGGACGTGTCAGAGTGTCTGTTGAACTCTTGGAATACGTTTTAGAACCTGAAAAATCTCTACTGAATTTTGAAGTACTGAGAATTTGAATCCAAAGCGCTGTGAAAGGTAGGATAGATTTCAAGTGGTAATAACGGTTAAAGCGCTGGTATATTTGTAAAAAAAACGCTGTTTAACCAAATTGGAATTCACAATGAAGGAACTTGAGGCTCGGGAAGAAGGTGACTCCTACTCGGGAAATTCACAATGATAACCTAGGTTAATATCTGAGAAAGTGTTTCAAATACTAGGAATACGTGAATAAAGGGCCTTCATATCTGTAACACATTGTTTGACGACACGGAAATCGTGTTCAAACAACATAGAACCGAGTTGGATTCTGGTTACATTTATAATTCAGGGACAATGAGTTGGCGTTGTTGAAAGAAGGCTGTTTAGGCCATTAAACCGGAAGTGATGACGTCACCAAGGGGCGGGGGCACGTGAGCAGCCCAAAGTGATCCCAGGTGATAATGATTTGGCCCTGGGACCTGCTAGGAGTGATGATGGTTATCGAGGTTAGTTCTGGTGTTAGGGTTAGAGAATTGGGGTCGGGGCTAGGGTTAGGGTTACGATAAGGGTACCGGCTAGCTAGGGTTCAGGCTCAGGTTCGGGCTAGGTTTAGGTTTAGGGTTAGGGTTAGAGGGTTAGGGACAGGGTTAGGGTAACGGTGTAGTAACATTGGGCATTCACAATAAATGAGCTTCAATCACTGGACAAGTTTGAGTGTAGCACTGAGAATTTACCATTCCTGACAAGGCAAATATTTAGAAATGTGCTTGACACACCAGGAATACATATTCCAAAGACTGAATATCTGAACAGCCCAATTTTGTCACTGGGAAATCTTGTTCAAACAGCTGAGAACCGAGTGTGACACTGTTTACATTTATTTTTCACGTCAAAAGGAGCTGGAGTTTTCGGGAAAAGGAGTTGGTGAAACACTGAAAAATTCATTTTCCTAGAGCTATAGGATAGTACGAAAGTATTGAGAACACTATGAAATCAAAAAATGTCAGTTCAGCTAGTGTTCCAAGTAGTGTTTTAGTGTGCCTTCAAAAGCCTGTATGACACCCATGTAAAAAAATAAAGACTCTCAGAGCTCAAAACAACCGACCAGCGGGACGTGTCAGAGTGTCTGTTGAACTCTTGGAATACGTTTTAGAACCTGAAAATCTCTACTGAATTTTGAAGTACTGAGAATTTGAATCCAAAGCGCTGTGAAAGGTAGGATAGATTTCAAGTGGTAATAACGGTTAAAGCGCTGGTATATTTGTAAAAAACGCTGTTTAACCAAATTGGAATTCACAATGAAGGAACTTGAGGCTGGGGAAGAAGGTGACTCCTACTCGGGAAATTCACAATGATAACCTAGGTTAATATCTGAGAAAGTGTTTCAAATACTAGGAATACGTGAATAAAGGGCCTTCATATCTGTAACACATTGTTTGACGACACGGAAATCGTGTTCAAACAACATAGAACCGAGTTGGATTCTGGTTACATTTATAATTCAGGGACAATGAGTTGGCGTTTTTGAAAGAAGGCTGTTTAGGCCATTAAACCGGAAGTGATGACGTCACCAAGGGGGCGGGGCCACGTGAGGAGGCCCAAGTGATCCCAGGTGATAATGATTTGGTCCTGGGACCTCCTAGGAGTGATGACATCATCGAGGTTAATTCTGGTGTTAGGGTTAGAGAATTGGGGTTCGGGCTAGGGTTAGGGTTAAGATAAGGGTACCGGCTAGCTAGGGTTCAGGCTCAGGTTCGGGCTAGGTTTAAGGTTAGGGTTAGAGGGTTAGGGACAGGGTTAGGGTAACGGTGTAGTAACATTGGGCATTCACAATAAATGAGCTTCAATCACTGGACAAGTTTGAGTGTAGCACTGAGAATTTACCATTCCTGACAAGGCAAATATTTAGAAATGTGCTTGACACACCAGGAATACATATTCCAAAGACTGAATATCTGAACAGCCCAATTTTGTCACTGGGAAATCTTGTTCAAACAGCTGAGAACCGAGTGTGACACTGTTTACATTTATTTTTCACGTCAAAAGGAGCTGGCGTTTTCGGGAAAAGGAGTTGGTGAAACACTGAAAAATTCATTTTCCTAGAGCTATAGGATAGTACGAAAGTATTGAGAACACTATGAAATCAAAATGTCAGTTCAGCTAGTGTTCCAAGTAGTGTTTTAGTGTGCCTTCAAAAGCCTGTATGACACCCATGTTAAAATAAAGACTCTCAGAGCTCAAAACAACCGACCAGCGGGACGTGTCAGAGTGTCTGTTGAACTCTTGGAATACGTTTTAGAACCTGAAAATCTCTACTGAATTTTGAAGTACTGAGAATTTGAATCCAAAGCGCTGTGAAAGGTAGGATAGATTTCAAGTGGTAATAACGGTTAAAGCGCTGGTATATTTGTAAAAAACGCTGTTTAACCAAATTGGAATTCACAATGAAGGAACTTGAGGCTCGGGAAGAAGGTGACTCCTACTCGGGAAATTCACAATGATAACCTAGGTTAATATCTGAGAAAGTGTTTCAAATACTAGGAATACGTGAATAAAGGGCCTTCATATCTGTAACACATTGTTTGACGACACGGAAATCGTGTTCAAACAACATAGAACCGAGTTGGATTCTGGTTACATTTATAATTCAGGGACAATGAGTTGGCGTTGTTGAAAGAAGGCTGTTTAGGCCATTAAACCGGAAGTGATGACGTCACCAAGGGGGCGGGGCCACGTGAGGAGGCCCAAGTGATCCCAGGTGATAATGATTTGGCCCTGGGACCTCCTAGGAGTGATGATGACATCATCGAGGTTAATTCTGGTGTTAGGGTTAGAGAATTGGGGTTCGGGCTAGGGTTAGGGTTAAGATAAGGGTACCGGCTAGCTAGGGTTCAGGCTCAGGTTCGGGCTAGGTTTAAGGTTAGGGTTAGAGGGTTAGGGACAGGGTTAGGGTAACGGTGTAGTAACATTGGGCATTCACAATAAATGAGCTTCAATCTCACTGGACAAGTTTGAGTGTAGCACTGAGAATTTACCATTCCTGACAAGGCAAATATTTAGAAATGTGCTTGACACACCAGGAATACATATTCCAAAGACTGAATATCTGAACAGCCCAATTTTGTCACTGGGAAATCTTGTTCAAACAGCTGAGAACCGAGTGTGACACTGTTTACATTTATTTTTCACGTCAAAAGGAGCTGGAGTTTTCGGGGAAAAGGAGTTGGTGAAACACTGAAAAATTCATTTTCCTAGAGCTATAGGATAGTACGAAAGTATTGAGAACACTATGAAATCAAAATGTCAGTTCAGCTAGTGTTCCAAGTAGTGTTTTAGTGTGCCTTCAAAAGCCTGTATGACACCCATGTTAAAATAAAGACTCTCAGAGCTCAAAACAACCGACCAGCGGGACGTGTCAGAGTGTCTGTTGAACTCTTGGAATACGTTTTAGAACCTGAAAATCTCTACTGAATTTTGAAGTACTGAGAATTTGAATCCAAAAGCGCTGTGAAAGGTAGGATAGATTTCAAGTGGTAATAACGGTTAAAGCGCTGGTATATTTGTAAAAAACGCTGTTTAACCAAATTGGAATTCACAATGAAGGAACTTGAGGCTCGGGAAGAAGGTGACTCCTACTCGGGAAATTCACAATGATAACCTAGGTTAATATCTGAGAAAGTGTTTCAAATACTAGGAATACGTGAATAAAGGGCCTTCATATCTGTAACACATTGTTTGACGACACGGAAATCGTGTTCAAACAACATAGAACCGAGTTGGATTCTGGTTACATTTATAATTCAGGGACAATGAGTTGGCGTTGTTGAAAGAAGGCTGTTTAGGCCATTAAACCGGAAGTGATGACGTCACCAGGGGGGCGGGGCACGTGAGCAGCCCCAAGTGATCCCAGGTGATAATGATTTGGCCCTGGGACCTGCTAGGAGTGATGATGTTATCGAGGTTAGTTCTGGTGTTAGGGTTAGAGAATTGGGGTTCGGGCTAGGCTAGGGTTAGGGTTAAGATAAGGGTACCGGCTAGCTAGGGTTCAGGCTCAGGTTCGGGCTAGGTTTAGGGTTAGGGTTAGAGGGTTAGGGACAGGGTTAGGGTAACGGTGTAGTAACATTGGGCATTCACAATAAATGAGCTTCAATCACTGGACAAGTTTGAGTGTAGCACTGAGAATTTACCATTCCTGACAAGGCAAATATTTAGAAATGTGCTTGACACACCAGGAATACATATTCCAAAGACTGAATATCTGAACAGCCCAATTTTGTCACTGGGAAATCTTGTTCAAACAGCTGAGAACCGAGTGTGACACTGTTTACATTTATTTTTCACGTCAAAAGGAGCTGGAGTTTTCGGGAAAAGGAGTTGGTGAAACACTGAAAAATTCATTTTCCTAGAGCTATAGGATAGTACGAAAGTATTGAGAACACTATGAAATCAAAATGTCAGTTCAGCTAGTGTTCCAAGTAGTGTTTTAGTGTGCCTTCAAAAGCCTGTATATGACACCCATGTTAAAATAAAGACTCTCAGAGCTCAAAAACAACCGACCAGCGGGACGTGTCAGAGTGTCTGTTGAACTCTTGGAATACGTTTTAGAACCTGAAAATCTCTACTGAATTTTGAAGTACTGAGAATTTGAATCCAAAGCGCTGTGAAAGGTAGGATAGATTTCAAGTGGTAATAACGGTTAAAGCGCTGGTATATTTTTAAAAAAAACGCTGTTTAACCAAATTGGAATTCACAATGAAGGAACTTGAGGCTCGGGAAGAAGGTGACTCCTACTCGGGAAATTCACAATGATAACCTAGGTTAATATCTGAGAAAGTGTTTCAAATACTAGGAATACGTGAATAAAGGGCCTTCATATCTGTAACACATTGTTTGACGACACGGAAATCGTGTTCAAACAACATAGAACCGAGTTGGATTCTGGTTACATTTATAATTCAGGGACAATGAGTTGGCGTTGTTGAAAGAAGGCTGTTTAGGCCATTAAACCGGAAGTGATGACGTCACCAAGGGGGCGGGGCCACGTGAGGAGGCCCAAGTGATCCCAGGTGATAATGATTTGGTCCTGGGACCTCCTAGGAGTGATGACATCATCGAGGTTAATTCTGGTGTTAGGGTTAGAGAATTGGGGTTCGGGCTAGGGTTAGGGTTAAGATAAGGGTACCGGCTAGCTAGGGTTCAGGCTCAGGTTCGGGCTAGGTTTAAGGTTAGGGTTAGAGGGTTAGGGACAGGGTTAGGGTAACGGTGTAGTAACATTGGGCATTCACAATAAATGAGCTTCAATCACTGGACAAGTTTGAGTGTAGCACTGAGAATTTACCATTCCTGACAAGGCAAATATTTAGAAATGTGCTTGACACACCAGGAATACATATTCCAAAGACTGAATATCTGAACAGCCCAATTTTGTCACTGGGAAATCTTGTTCAAACAGCTGAGAACCGAGTGTGACACTGTTTACATTTATTTTTCACGTCAAAAGGAGCTGGAGTTTTTTTCGGGAAAAAAGGAGTTGGTGAAACACTGAAAAATTCATTTTCCTAGAGCTATAGGATAGTACGAAAGTATTGAGAACACTATGAAATCAAAATGTCAGTTCAGCTAGTGTTCCAAGTAGTGTTTTAGTGTGCCTTCAAAAGCCTGTATGACACCCATGTTAAAATAAAGACTCTCAGAGCTCAAAACAACCGACCAGCGGGACGTGTCAGAGTGTCTGTTGAACTCTTGGAATACGTTTTAGAACCTGAAAATCTCTACTGAATTTTGAAGTACTGAGAATTTGAATCCAAAGCGCTGTGAAAGGTAGGATAGATTTCAAGTGGTAATAACGGTTAAAGCGCTGGTATATTTGTAAAAAACGCTGTTTAACCAAATTGGAATTCACAATGAAGGAACTTGAGGCTCGGGAAGAAGGTGACTCCTACTCGGGAAATTCACAATGATAACCTAGGTTAATATCTGAGAAAGTGTTTCAAATACTAGGAATACGTGAATAAAGGGCCTTCATATCTGTAACACATTGTTTGACGACACGGAAATCGTGTTCAAACAACATAGAACCGAGTTGGATTCTGGTTACATTTATAATTCAGGGACAATGAGTTGGCGTTGTTGAAAGAAGGCTGTTTAGGCCATTAAACCGGAAGTGATGACGTCACCAAGGGGCGGGGGCACGTGAGCAGCCCAAAGTGATCCCAGGTGATAATGATTTGGCCCTGGGACCTGCTAGGAGTGATGATGTTATCGAGGTTAGTTCTGGTGTTAGGGTTAGAGAATTGGGGTTCGGGCTAGGGTTAGGGTTAAGATAAGGGTACCGGCTAGCTAGGGTTCAGGCTCAGGTTCGGGCTAGGTTTAGGGTTAGGGTTAGAGGGTTAGGGACAGGGTTAGGGTAACGGTGTAGTAACATTGGGCATTCACAATAAATGAGCTTCAATCACTGGACAAGTTTGAGTGTAGCACTGAGAATTTACCATTCCTGACAAGGCAAATATTTAGAAATGTGCTTGACACACCAGGAATACATATTCCAAAGACTGAATATCTGAACAGCCCAATTTTGTCACTGGGAAATCTTGTTCAAACAGCTGAGAACCGAGTGTGACACTGTTTACATTTATTTTTCACGTCAAAAGGAGCTGGAGTTTTCGGGAAAAGGAGTTGGTGAAACACTGAAAAATTCATTTTCCTAGAGCTATAGGATAGTACGAAAGTATTGAGAACACTATGAAATCAAAATGTCAGTTCAGCTAGTGTTCCAAGTAGTGTTTTAGTGTGCCTTCAAAAGCCTGTATGACACCCATGTTAAAATAAAGACTCTCAGAGCAAAAAAACAACCGACCAGCGGGACGTGTCAGAGTGTCTGTTGAACTCTTGGAATACGTTTTAGAACCTGAAAATCTCTACTGAATTTTGAAGTACTGAGAATTTGAATCCAAAGCGCTGTGAAAGGTAGGATAGATTTCAAGTGGTAATAACGGTTAAAGCGCTGGTATATTTAAAAAAAAAAACGCTGTTTAACCAAATTGGAATTCACAATGAAGGAACTTGAGGCTCGGGAAGAAGGTGACTCCTACTCGGGAAATTCACAATGATAACCTAGGTTAATATCTGAGAAAGTGTTTCAAATACTAGGAATACGTGAATAAAGGGCCTTCATATCTGTAACACATTGTTTGACGACACGGAAATCGTGTTCAAACAACATAGAACCGAGTTGGATTCTGGTTACATTTATAATTCAGGGACAATGAGTTGGCGTTTTTGAAAGAAGGCTGTTTAGGCCATTAAACCGGAAGTGATGACGTCACCAAGGGGGCGGGGCCACGTGAGGAGGCCCAAGTGATCCCAGGTGATAATGATTTGGTCCTGGGACCTCCTAGGAGTGATGACATCATCGAGGTTAATTCTGGTGTTAGGGTTAGAGAATTGGGGTTCGGGCTAGGGTTAGGGTTAAGATAAGGGTACCGGCTAGCTAGGGTTCAGGCTCAGGTTCGGGCTAGGTTTAAGGTTAGGGTTAGAGGGTTAGGGACAGGGTTAGGGTAACGGTGTAGTAACATTGGGCATTCACAATAAATGAGCTTCAATCACTGGACAAGTTTGAGTGTAGCACTGAGAATTTACCATTCCTGACAAGGCAAATATTTAGAAATGTGCTTGACACACCAGGAATACATATTCCAAAGACTGAATATCTGAACAGCCCAATTTTGTCACTGGGAAATCTTGTTCAAACAGCTGAGAACCGAGTGTGACACTGTTTACATTTATTTTTCACGTCAAAAGGAGCTGGAGTTTTCGGGAAAAGGAGTTGGTGAAACACTGAAAAATTCATTTTCCTAGAGCTATAGGATAGTACGAAAGTATTGAGAACACTATGAAATCAAAATGTCAGTTCAGCTAGTGTTCCAAGTAGTGTTTTAGTGTGCCTTCAAAAGCCTGTATGACACCCATGTTAAAATAAAGACTCTCAGAGCTCAAAACAACCGACCAGCGGGACGTGTCAGAGTGTCTGTTGAACTCTTGGAATACGTTTTAGAACCTGAAAATCTCTACTGAATTTTGAAGTACTGAGAATTTGAATCCAAAGCGCTGTGAAAGGTAGGATAGATTTCAAGTGGTAATAACGGTTAAAGCGCTGGTATATTTAAAAAAAAACGCTGTTTAACCAAATTGGAATTCACAATGAAGGAACTTGAGGCTCGGGAAGAAGGTGACTCCTACTCGGGAAATTCACAATGATAACCTAGGTTAATATCTGAGAAAGTGTTTCAAATACTAGGAATACGTGAATAAAGGGCCTTCATATCTGTAACACATTGTTTGACGACACGGAAATCGTGTTCAAACAACATAGAACCGAGTTGGATTCTGGTTACATTTATAATTCAGGGACAATGAGTTGGCGTTGTTGAAAGAAGGCTGCTTAGGCCATTAAACCGGAAGTGATGACGTCACCAAGGGGCGGGGCACGTGAGCAGCCCAAAGTGATCCCAGGTGATAATGATTTGGCCCTGGGACCTGCTAGGAGTGATGATGTTATCGAGGTTAGTTCTGGTGTTAGGGTTAGAGAATTGGGGTTCGGGCTAGGGTTAGGGTTACGATAAGGGTACCGGCTAGCTAGGGTTCAGGCTCAGGTTCGGGCTAGGTTTAGGGTTAGGGTTAGAGGGTTAGGGACAGGGTTAGGGTAACGGTGTAGTAACATTGGGCATTCACAATAAATGAGCTTCAATCACTGGACAAGTTTGAGTGTAGCACTGAGAATTTACCATTCCTGACAAGGCAAATATTTAGAAATGTGCTTGACACACCAGGAATACATATTCCAAAGACTGAATATCTGAACAGCCCAATTTTGTCACTGGGAAATCTTGTTCAAACAGCTGAGAACCGAGTGTGACACTGTTTACATTTATTTTTCACGTCAAAAGGAGCTGGAGTTTTCGGGAAAAGGAGTTGGTGAAACACTGAAAAATTCATTTTCCTAGAGCTATATAGGATAGTACGAAAGTATTGAGAACACTATGAAATCAAAATGTCAGTTCAGCTAGTGTTCCAAGTAGTGTTTTAGTGTGCCTTCAAAAGCCTGTATGACACCCATGTTAAAATAAAGACTCTCAGAGCTCAAAACAACCGACCAGCGGGACGTGTCAGAGTGTCTGTTGAACTCTTGGAATACGTTTTAGAACCTGAAAATCTCTACTGAATTTTGAAGTACTGAGAATTTGAATCCAAAGCGCTGTGAAAGGTAGGATAGATTTCAAGTGGTAATAACGGTTAAAGCGCTGGTATATTTGTAAAAAACGCTGTTTAACCAAATTGGAATTCACAATGAAGGAACTTGAGGCTGGGGAAGAAGGTGACTCCTACTCGGGAAATTCACAATGATAACCTAGGTTAATATCTGAGAAAGTGTTTCAAATACTAGGAATACGTGAATAAAGGGCCTTCATATCTGTAACACATTGTTTGACGACACGGAAATCGTGTTCAAAACATAGAACCGAGTTGGATTCTGGTTACATTTATAATTCAGGGACAATGAGTTGGCGTTGTTGAAAGAAGGCTGTTTAGGCCATTAAACCGGAAGTGATGACGTCACCAAGGGGGCGGGGCCACGTGAGGAGGCCCAAGTGATCCCAGGTGATAATGATTTGGTCCTGGGACCTCCTAGGAGTGATGACATCATCGAGGTTAATTCTGGTGTTAGGGTTAGAGAATTGGGGTTCGGGCTAGGGTTAGGGTTTAAGATAAGGGTACCGGCTAGCTAGGGTTCAGGCTCAGGTTCGGGCTAGGTTTAGGGTTAGGGTTAGAGGGTTAGGGACAGGGTTAGGGTAACGGTGTAGTAACATTGGGCATTCACAATAAATGAGCTTCAATCACTGGACAAGTTTGAGTGTAGCACTGAGAATTTACCATTCCTGACAAGGCAAATATTTAGAAATGTGCTTGACACACCAGGAATACATATTCCAAAGACTGAATATCTGAACAGCCCAATTTTGTCACTGGGAAATCTTGTTCAAACAGCTGAGAACCGAGTGTGACACTGTTTACATTTATTTTTCACGTCAAAAGGAGCTGGAGTTTTCGGGAAAAGGAGTTGGTGAAACACTGAAAAATTCATTTTCCTAGAGCTATAGGATAGTACGAAAGTATTGAGAACACTATGAAATCAAAATGTCAGTTCAGCTAGTGTTCCAAGTAGTGTTTTAGTGTGCCTTCAAAAGCCTGTATGACACCCATGTTAAAATAAAGACTCTCAGAGCTCAAAACAACCGACCAGCGGGACGTGTCAGAGTGTCTGTTGAACTCTTGGAATACGTTTTAGAACCTGAAAATCTCTACTGAATTTTGAAGTACTGAGAATTTGAATCCAAAGCGCTGTGAAAGGTAGGATAGATTTCAAGTGGTAATAACGGTTAAAGCGCTGGTATATTTGTAAAAAACGCTGTTTAACCAAATTGGAATTCACAATGAAGGAACTTGAGGTGGGGAAGAAGGTGACTCCTACTCGGGAAATTCACAATGATAACCTAGGTTAATATCTGAGAAAGTGTTTCAAATACTAGGAATACGTGAATAAAGGGCCTTCATATCTGTAACACATTGTTTGACGACACGGAAATCGTGTTCAAACAACATAGAACCGAGTTGGATTCTGGTTACATTTATAATTCAGGGACAATGAGTTGGCGTTTTTGAAAGAAGGCTGTTTAGGCCATTAAACCGGAAGTGATGACGTCACCAAGGGGGCGGGGCCACGTGAGGAGGCCCAAGTGATCCCAGGTGATAATGATTTGGTCCTGGGACCTCCTAGGAGTGATGACATCATCGAGGTTAATTCTGGTGTTAGGGTTAGAGAATTGGGGTTCGGGCTAGGGTTAGGGTTAAGATAAGGGTACCGGCTAGCTAGGGTTCAGGCTCAGGTTCGGGCTAGGTTTTAGGGTTAGGGTTAGAGGGTTAGGGACAGGGTTAGGGTAACGGTGTAGTAGTAACATTGGGCATTCACAATAAATGAGCTTCAATCACTGGACAAGTTTGAGTGTAGCACTGAGAATTTACCATTCCTGACAAGGCAAATATTTAGAAATGTGCTTGACACACCAGGAATACATATTCCAAAGACTGAATATCTGAACAGCCCAATTTTGTCACTGGGAAATCTTGTTCAAACAGCTGAGAACCGAGTGTGACACTGTTTACATTTATTTTTCACGTCAAAAGGAGCTGGAGTTTTCGGGAAAAGGAGTTGGTGAAACACTGAAAAATTCATTTTCCTAGAGCTATAGGATAGTACGAAAGTATTGAGAACACTATGAAATCAAAATGTCAGTTCAGCTAGTGTTCCAAGTAGTGTTTTAGTGTGCCTTCAAAAGCCTGTATGACACCCATGTTAAAATAAAGACTCTCAGAGCTCAAAACAACCGACCAGCGGGACGTGTCAGAGTGTCTGTTGAACTCTTGGAATACGTTTTAGAACCTGAAAATCTCTACTGAATTTTGAAGTACTGAGAATTTGAATCCAAAGCGCTGTGAAAGGTAGGATAGATTTCAAGTGGTAATAACGGTTAAAGCGCTGGTATATTTGTAAAAAACGCTGTTTAACCAAATTGGAATTCACAATGAAGGAACTTGAGGCTCGGGAAGAAGGTGACTCCTACTCGGGAAATTCACAATGATAACCTAGGTTAATATCTGAGAAAGTGTTTCAAATACTAGGAATACGTGAATAAAGGGCCTTCATATCTGTAACACATTGTTTGACGACACGGAAATCGTGTTCAAACAACATAGAACCGAGTTGGATTCTGGTTACATTTATAATTCAGGGACAATGAGTTGGCGTTGTTGAAAGAAGGCTGTTTAGGCCATTAAACCGGAAGTGATGACGTCACCAAGGGGGGGGGGCACGTGAGCAGCCCAAAGTGATCCCAGGTGATAATGATTTGGCCCTGGGACCTGCTAGGAGTGATGATGTTATCGAGGTTAGTTCTGGTGTTAGGGTTAGAGAATTGGGGTTCGGGCTAGGGTTAGGGTTACGATAAGGGTACCGGCTAGCTAGGGTTCAGGCTCAGGTTCGGGCTAGGTTTTAGGGTTAGGGTTAGAGGGTTAGGGACAGGGTTAGGGTAACGGTGTAGTAACATTGGGCATTCACAATAAATGAGCTTCAATCACTGGACAAGTTTGAGTGTAGCACTGAGAATTTACCATTCCTGACAAGGCAAATATTTAGAAATGTGCTTGACACACCAGGAATACATATTCCAAAGACTGAATATCTGAACAGCCCAATTTTGTCACTGGGAAATCTTGTTCAAACAGCTGAGAACCGAGTGTGACACTGTTTACATTTATTTTTCACGTCAAAAGGAGCTGGAGTTTTCGGGAAAAGGAGTTGGTGAAACACTGAAAAATTCATTTTCCTAGAGCTATAGGATAGTACGAAAGTATTGAGAACACTATGAAATCAAAATGTCAGTTCAGCTAGTGTTCCAAGTAGTGTTTTAGTGTGCCTTCAAAAGCCTGTATGACACCCATGTTAAAATAAAGACTCTCAGAGCTCAAAACAACCGACCAGCGGGACGTGTCAGAGTGTCTGTTGAACTCTTGGAATACGTTTTAGAACCTGAAAATCTCTACTGAATTTTGAAGTACTGAGAATTTGAATCCAAAGCGCTGTGAAAGGTAGGATAGATTTCAAGTGGTAATAACGGTTAAAGCGCTGGTATATTTGTAAAAAAACGCTGTTTAACCAAATTGGAATTCACAATGAAGGAACTTGAGGCTCGGGAAGAAGGTGACTCCTACTCGGGAAATTCACAATGATAACCTAGGTTAATATCTGAGAAAGTGTTTCAAATACTAGGAATACGTGAATAAAGGGCCTTCATATCTGTAACACATTGTTTGACGACACGGAAATCGTGTTCAAACAACATAGAACCGAGTTGGATTCTGGTTACATTTATAATTCAGGGACAATGAGTTGGCGTTGTTGAAAGAAGGCTGTTTAGGCCATTAAACCGGAAGTGATGACGTCACCAAGGGGGCGGGGCCACGTGAGGAGGCCCAAGTGATCCCAGGTGATAATGATTTGGTCCTGGGACCTCCTAGGAGTGATGACATCATCGAGGTTAATTCTGGTGTTAGGGTTAGAGAATTGGGGTTCGGGCTAGGGTTAGGGTTAAGATAAGGGTACCGGCTAGCTAGGGTTCAGGCTCAGGTTCGGGCTAGGTTTAAGGTTAGGGTTAGAGGGTTAGGGACAGGGTTAGGGTAACGGTGTAGTAACATTGGGCATTCACAATAAATGAGCTTCAATCACTGGACAAGTTTGAGTGTAGCACTGAGAATTTACCATTCCTGACAAGGCAAATATTTAGAAATGTGCTTGACACACCAGGAATACATATTCCAAAGACTGAATATCTGAACAGCCCAATTTTGTCACTGGGAAATCTTGTTCAAACAGCTGAGAACCGAGTGTGACACTGTTTACATTTATTTTTCACGTCAAAAGGAGCTGGAGTTTTCGGGAAAAGGAGTTGGTGAAACACTGAAAAATTCATTTTCCTAGAGCTATAGGATAGTACGAAAGTATTGAGAACACTATGAAATCAAAATGTCAGTTCAGCTAGTGTTCCAAGTAGTGTTTTAGTGTGCCTTCAAAAGCCTGTATGACACCCATGTTAAAATAAAGACTCTCAGAGCTCAAAACAACCGACCAGCGGGACGTGTCAGAGTGTCTGTTGAACTCTTGGAATACGTTTTAGAACCTGAAAATCTCTACTGAATTTTGAAGTACTGAGAATTTGAATCCAAAGCGCTGTGAAAGGTAGGATAGATTTCAAGTGGTAATAACGGTTAAAGCGCTGGTATATTTGTAAAAAACGCTGTTTAACCAAATTGGAATTCACAATGAAGGAACTTGAGGCTCGGGGGAAGAAGGTGACTCCTACTCGGGAAATTCACAATGATAACCTAGGTTAATATCTGAGAAAGTGTTTCAAATACTAGGAATACGTGAATAAAGGGCCTTCATATCTGTAACACATTGTTTGACGACACGGAAATCGTGTTCAAACAACATAGAACCGAGTTGGATTCTGGTTACATTTATAATTCAGGGACAATGAGTTGGCGTTGTTGAAAGAAGGCTGTTTAGGCCATTAAACCGGAAGTGATGACGTCACCAAGGGGCGGGGCACGTGAGCAGCCCAAAGTGATCCCAGGTGATAATGATTTGGTCCTGGGACCTCCTAGGAGTGATGATGTTATCGAGGTTAGTTCTGGTGTTAGGGTTAGAGAATTGGGGTTCGGGCTAGGGTTAGGGTTAAGATAAGGGTACCGGCTAGCTAGGGTTCAGGCTCAGGTTCGGGCTAGGTTTAGGGTTAGGGTTAGAGGGTTAGGGACAGGGTTAGGGTAACGGTGTAGTAACATTGGGCATTCACAATAAATGAGCTTCAATCACTGGACAAGTTTGAGTGTAGCACTGAGAATTTACCATTCCTGACAAGGCAAATATTTAGAAATGTGCTTGACACACCAGGAATACATATTCCAAAGACTGAATATCTGAACAGCCCAATTTTGTCACTGGGAAATCTTGTTCAAACAGCTGAGAACCGAGTGTGACACTGTTTACATTTATTTTTCACGTCAAAAGGAGCTGGCGTTTTCGGGAAAAGGAGTTGGTGAAACACTGAAAAATTCATTTTCCTAGAGCTATAGGATAGTACGAAAGTATTGAGAACACTATGAAATCAAAATGTCAGTTCAGCTAGTGTTCCAAGTAGTGTTTTAGTGTGCCTTCAAAAGCCTGTATGACACCCATGTTAAAATAAAGACTCTCAGAGCTCAAAAAAACAACCGACCAGCGGGACGTGTCAGAGTGTCTGTTGAACTCTTGGAATACGTTTTAGAACCTGAAAATCTCTACTGAATTTTGAAGTACTGAGAATTTGAATCCAAAGCGCTGTGAAAGGTAGGATAGATTTCAAGTGGTAATAACGGTTAAAGCGCTGGTATATTTGTAAAAAACGCTGTTTAACCAAATTGGAATTCACAATGAAGGAACTTGAGGCTGGGGAAGAAGGTGACTCCTACTCGGGAAATTCACAATGATAACCTAGGTTAATATCTGAGAAAGTGTTTCAAATACTAGGAATACGTGAATAAAGGGCCTTCATATCTGTAACACATTGTTTGACGACACGGAAATCGTGTTCAAACAACATAGAACCGAGTTGGATTCTGGTTACATTTATAATTCAGGGACAATGAGTTGGCGTTGTTGAAAGAAGGCTGTTTAGGCCATTAAACCGGAAGTGATGACGTCACCAAGGGGGGCGGGGCCACGTGAGGAGGCCCAAGTGATCCCAGGTGATAATGATTTGGTCCTGGGACCTCCTAGGAGTGATGACATCATCGAGGTTAATTCTGGTGTTAGGGTTAGAGAATTGGGGTTCGGGCTAGGGTTAGGGTTAAGATAAGGGTACCGGCTAGCTAGGGTTCAGGCTCAGGTTCGGGCTAGGTTTAAGGTTAGGGTTAGAGGGTTAGGGACAGGGTTAGGGTAACGGTGTAGTAACATTGGGCATTCACAATAAATGAGCTTCAATCACTGGACAAGTTTGAGTGTAGCACTGAGAATTTACCATTCCTGACAAGGCAAATATTTAGAAATGTGCTTGACACACCAGGAATACATATTCCAAAGACTGAATATCTGAACAGCCCAATTTTGTCACTGGGAAATCTTGTTCAAACAGCTGAGAACCGAGTGTGACACTGTTTACATTTATTTTTCACGTCAAAAGGAGCTGGAGTTTTCGGGAAAAGGAGTTGGTGAAACACTGAAAAATTCATTTTCCTAGAGCTATAGGATAGTACGAAAGTATTGAGAACACTATGAAATCAAAATGTCAGTTCAGCTAGTGTTCCAAGTAGTGTTTTAGTGTGCCTTCAAAAGCCTGTATGACACCCATGTTAAAATAAAGACTCTCAGAGCTCAAAACAACCGACCAGCGGGACGTGTCAGAGTGTCTGTTGAACTCTTGGAATACGTTTTAGAACCTGAAAATCTCTACTGAATTTTGAAGTACTGAGAATTTGAATCCAAAGCGCTGTGAAAGGTAGGATAGATTTCAAGTGGTAATAACGGTTAAAGCGCTGGTATATTTGTAAAAAACGCTGTTTAACCAAATTGGAATTCACAATGAAGGAACTTGAGGCTGGGGAAGAAGGTGACTCCTACTCGGGAAATTCACAATGATAACCTAGGTTAATATCTGAGAAAGTGTTTCAAATACTAGGAATACGTGAATAAAGGGCCTTCATATCTGTAACACATTGTTTGACGACACGGAAATCGTGTTCAAACAACATAGAACCGAGTTGGATTCTGGTTACATTTATAATTCAGGGACAATGAGTTGGCGTTGTTGAAAGAAGGCTGTTTAGGCCATTAAACCGGAAGTGATGACGTCACCAAGGGGGCGGGGCCACGTGAGGAGGCCCAAGTGATCCCAGGTGATAATGATTTGGTCCTGGGACCTCCTAGGAGTGATGACATCATCGAGGTTAATTCTGGTGTTAGGGTTAGAGAATTGGGGTTCGGGCTAGGGTTAGGGTTAAGAT